>JAUNZM010000404.1:2400000-3600000 GCA_033459285.1 Clamator glandarius
TGAAACAATGGAGGAGGATGCGGCTGGCTGCTGAAATTCTCTATGGGTTACATCCTGCCAGTGGTTAGCACAGAACTTGCACACCCTTTCTGTTTGTTTGTTTGTTTGGTTTTGTGTGAGTGTGTGTGCTAGGTCCTTAGATAACGCTTGCCACAACAGCGTATTTATCTAATACAAAAAGGGACCGTGCCTTAGCACCACAACCTGATTGTCAGCAAGTACATACTGTACATGCTTGTTTTGCTAATTATCTGCTTTATACAGATGTGGTCTGGTGAGGTGTTACAAGGACAAACTTTCACTGTGAGAATCATATTACATTTTTTTCTCCAACATAATCTGAATCCCTGTCTCACAGCTTGTTTTTTGTACCTCAGCTTGGTAAAACTTCTCTGAAATGTCTTTGTATCTCTTCATGTAGTTCAGAGAGTGTAAAATAACCTCTTAGCATTTGCTTTAGTTCTGCCATCTTCTGTTTACAAATTTAAAAGGACTCAATATAAATAGCTGTCAACACTTACACATTACTGTGATTCAATGACTTCATCACAAGAATTTTGGTACAGCAGCAGAAAGAGCACCAGTATAACAATCTTATCTTTGACAGCCATTGCAGTCGTTCCTCTCTCTTTCAGTGAGTGTGCACAGTGAATCTATTTGTGATACATGAGATGTAATTACACAGTTGTGAGAACAGGACATCAAAATGGTACTTCAGTGTTTGTGTGCGGGTCTGAACCACATAGAGTGAAGGGCATTCTTTTTCTTGTTCTGCCACCATAGGTACTGCTTTGATCATCTAGATTTAAAAACTCATGTAAATAGGGGGAAGAGGGAGAAAAAAGAAAGAGACAAAATCAGAAAAACCAAAGCATGTATGTCTCTTCTTCTTCTGTAACTTTGGTTTATTTATAAGTCAAATTTTCCTAAAACTCTTTTGAATTTTTGGAGAGGGATAAATTCTGAGAGAATCCTACAATTCGATTTTCAGGCCTGAGTAATTCAGCTTTGAGGAAAGACTATTTGGGATGTCCTTTTTTTTTATAGCTATTTAATAGCTAGCCATAGACTAGGAAAAACTTGCAGCATTGATATCTTGCTGCCTACCTGTGGACCTGTGGTGTATGAAATCTCAAACCTGTTATGTGAAAAGCCATCAGCACACAGCAAGCTTTGCAAACTGGGATTTAAATCATGTCTGTGGTGCCATGGGAAAGGAAAAGCAGAGAGACTTGTTGATTCACTCTTACATAACTGTGCAGTGGACAAATAGGTGTCTGGCATGTGTAATATTTTCAAAAAGAGCTAAGCTCTGGGCTTTCCCTCTCAATTCTCAAAATGAAAACTACAGGAACACTGGAGGAGAGTTTGTGTTGCAAAATGGCAAATGGCTCACTCATTTCTGGCTACAGGAGGTCTATGCAGGCAGGACTGTGATGTTTCCAGTCAGTTCTGCTTATCCTTGCTGTCTGGAAATGGGAGCTCAGTTTGACATCTCACCTGAGATGCCTGCTTCTTCTGAGACCACCATGCTACCTCCCTTTAGTGCTGGCTCAGGGGACTCTGAATTGTACAAACACTATTCCACAAAGCAAAAATATCCCAGGAGATACATTTAACACATGGAAGCTTGTGGATCTTCACTGAAATAAATGCAGTAATTGAGGAGTAAGGTAAAACCACTAGCTTTAGTGGTTTTCATGAACAGTCTGAATGGATTGAGTGTTGTTGAGTTTTTGGTGCATTTTTTTAATACAAAATTGTAAACAAGGTGCATTTTAGGGCACAGTTCTAGCTAAAATGTTCATCTGGCGATCAAGTGGATAATTGGACAAAGTTGCCAGACAATGAGCAATAACTTGTACTAGTGTCATTAGAAAGATATCCTGTTCTACCAGTGCCATGAAGCAGTCAAGTAAGGGACTTTGTCACTGAGCTTCAAAAAACCCAGTTCTGTGTTTTCACACACGGCACATTTTACTTGCCTAAAGGTACTCAGTGTGGAGTATTTGGGAAAAAGACTTGCATAGTCAGTAGGCTTGATTTATAGATTTCCTGGCAAAAAAAATGCCATAAAAACTTTCTGATGTAATCAGAGGTGGCAGGATGACAGGGCATCCAGCATTCAAATATACAATTCCTAGGAATGAGAAGCTGCCATGGATTCTAGTTCTTTGGACAGAAGCTGAATTTTTATGCAAACCAACAAGGCATGAGCTGTGGAAATGGATTCACTGTTTTCTTGCTGCCTAGTCTGGGTCACCAGTGCTGCAAGGGAAAGCTTCATTAATACAAGACCGTAGTGTCTTTCTGGCAATGGCTGCTGAGAGTGAAATGGAGATTTTCTCTTTATTCTCTCTGACAAGGATTTTTCTTCACATGAGGTTAAAACCATCTGACAGAACCGTAATTATGCTCAGGTTTACTGTGGCTTATCTGAACTAAGTGATGAAGACATACACGTGTATCAGAAGAAACACAAACTGCAATGACTTGGGAGTATCAGGAGCTTGATCTTGGTCAATGCAGGGTTAAGTGGTGTGACTTTGGGGAGCTGCTACCCTTTTGTTCTTGAGCTGGAGCCAGTCTCTATGTTATCATTACTTGAAATCAGTTCTTTATTTTAGTGAAAAAAACTATTAAAAAGAACTGATTAAAAAATGAACAAAAATGCAAACATTGGCTTCACATTTTATAGGAATTTTGCTCTGGTTGTACTTGAGGACATAATCTCTTCCATTTGCATATATTCTTTCCTAGGCACTGCGTATTCCAGTATGAAAACTGCACCTACAGAAAGATAATTTTAAGTACAAGCGCTTGATATTCTCAGCAAAAGTGAATTCATAAATTACCACTATTTGTCCAAATTGTATTTTATAATTGACTGTGTTTCTGAGCATATTTCCTAGCCACTAAAGCCCTTAGGACCATCTAGTCTAACTTTCTGCATAACAAGGCCAATGGTGTCTACATCGAGTTCAGTATGATGCAATTAAAGCAGACAGCATCTTTTTACTAGACATACAGACTTGGTTTAAAAGTTCCAAGTGTCACAGCATATTCCAGGGCAAGAAATCCCAATGGTTAATTACCCACATTGTTAAAAATGTGTCATTAGTTTGAATTTTGCTGAGTTCAGCTCTCAGGCCCTGCCTCTTTCAACGTGAAATATGAAACTCTCTTGCTGATTAATTATATAGTTTATTTGCACAAGGAAAGGAAAAAACTCTCTGTGGTTGTTGAATAGAGTGGACAGAAAGGCATTAGCATTCCTGCCTTTCTGCACAAACAATTATGAATGATGCCAAGCTGTGGCTTTTAAAACCTTAATAGGATAAACCCTAACAGAAAGTGACAGAAGCAATAGAAGGGGCCTGGAATTAAAATAAATATGTACTTTCAGTCTAACATAAAGTTAATGGAAGTCTAGAAAACACCTGTTTACTGCTGAAGACCAAGAATCATAGCATCATAGAACTGTGTGGTTGGAAAAGACCTTTGAGATCATCAAGTCCAACCATACCTACCAACACTAAACCACACCCCCGAGTACCTCATCTACCTGTCTTTTAAATCCCTCCACAGATGGTGACTCAACCACCTCCCTGGCAGCCTCTGCCAGTGCCCCATGACCCTTTTGGTGAAGAAGTTTTTCCTAATGCCTAATATGAACCATCCCTAGTGCAGCTTGAGGCCATTTCCTCTCATCTTATCTCCTGTCATTTGGGACAAGAGACCAACAGCCACCTTGCTATAATCTCCTTTCAGGCAGTTATAGACAGTGACAAGGTCTCCCCTCAACCTCCTTTTCTCCAGGCTAAAAAAACCCAGTTCTCTCAGCTGGTCCTCATAAGATTAGTTCTCCAGCCCCTTCACCAGCTTTGTTGCCCTTCTCCGGACTCGCTCCAGAGCCTCAACATCCTTCTTGTGGTGAGGGGCCCAGAACTGAATACAAGATTCAAGGTGCAGCCTCAGCAGTGTCGAGTACAGGGGCACAATCACTTGGCTGGTCCTGCTGACCACATCGTTTCTGCTAAAAGCCAAGATGCCATTGGCCTTCTTGGCCATCTGGGCACACTACTGGCTCATGTTCAGTCAGCTGTCAATTAGCAACACTAGGTCCTTCTCTGCCACACAGCTTTCTAACCAGTTTTCCCCAAGCCTGTAGCACTGCACGGGATTGTTGGGTTCTAAGTGCAGGACGCAGCACTCGGTTTTGTTGAACTTCATACTGTTGGCCGCAGACCATTGATCCAGCCTGTTCAGATTCCTCTGTAGAGCCTCCCTACCCTCAAGCAGACCAAAACTTCCTCCCAGCTTAGTGTCATCCACAAACTTACTATGGGTACATTCAACCCCCTCAAGCAGATCACTGATAATGATATTGAACAGAACTGGATCCAGCACTGAACCCTGGAGAACATCACTTGTGACCAGCCTCCAATTGGATTTAACTCCATTTATCTCCACTCTCTGGGCCCGGCTATCTAGCCATTTTTTTTTCCCCAGCAGAGGGTATGATGGTCCAGGTCCATGGAACCTTTTTTTTCAAGCAGAATAATGTGAGAAACAGTGTCAAAGGCTTTGCTGAAGTCCACAAACACTATAGCCACAGCCTTTCCCTCATCCATTAAGTGGGTAACCTTGTCACAGGAGCAGATCACATTAGTTTGACTGGACTTGCCTTTCATATACCCAAGAAATTATGGACCTCTTTTTTTTCCTCCCTCATTTGAGAATTCAACATTCTCTTAGCAGAAGGTCAATGTAGGTTTTTTATCATTGTTTCATATGAGTTTTCCTATATGATCTTCATATACTGTGAACATTGGATGTTAATGATATGCAAAATATGCAGAACTTCAGAGTAAAAGGCTGATGCCTATCTCTAGTGGGTCAGCAGCTCTTCTTCCTCAGGTTTCTGCTAATATTTATTTCATTGGCCTGCCTGATTAACTTTATCCAACATCTCTGCAGTGTCTCCCCATCAATCTTTTGATCATTGCCAAGGCTTAGCTGTTTCTGGAGTGATATTGTACAGCTTGTCTGGGAAATCTCAATGCAGATGGAAGCTGGCTGCTCTGTGTGTTACTGTTGGCAATGACTATATATTCAGAGCAGTATTACCAATTTCTTTTTTTTCTTTTAATAGGAAAACAATAGATTTACTAAGCTGACCGCTGTTTTTGAGTAACATAGTTAGACTTCTCCCTACTGTGTTTAGGTAGATAATTCAATGACAGTGGCCAGTGAGAGCTTGAAGTTATTCAAAGGACAAGTTTTGATGGGGAGAAATTGGAGACCACTTGCAATAATGGAGTTTAAGATTAAGAACCTCAGAATACTTTGGAAAAGGCCTCTTGACACTATGACAGCATATTCTGGAAATGCTGTGAAATGGCTCTTTCCTGGGAAAGAATCACTGGAAAATGTCAGGGCAAGGACTTATCCCTCCCTATCACCGCTGACCACAGGCTACAATGGAGTTATGAAGATGAGGGGGAAAAGGAAAGGGGAAGGAGGAGGGGAAAGAGAAGTGTGGTAGGAAAAGAGGCTGGGGTTGGGGGGGTGAGGAAGGCAGTAGATATAACTGGGTATAACAAAGGTTCATCTTGGAGGAAGGGAATGTGTATAGTAGTGCAAGGTGCAGTCTGCATCATTAAAAGGAAACATGCTGTTTTAAGCCTTTCTGAAATGCTGTTCCAAGTACTTCTGAAGTAAGGAGGGGAAGAAATAATCCAGAATAAAAAGAGAGAAAAGAAGAAAGAAAAAAAAAAGGATGCAAATTATGAGGACACAGAGATGGAAGGAGGTAAACCTATCATTCCTCACTGCATATTCTTCATCTGAGCCCATGAATATGCAAGTGACTATCTATGCAAGCATTATCATTGACACAGATTCCTTTCCACAGCATATATGTGTTGCCACGCGTATAAATAATTGCATTAGTAATGCAGAAGGTCTGGTTCCCATATTTTACATGCATTTATATTTTACCTGTGGCCATGTTTTGCACTGTAATTATATGGTGCTGAAAACACCCATTTGTCTTTTTTCTTTCCAGTATGAACAAGACCTTTTTTCGAACTGACCCAAAGCCTAGAAGAAATTGGAGCAAGAATAAAAACTGTCAACTCAAGCTAAGTCTGGTCAAGACAGAGACAAACCCAAAGAATTTTAGTGAAGTGATGGAGGTCACGATCCGTTTTGGGTCATCTGCCACCCGGTAGGATCTCACTGTATCAGTAGACTTCATTAAATTCTATATCTGCATAACAGCAATCACTTTCTTCTATCTTATCTCCTGCCCATTCCTCCTGGATGTAAGTTTCATTACTAAAACAGATGGAGGCATAGATGAGATGACGCGACTACATCCTCTAGCACCCTGTTTCCCATTTTGGGGGAACACGATGCAAGTACATGGTGCTAGCATTCTCTGTGACTCTTGTGTTCAGCACCAATCACAGTGTCAGGGCTGCTCCCAGCTTTCAAGTCTCGAGGGACTGATGTATTGCGACAGCATCCAGAACTTCCACTGATATACATTAAATCAGCCCTCTGCCAGCTGACATATTTAAGTGGAAAACTCCTGAGAATCTAGCAGAGCATGTGCCTCCTAGGCTACCTGATTTTGCAAGTCTCACCAATAAAGGATAAAACCTTGTTCATTTTTAACTCAGAGTAAACCCATTTTTGCATATATTAGATGAATTCACTCCTGAGCCAAAGGCCAGCAGTGTAGTACTTAAATATCACTTAAGCCTTATCTGAATGTTTTAATGGGACTTATTTGGTATATGATCTTGGCCTGGCCTCAGCACAAGGGCTATTTTCACCCGAAATGAACTACTGACAGGCTGACAACATCCTTTGGAAGACAACCAGCAAGAAGTCATTACTCTTGGGATAGCTGTGAACTCCAGGAGAGTTTGACAAATATTTCCTTGTTAGGCAGAAAGCAGTGTCATATAAAGCAACTAACATGAGTGCTGGACTTATTTGCAATACTAGGATAGCAAGAGTGAAAAATATTTACTTACACTCAATAAGCAACATCTTCACAGTTTTGAATAACGTTAATGTCTGTTCCTTGCTTATGGTTTAAATGTTTTTCACAAACCATTAAAGTCAAGATGATGAAATCTTCCTATGCTGCAGAGCACATCTATTTATAGAATGGATGTTCCCTGTACCAATAAGGATCTTTTAAAAGGAAAATATATTATCTGAGTGCTTTTCAACTTGATTCTCCAGTATTGTGCACTCGATTGTCATTATCTAAAGCTATACCAGCCTCTGGATAGCACTTCTTTAGCAATTCAGAAGATTCATGTGTCTGTTGCAGTGCTGAATACCATTCTTTGAGCAAGCACAGAACACTGAAACTTTCTTTTGAGGAGTGAGGGAGGAGGAGGAAAGATTAAAGCGGCTCATGTACTTCTTATATAAAACCTGAGAAGCTGAAAAGCAATTTGATTAAAATCTGATTGAAAGGATGTTCTGTGGCATGTATGAGGCTGATGATTTTAAATGGTATGTGGTAGAAAAGAGGGGAGTGAGTTTGTTGACATTTCTGTTGTTTTTTCAAGGATATTAATACCTAATGTTGCAAGCTGCCCTGCAGGAAAGCCTTGTGGGACTAGTAGGACACTGGTTCACTGAAGGAATCCCTTCGCAGCAGTTGGTTAAAACAGCAGCCCTGAATTTGCATCCTTGGTTGAGAATGTTTGCAGTCAATAAGAAACCTGTTTCTGCCTTACATTAAGGCTGCTCTTCACCACACTGGGAATACAAAATGGATTTTAAGAGAGTTTAAGTGTAACTTATAATCATTATAAAGCAGCTTTGCATCTTATAGCAGTTTAAAGCCTTGGGGTAAGTGAGAATCTGAATTCCCAAGGTATAAATTATGGCCAGTCTGACTGAAAATTAATTGAAAATTTTTATATTTTGTAATGCTACCACTAAACCAACTTGAATAAGTTATTTATATTTAATTCAATATAGCAATTATATTCATTAGACCTCCTTAAACTGTATGATAATCTCCAGGTTTTAATGTTTTGCTTTGTAAATATTTGGGAATTTTACAGACACACATTCAGAGACCAGTTTGTTCTGTCCTTTTTTCCATTTCAAAATTCCTAGGAAAACACACAGCACAGGAGGTCAGTATGGGAAACATATTCTAATTTATTGCTCATTTTCATATTCATTATACTTCTTTAAATAATACATTGCAAAACATTTTATATTCTGAAAGTTTTTGGTAATTAAATTCAAGTTTTCAGTGCTTGTTCCCGGGCATTAATTTATTTTGATTAATTATCCTACTCCTGACAACAGCTATGATCTGTTTGTTAGCACTGACGGCACTTGAGTAAAGCATTTATTCCAGGATATGTTCCAAGCATGTCACTTTTAAAGTAGCAGGGATTTAATCTATGCTGTTTTCTGGTCACAAAGGCAGCAAAAATAAATAATGAATTGTGACAGCATTATGAACACAAATAAGGGTCTACTCTTGCAAAAGCAATTACACACATTCCTCTCTGTTCTTTCAGCTCTGACAACGGCATTGCTCCTGTAAAAGAAGGCAGAAAAGATCCTGGGTATTAAACATACTGAGTATCATGTCTTACTTCAGGATCTCTTCAGCTACTTCTGCCACTAGTAGTTTTTAATATCACATCAGAGTTAAGTTAGCTATAGATTAGATACTTATAATAGAAAATGAACATGCATCTTGTTATTTTGCTCTTTCCATTTCCTTCAAATACTGTTCCTCTCTGTAAACAGGCATCAAAGTGCTACTGCAAGAATATCTTATAAGAGAAGGCAGCTTTCCTTCCACTGCTTTCTCAATTTATATTTTCTGGAAGACTTTATTATTTACTGAGATAACACCTTAAGGCCTGTTGAGAAATCTGTATTCTGTGACCTGCCATTAAAAGCAATATCTAATTAAGAATCGAAGCCTGCAGGATGAGCTCTCTGGGAGCAGATGACTAATTCTTGGTAGCAGGACTGTGGTTTTAAGCTGTTGCCCGCTTTATGAGAACAGTTCGATGCTGGAAGCTGCTCCCAAGGGTCCTTTCTTGCAGTTTCACCAAGTACTGGCAGAGGCGAAGCAGAGGAGGTAGATGCTCTGAGGGAGGTTGGGGATGCGCGCACCGGTAGGGGGAGATGCGGGGATGTCTTTCCACTTCTGGGAGTCTTCGTGCTCTTGCCTGCCTTCAGGTACATCTATTTCTTCTACACGAAAGCATTTCCAGTGCACAAACTCGCAGTATGTAGTCAAAGCTATAACTTTAAACACATCTAAGCAAATCAGTGCAGTGGTCTACTGGATACATAAGTTGAGTTAAATCTGCTGCTTGCACCAATAAATTTATAGGGACACACTACACCTGCTAGTCGAGTTTTAAACCAATACACATTTATCCACACTGTTGGGCTCTGCCTGGGCTACTGGCCCTGCAGCTGGATGCAATAGGGCAACTGGGACTGTGGCCCAGCTGTGCAGGAGCTAAGTCTTGGCTAATTTCCTCTAATAGCAGATGTGTCAGGCAGCTCCACCACTTGCTCTTGGCAGTCTGCAGTGCCATTGGGCTGTAGTTCTGCTTCCGACTCTCTTGCTTTTCAGTCTTATTTACTTAGTCTTGATCCTTCGTTCCTATCTCCTTTGTGTTATGCTCCTATACCTCACCTTGTTCCAGCCCTAACTCATTTTAGAACAGGGACTCTTCGGTTTTCAAACTTTTGGCTCTGTGACTTTCTGACCATGATCTTCCATTTGATATGGCTCCTTCATCTCTGATGTCTTGATTTGTCCTTATTCTGGCTTCAATACCTGTCTCCAAACTTAATTCTAACTTGGTATTCACCTTTGGGCTTACTAGGGCAGCCTGCTAAAAGCACATGCCTCTTAAGAGATGTGAAACTGTAATGCAGAAAACTTTTATTACCCAGCTTTGTGGCATTATTGGAAAGAGGACAGATATGGAAGTCCATGGCATAGTTTCTCATGAGTCTGCATGCTGCTAGGGATTACGGGCATGACTTGTGGATCAATTTTGACCAGAGGCTTAATATGAATGCAAATATTCATTCATAGCCTTAGATGACCATAGTTATGGTTCTTTTATGTTGAAACCTATTGTAAGCAGGCCAGCTTTGGGATGGCGTGTAGCTACTTCATAGAATCATAGAATTGTTTGGGTTGGAAGTGACCCTAAAGATCCTGTACTTCCAACCCCCCTGCCATGGGCAGGGACACCTTCCACTGCATCAGGTTGCTCAAAGCCTCATCCAACCAAGTCTTGAACACCTCTGGGGAGGGGGCATCCATGACTTCTCTGAGCAACATGTGCCAGTGCCTCACTACCCTCAAGGGCAAAAAATTCTTCCTAATATCTAATTGAAATCTACTCTCTTTCAGCTTAAAACTGTTACTCCACATGCTATCACTGCACTCCTTGATATGACCCTCCACAGCTTTCGTGCAGGCCCCCTTGAAGTACTGGAAGGGTAAACAAGCCCAACTCTCTCATCCTGTCCTAACAGGGGAGGTGCACCAGGTTCAAGGTTATTTTCTTTCACTTGCGTTATTTTCTTTTATTATCTGTTGACTTTTCAAATGTCAGTCAGGCTCCACATAATTGCTCGTTGTATCATTTGTTACTGTTTTCCATGTTGATTCAGCATCTTGGAATTTGAAACTAACCTGCTTTTCCTCTCCATTATTTCAGATGCCATTGCTTGCATTTTATTCCAACACAATTCATTTTGGTATCATCCGTTCCATGCTTCTCTGTAGAATTATCTATTGTGCTTTGCTTTCTAAACCGGGCACACTATCATTAACAGTGTGTATAAATTCTGCTAAAAGCTTCAGAACCAAATCCAGAACCTTTATAAACTGCTGAGCCAAAAGCCTAATAGGTGTATGCAAAAGGAAAACATGCAAAGCTCCAGAGAGACTGGCGATGCAACAAGTTAAGTGCCCACAGTGCTTGCCTAAGGATCATATGTGGGGAAAGAAGAGAGTACATGTGGTGATAGATTATGAGGCTATGCTTTGCCATCTGAACTTTCTACCCTTTGCAAGCATAGCCAAAAAGCATTTGGATGGTACAAAGAATTGTCACCTGCTACAGGCCCTTTATCTAGCTCCCTCTTGTGTACTGAGGTAGAATAAATGTGGCAAACCTGGAGAAAATCTGCTGGCTGTGCACCTTGATGGTAATCTAAATTGCCATATGGTCCTTTGTATACGCTGCAGTGAATTCCCTCTCTTGGATATGATGGAACCAAATGGCATGTGGAGTACTGATAAATTATATTGTCTTTCTGAGGCTAATATGCAGCACTTGCTATTAAATTCATTTTGGTCAGACATAGATGACTGCAGTTCTTTTGGAAGTTTCACATGTTTATAATCAGCGCTGTGAGCGTGGGTTGTGACAGAACATTGATTCCACTACAGAGCATCTCCTGTCAACGTATAGACTAGTACATAGTGGTTTTAACGTTATAGTCAACTATGTTATAGAGACTATGGACTAGGCAATGGACATAGATAAATAAATGAAAAGAATCCTCATTAATTCTTATACTGAAGGGAAGTAACTTGAAACAATTACAAACCTCTCTTAAAAGGAAAATCAAGAAAATAATCAGTTGAGGCAGCACCAATATCCAGACTAACCTCATTGCACATCTTTTCCACGCAGCCATCGCAATACTCAAGAGCACTCTCTTAACTCCCCAAAACTTCCAAGATACCTTCAAACTTGCATTTGCTACATGTGAGGCCAGAACTTCTAGGGGCTAAAAGCTAATGTGTGAAGGACAGACTGCCTGTAGTTAGAACAATTTTTCTCTAATAATAGTGATTAAAATTTTAAATGCTATCTTTTACAATCAATTCTCTAAAGGAGTATCTTAATTGGTTGAGTCAGTGTGCAAACATATGGTTACATTTCTAGCAGATAATCTTCACGTTGCTGCTGAAATAAAGCCCAGGCAACGTGATTGCTAATTTTTCATGGGACCTATGACAAACTTGGAATCTGTTAGTCTGTATGGCTTAATGAAATTCTGGCTTAACATTACTGTATTCCAGTCTTACGGGCATTTGTTTCTCCTTCCACATCAGCTATAAGCTGCTGCTTCCTGGAGCTGCCGTATTCTTAAAAGAATTGTCATGTCTCAGCCAAAATGGAAAAGAATTGCTCATCTGAGGCAAAGATGTAAGGTCTGACTTATTTCAGACTTGAAAAAGGTCTCTCTGCCCTAGGCCTTACAGTCCTCATCTCCGAAATTTGTGATCAGAAGTGACCGCTCTTCAGAAGATCAGTGTTTCCAATGCATCACGCTGAGCTCTATTCTACCAGGGGATGAAATGACTAACAATACTACTAGGGATTGGTGTTGCAAGAGGTCCAGTGTGTTAGAATTTCCCAGAATCCATGAACAGTGTCCTTTCCATACAAAGATGTGATCTTCATGTTCTCCTCTACTGTTAAATGACAAAACCAAGCCTCATACGACTCAGATCCCATGAAAAAGAAATCCCTCTGTAGAAAAGGGGAGGAGAAAAAGCTGAAGGACCACCTGTGTAGATGGGGGAAAAGGACAGACTTAAGTAATAAGGAACAGTTATACAATGTTTACTACTAACATAGATCTGAAATACAGTATTTTTCCAGTTTGATACCATTATGAGAGAACAACTGTGATGTTCAGTGATTTCTTTTCTCTTCCTTTCCCTCTCTCACAGCAAGGATAAAGATTTTGTAAACACTCCTGAAACAAGTCATGAGGTTAAGATTGCACCACATCATAACAGAGCAGTCATGAGATCTGATACCTGTGATCTGAATCTCGGCCATATCACATGTTGCAGAAGTGGCACGATATGTGGTATTTGGCAGCGGTACGTGCCTTTGACTTACGAAAGCTTATCTGGAAACTCTTACAGAAGAAATTACCTGAAATGGGGATGCCACCTTAGAAAGGAAGACTAAATGCATTCAACACATGCACAATCAAGACCTTCCACGAAATAAAATGAAAGAACTTTACCTGGTCTAGATGGCATTTTATATTTGAAAACTTAGGAGCAAACAAAAACTGTTTAAAAAAAAAATCCTAGACATCTTTCAGAATTAGTGCAAATATGCTGGAGTTGAGACATTGAATGTCCTTATATAGCAGCAACAATAATCATACTTACTTGTCAAAAATCAGAGCTGAAGTCTTGTCATGTGACTAATGGGGCAGCCAGTGTAAGCTGCAGAGCCCCAGAGCCTCTGTTATTGCAGCCTGTCAAGAAGAATCCAAATGACTCACGTAAACAGCCTGCAGTCACAGAAGAACAGATCCAAACTGGTCCTCTGTGTCTCAGGAAGTTGTGGCCAACAAGGTGTAGGCAGTACATGCTAAGGGGCATGGTTTAGTGTTTGATAGGAATGGTTGGACTCGATGATCTTGTGGGTCTCTTCCAACCTGGTTATTCTATGATTCTATACCTGAATTTACTGGCCATACGCCATTCCTAACATGCTGCTTCTCCTTCCATGTCCAAGCACCAAGTGCTGCTAAGCAGCACTTCCTGGCAGTGGGAAGGAAGATTTGAGTTTTTTTTCTGTCCAGATTCTTCTGAGCACTTGCTACTTCATGAAGTATCCCTAACATATGGGTAGCCTTCTGCATACTTTTCATGGGCTTCAGAATTTGTTTGGGCGTATAAAATAACCTTGCTTAAGCACTATCTCTGTTTCATGTTCTTGTGTTATCATCACGATAGGAATCTCAGAAGGAACTTTGTTACCCAG
This sequence comes from Clamator glandarius, assembly GCA_033459285.1. Lineage (NCBI taxonomy): Eukaryota > Metazoa > Chordata > Aves > Cuculiformes > Cuculidae > Clamator > Clamator glandarius. Next base: position 2,413,851 of record JAUNZM010000404.1, read on the forward strand.
ATAGCTTGTGCTTGTGGGACAAAAGGGTGGTCATACCACATGGAGCTCACCACGGTTGTCGGAACAAGCTGAGAACTCATGCTGTTGTACTGAATGTCAGTAGCATACAATGTCTTCCCAGGTTCAGTGAAAATACCACAAGGACAGCCAACAAAATGTCCCCTAAAAATGTCAGGCACATCAAAGCAGAGAATGTGTCATAACTGCCATCTTATTTTCTTTGTGGCTTTCTAAAGCAATAGTATCTGCTAAGCAAGCAACTTGCACATCACCCTGGAGGGAAGTGGAAAGCTCTGTTAGGTGTCTGTTGATTCTTGGCTCATCTACACAGAAGTTATTCAACAACAACTCCGTAAACATCCCTCTTCCAGAATAGGTGTGTCCTGTTTTCCTCTTTAATTAAAACTCAACGTTAAACTAAAACAGAACAGCTCAGCCTTTTTTTTTTTTTTTCTGGAAATTAGTCATGAAATTAGTCAGAAACAGCTCCTCCTGAACAACTACATGTATAAGCAAGCCCTAAGCAATATTTACGTTGTCTGGAATGAGGGGGGACACTGTCACACAGCATCAATTACTTTCTAATCATGAAAGAAAAATGTGGAGCTGTCATCTTCCAACAAACACCTCACATCCTATGTTCGACCATCGTGTTTGCCCTCGATGGATGGTTTGAGGAGGCGAGGAACTGGATGTCTTCCTTAACCGAAGGGAAATTTCATTAGGCCATTGACCACGATGCTTTGAGTCATAGAATCACCAGGTTGGAAAAGACCTCTTGGATCATGGAGTCCAACTATTCCTATCTGCCAATAAACCATGTTCCTGAGCACCTTGCCTACCCATCTTTTAAATACCTCCAAGGATGGTGTTTCCACCACCTCCCTGGGCAGCCTCTGCCAGCGCCCAACGACCCTTTGTGTGAAATTTTTTTTCCTGGTATCCAGCCTGAATCTCTGCTTGTGCAGCTTGAGGCCATTCCCCCTTGTCCTGTCCCCTGTCACTTAGGAGAAGAGGCCAGCTCCCTCCACCCCAAAACCTCCCTTCAGGTAGTTGTAGAGAGCAATGAGGTCTCCCCTCAGCCTCCTCTTCTCCAGGCTAAACACCCCCAGCTCTCTCAGCCGCTCCTCATAAGGCCTGTTCTCCAGCCCCTTCTCCAGCTTTGTTGCTCTTCTCTGGACTCGCTCCAGAGCCTCAACATCTTTCTTGTGGTGTGGGGCCCGGAATAAAGTGTGGATAGAGAGGCGACCATCCAGCCCATTCCTCATCCTCTGAGTTGCCCACCTGCCAAGTGCACAAAATTTCAATAAAAGAATGGCGCGTGCGAGTTGAGGAGAAGAAGAAGAAGAAGAAGGAAGAAGAGGAGGAAGAAGAAGGAGATGGAGAAGGAGAAGCAGGAGAAGGAGGAGCAGGAGCAGGAGGAGGCGGCAGCAGAGGAGGCAGAGGAGGAGGAGGCAGAGGAGGAGGAGGAGGAAGAGAGGAAGGCTCCTGGCGCGGGGGTCCCCGCGGCGCCCCCGCCGATCCGCGGGCAGCCGCGCGGGGGCGCCGCGGGGCGGGGCCTGCGGGCCGCGATTGGCCAATGGAAGCGCCGGGGAGAGAGAGGGAAGGAGGGAGCGGGGTCGGGGGGGGATCAGGCTGCGCCGCGGAGCGTGTGCAGCGCCGCGGGGCCGCGGCCGCTGAGACCTTGCGGGGTGTGTCGGGGGGGAGAGCAGAGCCGTGCCGAGCCGGAGACCCGTCCAGCGCGGCGGCGACGAAGGCGGCGGGAGGAGCCGGAGCAGGCGGAGGGAGGAAGGAAGCGAGCGAGCGAGGGCGCTGCGTGTGCGACCGCCCGCGTCCAGCCGCGGGTTTTCCTGCCTGACAGCCCCCTCCGCGCGTGTCTCCGGCGGGGGGCGGCGGGGGGAGAAGAGGAGCGAGCCGGCCGTGCGAGACCCCGGAGGCGCGATTGAGAGCGAGCGATAATTAACTGGAGGAGGAAGAAGAGGAGGAAGGGCGGACGGGGGTGGAGGAAGGCGGAGGAGGAGGAGGAGGAGGAAGGCACCGCGCGGTAGAGCCGAGCCAGCGAGCGGCCGCGGGACGCGGCGGCAGCAGCAGCAGCGGAGGAGCCTCAACCCGCGCCCGCCCTGCCCGAGGAGGGGGACAGCCCCGCCGCCTCCCCGGCCGCTGGACATGTCGGAGCATAAGGCCGTAGATCCCAAGTTATCGACGACGGACAGGGTGGTGAAAGGTGGGTGCCGCGCCCCCCTCGGCCGCCCTTCTGTTCCTCCCCTCCCCTTCCCCCCCCATCCCGGGCCGGGGGTCGCGTCCATCCCCGTTCCCACGGGCACTGGGAGCGCCGAGCCCCGCAGGAGGGTTTGCGGCTTCCCTCGCCCGCTGCTCCATTGCAGCATTTTCTCCCCCGCCTCCCCCCCCCCCCCCCCCCCCCATCCTCCGCCTTCGAGGCGCTGCGCAGGGCTGGCGTGAGAGAGAGAGGGGGAGCCCCAGCTTCCTCCTTCTGGGGGAGACGCGGGGGCAGGGCTCGGCTCCCTCCCTCGGTCCCTCTGGGCATCCCCCTTTCTCCCTGCGCTCCCGGACCCCCCCCCCCCCCCCCCACTCCGAGCCCCAGCTCCCCGCCTGCACGGGGATGCACGGAGCCCTGTCCCGCCCCGGCATCCCCGAACCCCCCGTGCCGGGAGCCGCCCGCTCCCCGAGGCGGGGATGCCGGGCGGGGAGGGGACGTGGTCGCTGGAGGAGGTGGCGGAGGCTGCTGCTTCCTCCTCCTCCTCCTCCTCCTCCTCCTCCATCGCCGGCTCGGCCTGCGTGGATGTGGAGTTACCCATCCAGCGCGTGCCGGTGCGTGTGCGTGGATGTGCAAACGCGCATCGGCTCCATGATTTTTCCAGCTCGGTTGGGAAGGTGCTGCCGGCCTCCGAATAGCTCGGAGTTGGGATTAACACCGCGCTGGAGTTGGGGTTTTAGCGCCACTGCCCTGCAGCGCAGACCCCGGGCTCTTAACTATCGGGGTAGCGCCTGGCTGGAATTGCACATGGGCATTTCTCTGTGTGTGTGTGTTTAGTGGCTTGGTTTGTTGGATTTTTGGGGTTTGTTTTGTTTTGGTTTTTTTTTTTTTTTTTTTTTTTTTTTTATTTAGGTATTCCCCGCCCCCCCGGCCACGTAGCTGGATACACATGGATACAGTGTATTTCGGTTTATAACCCCTGTACCCATACGCCAGTCGTATGTGCAGCCTGCCTCCTTCCAGAACCTGGGAGGCTGGAAATTGATGTGGCCTTGGGAGGTGTACACTCTTGTATTTGTAGGAGTGTGCACCAAACATACGCCCTCAGTGTAAATGTTGTTCGTAAAGGGTATTTGTATTTTTGTGTTTATATACACACTTACCTTTTTATGCCTTTTCCCCTCCTAAGTTTTTTTTTTTTTCCCCCTCCAAATGGTTTTGCGTTAAGCACGTGTATCAGGACGATAACAATTTTTAAAAAAAATTAATTGAGAATACACCTTTACATTCTAATTTCTGGAATACTTACTGCTTGCTTAAGGAGGCTGTTACATCACAGTAAGAGTAGGCTTTAGAAGCCTGTAGCAGCTATGTTCAGCTGATGCTTCTGCAGAAACAACCAGTGACCATCCTATTGGGAACACTTCATGATTTTTTCTTTTTTTTTGTCTTTATCTGCCGTGGTCCTAACACATGGCCAAATGTCCTGATCTTTGCTGTGGCAGAACTTCTTTTAGCTTAAGTTGATATTTATCGTGAATAGGAATTGTCTTTATATTTGCAAAGCCCTTGATGGTTTCAGCATGTCTTGATGTGTTTCGTCAGTAATTGCTCTTTGCATTTTTCACACCTGAAGCGTCTCAGAAATGGCACTTTCAGGTGTTTGAGACAACTTAGCAGTATATATAGTTAATTACATTTATAATGCAGCTAAAAGAGAAATCGACTCTGTTAATGTGAGTAAAAGTATTGAACAAAAAGAACAGTACATATGCAGTGTTTGTGTGTCTGTCTCACCTGGAAGCTCTTGTCTCATAATGTCAGTGCTTACCAGAGATGTGAAGATTTCTTTAACTGGTTCAGTCCTTTATTAAATATTGAAATCCTTTTAAGATCTTAAAATAGCATCTGAAGACAGTAGTATGCAGTAAACTGATTCTTAATAGGATTATGCTTTGCTGTATCATAGGCACTTCACACTGCCTTCGTATAGACTGTGAAGGAATTGAGTAAGAAAACAATTGGAGGCTATGATAATAGAGATAGGGAAAAATTACTTTGTTGTTTCTATCTTATAGGACGTGATTTATACCTTCACAAGAGAAGCAACTGAAATAGGCTTGCTGTGTTAAATGTATAAGATTTTTAAATTTTTTTTTAAGAGGCACCTTGAAAGCACCTATGCAAGTAGTTGGAGAGTTGGCGTTTTAGAGAGGGGAAACAGATATTCTGATATTGGTGAGATGTAACCTGTGAAAACAACTTTTTTATTTGTGTTAAGGTAGCATGTCATATAAAACTGTACATGGGAAGGAAATGCATTTAGCATATAGATGTAGGCTCTGGGTTAAACTCTTCTGTTTGCATGTGTGGGGGGTTTTTTTGCTTGCTTTTGTTGTGTTTGACATTTTTTTAAAAACCTTTTTGATTTGCTGGTGCATGACAGGAGACGTCTCCTTCTGACAACAGTTCTGGGCTGGCTGGTGAAAATCCTGGCTCGGCACCATTATGTAATGGCAGGGTAGGTTTGGGGAGGCTGCAGTTCCAGCAGCTTCATGCAGATTGCTTGTGGCTGACAGCTGCCTCTTTGGAGGTTGCTCTGGGGTGTGGGATTTTGGGTTTTTTTGTCTTCTTATGCTCAAAAAAGTGATACATACTCATAAGTGGGGAATTCGCGTAGGTGAGGACTTTATCTCACACTTATTTTCCTTTGCTTATTGAATTGTGTGAACTGTGCTTAAACTGATTTGAAATGTAAATAAAACATGCTTTTAGTAGAAGGGAAAAAAGCTTGGGAGCCCTCAGTGCTTATAAGGTCTTGGCCTTTTTTTGCCTCTTTTATGCAGCTTGTGCATAAATAAATATGACTGTTAAAGTGAAATTCTTGGATCTGACACTGTTGTGTGAAGAGCAATGTAAAGATGAAATGCAAGTCTGTGTGTAATGTTAAGTTTTCAGAAGCAAATTAACTCTTGATGAAGTTGACAATATTGTGTTCTGTGGAATAAAAGGGAAAGATCATCCCATATGTCAGTCCAGATGATGTACTCGCGGTTTGAGAAGTACATTTTTTTTTAATTACTCTCCTGCTGTCCTTATAATGTGTGTGTTATGACCCAGACAATTCACCTTTACTCTCTGGATTTTGTGATCCTGTAGAAGAAGAGCAGAGTCTTGAATGGTCTGTTGACTGTAAGTAACCCGTGCATTCAGTGTGTTATGGAATTAAGGCTCAAGACAACATACCCTTGCAGCAGATGCTGACTTGACGTACTGATCAGTTGAAATTTCTTGCTTTTTTTTCTTAGAGGTATGATGTAGTCATCACCTGGACAGAGCTGTCCTTAAGTTCTTGTTCTTCAGGACTAAGGAAGCTATTCCTTAGCCACACTGCTTTTGGCGGCTGAGACTAGTCAGCCAGGGTGTGGGCTTGGTTGTTCTTGCGAAGGTAGGAATACCTGTCCAGGAAAAACTGGACCGAGGATACTAGCTCATTCCTCACAGGTCACTTAACAGCTGTCTGATGTCAACAGCTTTTGGTCACTACTGACATTAGCAGGATTTGAACCCCACCGACCTGGAGGGAAAAGCTGTGTATCGTGTTACTTGACCTCCTCAAAGCATTCAGTGTTGCATTACTGCCTTCTAGAAATACTCCTTTATAGCAGAGTAATCGTATATAAAAAATCCTAAAGTGAACCGGAGTAGTCGTAAAAAGAAGTAAAGGCAGTATTTCTTGGAAATTTTGCTGTTGGGTTCAGTGATTGTTTTGAATTTTCTTGGCAAGCCAGGTAGTTAGATGGGCTGCTGCCATTGCTCATGAGCCTTGGTGTTGATAAATTCCTCTCTTCTTCTGTGCTGCATGCAGAGGTTTACATGGTTATAGCAACAACTGGCAAAATCCCCCAAAACTAGACACCAGTCTAGTCTCTGAATTTCAAACCATGAAATTGTTAATAGTCTTCTAATGGTCAGGCTGTCAGTTGTTTGTAATATAATATGAATGCCAGCTCATGGTCAGTGTTAGCCATCAGTGTTGGTTTCGGATTTGTGAAAGGTAAAGTTGCTGTCAATAATGGGAATTAGCACTGAAGTTTAAAGTTTCCATTAGTCCAGGGGGACTTGTGTGTACTTGCCAAAGGCTCGTGCTCCAGGCTGGAATCCAGCATTGGTGTACTGCAGAAGCTTGGCTCTATCTCCCTGTGAATCAAATGCCTTTTTTTCTAGCATGGATATAACCCAAAAGTGTTGGGCTGCCCTTCTGTGGTTTTTGAGCAATTGTGTGATCTGAATGTCAGTAGTGCTGGTGACTTTGGTATATGGTTTGGTGTAAATTTCAGTATTGAGAAACGTGTGACAAGGACCAGTGTTACTTGGATAGTTATAGCTGATTAATGACAGTAGATTAAATGGTTACGTGCCTCTCTTCTGAGTGCTGAAGATTCAATACCCACCTGGTCTTCATGAAGCAAAGGAAGGTGTTGCTTTGTAGCTGAAAGCAGACCCTCCTTTACTTTTAATTAATTTATCCTTATTGTACTTAGGAATGTACTACCTTTCTCTGGGGAAGCCTGCATCTGGATTTAAGCAGTCTTACTAATTAGAGAATTCACCTTCAGCTGTGTCAGAAAGGTGGCACTGGTGCTGATGGGGATTATCTGCTTTCCTCCATCCGCTTTCACTGTCATTTGAAAAGATGGGTGTTCCTCCACCTCAGATTTTGTAACTCATTAATCTCAGATCCCCTGGTACCCTCATGAAGCAAGCCATATGAGATGCAGTTGAGATCAGAAAACAACTAAATATGCTCATGTAGGCTTTGTGGGTGATTAAGAAAGACAATTAAGTTGGCTCGTTATTTTCTGATATGGAACAGCTTTGTCTTGTGGTCAAAACTGAGTTATTACTTTTAAGACTGGTGTATTCTGTCAGCTTGATGCTGCTTGGGTATTGCAGTCTTTGAATATTTTTACACTGCATAAACATGTATATCTGAGTGATGGGTGTATAGCACTTAGAAAAGATTGTGAATGTAATGAGAAACTGAAGCAAAGCCTAAGTACTGTGCTCAACAGTTCTGGTTGTGTAATAAAGCTGGTGATTTATTTTGATTTGTGAACTTGCTGAACCTCTCGGTCATTAAGATCATTTTTTAAATAAGGCCATTAGCAAAACAATTCTTCTGCTGTATAGGCATAGGGAGGAAAATCATGCACATGGTGAAGGGTGACTTTCTTATGCAGTTGTTGCTGCACTACATAGGTGGGAGGTTTTCTCGTGTTCTCTGTTAGAACAGTGGCTTGCTGAGTATGCTGAGTCTCAGGACTGATATGAGGTGAAGGACATAATTCCCTTGTTTGTGTATTAAAAACCTTTTGTACGCTCCTGAATTCCACATAGGCTAAAGCTGTCTCCTGTTACCTGCTCTCCTTGTCTGAGCCTAGCCAGAGAGTTGGTGCTTTCGATATCATTGGTGGTGGTGAGACTCTGGAAAGAGGACTTTGTACTGGATATTATCAACATTTAACTTAATTGGAAAATATGAGCCACTTGAGGTCATTTTCCATAGCGGGATGTTGTAGGGAACAGTTGTTTCCTTTCTGCTATCCATGCCCAAATTGAATGATATCTACTTCCATCGTGTGCATCCCGTTTGGACATAATAGATGTTGCATGGTTATGCTTGGTTTTCTGTGCAGGTTGTGGCAGGAGGATCAAATGCAAAATGTATTTAGCTTTGATTACATAACTTGATGTTTTGAATTATTTTTTTTTGTAGCTCTGTGACTTCAAGAACTCTCATGTTCCTTCCCCTCTGGTATTTCTACAGAGGCTTTCTGTCAAAAGTAGTTTTGGGAATGTACCTGTAGCTGGGGTACTCCAAACTTCTTTTTTATTTTAATTTCTTCTATAATATTTTGCTGAGTGGCTCCTACTTGAAGTACAAAATCAGGACTAAATTTTAAATTGGGTACTCCATTTAAATAAGGATATTGATTCATCCAAGGCTTCATAGTAATGCTGAAGCAGTATGTTGTAGGGAATAGTTCAGCCTTTATAGCTTTAAAGCATGTGGAGAAAAGTGCTTCCTTAAGTGTATTTTAAAGATACAGAGCTACTGCTTAACACTTTTCTCAAGTGTGCCATAAAAGAAGCCACAAGTTTCTGAAGTAAAAGCCACTTCAAATCATCATTGTGAGAAGGTGCCTTTTTATATTCTTTTCTATGTGGTTTCACAAGACAAATGCAAGTTGCAGTTGTATAATGGTTCTTCATCTGAACACTTAAATCATTTCCTGTTCTGATAATCAATCATTTACCTTGACTTTTCCCCCATAAAAAATCATTTTATGGCTACTCAATCAATAATGGTGGAAAGCATCATACCGGTTCTGAAAAATAGTGTAGAGTGTGTGCAGCTAGTTCATTTAAGTATGCAGTTCACTGAATGATCTGCCGCTCACATTGCAGATTCAGATGTATTATTGCTGAATGTTATATACCCCAGGTATATTCTTTTTGTTTTCTTTTATTTATTGAATGAAGGAAGAGCTAGAATATTGTATGTGGAGAAACAGGGAGCCAGTAAGTCCTGTGATGGTGAATTTTTATCTTAAAGATAAGAATCTGAACTACTTATTCCTACCCTACTTACTCCTTCCCCAGCAAGCTGCTACTTTTGAAATAACACCTCCAGAGCAGTAACTCCTTGACAGTCATCTTTTATGTGCATTTAAAACTGACTACAGTATCTATTCTTATAAGAAAGGTTAGGCATGTTAACGTTGATATGTTAACATTGCTGTGTGAGAACATGACTGTCTTATTTAAGGTTGAATTATGATGCCAACACAATCTCCAACTAACTTGCAACTATTACAGTTTATGTTTGCAGCTGGAGAAGGGAAGGAACAGAGTCGAAAAGTAGCAAATGTAAATGAAACCACCAGTTTTGACAAGTTAATTCCTGGGTGCCTGGAGTTTGCAGGTGCTTGAGGCATTTTTTTCCTTTTTAGGGTGCATTTCACAAAGTTTTTTAAATGTTTCATTTGAGGATTGCCTTCCACTTAACTCTTTCTACTTAAAAATAAAGCTCTGCTCAACTGAACTTCTATTGAAGCTTCCTTTTATTTTCAGCAGGTTGCTTTTTAATACATTCTCCCTCTTGTGTTTCAAAATGCCATTTTTTTTTCCTGTCTATTCCTTTGCTATATTTCTGCAAACTTTTCTCTCCTTATTGCTCTCATACTTACTGCAAAGTATGTCAAGCAGCCTAAGTCTCTCTCCTTTGGTGCATCTGTAGGTGCCTGGGGAAGCATGTCAGAATAGTGGAAGCGTGTTTTGACTCTTCCTCAGGCTTCTGTTGTAATTCTGAAGCTAGCTGCTGACTGTACCTTTCTTTTCAGTGAATAGCTCCAGTATCAATGTGCTACTCAAGCTTTACCCAACTTGTCATAGAATCGTAGAATAACCAGGTTGGAAGAGACCCACTGAATCATGGAGTCTAACCATTCCTATCAAACACTAAACCACAGAAGAATGTCTCTATTTTGCAGTTCAGCTGCTGCTTGCAGGTTGCTTAGCAGTAATGTTGAAAACTTACAGTGTGAGACTCTTGTTTTTAACTTGTGTAGTTAGCAAAAAAGCTCCAAGGGCTAGCAAAGACAATGGTGTTTTTTGGTTAACTTAGGAAGAGAGGGAGTATAAGCATTCATGCTTTGGTGTCTCTGCAACCAGAAGCAGAATTTAGTTGGCATCAGAAGGTTACGTCGAATAAGGTCGGTAATACTTGAAAAAAATACTGAACATCTTCACAGATGAGTGAACTTAAAACACCCCACCTTAAATTCTAAGCATGAAGAGTGCAGAACCTAGTCTGCATCGACATTGTATGAAATATTTGTGGTAAAGAAAGGGGAAATAATGCTAAAGTATGATTGAAATGTTCCAACACTAATAGCTATTTTTCTGTCTTTCAGATGGGCATATATGGCTTAATAAAATAATTGGTATGATGCATTACAGGTCTTTCAAAATTGAAAGTATAATGGCATCAAACACATACTGATGAATACAGGTATTAATACAACAATGCCAGTAATCTACACCACATTTTTATCACTATGCCCTCACTTAGAGGCATGCAGTTTAGGTGTTCTATTGCATCTGGTTTGTATTGGCCAAAATGCTTGCCTTGAGTCATCTTGACTGTTGTAACATGTAGAAGTGGTGGAGTGGAGCAAAAACGTATACCTAACCCGCTATGGAGTAAATTCTGCTATAATGTTGGCTCTGATACTTGCTAATTATACAAAAATATCAAGCCTGCACAGTGTTGCCACAAGGCAGGAAGTGCACTTTGAACTTATGATTGGAATGGTGAAAATAACATGTGTTAATAATGGGTTACGCAGATGTGATGCTGTAGACAGTCTTTAATGCCTACTCTGGACATTGTTCAATGGGCTTAATTAATGCATTCAAACTACACATTTTTGGCCTAATTTATTATGTGATTAGATTTTAATTTTTAATTTAAGCTTTTGTAAGTGTATTTGAAGGTATGTTGTACTTTTTTTTTTTTTTTTTTTTTTTTCTTACTTGCTGATAGTGACAGCTGGGTACTTGTATGGCCTGATAAAACAAAGCTCCCGAGTTATTTGTGTTTTGAAGTAACCATCATTTGGAAAGAAATCTTTCGCAAGCTAGATAAATAGCCCAAAGTGAGAAAAAGAGGTTCGGCTTCTGACATGTTTTCTGTTGTTGTGTTTGGTTATAAGTTCGTGTTTACAAATTATTTCATCCTGTCTTTGGATAGTGGTGCTTCATTTTTATTGTTCTTTTGCTATGGCTGTATTTGTTACTTGTTAATGAGTCCTAGACCGATTTCCATGAAGATGGGTGTATGTTGTGTATTATAGATAGGGGTCTTTCTAAAGTGTTTGGAGTTCCTCTGGAAATGGTTTTTCTGTTCTGAAGTGGAGAAACTGGTAAAGTGAATACTAGTTTTCTTAATAAATTAGTGATTTCCTTGGTGACTAGGACCAAAAAAAGTGCAGGAGCTTGTGACTCGGACCAAAAAAAGTGCAGGAGCTTGTGACTCATTTCTAGTCTGTAGTTCTGTACAGATGATTTCCTGGGGGAAGGCACATGGCAAGAAAGGAATATATACTCAAGTATTTTCTATGGAAATGACATGGAAATACTGTAAATAGTATGTTCAAGGTTCTGTGGAGATTTTCTGTGGGAATAGCTGCTTTTCCCGTAGCTTTTTGTCCTGCATCTATCAAGGATTAATGCTCCAGAAGAAAGAATTGTGTCTGAATATTCCTTCTGTGTTTATATATGTGAGTTTTTTGTTATTTTAAGCTTTTCTTTGCCCTTTTGTATTTGAGTCCTTATGAAAAATCCAATTTGGTTCATGTATAGTATGGTTAACAAACCAATTAAAATCTTCCAGATGGGGAAGCCAGTGCTGTTGCTGGCTCCAGAGAAAAGGTGTTTCATCATCCACTTTGGACTTCAGATAGTTTTATTCTGCATACCTCTTTTCAGAAAGAAAATTAGGTTTTTTAACTGAATTCTGCTTAAATTACTGGAAAAGACCACTTTAGTTATTCAGTATCTTTTATTTAGCATCATTTTTAAGCAGTTTAACATAATCAACAATTTGAATGCAGAACCATTCATACAAAATATCTGTTCCCCCAAATAAATAAAACAACCCATGAACAGAAATCTTAAAAAAAAAAAAATAAAAATCAGAATTCAAATAATTTTTTAGTCTTTTTTCCACAATGCTTGCCAAGTTTCAGTTTGATCTAGATTACAATGGTCGTACTGTGTTACAATCTTCGAAAAAGTGCAACTGGTCATTAGCTACAATGACACGAACAGCTGTAGTATTTTACGATAACAGCTGGGAACAATCTAGTTCTCTTCAATAACTTTCTTTTATTGTTCCTTTCATGCCATTTTTTAAAATGACAAACCAAGATTATAGTATTTGTTCCCTATTTTACACCAGGGATTTCTTCATAGGCAGTGGTGGCAATTAGGTATCAAAATATGGCGTTGCTGTTTGTGACTTGGAACATTTCCCTCTGCAGGACCTGTTTCATAACCCACAGAAATCTGTGGGAGTTGGAGTCTTTTCATTAACTTAAGTAAACTGTGAATCAAGTTGTCATCTTACAACGTACAGTTTTGGCCTTCCTTTTCAGTGTGTTATTTCTCTTTGAACTGCTTTGTTATATATGATCTTACACAGCGTAGGATGGGACAGCATTATCCCTTATTCTAGAGCTGAGCAAAATGCACTTCTACTTTGCAGCACTCTCATTTAGCAAGTAAAAAGGGACTTGTCTGTTTGTAGGTCGCTGGTTTCTCAATAAATAGTTTGCTGTTCTGTTGCTGTGTCATCAGAAATGTAGTCTAAAATGATTTTTTTGTATATGAATGTATGGTTGATTTTTATTGTAGGAAAAATAAGTAGGAGCTTTTCCCACATACAGTTTGGGGTTTGCTTTTTTTTTTTCTGCATCCCCTTACAAATGAGCTGTATTTGGTAACAAGCACATCTGGGTTGCCTTAGATAAAGCCAGTTTAACTTTTCCAGTGTGACAGAGTAAGTCTTAATACTAAAATCACGCTGGTATTACTAATGATGCATACCAGATCTGCATAGGAGTATTATTTTCTTCCCTAAGAGACTTGCTGTTTTGTGTCACACAAGTAGTGATGTCTCTGGGTACTGAAGGGGAGCTAAATGGCATAAAGAGGTGTTTTGGTGTATTGGACATATGGCTGGGGATTTTGGGAAGGAGAAATGAGGAGCACAGTGGGCAAGGGTATGTACTATCAGTGCAGTAAAGTGCTTCTTGGGGAATCCTATCTAGTTTAGAAGTAAGTACTCTGTTTTAGGAGTACTTTACCTAATAAATGGTATTAGCTCAGGTGGAAACATTAGAGGTATTTGTGTGTGGCAGAGTGGGAGGCTGTTCAGTAGCTACAAGGGATCTTGACTCTATAAATTAGAAGAGAACTAGCAAAGACAGTGAAATTTTTAGTTCCTTGTGTACTCTGTGTCTGTAACCTGAAGTTCGGTTTAGATTATCAGTGAATGATCTTTCTGCATCTTTTTTTATTAAGAAAAGCTTCCTGTGATAAAATGCTTATGGTTTCTGTTAACTATAACAACTTTTAAGCTGTTTGTCCTTATATTATCAGTAATAAGCAAGGGAAAATGAATTTAAGATGCTGTCTTTAGCCTACTGAGATGAAGTTACTTTTGTTAAAGGGAGAAAAGGAAGAGTGAACTCCAAAAAAAAAAAAAAAAACCCAACAAAAAACCCACAACCAAAATGTGTTTGTACCTGCATTCGTTTCAGTTGAGAGATTAGTTTCTGCTTCTGGGCTATTGACTACTTTAGCAAATGTGGGCTTTTTTTCTTTGTTGTTTAACTCTCTGTTCACCACTCCACTGTATCCTTAATTTTTATGGATGATGCGTCAAAGTCCCTTTATCAATTAGTCTCAACCGAAAAATATGAGCTCTGACAACTTTGCAGACACACAGAATGGTTGAGGCTGTAAGGGACTTCTGGAGGTCATCTGGTCCAGCCCCAGCTCTCTCGTCCTTTCCTTATAGGAGAGATGTCTCAGTCCCTTAATTATCTTAGCATTCCTTGGCTGGACTCTCTGCAGTTGCTCCATATCTTAGAGTTTATGTGTGAAATCTAAATGAAAGTAAAAGTTAATTTCTACATATAAAGGACTTGTACATTAGGGAATAGTGCATACTTACTCTTTTTAATAAGGTACTGCTGCTTCTCTGGAGCTTTGAGTCTCAGGTGATGCCTACCTCACATGTAAATACTGCCTGTTTACCACATAGAAGCTGAGGGATATCACTGACAAAAGTTTTAAATGCATGCGAATTTTTGTATGTTTTGTATCCTGTTGTTACAGACAATAGTTATTGTACCATTCACTGTAGGATGTTGTTTGTATAACCTAGGCTAGTCTTGGAAGTTCAGCAGTCAGAAGGATACTCTGCACATGTCTTTTTGGCTATAATCCAGTTGCTATGGCTTCTGAATGTGTATTGGACTTTATCCCCTTCCACTCCTGCTCCAGATTTATGCGAATTGATGGAGTTTTTATATGTCATCTTAGAGAACTTGTCAGCAGTCTCCTGGGCTTTGTTAGGAGGGGTGTTGCCAGCACATCGAGGGAGGGGATCTTTTCTCTCTCCTCAGCGCTGGTGTGAGGCCACACCTGGAGCACTGGGTCCAGTTCTGGGCTCCCCAGTATGAGAAAGACAAAGACATACTAGAACAAGTCCAGTGTAGGGCTGCTAAGATGACTATGGGACTGGAGCATTATTCATATGAGGAAAGGCCATTCAGCCTGGGAAATAAAAGCTCAAGGGGGAATCTCATCAATACATATAAATACTTGGCGGGAAGAAATGAAGAATCAGGATCTTTCTTTCTAGTGTTGTCCTGTGACATGACACGAGGTCATGGGCACAACAAACTGACAACACTCACAGTCAATTTTCTGGTTTTCTAATACTGGCACAGGTTAGAGGCTGTGGAATCTCCATTCTTGGAGACTTCAAAAAACCACCTGGACGTGGTCCTGGGAAGCAGGTTTTAGGTGGTCTTGCTTGAGCAGCCGTGTTGGGCTTGATGACCTCTGGAGGTCTCTTCCAATCTCAACCATTCTGTGATCATCTTCTACTGAACTTTTTTTAAATGGATATCAGCGGCTTATCAATTCACAGGCCTTTTGATCAAGCATGAAATACAGAAATTTCCCTTTAAAAATTAAGAGTCGTGTCTGCTAATGATGTTTTCTAGAGGAAGAATGCTTTGTGTGATTGTCCACCATAAAAATACTTATTTTGAAATAGGAGGAAGATATGGTGTGTTGGTATTTTCTAATTGATGCACCCATATGTAGATGATGGTGTTGCTGGCAAAACATTTGCATAGATCACACTTGATGAGCTCTCAGTCTCCTGAGTTTGGTGTGCTTTGAAAGCAAGGACAGCCAGTGCATCCACTGTCCTATTTTGCTTTAGGCAACTGTAAGAAAAATGGCTAAAAAGCTTTTATATGAAACTATTATAGTTAATTTACCAGTGCTTCTGACGTGATCATCAGAGAGGCCCATTTTCTAATTGCAGAAGGAAGTGGTCCCCTCTTAGTAGTCTTTGGTACATCTGATTTTTCCATAGTGGCATGACGGTTCAAACTGAGGATGAAGATCAATCAGATAGATGCTGACATTTTTAGTAACAATAAACGAGTTTGGTTTTTCAGCTCTATTGTTCTCTGGCAGATAGTTTCCTTTGCTGCTTTCTCATGCTTTTTTACTTACTGCTGAAGGTGCTCATTGCCCTATAAAGCTGGCTAGGAAACACTTCAATACTGAAGGTGTGAAAGTAAAATCAAACCTGTGATAAGGGAATCTCTTGATGTGAGTGACAGGGAATGAAAATAAGCTTTGAGCGTGACAAAAGTATGTTGACTGTTTCAGAAAATTTAGTAGAGCTACCCCACTTGAAGTATGGAGCAAGTTCTCAAGGTGGGATCCTCTTCATGGATAATTGTTCAGGATAATGGAGATAATTTTTTGTACTGAAATCTGGCAGGGTTGTTCACTTGACTAGATACATTTGAGGAAAATGATAGACAGATACTGTAATTTGAAGACTGAATTGCCTCAGTGCTCATATAGATCGTACTGCATAATAAAAACCTGGGGCAACACACATCCCTGTGAAAAAAAGGACTTGCTGGTGAAGCTAATAAATATTTGGCCTAATAGTTCATAATTAGAAAAGTGTGTGAATAAAAGATGCCTTGTTCTGGAGAGCTTTTGATTGCAAAAGACAGCTGAGCGTTGAATCATTGCCTTAAAGGTACTTCTGGAAAAAAAAAAAAAGTGAGGGGGGGAAGAAAAAGACAGGTTGAACCTGGATACAGTGAGGTGAAAGGATATTCCTGGCAAATAAACACACTAAAGGAGCTGTAGAGATACTTTGAATAGATGGAAATGAAGAGCAAAATGGAAAATGAAGGAAATGAAGGCCCCACAACCTGCAGGTGCTGTTGGTAGTATATATATTCACTCGAAGCATGCATTGGATATTCCAATAACATCTATTTCAAACATGCTGCAGGGTGTTTCTTCCTAGGCAGCTCTCATGGCTATGCCATCATCTCCTGCTCAGGTACAGACCATGCAAAGAGAAGGCTTTTTAGCACAGGTGAGCACCTGTCATAGTCACAAAGAAGTCACCAGAAGAAATTGTGTCAATGGATTACATTAATGAAAAACATCTTAAGAGTGACTATGGAGGAAAAGTTAGCATAAAGCTGTTGACATATGTCTTCATGTGGGAAGTTATATGATGCTGGGACCTGTGGTTGAGAATCTGCAATGCTCTGGTATATTGGGCAGTTTGTGCCATGTTTTATCTGAACCAATGATACAAGCTGCTTTTCATAAGAAATGTTATCATCAAATATTAACAAATTCCATGGTTTTGTAAGGCTTCTAAAATTTTTATTTGAAGCACTAACGTAACAAAACTGGCAAAACTAAGCCCTGTTTCTATCATGATTCCCAGAAAATAAACAGCTGTGTGAGGGCAGTAGATTCTTCCCATGCCTTGATGCAGGGCCAGAATTTTAACTGCTTCCCTAAAGGTTTATCAGAAACATTTTTGGCATCAAAAATGCAGGTTTTATCTTTGTTCAAAGGCAACTGATGGCAGTAATAATTCTTTTTCTCATGTGCAGAGCATCTAAGTGAATTTGGAGAGTCTGTGAGATAAGATGGCCTGTCTAGCCAGAGAATGTTTCAAACTCCTTCAACGACTTTATTTTAGCTGCAGAGGTAATTACCTTTGCCTGAGTTTGTTAATCCAGTACCATGGACTAATTTGGTGTTGTTCTTCCCTCCAAAGCATCAGTCTTTTTAAAAAGTTACCTTTTTAAAAAGCATAATACTGCATTTATAAACACTCATCTCTAAACATGGGAATAATGTGTGCCAGTCAGTTTGTTGCTGGAGTCCTCAATTCCCTCGCTGCTTTGGACATTCAGAATCCTCTTTGTTGATGAAACAGGCCCAATGGTCAGACGAAGCTTGGAACATGGAGTGCTCCCTAGCCTTTCCCCACTCGGCTGAACATAACAGACAGGGAGGTTTGGAGGATAGGGAGCAATGGTATTTATGTTTCAGCTGGGTGCAGGTTTCCACCCCTTCCCAAGTAACTCCAGCTGCCATTGCAAAGTAAGTATGATGCTTCACAAGGGGAACTTTAATGACCGAGAAGGCAACACACCTAGTTTGAAGGCACCACCAAGTCTCAGTTGGACAAAGCCATGCATAACAACATCTTCAATAAAGAAAGGTAGATGTGTGCTTGTCATTGGGGATTTGCTTCTGAAGGGAGCAGAGAGTCCCATATGCAGACCAGACCCACTCCTTAGGGATGTTTGCTGCCTCTCGGAGGCCGGGTTTAAGGTTGTGCAGGAAAAATTCCCTACCCTAGTTAAACCCTCAGATTACTCATTGATGATCTTTCCTTCATAGAAGCTACAAGAGATCTCAAGTTTGCTTCCCCTTGTCACTGTGAGTGACTTCAGCTTTTTGGATGTCTGCTGGAAATACAACACAGCAGTGCGGGAACAGTCCTTGAGGTTCCTGGAGTGTGTGGAAGACGCTTTCCTCACACAGCTAGTGAAGGAACCTATGAGGGAAGGCGCCCAGCTGGACCTGCTGTTTGTGAACAAAGAAGGTCTTTTGAGGGATGTCACAGTTGAAGTTCACCTTGGGCATAGTTGATTGTGAAATCACTGAATTCTTGGAGAAGTAAAGATGGGGGCTAGCAAAACTGCCACCTTGGGCTTTTGGTGGTCAGACTTTGGCCTGTTGAGGGACTTGGCTGGCAGAATCCCTTGGGAGGAAGTCCTGAAGGGCAAAAGAGTCCAGGGCAGCTGGATGCTCTTCAGGAAGGAAAACTGAAAGGCACAAGAGCAGCCTGTCCCAGTGTGCCAAAAAAACCAGCCTGGCTGAAAAGAGAGCTTTGGATGGAAATCAGAAAAGGAGGACTTTATGGTCTTCGGAAGAAGGGTCAGGCAACTCAAGAGGACTACAAGGTTGCCATGAGGCTGTGCAGGGAAAAAAAAACAGAAAAGCCAAAGCCCAGCTAGAACTTAATCTGGCTAATGCTGTTAAAGATAATTAAAAAAATGTTTCTATAAATACATTAGCAACAAAAGAGGACCAAGAAGAATCTATCCTTTATTGGGTGAGAGGGGAAACATGGTGACAGGGATGAGCAAAAGGCTGAGGTACTTAATGCCTTCTTTGCTTCAGTCTTTAGTAAGAAAACCCATAATACTCTATGTATGCATCTCCTGCGTGGGAAGACATGGGATGGGAAGCACAGCGAAGCCCTTATAAGCTATGGTTAGCAACCTGTTATTTGACCTAGACATGTACAAGTCTATGGAGCCAGATGAGACTCATCCAGGTGTCCTGAGGGAGCTGGTGGGAGTGCTCACCAAGTCACTTGCCATCATTTATCAGCAGTCCTGTCTAACTTGGGAGGTCCCAGTTGACTGGAAGCTTGCAAGTTCTATGCTCATGTACAAGAAGGGTCAGATGGAGGATCCAGGGAACTACAGACCTGTCAGTCTGACTTCAGTGCTGGGGAAGGTTATGGAGCAGATAATCTTGAGAGCCATTACGCAGCACATGAAGGATTACCAGGGGATCAGGCCCAGTAAGCATGGGTTCAGGAAGGGCAGGTCCTGCTTGACTAACTTGATCTTCTTCTATGACCGAGTGACTCGTCTAGTGGATGAGGGAAAGACTATGGATGTTGTCTACCTGGACTTGAGTAAGGCCCTTGACATGGTCTCCCTCAACATTCTCCTAGAGATGCTGGTGCCTCTTTGCCTGGATGGGTATATGATTCAATAAAACACCAGCTGGAGGGCCGGGCACAAAGGGTTGTGGTGAATGGAGTTAAATCCAGCTGGTGCCCATTCACAAGTTTGGATCAGTGATGGGGCCAATTCTGTTTAATATCTTGATCAGTGACATGGACAAGGGAATCAAGTGCACCCTCAGTAAGTTTGCAGATGACCCCAAGTTTGGCAGGGGTGTAGATCTGCCTGAGGGTCGGCAGGCTCTACACAGGGACTTGGACAGGCTAGGTCAGTGGCTCTAGGCCAGTTGTATGAAGTTCAGCAACACCAAGTGCTGGGTCCTGCACGTGGGTCTCAACAACCCCATCCACCACTACGGGCTTGGAGAGGAGTGGCTGGAGAGCTGCTTGAAGGAGAAGGACCTGGGGGTGTTGGTTGGTAGTTGGCTGAATATGAACCAGCAGTGTGCCCAAATGGTCAAGGCAGCCAACAACATTTTGGCCTGCATCAGGTTCAGAGCATGAGCCGTATAAGAGGCAGCTGAGGGAGCTGGCATTGTTTAGTCTGGAGGAAAGGAGGCTGAGGAAAGACCTTTACCTCAGAACTGGAAACAGGATTGAACAGTGGATACTGGCATGTTACTTGTTTGCTTCTGATAGAACAGCATCCCCAGTCTGTGGATGTGTACCTCTTTATGGTTCACTGACATTGCAGCAGAAGAGGTGGTATTTGAACAAGAATCAGCGTATAAGGGGAAGGGAAGTGCTAAAAGCTTTCTACTTGGAACCCTACCAATTCCCTTTTCGGCCATTGAGTTCCTCTTTAGATGAGGAAATAACAGTGGGCAGTTGTGTGGCCAGGTGGGCTTTGCAGAGGCATTAGTGTTCTGTGTTACATACTGGTGAGATTTTGATGCTTTAAAAAATATTTGTCAGAGAAGACTTAGGTCCTGGGTTGCTAAATCTTACTGAAAACAAATTAATTTGTTCCCAAGTTAACCTGTATGAATGCCTTTTGATTTTTTTTTTAAAAAAGCCACAATTAAACCAACAAAACCACCCAAAACCCAAACTTAGAAAAATGTATGCATCTGTATGTGACTTTTTTTTCATCCTTATATGTAAATTTGGACTCCTTATGAAAAAAAGAGAATGTTTGCTTGTTTTGGTGACTTAGCTGCTATAAAACCTGTGTTAATAGGCCTGTCTAATGTCATAACCGTGTATACCAAGAAATTGTGATGACTGGAATGCATGTCATCAACTTCTCTAATCAGGGTACTTGAAATACTTACAATACTTTGATTACTGTAATACTTTTCATACAGACACATACACTGTAGCTGCCTTAAATGTTTGTGACTTTCAAGTTTACATCCTGGTTTATCTCCTATTCTTGCTTTTTTTTTTTTTTTTTTGTTTTTGTTTTTTATCCTAAGGTGTTTGGTAAAAATGAATAAAATACAAGCTATCTACTATCTGAGGTTTACCTTGTAGATGTTGATAAAATGTCCCAATGAAATAAGTAGGAGGAAGGAGCAATTATGCAAAGCTTGAAGCATTTCACATGCCAAAACCAAACCCTCAAGCGTCTACTGAAGCTGCCAAATTGTGTTTTGGTGGCTTGTATATCAAGAGACTCAAATCCTTTCATAGATCCACTGAATTGAATAGAGCAGGAGAGGGATAAATCCTAAAAAGGATTTGCTGGAAAGGCCTGTGTGTTTTGAAGGCCACCTGAAATGGCTGTGACCAACCACTCCCCTGTGTTACTTTCAGGAGGTATGAGATGCAGAGGAGTTCAGGGATATGAGATACTCAGGGATATGGTTTAGTAGTGAACACATATAGCTGGACTCTATTATTTCAGAGGTCTTTTCCAGCCAAATAATTCTATGATTCCATGAGTTTTGGTGCAAGGCTTGGCAGTCTGTTACATTTCCTTTCTATTGTGTGCCAGGTCTTTGAATGGTTGGTGCCATCCATGGTTGAAAAAGCCAGCACTTTGTAGAAGCCAGTTCTACTACTTCTTATTTCAGACCATGATAGTCTGATGGGAAATAATAAGGTAGGCAAAAACTGTTACAGTCAGAATATATCCTACTTAATGGGCGAAGTTTTCTGTAAACTTTCTAAACCTTGACTACAGACTCATTTAATTGAATCTCATATTTTAAACTGGGCATACACTGGATTGAGTCCAGGTCATGAAACTGGAGAGGATTTGGTGGCACTAATAGACTATGTTCTCCTTCAACTGGATTGCCAGGCATCTGCTGTCTGCCCAGGAGGAGGCAGCGTGAAAGAATGTGTCCACCCAGCAATAGGCAAAAAAACTTGCCTATTGGATTGCTCTTTGCTGAGGACCTTATAGAATCTCTTCTGCTGGAGCCTTGAGCTCCAAATGAGGCTCTTGTAAGTGGATTTGCTCCTCTGGCAAAAGGGAAATACCCACAGCAAGAGGATATGAATTTTGTTTTATTGCTAGGCTGAAATTAGATCATATCATAGAATCACAGACTGGTTTGGGTTCGAAAGGAGGGTTCCAACCCCCCTGCCATGGGCAGAGACACTTTCCACTGGATCAAGTTGCTTCAGGCCTTATCCAACCTGGCCTTGGAACACCTTCAGGGATGGGGCATCCAGGACGTCTTTAGACAACCTGTTCCAGTACCTCACCGCCTTCACAGTAAAACATGTCTTCCTAATATCTAATCTAAATCTATTCTCTTTCATCTTAGAAACATTATCCCTTTTCCTATGGTTGCACTTTCTGTTAGAGCCTCTCACCAGCTTTCTTGTAGGTGCCCTGTGCAATGAAGTTCCTCTATTTTTACTGAGATAGAGAGTGGTCCTAGATCTTATGCTCTGTTAGACTTCTTTATGATTGACCTTTCCTCTTCTTGTGCAGTCTATTGTCTGTTTAAAATCTAGGAGGTTTGATGTAACTTCTACTGAAGTGAAGCGCTCTTTTTGCTTGCCCTTCTCTCTGTGGAAAGGCAAAGAATTCAGGCTTCATCTTGTAGATGCTGATTGTTGGTTTTTAATTCAGTTCAGGTTCTCTGGCAAAAAGGACAAAGTAAGAACAAGAAGTTAAGCGAAAACAAATATTGATTGGAACAAATCATGCCTGCGTATGTAGCCATGTAGCTTTTGTCTTTCTTCAGAGCTGTTCATGCCTGGTTGACTCACTTGGACTGCCCTGCCTGGCTGTGCAGTCTGTCTTCCCTAACAGATTTTAACAGTTTTTTTCTTTGTCTCTGAGAATTTTCCATTTTGCAGGTTTGTTTTGGTTTTAGTAGTCTGCTCCCCTGCCCCAAAATTCGTCTCTTGTATGTTGATATGCGTAAGTTACCTCAAGGTTTTACTAAAGAATAGTGGAAGCAAGCCCACTAGTCCTCCCAGGAGGAAAGCGCAGTGAGGTCAATTGTGTTCCTTTTGCTTCTCTTTCGGTTTTGTTCACTCCTGTGTCTTGTAAAACAGCCAGGAAGATTTGTCATGAATCAGTTTTAATTCCCTCTTGTGCAGAATATAATCCAATATGGATTTTTATTTTTCTTACAATAAATCTATCAGAAATGGTTTGGGTTTTTTGGAAAGCCTTAAGACAAAAGACAAAACAGAAAAAAACACCCAAAACCCCCACTCAGGTGTTCAAAACCTATCTTAGGCATACCTTAAATCAGGTATTTTCATTCGTGTCTCATTTGTTTGATCCTCATGTTGTTAATGGATATGGCTCAAGGGATGTGTAACTAAGGTTCACCTTGCCTGTGTTGCCTTTGGTTATTTTGACTTGTGTTTAAAAGAAACAACCCTATAAATTTAAATTACTGTAATGAACATCTTTACATCTGTCTGTGGGTTATTTTTCAGGTTTTCAGATGTTGGAGGATTTTATTGGGAGGCACACATCGTGACATTAGCAAGAGTGCTGCACGAAGGGATAATCTGCAGAAAGTGGAAAGAGTGGAAAGAGTAGAAAGCAGAGGCAATACAGTGTTTTGTTCTGTACCAACTTATTTTCTTTCCTGATGATTTTCACTTGAGCCCAGCCCAAGAAGGGGGAATATTACTTCTCTTTCTTTTTTTTCTGATGACTGTTGTGTTTTAATGTCCTGTCTGTCCTCAATGAGAGTTAGTGAAAGAAAGGAGAAATTGATCAGGTGGCCCTAGTGGGAGTTAACATGTGCTAAGACCCACAGCAAATTTTTTCTGAAAACGTAGTGTGAGTTACTGGATTATTTTGCACTGTGTTACACACCAACACACATGACAATAAAAATGGTGCTTTCATGTGCAGATACTTTTGCTAACTTGCAAGTTGTGAGGTGGGGTTTGTTTCTTCATTATTTGAGACACAGAGAGAAACTTGCTTCTATGAGTCCACAGCTGCTCAGTGACTTTCCCATGGTCTCGCAGAAAGCCAGCAGCAGAGTCAGGAACTGCATTTTAGTCTCCTGATTTGGAATCCAGTGCCCCAATCTGTTTTATCAATATTGCACTCAAAGTAGTGCCACTTGGTGCTACTTGCGTGATGAAAGCATTTGATTTGGCATGCACAGCTGTATTCTTTGCCTAAGTTGGAGCATGTATATTGCCCTCTCTCCAGGTCCATGATCCTACTCTCCACAATTGGGATTTCAGTGCAATCACAGCTTCTCATTTACTTCTCTTTTTTTAACTGGAATGTATGCTACCTTTTAATAATGTTACTTGAATTGTTAAGGATGGAAAGTAGACGAGCTGCTCATAGTGTGATATTTAAAGGCTTACAGTGTGTATTAGGTGCTGCTTTCACAGCACCTTCTGGTTTTGATTTCTCTCTCCAATCTAACTTCATCAAAATCCAGAGTCTCTCTGGCAGTGTGAAGTAAATATCCAAATGAGACTCTCTTGCCTTTCACAGTGACTCAGGTGTGCAGTCACTTAACTTTCCAAAGGCTTTGTTGTGTCTTAAAACAATGTGTGCGTTGCTCTGGAATATCCTCAAGCCTTGACGATGTTCTTGGGCACTCAGCCAAATACAGATTAGCATGACCCTTAGACTGATTTTAGATTCCAGTGTAGTTTGCATTAATTTGTTTTTATATAGCAATGACTAATTAAGACAAATACAAAAGTATTATTACAAATTGAAAGCATAATAAATATACAGCATTGGAGAGGGCAACTAAGAAGTAGGTTTTTATTCTTTTACCTTGAGGAGGTGGGAACAATTGAAAAAGAGGTTTTGCAGTTGAAGCAAAAATTGACATTGCTATTCGTAATGGCTTGTAATGCGTGCATTTGATGAAAAGAAGGCCATGAAGATCCGTCTTGTTTGCAGAACAGCTTATTCTGTGGTTTAGATGCTGGCTTGCAGAGGATGTGTCGTTTTCCAGGGAAGAAACTCTGTCCTACTTTATCTTTCCTTCCACTTTTGTTCCCTGCCTTTTTTTTTTTTTTTTGACTGAACTGTGTTGATTTGTGACATGATCCAAAGACAATGAAAATAAAGTGTGTTGACAGGTTGATGTTCTTGGGGATCTAATGCCAGAAGGCTCTTGGAAAAATATCTAATTCTAGCACATACAGAAAGTCAGATCAAAAATTATATGGGAAACTGCTTTCATTTTGGTCATTATGAATGAGGAACAAATTATATACTTATAAGAGTGTTCCTGCTCAGGTGAGCTGTCAGGAGCATTGTCCTTCTGGGAACATTTGTATACAAGAGTGAAAAAGGCAGATTGTGTAGTTCTAGGATGGGATTTTTTTATATATATATATGTACACACATCACTCTTGAGTTAGTTATTTTTATCCATAAACTGATTTTCTAAAGTAAGCTAAAGGGGACAGTTGTGGATATTTGTCCAAATCGCTCCTAGTATAGAAGCTTTTTGGTTTATTGTACCAGAGCTGCGTTTCTAAGCCTCCACATACTGGGCTGGCCATGAGTGGAAATGGACCACTCTTTTCAAGCTAGTCTAATAAAGTTACATCATTTGCTTTAGCTGTATGGAGGCTAAGTTTAGCCTTGATTTCAACTAATGTAATAGCCAATGAAATCTATCGGGTGCATGGATATCTGTGCAAACAACAGTGTGCTGAGGAGTTGCTAGGTTGGATGCCTTAGCACAACCCTGATGGCTTACCCGTGCATCTTCAGGGAAGGGTGACGAGCTTACAGTTCAGTCTTCTCAGTTCACGGGCTTGTTACTGAGCCAGCTTATTAAAGTGGCAAATGTCATCTTTTTTGGGGGGGTGGGTATTTGCTGACGCTGGTTTTGCAGTGTGGCTGGAGAGCCAGTTTCTTATAATGCATAGCACGCAAGTCGGCTGCAGTGCTCCCTGTATCAGCAGTCAGTCCTGTCTTAATGTATCATATAAGCATAACAGTTTATAGAGGGCTGAGGAAATTCACTTAAGGACGGGTAAATACTGTTTACCTTATCTCTATTAACCCAAACAGTTTCTCTAAATCACTGGTGATAAGTGATCTTGACTAAGTTCTATGAAAATGAAGTATTTAATTTTAAATTAGTTCAAGAGGCCGGCCAGAGTTTACTTGTCTGTGATGGCAAGTTCTCAAATAAATCACAAATTGATGTATGGGTGATCTTGAGACAGACTAATTAAATGTATATTAGGGATCTTAAACTCAAACTGAAATACCGAGATTTCTTTTGCTCTAGTTTTCTGTTCTTAAAGGATTATTTATTTTTCTTCCAGAATTATATAATCTGATGTTTTATGGAAATTACTGTGAGAAACAGTAAAAAGTTTCAGCATCCCTTCAGAATGATGAGAAGAACAATTTAATTGTATACTGCTTTTGCAAACATCTGCAGGAGGCTGGAGTCTGTTACTCTGTCATTTTGTAAAAGCAAGGATGTATCAAAAGGCTTTTTCCTGCTGACATCGTATTTGCTGCTTCATGGTCAGCTGAAAGGATAATGACGAGACATGGTATCTTGGCTGTGAGGGATGTACAACTCTTGACATTTTCTTGCAAAGGCTAGAAGATGACCTGTTTTTTAAGGGTCTTGCCTAAAGCCAAGCACGGAGCACTTGTTCAGTAACTTAATGATGTATTTTTGGTAGTATTGCCAGGTCTTGTTCCTCTCATACTATCTTGGTCATTAATATAAAAGCTACAATTCTTCTTAAACTTTGTCATCCTTATACTTTATCTCTGAGGTATAAAACAGTAGGAACATCTTGAAATGTTCTGTTGCTTTGCTTGACCTGTAAAATCCTTTTGATTTTATAATTAGTAAAAATGTACGTTTTAAGCAAATTCTGCTGCCTCCTGTCCTTCTGGAGGGGATGGAGGGTGACTGCTCAGGGTTCATGAATGACTCAATTCCAGGCAACTCGGCCAAGGATGTCTTGTTTGCTTTTGCCCTCCATGTGAGAGGAAAAGATGCTGCTGGCAGCCTGCTTACTTTTGTAGTCACCCACCATCCAGACAGATAACTAAATAACTAACTAAAGTCACTGTTTAGTATCTGATCTCAAGTGAAGAATCATAAGACCATTTTATAGAATATCTGAGATCACATCTGGAGGTCATGAAGAGCTTGTGTGTAGTAGCTTTTGTGCATTTGAAAAATTTAAAAGATATCTGTAGGTTGAATATTTCAGCTTTTTAAATGACCAAACACAGTATGTGAATTATGATATTTTCCAAAGAGTAAATACAATAAAGAAGTCATAAGTATTTTCTTAAATCTGTAAAGGATCAGTAGGTTTGCTATAATCTAGATTTGCCTTTCAAATCCAATATTCTATATTTTTTGTATTCATATAGCAATCATGCCCCTATGCTTCCCACAGTAGGCAAGTTCCCTTGCAGACTTTTTCCTTGTGTTGTTCTATCAGAAATTTTTTCTAGTCGTATGCAGAGCATAGACTCTTGTGACTGGTAATAGATCCAAATCCATATTTGTGGGTGGGAGTCGTGTGAGATTTTATGTTTGGTTTTTTTTTTTTTTTATCTGATGTCTTGAGACAAGCAGCTGCAGTACCTCTAGCATTGCTCAAAGGGCTGCAAAATTAGATTATCCAGACTTGCTTCTTTTACTGATATTTAGAAACCAATGACAACCCCACCCTGTCCATGCTCAGCTGAATTTTGCCAAGTTGGGAATCCCAGTGCTGTTCTCTGTAGCTCAGAAAGCTGAGACACTGGCTAGACTGTTGACTTTCTGAGATGATTTCTACCATCTCTGTGGAAGGCTTTCCTACTCATTGAAGGCTGAAGGATTTGATCCCTTCATTTGTAGGAATCTTGTGTATTCATGAACATCCTGACTTAGAGGTTAAAAAGTGTAAGAATATAGACCTAGACTTTGAGGTTAAGCTCATTTTGCATCCATCTCTCTTCTTTGGAACCCAAATAATGCAGGCTGCATGGAAGTTACATTAGGCTTGATGATTTGTGCCTCGTTAGAATAATTTTTTTAATATAGAGTCTATGCATAGTTCAAAAGTTGGTAGTATAGAAAGGGAAACTTTTTAGAACTTATAAATGGAAAAATAAAAAATGAAAATACTTAGTTATTCACAAAACAGCTGACCAAAGCACTGTTTTGTACTGGAATTGCATTGCTGGGAAAACATATCATAGTCTCCATTTTTAGTCACTGACTCTTTCCTTTGCAGTCCAGAAAAAAGTGAGAGTGCTTATATGTCTGTAGGTGCAGTATGAACATAAAACATTTTAAAATGTGGTAGATTTCCTGTGGTAAAGTGTCAGGTGGTTTATTTTGACACAGTGCATAAAGACAATTAGATTGTTGGTTGCTAAAGCTTAGATGATGCGACTCTGATGGGGAAAAATGCCTGTCCTACCCCTCTTCTTATTTCTATATCTAATTGTTTAAAGGTCCGTTGAGGTGCTAACAGAAGAACAGAAACAAATATGTTTATCCCAGTCTAATGTAGCAGCACCTAAACGCGCAGTATATTGTAATCTTCTAGACTAGCATGAAAAGTGCAAAACTCCTGAAAGGCTGGAGGATGCACGGCAGATGGCCGGCTGGCAGCTGCTTTCCTCTGCATCCTGGTGCTCCCTACCCGTCCCATTGCAGGGCTGAGGCTCTCCCAGGGACAGTGTGTTGGCTGTCAACCACTGCCAAGCCTCTCCCAGCTGTCTCCCACCCTTCTCTGGAGACCAGGGTGTGCTCTGGTGCCTGGCCAGATATTATTTCAGGCTTGTGAAGGCAGAGGCTTTTCCCACATCTGGGTGTGGATAGTGCCTTGGTAGATATCCTCACTCATTTTTCTTTTAAATGTAGAGGTTTTCCCAAGTCACAGAGTTGAAACTGGACCATGTCTCTTGGTAAACTGTCCCACCTCTTCTTGAGGTGTGGCTATACAGCTTTAGTTACGGTATGGAAGTAAAAATAAGGGAGGGAAGAGTTGGTGCTCGCATGCAGTGTAACATAGCTTACTGGTCATCTGTGGTGCCAGTAAGGTAGATGTATTTTGCATTTGCATGCTAGGAGGCATCAAGCTGAAGGCTGTACCCCCTGGCGGAGGGAGCAGGAGAGGAACAGTGGCATGTGACTCTGCTGGCAACACAGCAGAAGCCTTTTACTGCTCTTGAGGATATTTCCAGTTACTTGATCTGCTGAACATTTTGCTTTTTGGCCTCTCAGATTAATGCAGATGCTATCCTGCTTTCAGAGCAATTTGGGGTATTATTAATTTCAGATTTATGAAACCCTTGTGCTTGATAAAGCTTTTACTACCTGCATTGCACAACTGGGGTGTAAGGACCAGGCTCTGATAGTGACACCCTGAGGGAGCCGTGGCACAAAGCATGTAATGAATAAAAAATTTGGCTTGATCCAAAAGGTGGGGTTTGCATTTCTTCAGGATGGCTCATCTCTTTCATCTGCATAAATATTGGATCTCACCTTTACAGTGCTCAATAAAACCTGAATAATTTATGCAACTCTGTCTAGTGGTTGGCAAGAAGAGGCAGCAGAGGTCTTGTAATTTTTGTGATTGCTGAGATGGCTACTTGTTAAGAATTAAAATGAAGTTCCTAAAAACTCAGAGTAGAAAAATTATTTCAGCTGTAAGTATGCTATTGTTAGATACTTCTTTTTTGCTATTAGACTTGCAAATCTTGTTAAACAGAAGCATAATGATAAGAAAGGAAGCATAATGATAAGAAAAGGAAGACAGCGTTAATGTGTTTCCTGTTTTATCATTATTTTGTGTTTAACTTAATTTGGCAATGGCAAGATTCACATGACCTAAAACATCCTTTTGAAGCAAATTTGCCAACTTGTGTGACTGTGCTTGTTAGTTCTGCATTTTGACAAAATCCTGACTGTGTTTATAAAGAAGCTCACTTTTCTTATGATACAATGTATTGTGAATTATTAAGTACAGCCTTATTTTACTTTACTTGCATTAAATGAATATGGATGATTTTAAGTAGGTGGTCCTTGTGCTTTTTGGTATTTAATTTATAGAAAAAAACATATGTGAAACGAGTGTGGGAAGTGTATATTTCTCCTTTCGTATGAGTAAATAAGGTTTTAATTGCTACCCTAAGGAGTAGGATTTAGTTTATAAATGCATCCCTCTTTCTAGAATGTAACAGATACATTTATTTTCTTCCTTGGTCACTATTGCATGCAACAGGAAATAAAGATTTCCTTCAAAGTGAAATATAGCTACACTGTATAAAAGCTCTTAAAAGCACCCATGTGACTTGTAAGTCTGTTTTCTGTTGACCTCTCCAAAACTACAGGGAAGGTCAAGTAGTGAAGTAGAACAAGGAGATGAATTGTGCCGACTCTTCTGAAGAAGTGGGATCAGGGCAGCTTCCCAGGCCCAGGTACATATCCCAGTTACCCTGTAACTGCACCTCAGGATAAGAGGTGATGTGTAGCATCTTTTCCCTTTCCCAGGCTCTCTTCTGTTATATTTTCCAATGCAAGGAAGCTTGTGAGTGCTCTTTGGGTGAGGTGCCTTGGTGCTGTGCAGAATTTCCTTGGCTGGGGGTGCTGTACTCCAGGTGGGTTGCAGAAGGCACCTCCAGCTGGGTGTCCTCACCAGCTCTCCTTATTGAAGAAGCACTGCCCAAGTGTGTCCCGTGAAGTAAATGAAGCGGGGGGTGGGGGGATTCCAGGTAACATCTTGAGCTAAGAAAAGGGATTTTATTAAGCATCATCTTGTTTTGAACCCTGGAGCAAATCTAAGAGGTTGTAGAGTTAAGAAATGATACCATAATGGGTATTGGGAAGAAGAGCAGAGCGTTCACATGCAGAACAGAGCAACAGGATGATATGCACAGCTCCTCAAAATGCTGGCACTTGTCCTACTGAGTCGGCCTGTATAATGTTACAGTAGACTGCTGATGCTAGAGAATTTTGATAGACTAAACTGCGGTTTGTTTACATAGATTTTTCTCTAAGGTTCAGTAATTCTAGTTGAAGGTGTAGATCTTTAATTAAAAAAGATATTTACATCTCTGTTTAGAAAGCTTGTATAGTGTTCAAGGCTTCATGAAGAACAGTTGCTATTTTGGGACTTGAACAGTAAGTTGGATTTTTGTATAACTTTGCAAATATGAAATAGCTCCACAGTCAAGTGAATAGAATTCTAATCTACATAGATGTGTTCCTGCTTTATTTGAAGTGCGTGCAACATTTAGCATAGTTTTATTACTTGTCTTTTATGTGCTTGGACAGGCTGAGTGGTTTTTGGTTTGGGTTGGGTTTTTTTTTTCCCCACTGCTTAGGGGAACACATGGTTTTGGGAGAGTTGCCTTATGCCTAAAAAATTGGCAGGGAATCTGCAGCTCATACAGTTCTAATCCAAACAGTGACTTCTTTTCCAGCTGTCTTCTTGGTTTCTGCTTAATTACGTATTTTTTTGCAATGAGAATGGGTTTTCTAGGACAGTAAATGGGTATGTGCATATAAAAATAGACCCTGTTCGAACTCTGACCACTGAACTAAATGTTGGCATTTAAAATTCTATCAACAATCTCTGTAAAGAAAGAAATGTTCACAGTGATGAGATGCAATGAGATTTGCTTGGTTAAAGCAGTTACTGGAAAAAATATTTCTTTCTGATGCATGGATGATGACAGGCAAACACTGCAGTCCACTGAGAAATTAGGCTGAAGTGTTGAGCTACACTAGGTGTTTGCTATTAGACTATTAAGTTAATTCCTGGAGGAGGCTGGCTTGAGTTGTTTACTAGCTGATATTCTCATTATTCATCACTCATTTGTTGGTATCAGAGAGGATAATTTGAGCATTTTTGGAAGACAAAGTGGGAAGGGATTATAAATGGGAGTATAGATCTAGAATTTCAGATGATTAATTGGAAAAATTGTCTGAAATCAATGAGATGAAATTTAATAAAGATAACCATAAACTGTTACACTTAGGAGAAATCAAATGCACAAATGGACTAGGCAGCATGGTGGCCAGAAAGGACCCAGGAACTGCTATGGATTACAGACTGAATTTGTCAGGGGTGGTGTGCACAACACTGATATTTCATTAAGGCTCTATAGGTGATGAAACATGTCAGATAAATAGTGTGAGGAGGCAATTATTCTTCCATGTTTAGCAGTATGTGTTTATCCTTTGCTTTTAGATTTTGTATTAAAGAAGGTTGTGGTAGCTAAATGGAGCAGAGTTTCAGTGGCACCAACAAGGCTAGTAGACCAGGTTTGAAAAACTTGGCCTTAGTGCAAATTCTGAACGTTTTGAGTTTATCCTAGAAAACAGAAACATTGAGAAATGCCTAAATCTTCAGTTATGTGAAAAGATGGTGTAAGGAAGATGGGGATCTACTGTTATTCATTATTACTGAGGCTGAGACCAAAATAAATTATTTTAATTTGCAATGGTTTAGATTTCACAGGATGGGAATTTTCCATCATTTAACATACTTTAAGGACTGAAAGAGGTTCTCTAGAGACTTAAGAGATAGATGCAACATTGGCACCATTGGAAGGATACACAGATAAAAACTGGCCTAAGTAGGTAAACCCTTGGTCCTCTAGCTGTGGTACAGGAAAGGGGATCAGAGCTGGACTCCAAAAGCAACAGAGCAATGAGTTAACCATGTTAAGAGCCTGTCAGCTCAGCCTTACAGCTGTACTCACGTAACCAGGGATATCTGGTTCTGTTCATGTAACTGCCTGGGATGCTTCTACAGAGAAATTATACTGTTTGTGGTAGAGACTGTCTAAAGACGCCACAGTCTGTCCTGGAGGCAGGGACTCATTAATCAAGGCTTCTCAACTTTTCTAGTCTGTATCCAATTTTTCCTATTAAAAATTCTCATCTTGCTATAGTGTGTGGTTCTTGGAATGGGGAACAGTCTACATGCATCGCTTGTTTTCTGTGGTGTTTCAACAGTGGCATACACCTTGCAAGTTGGGAAAAACAGGCTTAGATGATTGCTGGGGGCCATTTTTTTTGAGTTTTCGTTTTCTGTCATTCACTGTTAAAATGATCAACTCTTTGTGTAATTCCAGACTTTTTGCAGTTTATTAAGCCTGAAATCTTACATCTATCTCATTAAGTTTCTTTTCTTTGTATGCAGGCTTCTTTCAGGGCAGCGTCTTTCACCTATCTAGTATTAATGCTAGTAATACTGCTTTTAAGAGGTTGATAACATGTACTCCTGATTACGAAGGTTGTGTTCCATTTTCTCTCCAGTACCCTCTAAACTGTGTTTGTTAATCAAGGAAGCTAATGCGATGCACACTTAGCTCTGTACCTTGTTGAATTCAATCTTGTGTTGACACTACCTAGGAAAAAAATTTGCTGCTTTTTCTTTTTTTTCCCCTTTATAATTATCCAAATGATTCAGGCTTGAGATTTCAGGGTGTTGAGATTGGTGTTGTCTTTTTAGCTTCTAAGCAATGAATTGAAGCTCTGTAGTGACCGGGAGTTTTATTGCTTCCCTTTTCTGAAAAGTACGGCATGTACTTCTGGATTCCCTCTGTGTGTGCATGAATACTTTAATTGGATAGTTTTCATGTTCTCTAAATAGTACTAACTGGTTATTTCTTGGATGTTGTTCAGTTTGATCTAAAGGTGCATTTCAAAGTTACGAAAATGGATATATGAGGATTAGCTTGTGGCTTTGAAACAAACCTGGGATTCACAAGAAGCCTTTAGTTTAGCAGGCCAAAAAGCAGGTAGAATAACAGAGTGGGTGTGTGGTGTACATATCTGAGTCAGTGCAGGGTTAGCTTCTCAGCTGTGTAAATTTGCCTACAAGAGTCTCTGTACTACAAGGGCTACATTGGTTCTTGTACCTGAGCTAGCATGTTAAGAAGTAGCTTGGGAGTCTCTGCAGCACTGACCTACCTGAGGCTCAGGCATGTTCCACAGCCCTGTAGCTGTGGCACAGGGAAAAGCAGTCTTTCCTTTGCTCTGTATTTGGCAGGACTACTGCTTGAATACATTAACTAGTGTGTTTGGAGAATAATTAGGTAGTAGCTAAAGTCAAAACATTTGTCTTTTCCTGTCTGCATGTATCCAGCTGCACGGAGCACTGGACTCTGATAAATTGTTTACTTGCTTTTTGCTGTGACTTGTAGTAGGAGCTGCTTGTGCTGATGACTAAGGGGTGACTTTTTTTGCTTCTCTTTTTATTTCTACCCCCCACTGGCATTAAACAACAGAGCAGTAGATTAAAGAATTAGTTATTCTTGAACATCATGGGAAAAAAAATAACCTGATTACAGATCCTAATGACTCTTGCTTTTTAAATATGCTTGGTATTTTTGAAAATAATATCTTAACTCTTGCACACAAAGGGGGAATCAATCAACATCAGGGGAAAGGAACAGTTTTTATAACATTTGTGGAGCGATAGTTTGAGGTTTTACTGGAGACTGACTTTTGAGGTAACTTGGGTGGTATTGCAAATTGGAAGAATGCTTACTTTTGTAAATTAAAGAAAGAAGATTTATCTGTGAATATATCTGTGAAATTATTTTATTTTTGAGTAAAGTGTATGATTGAAATAATTACATTTATGTTCATTCAGACAACAAACTAGGTTTTCAACTCTTATGTGAGATGCAGAGGCTAAAATTTTGGAATGCTGATATTCATGTAAGTTTCTCACTTTATAAGGGCCTAACTTTAAATGTACTACAAACCTGAAATTTGTGCCTTTCTCATTATTTTACTTTGTTCAAGAGAGAGTACAGAATTACAAGTAAGGCTTTTGGTGTTGAGGTCATTTACATTGGTCTCAGGGAAGTCAAGTTAAAATGTCACGTACATAAGGGTCACACGCATTGCAGATGATTTGCAGTTGACGGTTAAAATGTAGCAGAGTGTAATTTCCAGGCTTCTGCTGTTCATTCCTCACTCAGGTCTTTCTTGAGGAGATGGGAGCATTTCATTTGGAAAACTTACCTCTTTGGGCAACTGCTCCTGGTGCTATTCAGACTTGGTCACTTCTGGCATGAAATGGAAAAGAAGACTTATCTTATTCCCTACATTTTTTCTGTTTTGGAAGGTTCTCTGTATCTCCATTGTGGACCTGATGCAGTGCTTGATGCAGTTACCTTTTCAGCTGGTTTAAGGATTATGTTTCAAGTTCATCTTATCACTCAGCGTAAAATTAATAGTGTAAAGATTTTGCCACATAGTCTCTAGATCTGTTTTGTAGCAGTTGTTGAGACACAGATTAACTGATAAAGTAACAGTAGTATTCCAGTGAGCTCCTTCAGCATGCTTTGCCAGTACTGATGCTGGTTCCCTGGGAATCGACTCTTTCATTTTAGCTTCTTGCATTAGCCTAGTCTGTTTTAATTTGATTTCCTTCCTTGATAGAATATCTCCAGTAGTTTCTCATGCAGTTTTCCTCAAGTGAAAATAGTTTTGTTAATTGGCTAACATCACCATTAGGGCTCCCTTTGCTCTGGTCAGTTTTCTTCAATGTGTGAAAATATTAGCTTTGTTGTTCATCATAGTATAGAAATGTTTTTTCAGAAAAACTCAAATATTTAGACAGCTGTTTCCTTTAGTCAGTACAGCTCCAAAGAGGATATTTTTACTACCCTGACACTGTGTTCTTAAACTAACTCATTAGTTTTTTTGGCTTGTTGTTTTGCCTGCTCTGTGCTGGAACGATTGGTTTATGATAGTCTTTTCTCTTGTCTCTGTTGTCACCATATGAGGCACGGCAGGTATTTCATCAAGGGATTTGTCATATGTAATATCAAATAGTGTCAGAGATGGGACTCAAATTCCATGAAAACCTGAAGTAATAATTTTCAGTGTTGTAAATTCAGGTTTGGTAAATCTTTTATATGTGTCTGAAAGAGGCTTGTTGCACCTAAGTGAGACTAGTGTTCTCTTACCAGCCTAGACAGAGGGTGGAGGGATTTTCTGCACACCAGCATTACTGAAAATCCCTCCCCAAACCCACAAAAAATGCTTTCTCTGCCAAGTGAAAGGCCTTTGTTATTTATGATCCAATAGGATTTTACATACCAGCAGTCCCTACTACTTTTGCAGGATGTGTAAATACTACTTAAATATGGCACGTACTTTATACTGACTTAAACTTAATGCTTACTCCAGACACGCTTTGTGTTTTCAGATGGCACATCATTGTGCATCCTAGGGTTGGGCTTGGGCAAATCTGAGGCAACTCCTGGTAGAGGTCTGCTGACCTCCTTTGCAAGTAGCATTTACTGTCCTGCTTTGGATATTATGTACTTAATGACTCTTTGTAGTCACCAAAGCAGTTGCATAGGAGAGTTTTTTAGCTGTAGTTCTATGTAAGCTAAATGGTTCTCGGCAGCATGTATTCTAGGCTTTCTGAATTACTAGAACTTTTCATATTTTGAGAGACATTTTCCCATGTCTCCATTTCTATAGGACTTTTAACGTACTCTTTATGGCACACGGAGCTGGTGTTTGAAATGTGTGTAATGCGGGGAAAACAGTACAGTGCTTCCCAAAATGAAACTTTTGCAGTCTACAGCTTTGTGTTGTGAAGCATGGAATGGTGTTACTCAGCATGCAATAACTGTGTTGGCTAGAGATTGTTCTGAATAGCTGATTTGTTTGACACAAGTACATTTGTGTGACTATAACCTCGTATATGTTCATGCACTCTTCTACTATTAAGATAATTTCAGGAACAGTGGCAAATTTGGGTAATGGGCTTTGTAGAATTACCACGTGGCAGATATATTCTCCCAGTGATTCTCTCCTGTTTGTAAGAATTATAGCTATTTATGTCTAAAAATGAAGAAACTATCTTTTAAAATCCTTCTTTAAAGTCCTCCTCATTTCTTGTTTTCCTCAGAATCCCTTAACTATCCTTGTTTTGCCCAGATAACTATTTATAGCCAGTATCTTTGTTACCGGGAGGACTCAGCTGGCAGGGCTTCGGGGGGATTCCTGGAGGTGACATCATCTTGTCTGCACAGCAGTCTCCTGCTGGCATGGCAAAGAGGGAAAAACCCTTTACTACACATAAGATAAGAGAACTTGCACAGCACCTTTTACAGAGAATGCGTGCAAAGACATACTATCTCACCCACTTCTTACTGCCTGAAGAAATAATGTCTCAAGACTCCTGTTACAGGCTTGGTCTTGAATTTTTAAGCTGTCTACCCACTCTTTTCTGTCCTAAAGACTCCTTTATATTTCTTTTCAAGTGAAACTTAAAAGGTTTTTGGAGCAAACAGAGAAGAGACATTAATTTCCTTGTCTTCCAAGTAGTGCAACATGAATTTGATGAGAAGCTTCATTCTGACAACAGATGTGCCTTCAGTGGCAGGTAGAGCCAAGAGGGATACTTTATTTATTGCCTTTTTGGCCTCTTGGACTCTCAGCATCCCTCCTTTTACATATCCAAAGCTAATGTGCATGAGGCACATAAGTAGCTTATTTGCCACCTATATTTTTTATATAAGGAAGTAAAAGAACTTTTATGGGGAAAAAGGGAATCAACGTTTTTTCCTGCTCATGGTATGAAATTAAATGTTTTTTGACAAGAGGTTTGTAGGGACCTTATCATCTGGGAAAATCCAAGTGCCTGAGGAGGGTGGATAAGCCATATTTTCCCATCTTGCAGATAAGTATTTGGAGTGGATGTGGGCTTTTTGTTTTTTAACTAAGAAAAAAAACCAAACAAACAAACCCAAAACAGTTCTAAACGCATGAATGGCATGGGCTCCAGCTTTCTGCATTTGAGGTTTGCCTTTGCTGCAGCCCTGAGTGCAGGTAAAAGAGCTAAGTGGAGAGAGTGACCATGCATTTGAAGCAGCACCCAGTCTCCCTGGAATCATTTCTGATTTGCAGCATGGCAGGGCTCAAGTGGCAGCTGATGAGCTGTTGAAACTTGAGCTCGACTATATCCCTACTTCACTTGCCTGAGTGCCAGGACATTTGAACACCAACCCACCTTCCCCTTCGTTTTCCCTTAGTGGTCCAGCAAATTGCAGTTTAAGGTAGTGCTTGCTCTAAAGATTTTACTTGTAATGAATCTGGTTAGGGATAAAGCTGTAGCTAAAATGCAGAGCAAACAAGTCCTTTATAAAATAATATTCCTACAGTGACCTGTGCATTTCGGAAACATTTGTGTGAGGAGAAAGTAGTTTGGGAGAGGTGCTTTTTAAAAACAAACTGTTCATTGATATAATTAATGTTATGACATGTATTGTTGCAGGCAGGACCAGAACAGTATAGATATGTATCAAATGGAGATATTTAGGAAGCTACTTAAAATGGCAAGTAGGACTTCCTGCTTCACTTCACTGTTAGGTTTCATTTTGAGGTGTGAAGTGATATTCTTAGCTAGGCAAAAAGAAAAAAAAATTTTCTTTTTTTTTCAGGATGTTTGCAAACTCGAAAATACTGGATATGTTAGGTTTTGTTTACTTAAATGATGGATTCTTGCATCTTGATTCTTGTGCTAGCCTCTACAGCACACAGCTAAAAGTGTGTAGGGGAAGTTGTGATCCACACAGCACCTGGGGGGTGCTCTTTCTCCTCCTGAGAGAACTGGGGGCGAAGAAAGCCAATTTCTTGGCCAAAAAATATATACTGGGGGTTTCCTAAAAGCGAAAAGAATTCAGCCTCAGCTGTCGAAAACTGATCCTGAGATACCGCTGATAACGTGCTCTCCTGCGAGAAGCTTGAACTCTGTTGCAGGTGACAGCTGACCTACTTACTGGAGCTCAGATGAAGAGCAGCAGCAAGCCCTGGTGCCCCCGAGGGATGGGGACCTGCAGCCGCCCCGCAGGAACCCTGCCCCAGCCGTCTGCCCTACAAGAAATCTTCTGTCTCCTCCGTGTAATTAGTGGCACTGTTTAAATCAGCACACTGGCAACAGTTTGGTGCTTTTAATAAAAGCCCATACCCAAGGGAGGAGAGATAAAAGGGGCACGATTTGCAAAATGTCTGCGTGGTTTAAGCTTCTGTAAAAGGAAGGTGTCTGGTGGCTGAGAGGTTACAAAAGGATGGAAAACCTCATGAAATTATACCACTTAACAGTGACTTGCATATCCTTTAAAATTTATATCTATTTTTAAATGCCAGAATAAAGCCCTCGCTTTGCTTCATTCCTTTTTAAACTCTTCAAAATAAGATTTAGTTGCTTAAGATGAAGTGTGACTCCTGTACTATAGTCATGATTTAACTCTCCTTTCTTACCTTGCTAATTGCTTCAAAGAATGTAATAATTCCCATCAAATGTTAGCAGAGACCTATCACCTTGGTATCCTAATTGACTGGTTTTCAGAATTGTGTTGGGAGGGAGTAGGACTAAGTATGCGCATCAGTAGTTCTGTTATTGCTACTTGTGTACGAGTCGTTTAAGTCAAGTGAATTTGGAAATGTATTGCATGTCTTGCACTCTCTCTGGCAGCCATCCTGAGGAAGGAAAACAATTAGTTCCTCTTTATATCACTGGGTCATGAACGTGTGCTTGGGACCGAATGCATGTTGAAGTGCTTTTTTCAGCTGGTTCCGTCGGTCATACCATGCAGCTCAGTCATTTTTTTCTGAAGAACTGATGGTTTTATGAACCTTAAAATAAAGGAAATAACGGCTGCGTACAGTGTGGTTTCTTAGAATTTTCTTGGTTAGACTTTTACCCTATTTCTGTGAGAAAAGCTAAAGAAGTAAAGAGAGAAGAAGCAAATGCCGCTGCCCAAAGCACAGCTTTTAGTGGTGGGAGCACCAGCACTCCTGAACAAGGACTTGTAAATGAATAGGAATCAGGTAATACTGTTTTCTGGTAAGACAAACATCTTTCCCTGTGTGTTTCTCTATTTGCTTATTTTTAAAACAGGCCCCAATGTGTATATGTGAATAGATCTGAAATCTTTGCTTTGCTAAAAAATTCTGCTAGAGGCCTTTTTGTCCTTGGTGGCAACTTTGTGGAGTCAAATTTTTGTGGGTTTGACCAACTTGAAAACAGTATGATAAAGTAGAAAAGCAATATATTTTTCACTTAGGAAAAGAAAGAGGGCTAAACACTTTCAACACCCTTTAAAGACAGCTCTTAACAGCAGTTGCGTGAATTAATGAAAGCATTGTGTGGTGTAAAGCAGTTTATGTTGGCTACCAGGTGTAAGTTGCTAGTATGGACTCCTCCAGATTTAGCCCTACTATGACATATTAATTCAAAGAGTACATCCTAAGTTTTGCGATAGTACATCAGAGGCTTTAAATTTTCTAATTATTGAAGTAATGGGGAGAGTGTGTGTGTGTGGTGGTTGTTTGCTGCCTTTTTTTTAGTGTGGTGTTGGGAATTGAATGATGATAGAAAAGCCAGAATAATGGTCAGCTTACCTGAGAATTAAGGTTGCTTTTTCACTGCTGTATCAGTTTTGGCTTGCAAGTTCATGTTTTTCTTTTATTTTAAAACAAGCATCTGTATGTTGTATAAGGACTTCAGGATCATATTTTGTAGGTGAGGAATGCATCACAGGCAGCAGCTCAGACATAATACATATTTAGTATTGCTTCCTTTATTTTGCATGACTTTCCCTTTTAGCTGCTAGACTCTGACAACATGGGAATGAACTGAGAAATGTTTTCCAATTTATGCTAGAAGGTGAAGAACCTACTTGAAGTTTCTGGTAATTATTAGTCCACACGTTTTTGGCCATCAAGAGTAACCTTCTTACCTTTCAGTAAGTATCTTACTGTGTTTGAGCCTATTGCTTAGCATAATACTGATCTGTAAAGAGTATTATTCTAGTAAAGAATAATAAAAAAGAATAGAGAGTAATACCCTAATTGCAACTAAGCTACCTCTGTTTATGAGGTTTATTCTTCTTCTTCTTCACTGGTTTTGGTTTTATTATCTTGCCAAATTCAATAACTAGCAGTTGACAGTGTCTTAAAGAGTAGAGCAGGACAGTAAGTATTTTCTCTCTGTCTGGGCAAAATTGGACTTCTGAGCATAAACGGGGCAAGGCTGGGAGCTCTTCTGTAACAGCACTAGTGCGCATGGGTCGTTCTGAGAAGAGGGTTTTGAGCTTGTTACGACAGTGGCTTCATAGACAGTAAAAATAACTACGCAAAATGCTGGAGTTTTAGTACAACTATTTTGTATTTGAGGATTAGCAAATATAACACCCTACACCTACAGTCTTCAAGGGAAAAAATAGTTTCTGGAATTGCTGCATAGCACCAGGCTTTATTTCCCCAAGGAGTTTCAGAGCACATTGTGGTGGGAAAGGGGATGTCGGAGAGCAATGCTACTGCTGCTTGCAAGAGCATCCTTGAAAAACCTGCACAGCTGAACTACCAGCTGTTAGAAACTGGCAGAGGTGTGGGGAGAGGATATTGCTTACCTTGACAAGGACATGAACATTGTCTAACAGTGCCACCCAGTGATATCTGCCATAACAGCACAGGAGACCAAGGCACTCTGAGTGGGAAGGGGAGTGGGCTGAGGGAGCCAAAGCCCACGGACAAGAAGCACAAAGCTCTATGCAGTATCAGTTTTGCTGGTGCTTAAACTATCTACTATGAGTTTTCGTATTTGCAATGAGAGAAATAAATAAGTTGAGAAGATACATCTACTTCCACCTTGATGGGGGTGCCTAATTTAAATATGCATGTGTAGGATTAAGTTTTGTAGCCAGGTCTCAGGGAAGATTTTTGGAGTGTATGAAATGTGTTTAATTTCATATGCCTTGTGTGTGTAGTAGTATTAAACTGACAGGGCAGTTCTGTTGCTGTAAGTGTGGCAAGAGCTCTGACTAGCTCTTTAATGTGTTTGTAGTCTGTGTGTACTAAGAAAACAATAATTTTGAGATCCAGCTCAGTGGCCCAATGTGGCAGTAGCTAAGCATAACTGGGCTGCAGAATTAAGTCACCACTGAGTATTTCTTACTGATCTAAACTGCAGATCAGTGTTTAGCAAATATGCTTATCTTTTGATGCTTAAAAAAAAAACCAACCAAGCAAACTGACAACAAAACCCCCAAACCAATGAAACAAACAAACAAAACCAAAAATCAACAAACTGAGGTCATTTCTGAAGCGTTTCAAGGAAGAAGAGAGATGTTATACTATCAGCTTTGGCATCAGTCTCTCTGTGTCTTCTGCTGTGTCTTCCCAGATACTGTGCTGTACAACAGTGCAGTCCAGATAGATCAAGTTGAACCTGCAGCCTTTGGTTGGAATTAGCAGGATTATAGTGCTTAAACTCTGAAAACCATGCAGAGCAGTAGAAAAGGTGGCTGGGTGTTTCACAGGGAAGCACAGCATTCTAAGACTGTAACAGCAAATATTGCATTTTTTTAGGCAGGTGAGACAGACAAATAGGGAACGTTTTCATAAACAAACTATTTGGATCCAGAACTAAGTGTAGATTACATGGAGTAAAAGATTAATGCATATTAAAAAGAGACACTTAACAGTGTGCTTGTGGTCTGAAACTAAAAAAGATGGGTTTTATTATTATTCAATACTTCTTTAATTAAAAGCCAGATGAAGTCAATAAAAGTTACTCCAAGGCTACAGAAAAATCAGCCACTTTCTTTTATGGTTTATGCTTTTTAATAGTGTCTGGCTCCAAAACATTTTGGAAAAAAATGGATGAGAGCATTCTGAGTACAGGTGATTTCACTGGCTAACTTCTATTATTTTGCATACTTTAATATATGACATTAATTTGTTATTCCTTCAAACTGTGAAAGGTTAACATGCATTTTAGCATCACAAATAGGAGTGTAATGTTCATGTATTGTGCTCCTCAGGAATACTTTGTGGAATACAAGTGGATATTTGCTTCTCTCCAGAGGTCAGTGGGAAAGTTGCCAAAAGTATGTTAAGCTAGCAGTGCTATTTCTGATGAATGTGTTTGATTGTTGGGGTGTTTGTATTGATAATGTTAAAAATAGATAAAACAATTTTGAAAAAGGAAGTGAATTTTCTTTCCCCTCCCCCAGATAATAGATGAATTCTTTAAGAACTTTCAGAACTAGAGTCTAAAGGCAGGTATCTTTGTGTAGACTAGGCTTTTCTGCATCCAATAAAATTTATGCACTGGCACTTGATCTCTAAAAACTTCTTCTTTATAGAATAGGACTAAATTTGCAATTTTGTGCTGTAAGCTGCATTGAGTGAAAGTAAAAATTGCTTGTAGGCCTTTTTAAACTCCCTCCTTTTGAATTTCTGGATGGTGGTCAAGACCTAAAGGGATGTCTTTGCTACTTTTTTTTTGTCTTTGAAAATCTGCAGGTATAAGCAGAGTTTGGCTTTTGTGCCATCAGCTTGGAATTAGCCAAGTCCCTCATTAAATAGTGTCACGCTGCAATTTTATTATTGTATCTTGGGACTAATGGGGTTGGGGTGTGCATGTGCATGAACTCTTGTTGTGTTCATAGGCCGTAGTAGTACCACAGAGAAAGATCTCTAGCTGAATGGGTTCGAAGTGTTCTTCTTTTGCCTGCAGTTGTATTAGAGTGGAAGAGGAGGAGAAAGAAGAGCACAGCAGCTCTGTATTGCTTTGGAATCCAAAAGCACAAGTGGGAGTGGCTCTTAATTTTGAGACTTGGTTATGAAGTTTTTCATTTATGAAATAAAATCTTAAACTAATTGCTAATTTTATTCTTGTCTACATAAATAGTTTTATTGGGGAAGAAATCAAGTGGAGTAATTACTGTTTTAGATGTTAAGACTTTCAGATTGATCATTCACTCTTTTTAACTTGGGCAGTGTCAAGTATAAGTATCATAACGAAAAAGTGTCATAACTTCTGTTTTCCAGTAACCAGCTTCCAAAAAACTGCCTGCTGAGCCTTTTTGGGATGGCAGGATCTCCTCTGTACCGCCACTGGTTCCTCTTCACTTTAACATTTGTTTCTAACAATAGTCAATGTAGACTCTTGAGTGTATGGATGTTCTGTGCCATTTTGCATTAGTGAAGTCTGACAGACATGCCGTATAGGACATACTGGCAGTCCGTTCTTTCATGCTAAAGTACTTGGACCTGTTGGTTGCAAAGGAAGATGTATTGGGGCATCTGCGTTCAAAGATGTGTTTTAACGGCTGTTCCTTGTGTGACAGTCAAGATCTAGTCCTGCTTCCTGTTTAACAGGGTTGTTACCCTGTTTACTTTCTGGAGTTCAGTATTCATGTAGATACACGTGTGAACATAATGCATGTTTTTCTGCAGTAAAGACAGTTTTCTTCTGTTCTTTATTTTAATGAAATCTGCATGATGGTGCATTAAAACTTTAAAATATTTCCCAGCTCACATGTATAACAACTCCACTGGGAGAGAAAAAATATAAGTGATCTCTTACTAATGTATTTTTTTTCAGAATAATCTTTCACAGGATCAAACCTGTAGACATAGTCTCACTGTCTGAATTCTTATGCTTAGCTTTATTTTGGTATTTGTTCTAATACATTCTGTAACTGAAGTTAACAACATTTTTTCCCTTCAGTTTCTTAATGTTGGATTTGCAGGAAC
This sequence comes from Clamator glandarius, assembly GCA_033459285.1. Lineage (NCBI taxonomy): Eukaryota > Metazoa > Chordata > Aves > Cuculiformes > Cuculidae > Clamator > Clamator glandarius. Next base: position 2,457,982 of record JAUNZM010000404.1, read on the forward strand.
ATGCTGTGCGTGTTCCAGGACATGAGTGTGTGTAGGTGTTTTGGTCTGTGTTAGTTCTTTCCTAAGATAATTGTTAAAACTATTTAGGTATTCGCTTCCCAGCTTGATTTGCTTGTTCCTGTTTGGTTTAAAAAAAGTAGCCATCTGTGAGCTTGAGACTGCTATATACCTTTACCTTTGTAATCCTTGTCAGGTATAACACAGTGCTGCCTTTGCTGGAAAGTATTTCACAAGGAAGTGAGAAGGTCCTCCCTATCCATTTAAAAGCAAACCTGGATCGCTTAAGTATTTAGTGGGTTTTAATTACTGCTGTAAGTTTTGCAAAGGCTTTTTCCGTTGAAGAGGCTTGATCACCGTCTATGCAGACTCCAGAACTATATTTGCTTACTGTTTGCTGCTGCATGCAGGCCGTCATTTTGGTCTGTCACTTCTTTTGGTTCACAGGACTTAAATCGGTAAACCGCTAACCATTTAACTCTCAACCTGAAACATGGAATATCTTGACTGTATGCAGCCTTTCTACTGCAAACTTAAGGGTGAAAAAGTCATTAAAGGAATATGTGAATTCTGTAAATACCAAGATTCTTAATCTTCGGCACTTTGTTTCCTGTATTGCCATTTTGTAAGGAATGATTCATCTTATCAAAAGGTCCATCAAAATGGCAGTTCTCAAAATCAGAAATCTGTGAGGCAGGTTCAAATACATGTCACCATTTAAAAATCTTAGTTACACTTAGAACTCATTCTGGTATTTATGATAATAATACTATAGTAACTAGGAGAAAAAAAGAGAACAAGTAGAAAAGTCCAACAAAAGAAATGAGCCTTAAAACACCTGCTTTTTTAAATAGGATGTTTGGAAACTTAAAATGTGTATAGTGGGTCAAAACCATTGGCATTGATAACCTTCATGTACTTAGAATCATAGAATAACCTGGTTGGAAGAGACCCACTGGATCATTGAGTCCAACTTGATAATGCTTTTCACTAAACCAGAGTCGTTCAGTGTACTTTAAGCTATTTAATGCATCTTAGTGATAAGAAAGGAAGATTACAACAAAACAAAAGCACAACCCCCTCAGCTCTAAACCAACCACTCAATAAAACACAGCTGTATGTTTTTCTGCCCAATTCAAAGCTTTTTATCCTTTTCAGTAAAATAGTTGAACACTGGAGATTTTTTTTTGTTTATTAAGATTTTTAAACTCACATTTGTTAACGTTCTTCGTTTTCATAACTAAATTTTCTTTTCTTCCCCATATGTTTTAAATTATCACATTTTTTCAGTAATTGAACTGGGACTTAATAAGACTCACAATTAATTGTGCATTTCTGAGCAAACGTAGAAGCCTCTAACTGGTACTCTAGCATTAGTTTATTTTGGAGAAATTAGGTTGGATTAAAATGATACAGTAATTTTTCTTGGTAAACTGCTTTTCAGAAATGTGTTTGCCTGTGTATGTTACTCAAATTTTTGAGCAAACTAATTGAAGTCCAACTAATTAATAATAATTTAGAAAGTATTGTTTATTAAGCATTTAATGCCTTAATGGCATTTGAGATGTGTCTATATGCAATTTCATTTTGATCTGAGCAACAGCCAGTATTTAAAGATCGACCAAGGTGATATTTTACACCTTGAACGTCACCAAAGTTATGTGTAAATGTAACAAAAGGGTACGTCAGTGAAAGAAGAGGAAAGTTAAATACAAGTTGGAAGCAGTCTGGTTTTAAGAAAGAAATACCTCTACCAAAATGTTGGTCTTAAGATGATAAACCCTCCCTGCGTCTGCGTGTTAAATTGCAGAAATAGCCTACGTGATAAAATAAAATCAGTAAAAGTTGAATGGAATTTTTGAAGTGGAAGTGCCAAATACATAGTGGGGTTCATAATAGAAACAGTTGCAAGAGCAACTCCGGGTTGTAGCATATTATCAACAGAAAAAAAATTACTATAATTAGAAAAATTTGTTCTGGCTTTTTTGAGCCAGAAGTGACCTGCTGGCTTAAAAGCAAGAACCTCGCTTGACAAAGTGAGTTCCTTTACAGAAAGCACTATACGGTAAGTGCTTTGGGAAGGTACACAGGGCATAATGCTATTTAAACAACATCATATAATTATTCATACTTTCATCCACGCTTTTATACCTAATATTAGAATAAATATGTATTTTTCAGTGAGACAGTATGTGGACAGTCTTCAACTTTGTATTCGGTAGAGAAGTTGTTATGCAGCAGTACTTTCCTAAATATTCAGCTGAAGTGACTTTTGAATAGGAAAGCTATGTATTTTAAAATCTGTAAATGAAGTCTATTGTACACCTATGCACACTAGAAATTATTAAAATAGTATATATTAAATAAATATGCAATTATACAAAATGTAAAGATGTATTTTATACAGTGGCCACTGAGCAATGCTGATACAGCTGCATAGGAGCTGCCGGTGCTGCCCAGTATTGATGAAACCCAAGCCATAACTGCAAGTGTTGATCTCCAAGGGGAGCCTTGCCTCCAGTTCAGGATGCCCTCTCCTTGTAGTAGCAGTGCTGCCTTATTGCTCTTAGGGCTCTTCCTTGTGTTTGTGCATATATTAATAATTGGTTGATAATAAACTAGCAGTTACTTATCTCCTAGGAAGCTGAACTCCATGGCTTGTTTGCAAAGCAAAGCACCATGTGCATGGCATTACTAACAAAAATTAGCAAAGCAGTGGTGGCAACTGATGAGGTATCTATAGGGATTATTTTAAAATTGCAAAAGGAGTTACAGGAACAGGAAGGACCATTCCTGGAGCCCTGAATCTGCTCATCTGTCATCTCCCATGCTCTTGCAACCGTCTCCAGAAATGGTTCAGACTCCACTTGAACACTTTTGAGATTTATTTCTTTCTTTACCTGGATTCAAAGACTGTGAGACCTCTTTAGTGCTTGTGTCTGGCTAGCTTCTTATTTATGACCCAGTTTATACCTACTTGTGCTCTGGTCAGCACTGTCCACTGGTTTCTTTCCAGCCCTTCTTTCCCCTTTACCGCTGTGCCATCCCTACAGCAAGCAATCATCTTCCTCCCTTCTCCCCATTTTCACTTTGCCTAGAAGAGGCAAACTCTTTTAGCTCCTCCTGAAACAGACCCAGGCTTGCTGTGGTTCTGTTCACAACCCTGCTCTGCACCTGTTAGGGTATGAATTTATTTCTTGAATGGAGGTGGCCAGATTTGTATATGGTGCTCCTCGTGATAGCTCACCAGAGCTTTTCCAACTACTGCTTCTTGACCTTGCCTCATATATTCTAGGGTTTTTCAAAGTAAATGGTTTGAGCTGTTTACAGCATTTCTTTCCTCTCTCTTAAATGCATTTGGAAACATAAGGACTAAATGTCTTTTTTAAACGGGTTTAAGCAAGGAGTAATCTGATGGTGAGAATCTTGAACCAAGGCACTCTGAAGTTACAAAGCTTGAGAAATAGAAATACAGAACTTGGACTAATGCAATGAAATTTTTTTAGTCTCAAATCTTGTAAGACACTTATGCTGGTTGTGTGGACCGTGTGTGCTTTGGGAGCTGCAGCATGAGACTTGGAGGGCAGTGTAATTATCTGCAGTGAAAAGGAAAAATGCACTTGTATCCTCCTACTCCTTTTCTGAAGAAATGCTTTAGATATATTAACTAGAAAATGACCTAATGTTTTGTTATCATCTAAGTTATTGCACACGGACCTTGTGATTTTAATTTACAGTGGCAGAAATACTATTTCGTAAATAGCAGTAAGTCTCCTTTTAATTAATCTAGATATCTTTCTCTGAGGGTTAATAAGTCATACGTAGTCTAGTGGAAAGTTTACTTGACAGTTCTATTCTTTGTTTGTAGAATATTTTGCCTACCGTGAATACATCACACAACTCCCTGTAGCAGCCAAATGTAACCTACAGGACCAAGGATTGTATTGCACATGGAAATTCAGTTCAGACTTGCAGCATATAAGAGCTATAAGTCCAGAATTTGCTTATACAATTGTCTGCTTTCAACAGATAATACCCTTCAGGTAGGGAATAGTTTTTTAAGACATCGGAGAGATTTTTGCAGCTTCTTGCATGTTTTGGTCATGAGTGAGTCGTTCTGGTGGTATAGTTCCTCTCCACCACAGGACCAGTGAAAATCTTGGTTTTAGTCTAGGCCTGCAATGATATCTATCAAAACAATGCCCTTCATTTTCCTCTTTGTTGTGGAAACTCTCATCACCTAATATGAACTGGGCAGAATTTTCAGTTGGTGCTTGTGGCAGTAAATGCAGTTTTAGAAACACTAAATGATTTATGGATTCACTTTGATATTTTTTTTTCAGTGGTTTATCTCTTGCAGAGAAATTCGACTTGAAAAGTTGAGAATAACTTAATGTTGACATTTAGAAAGAAATTACATATTCTAACATAAAATTTCCTTTGGTTCAAGTATCCTGGTCTAAACAAAATATTATTTAACTCAAATCAGGCTCCATAAATTCTTAGCTTGCCCTGTTTCCTATGTCACATTCATAATCACAGAATCATTTACATTGGAAAAGACCTTTAAGATCGTCCAGCCCAACCATAAACTTAGCAATGCCAAGACCACCACTAGACCCTTAAGTGCCATATTTACACATCTTTCAAATACCTCCAGGGTTGATAACACAACCATATCCCTGGGCAGTCTGTTCCAAGGCTTGACAACCCTTTCCATGATGTAATCTTTCCCAATATCCAGTCTAAATATTTCCTGGTGCAACTTGAGGCCCTTTCCTCCTGTCTTGTTACTTGGGAAAAGAGACACCCACCTCGCTACAGCTTCCTTTCAGGTAGCTGTAGAGAGCGATAAAGTCTCTCCTCAGCCTCCTTTTCTCCAGACTAAACTACTCCTGTTCCCTCTGCTGTTCCTCGTAAGACTTGTGCTCCAGACCTTTCACCAGCTTTGCTGCCCTTCTCCGGACACCCTCCAGTCTGTCTTGCAGTCAGGGGCCCAAAACTGAGCACAGTATTTGAGGTGCAGCCTCACTAATGCAGAGTACAGGAGGATAATCACTTCCCTGGTCCTGCTGTCCATGCCATTTCTGATACAGGCCTCCCATGGGAGGTGATCTTCAACAAAGTGTTGCTGAACCAGAGCTTGCTTGCCGCCATGGTGCTCTCACAGCCAGTTCTGAACATTTTCACTGCTGGGAAAATGAGCAGGAGAAAGCAAGAAGACTGATGTTTGTTAGAATTTAATTAAAAAAAAATGTTGGCAATCTACAGAAGTAATCTTTCTTGTATAATTACTCTTTAGTAATTATCTCTCAACCCATCGCCAGCTTCTGTTTCATGAGAGGAGGACAGAGTTTGCCATTTTTCAGCTAATAGCCCTCTCCTGCTCTCTCCCTGCAGCATCCTCTAAGCTGGCTCCCCGTCCTCAAATAATGTCTGTACCCCCACATCCCTGCAACCTTGTGGTCATGATATTACATTAATCGCTTTCCATCAGGGAGCCCTGAGCAGCAGGCAGGAGCATCTGCCAGGCAGCATCTTGGGGAGCTCAGTTTTACTGGTGTTGCTCCAACTGGCGGTTGGCCATGGTGAGCTGCTGTGTCACAGCCTGGTGCAGCTTTTGGACTTGGCACGGTGCAGCTGCTGTATCAGGTAGCACAGGAAGCAGGGCAGTGCCTTCAGACCCACCGTGAAAGCAAATTCAAGATACTACTCTTCAGAGTAGAGCAGGAACCTTTGCTTCATATACCTGGATCAGCGTCTTGGGAGGACTTGTTGCACCTGTTTCAGTTTTGCATCTTCAGGTTGCTCCTTGCCAGCCCTTGCCATAAATGGGGGCTGGGAGGGAGGGGACACAGTGGAAGTCAGGCTGCAGAGGAGAGGATCTGGGACTCCAAAGGAGGGAGAGTGGTATTCTAACATGGGATGGTTCTTGCAGAAGTGGCGTAGGAGATGTAGTGGCATAGGCTGGAGGACAGAGAGGTAGCCTGCTGTCATGATAGTAACAGAAGGAAGCAATCAGAATCATCTCATTCTTCATTCACATTTAATGAAATCTTGCTTGCTTAAATATGTATATAATAGAAGATGAAAGTTGTTGCAAGCTGATTAAAAAAAAATTTTATCTTGCTAGGGTTTTCTATAACCTCTTCTGCAAGAGGCTTTCAGTGATAATTTCTGCTTATTATGGAGGCAGATACATTACATTTTTTTTACTGAGTAGAGGTTTGGATAGCCTGTTGTGATTGTGGCATTGCACTAAAGCTGATGTGATTTTACTATCTTTCTGTCAATTAAAATAGGAGATGTTCAGGTGAATTATGAATGCAAGTTTTGTTGCCCTTATGATGTTGCAGATTTATGCTTTGAGTGAGTGGGAACAAGCTGCCAAAATTATTTATTTAAGGTCATAACAGGAAAGAAGGTGGCTCTTTGCTTCAACAGTATCAGTCTCTGTCTTTAATCTTTAGTTAACTTCCTGAATTTTACTAAATTTGCAAATAGCAGAGGGTGAAGTGTTGCCTAATTGCTGTTCATCATCCTCTTCTCATGTACATAACTGGTAAGAATAGAAGTATAAAAAATATATATATATATGTGAAGTCCTCAGTACAGTATCTCCTGGTATCTTTCTGGTATCTCCATAAAGTTGCGTTCATTTTTCTTTTGGTAAGCAAGTTTAATAGTAAACAAGAGATTGAATAAAGCAGTAGCACAAAAGAACATTTTCATGTTCTTTTTTTTTTGAGAAAAAGCAAATATGCAGCTATTCCAAAACTTTGCTTTGTACTAAACTAAATGAATAATTGATCTTTAGCTGTGTGATGTTCAAATGACATGGATAGTGACCTACAGATGAAGTATTTTGTTTATTTCAGTTGCTAATAAATGGTGCCTTTTGTTACTTGCAGAGATGTTCAGAACTCTGATAGGGTTGTTTCAGTTAAAAAAAAGGAAGGAGAAAGGCTCGTTAAATGCAAGAGTCTTTTCGGGGGAGCTGGGGAGCGTGGCGATTCCAATTTTACACAGTAGAGATACACGAAGTTTCTCCTGTCAGATCTGAGGAGAGCTGGAATCGTAGACTGTTTTCTTGACAGCATGTAGAAAAGCTGTCCTTGGTTACTGACTGTCTGTTATTACCTTTAAATTAAAAAAAATTAAACACAAATTTAAAAGTAAAATCGAAATATTGAGAAAGCTTGCTTCTAGGACAGTCACTCATCTGCTGATTTGAAGGTTTTTCATATACAAAGCTGGTTTTGCTTTATGTTTTCAGTGTAGTCTGTAGAAGATACAATACTCAACTGGAATATTGCTGTAATTCAAGTAGGGTTGCAGCTGTGAGGTTACATCAGCAGGTCTTTTTAAGGCAGCGATTTGAAGCTTAATAGTGTGGGCTTGACCATATTGCTTCTAAGGATGGCCTCAATATTCTTTTACTTTTAGGGGTCATTTAGTATCCCACTATTGGGAGATGCATGCATGAAAACCTGCAAGGTGGGGGAAGGAAATTGCTTCTGTTCTTTAAGAATTTATTTGGTTGTAGAAGCCTTTTATACCAGAAGGAGAAGTAATTAACCCAAATTTTTATCCCAGGAGCAGAGCCTTGTGGCGCTCGCACAGTTTAACAAATGCCCACCTGAGCAAAATAGGTCTGTAGAAGCAACAGACTTCAGGGAAAGACTTGGAAGAAGGAGGAGGGAGAAAACGAGAAGGGTTTTTATCCATTATCTGTAGTTTTTGGCAATATTTTATTAACATTTTTTAATGGCTTCCTAACTTTCCAATTCCATTCTAATTAAGTTTGCATTTGGAATGTACTCATTACCTCTAAATGATATGTTTCATGCTTGTCAGGGTTTTATACTTATTTTTGCTGCCTAGTAATAGACATGTGGAAAGCTGCATCTTGAGCATATAGGTTGAAAATGAAGGCATTAATTTTACTTTCTTCACAGATCAGTCTGTCGTGTCACTTGAAAAAAATCTGTTTCCAAAACAGCTAGTCTTTCTGAACACTGTTCTAATGTGCTCATAGTGGGGATCAAGAAGTGATACCTGAAAGGGAAAATGTAAAATATGTTTTGCCAAGTGTGGTTCAGGAGGTTGGTTCACTTGAATCAGATTAAACCTCAGAGCTCAGATGGTGTCAGTGGTGCTGGTGGGAGGCTAGTGGAAGCTGACAGTTTCCCCTGCTGTAGGTATTATGCATGTGGGCAGTGTGGTTGTCATCTTCTTCAAAAGGAATTCACAGAAAAGCTGTAGATAGGAGAAAAGCTTCTAATTTCTGATTACTGACCTGTAAGCATTTGAACCAGCTAGGCAGATAGCCCAGCTTTTACAGGTAGAGGTTTACAGGTACTTCTATCATGTTGTATATAACCAGAGGATGGACTATGACCAATATGGGGTTTGGTTTGCTTTGCTATGCAGACTCAAATCTTTCCACTGACAATACTGCTGAAGCTGTGTGATGGTAGCAGCTAGAGACCTTAGCTAAAAATGAGAGGCCATTTTGTGAGCTACATGTGAAGGCTTGGGGCTGGATCCACCTTGCCTTGTGTCTCCACCTCAGCTAATTGCCTTCAACTCTTTTTTTTAGGCAGTGGAGAGCAACGGGCATGTGGGGCATAAATCTAACCTCTTGAAGAATCATAATGTAGAATGAGTTCAATCATGCTGTCAAAACACTGGTAAAGGGAGTCTAAAGATAGTAGGATGAAAGTTAACTCTACCACAGCCAATACCAGCACAGTTAATCAGGAACATCTGTAGATAATTGTATGTTACAGATAAGCTTTGCCTAGATGGTCTTGCAGCTGAAGTCTCTTCTCTGGGATCACATTCCACTTTAGGACAGTGTCTCAACATCTGTTATGTTGGTGGAAAATTCAAGGGGACTTGAAAAGGTGTTTAATGTAGTTCTGTACAGGATGCTCAGAAAGCTTATTTTGTGATCTGGGTTCTGGTTTGCCTGGGTTCTCAAACAAAATGCAGAGTAGGCAAGCAAAGAGTACATTCCCTTGCAGTCATGGTGCAGGTTCATGACAGAGCCAGAAATCTTTACAGTATTTGAGAGCCAATCCTCTGTACTTGAAAAGCTTTTAGGTTCATTTTACAAAAAATAAAGAAATAGATTGGTCTAGCTTTGATGTTTAGTATATTAGGTCATCTCTGGAACTCTAAATATGACCTGACTATGATTTTGTAACTAGGCCAGCCAAAGCTAGGTGAGTTCTTTTTGCACCATGGTTTTAGTATACTGAATGTGAAGAGGTCTTTGGTGACATAAGAGAGGTCCAGCTTGTTGAGAAAAAGCCTTGATTGCACCACCCTAGTCTTCTTATCTAAGTAAAAGAACTCAGGCTAAAACATGACTTCCTTCATTTTGTGTATTACTTGAAAATGAAGGCATCTAATCTATTCATCTGAATTTCAGCTTCTTCTGTCTGAGCACTGTGAAAAGATGGTTATGCTTCTTATGCTGATCTATAGATTAGATATAGCATGTCTTATATTTTGCCTTCGAATGGAGAAAACAGACAACTTTTGCAACTGTTAGACATAAACCAAAACTGGAAACCTGCTTTTGCAAGAAAATCATGGGGGCAGTGACAAGGTGAATGGATTTGTAGTGACAAAAGCATATTGAAACTGATGTGCAACTGCCATTTTTAGAGCCTAATGTTCAATTTCTGCTTTGTAAATCCCTGTCCTTAATGGAGGACAAGAGATTTAAGAGATTGGAAGAATTCTTGGTTGCAAATTCAGGTGTAGTTGGAGTTTGGGGTTTAGTCTCCCTTTCATCTCAATCTCAAAAAATTTTACAAGGAAAAAGAAAAGAGTATGGTTGGAACAAAATAAGTTGTTTGCCCCTTTTCAATTTGTTACATAATCTAAAGCTAATTTTGAATGATAATATTTAGCAATAGTTTCTGGTAGAGGTTTGTTGTTGTAATCCCTTGTATGGGGATGTGTTACAGAAGCTCATGGGGGAGAAGAGAGTCCCTGGCAAAGTCAAGCCCTGACACCAGGGTGCAGGAGGTAGCAGACAGGTCTATTTACACAGCAGAATCACATAAAGAGCCAGAGATTATCCACTTCTTATCCTTTGCCTTCAAACTGGCATGAATGCTTTCATACTTTTACTTCAACATACTCTTAAAGTGGCAGAAGAGAGGTGGGTTGTATTTTATTACCATTCCTGTTACCTTTAAAGCTTTCTGGTTTTATGTTTGTACCCCTGCTGGGTTGTGCACAATGGCTTTGGCTTGGCAACTGCTTTGTTTGCTGTAAAGCAGATAAACTGTATACTCTTCAAGGCTGGCACTTGTGGGAGATTTTTAAAGTAAATATGAAGTTGAGTGAGTGAGTGCTGCCATTGCATGGAATTCCCCCAGGCAGCACATCCTCCTCTTCCTTGGCTGCTGTGTTCAGAGGAGGAGGTGGGTGTCCTATTCCTCTGTCTTGTGCTGATTTCCAGCAGTGGTCACGTGAAGGCCATGTGCAGGGATTAATTTTCTTGATTGTGAACGAGTAATATGCTTGGAATTTGTTCTTCCTTCTTGCTCCTTTTTCCAGTGATGTTCATGTATGTCTATGTTGGAGGGAATGAAGTTTATAATAGCTCCTTGCAACTAACTCTTCCATTTAAAGAGATGTTAACAGATGACCAGCCATATTTAATAGGAATATGAAGGCCAGTGATTGTAACTGTGAAGAAGAGTGTGTGTGCGTTTGTATTTTCCAGTTTTGTGAATACAGTGTTGAAGTGAAAGGTTTTGATAGGCTTTGACTTACCTTCTTGATAATTCCCTGAAATCAAAATGTTAGGAAATTAGGGCAGTAGGGAATACAGTTCAGTGAAATAGTCTTGTTCATCTTTTCTTTCTTGCTGTAATTGACTGCAAAAGAAAAGTTCAAGTAGAGAATGAGAAATGCTGACTGGCCACCTTATTCTTGAGGTAGCGATATCAGATCTGAAATCTGTCATTAGCTAATTTTCATTTCCCAGAATATGCTTGTGACCTTCCTAATTTAGAAATACAGATGTTCTAAGAATAATATTCCCCTCTATCCTTTCTTCTGCAGATGTGTTTAAATCAGAACTTTTTTTTTACAAGAGTAAAGGCAGTTTATCAAGTTTCTAGAAAAACCTACAAAGTAGTTTCCCCGTGTCCATCCTGTCCTAGACATAACAAAATGATTTAGGTATTGATAACCACCTGATAAGTCTGCTGATTGTGTCCTGTCTAATTTGGCTGTTGATACTATGCTAGAATTTTTTTGTCCACTTGGAGTTAGACAACAGTAAGGTATAACGAACATTTGCTAATGACACTGTCCCCCACAACATCTTTCTCTCTAGATTGGAGAGGTATGGATTTGATGGGTGGACAGTTTAGTGGATAAGAAACTGGTTGGATGGTCACATTTAAAGAGTAGTGGTCAATGGCTCAAAGTCCAGATGGAGAGCTGCAACATGTGATGTCCCTTAGGGGTCCATACTGGGACCAGTGCTGTTTGAGTGCACCCTCAGCATGTTTGCAGATGACACCAAGCTGAATGGTGCAGTTGCCACACTGGAAGGGTGGGGTGTCATCCAGAGGGACCTGGACAGGCTGGAGAAGTGGGGCTGTGAGAACCTCATAAGGTTCAACAAGGCCAAGTTTAAGGTCCTACAGCCGGGTCGGGGCATTCTCTTATTTCAATACAGGATGGGGGGTGATGTGATTGAGAGCAGCCCTGCAGAGAAGGACTTAAGGATGCTGGTCAATGAGAAGCTCAACATGAGCTGGTAATGTGCACTCACAGCCCAGAAGGCCAACTGTATGTTGGGCTGCATCAAAAGAAGCGTGGCCAGCAGGTTGAGGGAGGTGATTCTGCCCCTCTATTCCTCTCTTGTGAGACCTCATCTGGGGTACTGTGTCCAGTTCTGAAATCCTCAACATAAGAAGGATATGGAACTGTGGGAATGGGTCCAAGGGAAGACCATGAAGTGGATCAGAGGGCTGGAGCACCTCTGCTGTGAGGATGGGCTGAGAGTTGGGGTTGTTGAGGACCTGGAGGAGAGAAGGCTCTGAGGAGACTTTATAGTGGCCTTCCAGTACCTGAAAGGGGCCTACAAGAAAGCTGAGGAGGGACTTTTACAAAGGCATGTAGTGATAGGCTGAGAGGAAATGGTTTTAAATTGCAGGGGGGAAGAGTTAGATTAGGCATCAGGAAGAAATTCTTCTACGATGAAGGTGGTGAGGCACTGGCACAGGTTGCCCTGGGAAGCTGTGGATGTCCCAACCCTGGAGGTGTCCAAGGCCAGGTTTGATGTGATCTTGGGCAGGCTGATCTAGTGGGAGGTGTTGCTGCCCATGGCAGGGGGGCTGGAACTAGGTGATCTTTAAGGTCCCTTCCATCCCAAACTATTCTATGATCATAGTTTGGGTTGGAAGAGGATCCAGCACCTACTCCTATAGATTTCAGCTGCTGGCTCTACATCATTAGTGAGGATAGTGGGACACACGCAGCCTAGTCACAAAGGAGATGGCGTAGAGTCAGTATGAAACACTGGAGCTTATAGACCAAGCATTTCTAAAGTGAATACTTTTTCAACTGCTGTTTATATGTGCATAGCGGCACCACTGTCAGTTGTGTTATCACAACTGAAATCTCTGGAGAGTTTCTTTTTGGTCTACTCTGGTTTCCCAGTATTTCATGTCCTTTGTAATGTGCTTTCCCTTTACCCCTGAATTTTAGCTTCTGTTTCTGTGCCTTAAGTTCCACGTGTTGAGTAAGGAACCATTTTGTGCATTTGAGTCTCTTCTGGTAGCTATTGTTTTTATTAAGAGAACATCAATTACTCTCTGCCAGATTTCTTTTGGGTAGCAGTTCTCAATGTCGGAATACTAGTATTTGTATGTGTCAGAACATGAGTTGAGATAATCAGTTGTCAGAGTGCAAATGGATGCTCTGGTTAGCCAGAATGTAGCCAATTCATGTTTGTAACTCAATTTGGTCACTTTTTGACCAATTTGACTACCTTTCAAGTTGAAAACTTACTGCATTTGTCATCTTAATTTGTGATGACATTATTCTGTTTGAGTGATATGGAATTATTGCTGTGCAGTAAAGCAATCTACAGAGCTGTGGTCATTATTAAATATCAGTTGATGTCTTTGTACGTGTTATGAAACACTGATGCCTCTCCACCAGCATTTCAACATATGTTGGGGTACCCAGTTACAGTATCAACCCTACTCAGAACTGGTGAGAGCACACTTGGAGTGCTGTGTCCATTTCTGGGCTCCCCAGTACAAGAAAGGAGAGAGGGATGTACTGGAGCGAGACCAACAAAGTCAAGGACTTTTCAGCTTCCTGTGCTATAACAGTGGGGAGATGCAGAAGAGGCTGGGAGGGGACAGTCAGGAGAGCTGACCCAAGCTGGCCAAAGTGATATTCCAGACTATATGACATCATACTCAGTAAATAAACTGGGAAGTTGGCTGGGGTGAGATCATAAGCTCAGGGACAGGCTGGACATAGGTGATTGGGTGCTGAGCAATTGTGTTGTGCATCACTTGATTTGTATATTCTGTATTATTATTCTCTCTCCTTTTTGCTGTCCTATTAAACGGCTTTATTTCAACCTGTGAGTTTTACTTTTTTTTTTTCTTTTCCTTTCTCCTCTCAGTCCCACCGCAGGGAGAGAGCAGTTGCATGGTGCTTAGTGGCAGGCTGGGATTAAACCACAATATTAATGATACCATCAAGAACATATTTTAATTGGTTGAAAAGTAGTTTAAATATTTTGGTATCCAAATGTTTCATACAGGCCTCTGAAGTGCTCATGAGTAGGAGTCTGAACAGAAAGAGCAATTAGGCACATGGAGGAATGGCACCAGTTCTCCCTCTCTGTAATTGACGGACTAGGGTGTACCTCTCCATGCAGAAACATGCATTTGTATTCATAATACTATGTATGCATTGTAGCCCTCCAATTCTGCTCTCTTGTGTTTTCTTCTGAAATGTTTGATAGTGTAGAATGCTGTATTGTTGGAGACTAGTGTAGCATACTAGCAGCAGGAACAGTTAGGATACTTCACTATGCAGGGGAAATACCTTTTTTTTTCTGTAAGCTTTATAATCCTTGCATCTAGATTTTTGTTTATCCATTTTCTACTACGTTGCAAAAGTACTAGCTGCTGAAACTGATGGGCATGGAGGAAAAAATCTAATATCTCCTCTGTTAGTATATATTACATGAAAACAAGATATGTTGAGTGGAAGTTTTATTACTGACTTACATGGCTGTCGATTTTGTCTTTCATTTGTTAGGTATTCATCTAAACTTCAGCCATGGCTCATAAACATCAAGTTTATGAGACAGTCCTCTTTTATTATGTTATAACTTAATTGGAAGGACACTGTACAGTGTCCTTGTTAGGCTTAAGCTGCTAAATTAGACTTTTTCACCTGTTTGATGTCTTTTCCTTACTCCTTTTACCTACTACCTTAATCAAATGTGAAGTCTCACCAGGTCTTCTAATCTGCGTTTTGTTAACTCTTTTAAAAATAAATCCCTGTCCTTTAGAGCTGACTGGGGCTGGAGGCCCACTGGAGTGTTATCTCATCTTGCACTGAGACTGCAGTAGCTAGTAGAGGTGAAATTTTATGATTTGAGACGTATGATCTGTTGGCAAAAGCCAAAAATTGTATTCTAAACATGGAAAAAATTTTTTCTTGCATATAAATGGCATTTAAACAATCGTACTCTAGTTTTCTAAGTAGCGTGGCGCAATACTTAGCCTGAAGTTGGAGTTCCTTATTTTGCATTCCCTGTGAGTGAAGTCCTTGATAACAGATCAAACTGTCATTCTTAATGGAGTCAAGAGCAATAAAATAAGGACAGAGTGTAATGTGTTGTAACAGTGTGAAACTGGAATCAGGTCTGTTACCGTGAGAGACATAATAGCACATAGTTCATTTGTGCATGCAGGCTGCATCATCTCAGGATAGTGATCTCTGTGATGAGACAAAGTGTTTCTGAGAGAGGCTGCCAAAAGTGAAGAGTATGAGTAAGACAGTGGGGTGTTTTTTCCCCCTCCAGAAAAGCACTGTGTTCTGTAGCCCTAAATGTCAAGTTAAACGATAACTTCCAAGCATAAATACGCTTTGGAATAGGCAGTATCAAATGTGGAAAGCTGGAAACCTTGTGATACCTATTGGAAAAATAAGATGAAATATGTGTTGGCTGTATGGATGATCTGGAAGAGCATGTGAATAGTGAGGTAATGAAGTACTAATTTATTCAGGGCAGTTAAGAGCCAGCTCTAAAGAATTGTGCAACCACCTTCCAGTCCTGCTTAACTAAGCCACAAAATTGTAAAAAGTTCAGTGTAGAGAAATGTGAGTATGCACATGGGAATGGGAAACAGGCGAAAATTACAACCCTACCATGATAGGGTCTGACCTGGCTCCTGCCACTTAGTTGTCACTCCAGGATCAGCCTCCTGTGTATAACTCTGGGAAGACAGAGCTTGATGCTCCATAGGGGTAGGTACTGCAAATCAAATGGCAGGTTATTACTATGGGAAAGATGAAGAATAAATCCTAATGACATTGTTATACAATGGTGTGCCTACATTTTAAATGTTCAGAGCAGTTCTGGTCTGTCATGCAGCGTGGTTAAGCTATAGCTTGTTTACGACAGCCTGTTCTGAATGCTGTGGTAAGCTAAGATGAAAGTTTCCAATAATTCAAAAAGTGAATTAAAGGTCTGAGAAGAAGAAATCCATTGAGAGCAACTACAAAAAAGTTGGCTCAAAGTTCCGCAGCTCCAGGTGTTCCCATTCTTGTATTTTTTAAAAGGGGGAGGTAATCCTATCTATAAAAGAGCTTGATTGTATTATGGTGGTGATGATGCTTGTTTATATAAACATAGTGAGATGTTAGGTATATGGTTTGATATCTGTCAGCACAAAAAAAAGCCCAAATAAAACAAAGCAAACAGCTAAAAGAAAAAAGCCAACCTCAGACTCCAGTTGTCCCCTTGCCAACCCTGCAGACTGACGTGCGATGTTAGAATAACTTGTTCCTAAGAGGACAGCTGTTCTAATTGGAAATCCTTATATTAGGGGAGCAAAAAAATTGTTAGGAATTTTCTTGGTGGAGTCTCTGAGCATGTACGTTACCTGACTTCTGTGGCAGACCTTGGACTGCTGACCTAAAGCAAGCTAGCAGATGTTCAGGGGTTATTTTTAATTCTGGAAAAGAGTAAGCCCTTTCTTGGGCCTGAGGCTTCACGAAAAGTAAGGGAATTAGGGGAAAGAAAAAAACATCAGTAGTATAGAGGCAATGGCAGGCAATCCAGCTTCCTGTTTGAAACAAAGGCTAGTTACGTGCTTTATGTATAAACTCAGCTTTAAAGAGCTGCTCAGTGTTTACACCGAAATAACTGTTTGGAAATAGTGCGGTTGCCTGTTACTGCTGCAGGAGAGGTTGGTTGATTTTTCAAATGTGGTTTTGTTTTGCTTCTTGTTTTTTCAGTTAGTTATATCTGCCTGTATTATTCAGAAAACCATGCATGCCCCTGTTTTGTCATTGTCTTATAGATGCATTTATTCTGCACTTGTGGTTTGCTATTAGTGTTTTTCCAATATGAGCTTCTGAAGATGGGAAGATGAAGGAGAGAATATGTTTCAAGTATTGCTTTTGAAATGTCATTTCTCAAGTAGCCAGGTAGAGTTAAATGACTTGGGTGGTAGACTTCATTTTTTAGTGCTGCAAAAAGAGGCTAAAAGGAAGTGTGGTTGCATGTCCTGGTTAATTTTGAATTCCAGAGGAAAAGATTTTAGATTCTCCCAGTTAACATATGTATGTGCTAAGTATATATTCTGCTTTTTGGTAGTAATTTTTTTGCCTTTGGCAAGTTTTTTTGCAATGTATATATCTTCAGCATACTTCTGTATTTTGTTTTGCTGGAAAATGCATCAAGTTAGAGTGAACTGTTGGTGTTTTGCACAATACAGCTCTCGGATGCTATGAGTAGTAGTGTTATTATTAGTTAATAGACCTGGTGCACTGGGAAGCAGACCTGTTGCTCTTGCATTGAAATGTCTGTCTGTAACGCAAATCAGTTAAGTCTTGCTCATTTTGAAGTTGCTGTATATCTGAGCATTACTGAAGTTGTGGTTTTGGTGTGTTTATCGCATTCCTGCGGAAACCTACAGAGTAAATTTGGACACAGTCCAATGCACATCCCAAAAATTTCAAGGTGAAGTTTAAAGAAAAGGAGGAATGTTGTAAAAACCGCATCTGTTCTGTTTTGCACTATCTCTGCTAAGGCTCTACATTTGTAGAAAAAGGCATAATATGTTTTGTCTATGTCGTGGCATTATAAAATAACTCAGTCCCTCATATGGAAAAGATGGATAGGCAATGTTTTCTTCCCGTTGTCTGGGACTCCATGAACCACAAAATCCCATTTATCATCCCCTTCCTTGTGTTTGCTGTGAGGAACGCCACTTTCTTCTTGCCTGCTGGATTAGTCCAAACAATTTTTTTTTTTCCTCTTGAAAACATATCTTCATACATAGCTTCTAGCCAGGAAACATTCTGGGATTACATTTGGAAAGGATTTAAACATGAGGGGAGTGAAAAATAGACAAACAACTTAACTTGCTTGACATCTGCTGCTAAAGTTGACATGCGTAAACGTGTCGTCAGATCATTTTGGCTGCCTGCATAAGAGGGAAATACTAAAACCATAAATTCAATACTGTTTTGTTTGTCCTGTCAGCTGAAGTTGCCAAGTCAAGTGATGATTACTGGTTAGGAGTTTGTCATTCAATTTAACAGATTTCCCTGCCTACCTGCCCCTGACTATAGGCAAGGTAGATTCTGACAGTGAAACTACCAACATACAAAGTGTAAGTTTAGGAATCGAGTAATGTAGAAACAGCATTTTTGTAAGATTGAGAATTTAGTAGGTAGGTTCCCCCCCTCGGCCCCCCAAAGGAGTTAAACCAGAAGCTAATAAGTTTGACTGTGAAACTTTAAATGTAGAATTTATCCTTCTGGATTTGCCATTTAGTATTTGTTTTAATGTTTAAATACCTTTAAATGATTAAGATAGTGACACAGATTTTAAGATCTTCAGATAGTGAAAAAAACTGGATATCATATATGCTTTAATGCATCTTAGAGAGCACATCTGTAAAATAGGTTTGAGTTTGAACTTGAAGGCCTTAAAAGTGCAATAACTGCCCTCATGCAGCTGAATCTCTTGTTTTTCAGGTTGACGGGTGTTCTATAAGATTAAGTCTATAAAATGTAATATCAAAGCAGGGATCTGAAAGAGCCTGATGATGTGGGGTTTGTGTGATGCTGCCTAAGGTAGAAAGTGGCAGCAATGCAAAAGTCAAAAATTAATCATATTAACTTTTAGTAATATTATTTAGGTTATTAGATTTAATTCTGACTTACTATACTGAACTGGTAGGAGGAAGGATGGAAAGTACAACATTCTTTGTATCTAGGTGAGCAGGATGTAGTTAGGGACAAATCTTTTAGACTCACGTTACTCAGTTTTGGATGATGGTACAATTAATCCAGCAATCTTTGAGACTGTTTTTAGTCTAATCTTAAAAAACCAAAAAAATGGAAAAAAATGTGAAAGTTTTTCTGTGACAACATGATTGACTGTGATAAAACTTGAAGATCTGGTGTTTGACTTGCTCACTTACTTGCATCTGGATGAGGGATGGATTCTCTGCTGCTTTGGGAAATTCCCAGAGGTAGTCTTTGACTTTGTTAATACATGTTGAGGAAGTCAAGCACAAAGGATTTTTTTTTGTGTGTGTGTGCGCTAAGTCCTACTTAGTAAACATTAGTATCTTTGTTCTTAATGCTAAGATAATATTAATCTTATAAAAGCCCTTGTGTCATACAAATGCAATATATAATACATTTGTACTTGCCTTGCACTAACATGACAGAAGGGCATGATTTTTTATTTTTTATCGAGTTGCCAAGCAATTTGAGACTGCTTCATTTTGCAGAAAATTATTCAGTTGAAGTTCACTTAATCTAATCTCCTCTGTTTCACTGATTATTTGATAAAAGGTAATTGAAAATGCTTTAACTTGAGCTTCATTAAGTTTTACTTGTAGTTAAACCAGACTTTGATTTGCTCTTTTTTTTTCCTGCTCTCTCTTAAAGGTCAGTGGATCTTATTTGTAATGTGAATTATGCTGGAAAGTAAGCTGTTTATTGACTCAGCCCTGAGTGGATGGAACAGCCAGTTAAATGTGTACCTAAAGCGTAGTTGTTACATTATTCTCAGTCTTTGCAGTGTGAATGCTGAATTGGTAGTCCAAGGAAGTTATCACTGGCCATGTAATTGATTCAGTATCTGATGAGTTATAGATTTTTTTTTTGAACAATTCCTTTTTTGGTCATTTATGATAGTAACTTTTGAAAGGATATGCGAGGAGAACACATGAAAGGTTGGGATTAGTTTTGCTGCTTATTTCCAAACCAGCACTTTGCTGAAAGGGCCCATTAGGTGCTGGCACTATAACTCAAGTTCCCTACTAGTTTTCATATCAGTCGTTAGAATTGCTTTGATAGTGACCAAAGTTAAAAAGGCAACTCTTCCTGTCTCAGATGAATGTCCTCAGTGTTTCTGTTTAAACAGAGGGAAAATCAGTCTCTTCTTTGTGGGTTTTTTTTTTTTTTTTTTTGGTTGTTTTTTTTTACTGATTCTCTAATTCAGTGTAGGGTGTTCTGCCCCAGGAAACAACACTAGAAATGCTACCCCATCTTTAGTGGAGCTAATTTCGTCCCTGTCTATTGTCCTCCTTTTTGTTAGAAAATAGAGTCTTCATCTTGTCTAGCAAAATGTTGATGGTTTTGTTATTCAGGAAAACAGTGTCTGTTAAAAAAAAAAAAAAAAAAGGCGTATCTGATCTTTCCTTATGAGCAGAGCAGTCAAAGAGATTAATGAAGTTTGAAGGAGATAGATAGGGAAGGGACAAAACTTTTGAAGCACGTAATGACTGTAATTAATGCTACTCTTTTGTAGCTTAAGGAAAATCTAAAAGAAGTTGCCCATTGTGAGATGAACTGTATTCTTTCTACAAGCTGTTTTATTGCTGCTGCTGTGCATTAATGCTGGGGGCATTAACAGAGAAGTAATATAGTAGATAATTGTGGAGTTTCACTTCATACCTTAAGGAGAGGCAGGAGGCAGTCCATGGCTGCATGGCAGAATCATAGAATCACGAGGTAGGAAAAGACCCTCCGGATCATCAAGTCCAACCATTCCTATCAAACACTAAACCATGCCCCTCAGCACCTCATCCACCTGTCCCTTAAACACCTCCAGGGAAGGTGACTCAACCACCTCCCTGGGCAGCCTCTGCCAGTGTCCAGTGACTCCTTCCATGAAAAATTTTTTCCTAACGTCCAGCCTAAACCCTTGTTATTTCAAGCATTCAATAAAATCATTTGAAAAATGGATCAAGAAGACAAAGCCTACCAATTCCTGTCAGGACCTTGAGATGGAGTATAACTATCAGCTTGTGTGCCAAGGAGTTTCCACAGGTCTTGGCAGGTCTCTGGTAAAGTAAACCAATAACAAGTCTGTGGCTCAGGTAGAGCCAAAATTATTCCAACTGTAGCTTCTCTGTGCCTCATAAACCAAGTCAGGAGTATAATCAGTGTACTTCATGACTGGTGGGCCAAGCATGTTGGAAAACTAAGGTTTTTTCCAGTTCTGCTGGAGGAGGACTAGGACAAGCTTTTGCCATCATTCTGCAGGCTGTGATAGGAAATCAGCTGTGCTGAAATCAAGAGCAAACAACCGGACTCTCTAGAGTTTGAATACATGTTGAACTGAATCGCAATACTGAAGTATTCAAAGATGGAGTAATTCTTGGAAATCCCTGTCCAAATAGGAAAAAAGCAGCCCAAATTTGCAACCAACTTTTTTCTCAGAGACACCAACAGATAACTGGCCATGATCGTGTGGTAGACAGAATGCACAGAACTAGTTACACTTAGAGAGCTGGCTTGATCTTGGAGAGCAATAAATCCCTTTCGATCAGCCCTTAGCCACAGTAGTTTATTGCAGTGTAATAAAAAGACATAAATTAGACTTCAGTGTTCAGAAGGTACACAGTGACATGTTTTCAAAAGAAAATTAGATGCAAATCACTTAGGCCTTTGCAGCTCCCTGTGAGATTTTGTGCGTTTGATATAAGGTATTATTAGTTCTGTTGAGGTACTCAACAGAGTATAAGCATCATGAAAAATACAATTTTCTTTCAGGGTAAAGTACAAATGAGATAGTTAATCATATTTTTAGTATGCTTTAGTGTATGAGAGAGGGGAAAAAGCAGAGTGAGAGAGGTGGCTTCTGCAGTCTTTTTAGGCACATGCTACTGGAAAAGTGTGAAATAAGTAGTAGATGATGTGCTTTCCTCCATGTTAGAACTGGAACTAGACTAATGGAGCCTTCTGGTTTGAAATAGAGCCTTCTTGATGTTTATTGACTCTGTTTATACATTTATTTATGTTTAAGTTATCTTCTCTTTATACTGGAATGTTTTATCATTTTGCTGATGTGTATACAATGTATTAATAATGCAACTTTTGGCTGCATTTACAAGGAAATACTGTAGGCCATGCTGGAAAGCTGTAGTTAAGTAAGGAAAGGCAACCATTCCACTCTGCTTAGAACCTGTTGCATTACAAATAATAAAAGACTTAAAAAAGTGTGGAAGCAAATTTATTTGCTTCATCTCTCCAGTGGTATTCCAGAGGAACAGTTGGCGAAATGACAGGGCTGGGAACTGCTACCATCTTTCTAATTTGTTCTGTGATGGAAGACTTACTTAAAAAACTAGATTATAAAATTGGAAAAAAAGGTATTCTGTACCTTTTTGATTGTGCTTTGGAGACCTTCATAACAGGGCAGGAGTTTTATACCTATCAAAAATTACTCCATTAGGGTAGGGGAGAGACAAGCATCCATCCCTCAGCTGAGCACTTAACTACAGTGTCTGACTGGGTTTAATATGTTTGTACAGGCATTTTTTTGTGAAATGGGGAGGGCTTTTGAAAGGCTCACCTTATCCCTTGAGTTTTGTGGTGATAAAAGAGCATGCTTCAGTGCTTGAAATCTGAAGCTACCCACTGGCATAGAACATGACACTCTTGTTTTCTCCATTGTTGCTTCTAGAGATAATGGCTTTGCTGAAGATGCTCTTTGAACAGAGGCAAGGTTGAGGTAGTGATTTGGGTCAAAATGAAGGTAGCTTGTACTAAGGAGTTTCTTTCACGATGCTCTTCAGGTATAATACACGTTATTCTAGAAGGATCTGAAGGATCCAAATTGCCTGGGATACTCACAGCCCCAGGATGCTTTTCTTTTTATCCATTCCCTCAAAAACTTGTTCAAATGAAATAGATATTTCTGGTGGAAGTTTGCTTTAGGAGGGTTGTGCTTGAATTTGTACTGATCAAGAGTTAGTGCAGGTTAGAAGCCTTGCAGCTTTTCAGCATGTCTGTTAGGTATGATCCTGGAGGTTTTGGGGAGCATGGGGATTAGTGTCCATTACTGTTTGAAATCAGCTGGAACCTCTCATTTGAGATGGTGAGACTTGCCCCAAACCCTTACAAAATTGTGTTAATTTCTTAGAGTGGCACTTTCAGAAGTGACCAGTTAGTCACATCTGCACAGTGTAATGTATTACCTGTCAGTAAACCTAGAGAAGGATTTTTAATCTCTCAGCTGTGCATGATGTCGTTTTTGTTTTTTTTTTTTTTTTTTTTTTTAATAAAGGTAATAGAAGTCAGTACTGCCTTTGGTACCCCTCTCTAATTCTGTGTAACTTTAATAGCTAAAAACCATAATCTATATAGTTTTTACTTACATGCATCAGCGTGCATGTGTACACACGTGGGTGTGTGGGTATATAAATTCATTACCATTTCTGTAACTGTAGTTCACTCCTTTATTATGAAATATTTAAGACTGTGTAACAGGGGAATCAACAGTATGTTTTGATACCACGATGGTGTGCATTATTTCCTCAATAGATTGTCTATTAAATACAAAACATAGCAAAATGTTTTATTTAGAATACCTGTGCACAGTTATTAACACTTCATGTCCAGGTGAAATCTCTCTCCACCTTGTGGGTACTTCTACTTTCACAGCAGCTGGTGCAGGGTAACAGAAGTTAAAAATTGCTTTACGAAGCATAGTCACTGTAATTTTTGCAATTATTTTTAATCGTGCAAAGCTGAAGAAATTTCTTTAAAAAAAACAAACAGAAAAGTCTTGATTTTGAAAATGTGTAGGGCAAGTTGCTCGATTTGGTGATACCTTTGTGCATTTTGAAGATGCTTCCTTTTGTTACGCTATTCCTGAGAGTAACTGTTGCCTTGGTCACAACATATCTACAGAAGTGATTATGAGGTACTGGCTGTGCAAATCTTCAGAGCTTTCAGGTCAATAAGGCATCTGTTTCAAGTTCATTTTCCAGTTAATGATATTATGGATGTAATGTCATCCTTGCATGTGGTCAAAACTAGGTGAGTTTTGCCCTTTCTCTGAACAACAAACCACTTTGCAAAAGAATTTATCCTCTTACCAAGGGCAGAGCCGTAGCAAGCCTTGACAGAGATGGTTTTAAGCACTCATCTTGCAAGTAAATACCAACCATCTGCAGGATACCTGCAAGACTCAGCTGACTAGTCGTATAAATATACAATCATAGCATCATTTGTTTTGCAGAGGACCTTAAAGATCATCTAGTTGCACCCCTCCTTCCACTAGACCAGGTTGCTCAAAGACTCAATTTCTTCAAAATGTGGCAAATACTTTGCTCCTTCTGTGATGTTTTCACTGAGCCTAGTTGGGGTGGCATCAGAGCATAAGTTGACATGTGGTGTCACCTCTGAGATTTTGCTGCACCTGTACTATCAAATCACAGGTCAACACAGTAAGACCATGCCAGGGATTTCTAATATGTGATACATCAGAAGTTTGCCTTTATCAGTAAAAAAAGTGACAGTTCTTAAAACCTAAATATTTCTCGATTTTGGATGCCTTGGGAATTTCCAAGTTTTATGTTGGGTTTTTTACTCCATTTGATTTTAGAGGCCAGCTGTATACCAGAGGTCTTGGAGATTGTTTTGTGTAGGAGAAATCAAAAGTGTGAGGTGTAATTTTGTTGATTATTGCTTCATAAGGCTTTGTTAAAACTGCATGAATACATATAAATGTAAAAGAGTTGAAAAAAAGAGTGTCTTCTGCGTGTAGTTACAGATCTGGTGGAGGTGGTGAGCATCCAAACTCTTCCTCCCCCGCCCCACCTCCCCTGTGCTTCCTTTCCTACTGCTTGTTCAGGCTGTGAAGTTTTCATTCCCTTCAAGCTTCTCTGACCTCCCTGCTGCCTGTCTTGCACCAGTGGGGAGATCTGCACGAAGCAAGAAACAGTGAATTCTCTGCCCTTGTGCCCCATTGTTTGTGTTGTGAATTATGCCTTTTATCTGCAAGTCTTTATTATATGCTTAATGTAAACCCATTCTTCAGAGTGAGAATTAAGTGCAGTCTTGGAAAGGTGCTTCTTTTCGTTTACTATTAGCAGGAACTAGCCCCTTGATACTTGAATAAAAACACTAACAACCCCAGGTTCCACTTAAGTCAGAATTGTTTTCCTTGAGTCAAGGTGACACGCAGAAATGAAATAATGCTTCTAACAAAACAGCACAGTGCTTTCTCTGGGAGAAAAATCAACCAGCATGTTCATGGATTATATATGCTGGATGGCTTCATGATGCTTGGTTTTGATGATGGATGCTTCCTTAGTCCCTGCTTTGTGTTTTGCTGCTTTGCTTCATAATGGTAATAAAGTAGTAGGCCAGCTATAATATTTAGAACAGTAATGTCAGTATAATGATATTTCACATAGATTGGTTCCTGTTCCTTGCTAAGGTCATTTATTTAAAAAAATTCTGATAACCCTTACAGATAGGCTCATCTCTTGGTAAAACAGTAAACAAAAGTGTTTTCAGAGATAAAGAGCCGGTGAAAATGTGTAGGCTAGTTTTATCATTTACAGTCCATTAGTGAATGGATCTGTTTTCATATTTCTGTGACACATAACATACTTACATGTATTAGTAGAAATCTTGTACAATTTCAGACCTTTGCTAGAATACTTGAGTCCTATTTGCCACTTGTCATGGTTTAACCCTAACTAGCAACTAGGACCACTCAGTTGCTCCTTCACCCCCTTTCCCAGCCAGTGGGATGTGGAGGAGAACTGGGCAAAAAAGATAACTCATGGATTAAGATAGATACAGTTTAACAGACTAGATAACAGGGAGTGATAATTGTAATAATATGTAGAAAAGTTATACACAATTCAATTGCTCACCCCTTGCAGAAACTGATACCCAATCTGTTAGGAGGCAGTGAATCCTGGCCAACTTCGTATTTTTATATTGAGCATGACATATTGACCTCCCTTTGGCCACCTTGTGTCAGCTGCCTTGCTATACTCTGTCACAGCTTATTGTACACCTGCTCGATAGCAGAGCCTGGAAGACTGAAGAAGTCTTCGATTTCTTAACAACTAAAAACATCATTGTATTATCGACCTTTATCTACTAAGTCCAAAACACAAGAAGAGTGCTTTCTCCTTCTGGGAAGAAAATAAACTCTATCCCAGCTGAAACCAGGACACCACTCTTGTTTTTGCTGTTCCTTATTTGGAAAACATAATAATTTTATATTTGTTCTAACATTCATCATTAATAGTAACTTTATAAATGTATGCACACTGCAGTCCTGCCATACTGCAGCAATAACTCCATTCCCACCCACTCCTCCCTCTTTATCCTGCAGCCATATCTCCATCCTAAGCTAATTAAAAATCTTCAGTTGAAGGAGGAGTAAAACTTCTTGCCTCTTGAGAAGACGCACTAGTACTGTTACATTTTTCTAGAGGAAAAGACTATTTCCTGAGCTTCTTTTAAAAACTTAATGCTGAGCAGGAAAAAAAACCCAAACAAACTCCTTAGGACCAGAGAAAATTTGTGTATGCAACAGAGGAATGCTACTGCCAAAATTCCTGACCCTAAAACAGATGAAGCTATTCCCGTTCTACCCCACCCCTGCATCATCCACCAAGTATCAAATCTGGAAGTAGATGATGCGAGGTCGGTTTCTTTGCTGCCTGGTGCCTACATCTGCTTAGGTTCTAGTGTTGTGTTTCTTCTCATCTGATCCAGGGCTTTTTAGACACCCTATGGAAAGTGATTTAGGCTTGGTCAGGGTGAGGCAGAGAACCTCCAAACCTTATCTTGGAACAGGCTATAGCTGAGACGTTCTCCAAGAGAAGAGAAGATGTTACTGGGCTAAGGTCTCTCAGCCACAACAATCCACTGAGTGAAGAGAGCTCTGGCTAATGGAAGTTTCTTTTGATCCTGGTTTGAAATAGTAGTGACTTCTTCTGCACTAATGGATCTGAGACCTGAGGTGTGGCCAAAAGAGCATCTTTCCACCTCTCTTCTTGGTTTCTTTCTGGCAACTGCACACATTCATTCACTTTTATTTTGATAAAGTGCTGGAAATCTTGTTGTACCATGTTGGTCTCCATACAGGCATCCTTCATAGAGCCACCATGCCCAACATATGTCAGTGGATGACAGAACTGAGTGCCAGTGCTGTGGTCTCTCTGTGGGTATAGTCGTCAGGAAGTGAAGATTAAATTGTTTGCACGTGACAGACCTAGGAATAAAACTCAGGTCTCTGATTCTCTCATAGCCTCATAAAACTGCTTTTTGAAACTCAAATGTTCTGCTTAAGAACAGGATGCTTCAGAGAGTATCAGCCAGATGATAAGTTTAGACACATTTTTTTTTTTATCCAACACATTTATTATACAGCAGTTGAGATTAGAGAGAAGATATGGTTTACAAAAAATATAAAAGTATCTTTAGTAAATAAAAGGAGGATTTGGATTAAATACACTTTAAAAAACAGGAATAGAAGCTTATACTGAGGCCTTTGATACTCTATTGCTGCTACATATACCCAGGTAAACCCCAGAACAACAGTTAAAAAAAGATGATGATTATTAAAGTATGTAATGATCTAATAAAAAAAACCCTCAAAATAAAAACATATTCCACAGCAGTTCAGGTTAGTTCATAGAAATAATCATGCTTTGGAAATAAACACAAGCCAGAAGTTCCATGCAGATGCTCCGTGGTGTAAGTGCCAGTAGAGGCAAGCCATGAAAACCAAACAAAAATTCATAGCAACATTACTGCAGATTAATGCCAGTCTCACTGGATTTACTAAGTTTTATTGAGATACTGAAAGCTGGCTGAACCCTATTTCAAAGCTCACAGTCTGATCCACTAATACTGGATTAGAAACATTTGTTTAATGACATTACAGTGGCATAGCACGATGGTGAATGTGGTCCGTAATCTTTAGCATTGTTCTATGCAAAGTGTAATAACATCACAAGAAAATTAGTTCTTTGAGCATGTTGGAAGAAGAACAAGTTGTTGTTGGGAATCGGTTCATACAATGTACTGGAAAGGTTTCAATTTTTTTCTTTGGGAATGAGGGGCACTGTCAATGACAAGGCCTGTGGTGGGCTTATGTACCCTTTGCTTTCTGCTCATGCCCTTCTGAAAATGAAGGACTGCATTTCTCTATTAAATGTTCTAGTTTGAACTAAAATACTGGCAAGCCATATCTCTGATATTGGGCAAGACTAAACAAATTTTGCTGAATGTGTACTGAATTGATTAAAGTTCAGTTCAAAATTGTTTTTCACACTGCCGGGTATAGAGCTTGGCCAGTTCCTCATACAGTGTAAACCAGTATTATTAAAAGAATTAGTTTGTAACCCTAGCAGGAATTTCTGTTTCTTCTGCCTAGTAAATAGCTTCTTGACTTTCTTGTAGCAGCAAGTGGTGAGCTGGTGTTTCTTGTTCCAAGAAGCAACCTCTGCAGACTGACATTTAAGTAGAGGAACTTCTGTAGTACAACATCGAAGCAGTGTTAGTAAACAGAACATCTGCAAATGACAATTGCTTGCTTACCTGCACTTCCTTATGTCTCCTTCTAGGACTGGATTTAACAAATTTCACAGAATCACAGAATAACCAGGTTGGAAGAGACCCACTGGATCGTCGAGTCCAACTATTCCCACCAATCCCTAAATCATGCTCCTAAGTACCTCATCCACCCTCACCTTAAACACCTTCAGGGACGGCGACTCAACCACCTCCCTGGGCAGACTGTTCCAATGCCTAACCACCCTCTCCGTGAAGAATTTTTTCCTAATCTCAAGCCTAAATCTCCCCTGGCGGAGCTTGAGGCCATTCCCTCTTGTCCTGTCCCCTGTCACTTGGGAGAAGAGGCCAGCTCCCTCCTCTCCACAACCTCCCTTCAGGTAGTTGTAGAGAGTAATAAGGTCTCCCCTCAGCCTCCTCTTCTCCAGGCTAAACACCCCCAGCTCTCTCAGCCGCTCCTCATAAGATTTGTTCTCCAGCCCCTTCACCAGCTTTGTTGCCCTTCTCTGGACTCACTCCAGAGCCTCAACATCCTTCTTGTGGTGAGGGGCCCAGAACTGAACACAGTACTCGAGGTGCGGTCTCAACCAGTGCCGAGTACAGAGGGAGAATAACCTCCCTGGACCTGCTGGTCACGCTGTTTCTGACCCAAGCCAAGATGCCATTGGCCTTCTTGGCCACCTGGGCACACTGCTGGCTCATGTTCAGTCGGCTGTCAACCAACACCCCCAGGTCCCTCTCCTCCAGGCAGCTTTCCAGCCAGGTTTCTCCTAGTCTGCAGCACTGCTTAGGGTTGTTGTGCCCCAAGTGCAGGACCCGGCATTTGGCCTTGTTAAACCTCATGCCGTTGGTCTCAGCCCAGCGGTCCAGCCTGTTCAGGTCCCTTTGCAGATTTGTGTGACTCATGCTAGACTGTGCATCATGATCAATTTTTGGAAGCCAGATCTTCATTTGATTTAAACTGTGTTCTTATGGAGTAGCTTAGGAAAGGCAAGGATGTTTGCTTTTCTGCCCTTTTGCGTGTCAATGGAGACTTTGAGGTAGACCTCAAGGCTAAGCTTACTCCTGACCAAACTTGGTAGTGGTACCATGCTATGCTCAAAAGTTTGTTTGCTTCAGTTTCTCTGTGAGGCGTTGTCTGCAGTGCCCCTTTACCTACACTGCCAGATAAGAGACTGAAGTTTAGTACAGTCAACTGACTGAATAAGGTTGAACCAGAGAGTCAGGAGAAAATGGTGCCATAAATCTGTATCAACACCTGAAGGTTATTTAGGTCCTAGAATACATTTCTTTTTTTCCCAACAGATTGAAATAATTTCACATGTGATCACTTCCTAATTGCTTCCAATTAGGAACAACAGTGAAATCTCACTCTAGAAAATTATCCATTTCTCAGGTATTTGGGGGATGGAGGCGTGTGCCTCATTCCTTATCTAAGTCTTGGAAGACCTTTGGTATTTTCCATTCTTAAAGTGGTTTTCCCCCCAACTTTGTTTCCTCCAAATGAATTGTTCCTATAAAGGAATTTAAACTCTGGATAATTATCATTCTCTATTCCAAAAGCTAATAAAACCAAAGCTCAACAGTATGCAGTTGGAGGCCTATGGAAAAACTTGGGTGTAACACAAAAAATAGAAAAACAAACTTTGCTGATGAGGCCAGGAAGCTATGATCACATTTTCCAGTTTTAACTGCGTGTGTTAGTCTGAACTGGGAATGTTTCTTTTTAAACTGAATTTTTCTTCTCTTTTATTTTGTAGTTATTTTTTTTATCCATAAGCCGTGGACAGGAGGGGATAATACATGTCAAAGATACTTGTATATGAACTTGAATACAAGAAAAGTATATTTTTTTGTAATATCTTATAGGTATGCATGTTGCTTTGTGCTCTATAAGACTGGTAGGATTTGTTTGCTTCATCCAGTAATTGACCAAAAGATACTCTGGGAATGCTGTTAGTAAATAACCACATATTCTACAATTTGATATTTCAAACAGAGCCATTTCTTTGAATTATGAGGCTTTTCTTTCATGCAGCTCTTTCAAAGTGTACCTCCTTCCTTTACCCTTTCCAACTTGTACCTCTTCCTAGGTTCTCAGGGTATGCTCTCCGATGTGTCATCTGTTGTCTGTAAATGATGTTCTGTAAAAGTTTTGATGTCATTTGTTTTCATATTTTTTCTTTAGAAACTAAGAAACATTTTTATTGCTGATTGTTTGGTAATGATTGAAGATTAGAGTTCGATTTGGCTGATTTTGGTACTCCAAAGTTATATCCATTTCTGATATCAATGCTTTAATTTATGAAATTTATTATAAAAAACAATTTTTTATTACAAAATAGCTCAGAGTGGTTGGAATGCATCCATGTCAATTCACCAGACAAAAATCATCCCACCCAGGGAATCTTGTATGTTTATCGGTGGTGATGGGTTTTGAATGGTGTTTTGTGGGTATGTGTGTAGACTTGAGGTGGCATAGCTACTTATGGTTGTTCTTTTCTAGTAGAATTTGACCTGAGTTTTGAGGGGATTGGTTATTTTCTTTAAAAGAGTTGAAGATAAGTGAAGGATGAAGCAAGACTTATCATTGAGAGATGTATATTCTGGAGAAAGTCGGTAATGCAATGAAAAGACCATAGCAATTCCTGAAGTGGTGGGCAGGGTTAGTACTGTGACTTTTTAATTCTTTGAGAACAGGAAACTTTGTTGGAAAGACACTGTTAGGAATTTAGATTTGAGGACACCAAAATTCTCACTTAATTGCATGTATTGGGTTTACATGCAAGGTTTGGGTGGTGAGGGTGGCTACAGCAATGGTCCCACATGTCCTCTGGACAGAGCCAATGCCAGCCAGCTCCCAGACAGACTTGCTGCTGGCCAAGCCAGTCAGTGATGGTGCTAGCGCCTCTGGAGAGCGTATTTAGTAAGGGAGGGGGGTATGCAAAAAAACCCTGTGTGATTTCAGATGGAAAGAGATTGACAATATGAGAGAAACAACTGTGCAGACAGAAATCAGTGAAGAAGGAGGCAGAGGAGGTGCCTTAGGACCAGGGCAGAGATTTCCCTGCAGCCCACAGAGGACCCCACGCCAGAGCAGGTGAATGCCCAAAGGCTGTGACCCCTGGGGAAGCCCGCACAGGAGCAGGTTTGCTGGCAGGACCTGTGACCCTACAGGGGACTCACGCTGGAGCAGTCTGTTCCTGAGGGATGGCACCCTGCGGAAGGGATCCACACTGGAGCAGTTTGTGAAGAACGGGAGCCTGTGGGAAGGACTCATGTTGGAGAAATGCATGGAGGACTGTCTCCTGTGGGAGGGACCCCACACTGGAGCAGGGAAAGAGTGTTCAGGAGTCCTCCCCCTGAGGAGGAAGGAGCAGCAGAGACAAGGTGTGATGGACCCCCATTCACCTGCACCACTCGAGGGGAGGAGGTAAAGAATTCGACACTGAAGTTAAGTCTAGGAAGAAGTGAGGGGTAGAGAGGAGGGTGTTTTTAAGATTTGGTCTAATTAAACTAATTTCTCCAAGCTGAGTCTTTTTCCTGTGATGGTAATTGGTAAGTGGTCTGCCCCTGTCCTTATCTCGACCCACAAACCTTTCTTTGCATTTTCTCTCCTCTGTCCAGCTGAGGAGGGGAGTGACAGAGTGGCTTTGGTGGGCACCTAGCATCCAGCCAGGGTCAGTTCACCACACCTCGGCTTGAAACGGTTTGACACTAATGACAGGATTTCAGCCCTGTTCTGTGATTCCAAGTTAAGAGTGACTTTTGGTGCCCTTCCTCTCTGCTGTGCCATTCATCTGTTTGCAACAAGATCCCTGTATGCCCGTGGAAATGGTGAAGGTAGTTCAGAAAGATCGCCCTGTCAAAAATGCATCCACATTGTTGAGAGGTAATGAAATAGCTCCTGGCATGATGTGTGGTCTTGGATTTGCAGTAGGTCAGGTGCAGCCTTCTCCTGTGAAGTGGCCAGGTGCTGCATGGGGGGGTCTCTTTCCTTTGCAAGTTTGAGGCTTGAATAATTCAAGAGTGTTTTGTGTAAAGAATTGGCTTCCCTTAAGGATTACAGTAGACTACATGAGGACTGCTTGCAGTGTGCTGGAATGGGTTGATTTTGGATGGGGCTTTTTATGTGAGGGTGAAGGGGCAAAGATCAGACAGCTACATTGAGTGCCTTAGCATCTGGAAACAACTTGGCAATATGCTGGGAACATTATACAGTTGACATAGCGCTTCCTTTTATAAATACGTCCCTAGCATAGCTTGTGTTCAAAGTTAGGTGAGCTCCCCTGAGGCAGTTTCGGTCTTTGCCATTGTGTTCTCCAGTTATGATTGAAATGTCAGAAGATACTGCAAATAGTCATCAGAGCTGGGATGTTTGATGATGTTTCTTTTCTTATTTTCTCTTTAATGATTTTTGGTTTGAGCCTTCATATATCAAGGCGTTATGCTAGCAAGGCTCATCTCAGTCTTTGTGAAGCAGTTTCCTTGCCAACCTATAGAACATTATGGTGATGAAACCAGGGACTAGAAGTGGTTAACAGCTTCAGCAGCAAATAAGCATCTGTGTTGTGGTGGGTTTTATTGCCTTTAACTGCTCTTTGACCACTTTTGCCATAACTGACTGCCAAGTCTATTCATAATGGTTATTCCTGGGTCACAGATGTTATTCCGTCTTCTCACGTGGCCTGTTTTCCATGCTGCCAGCTGAGATATCTGTCAAAGGAATTGTTCTTTCTGTTTTCTCTCCAAATTTGCTGTAAGCAGGATTTGTTGAGGAATGACCCTCTTCTCTGCTCATGATATGGTTATGGGTGCAGCTACTCTATAAGCTGACTTCATGCAAGAGCACCTTCTTTTTGATGGAGTCTTTCTTTTTGCAGTACTGACTAGCTTGCCCAAAGGAACCCTCAGCTTGCAGTAAAGCAACATTCCTTGTTCTTGAGTGACATCAATTTAATTATGTCTTTGAACAAATACAGCTGTGAGCACTTGTGATTACATTTCAGGAACTTCTTGGCCTTGGGGAAAAAATGAAGGCTAAATTTCTGTAGGAATCCTCATAGTTTCTTATAATTTTATATTGTAGATTTATTTTCCAGATTTTAGTTTCTGACACTTTCTCCATACGGTGAGCAGATTTAGTAAAACAGAGTCCTCAAATAAATCATGACTTTAAATGGCAGATGAAAGCTTGATTTTTATTTTTTTTTTTAGGAAGGAGTTGCTAATTGCAGTGATCTTTCAGAGTCAGGATTAGCTTCCAGGCAGTCTTTACATTGTGGGTGCCTACTCTAATGCCAGTAGCTAATGTAATATGAAACCTGATAGTTTTTGTCAGAAAATGTCAGAACGTGAGTTCCATTTCTACTTCCACTGAGAAAATTTTGGATTGAATTTTATGCTGTCATATAAATAATTGGATTTTTTTTTTTACCAGGTAGAGACATACTGTTCTGTCTGAAATTCAAATGGGCAGAAAGCTATTAAGAATGTGCATGTTATGAGTGCTATAGTACAAATTATTATGTTGAAAAG
This sequence comes from Clamator glandarius, assembly GCA_033459285.1. NCBI lineage: Eukaryota > Metazoa > Chordata > Aves > Cuculiformes > Cuculidae > Clamator > Clamator glandarius. The sequence continues at coordinate 2,491,621 of JAUNZM010000404.1, forward strand.
AAATTTTGTTTTCTAAATAACTCATCCTTTTGTATGTTATTCCTGAGAAATACCTGCTAAAAATAAAAGTGTAGGTTAAAAAAAGACCTCAGTGATCCAATGTGTTTGAATGGTGAATATGTTGCCAGATAACTTGTGCATGGAGATCACAGAATCACTAGGTTGGAAAATACCCACAGAATCATCAAGTCCAACCATTCCTATCAAACACTAAACCATGTCCCTCAGCACCTCATCCACTCATCCCTTAAACACCTCCAGGGAAGGTGAATCAACCACCTCCCTGGGCAGCCTGTTCCAGTGCCCAATGATCCTTTCTGTGAAAATTTTTTTTCTGATGTCCAGCCTGAACCTCCCCTGGTGGAGCTTGAGGCCATTCCCCTTGTCCTGTCCCCTGTCACTTGGGAGAAGAGGCCAGCTCCCTCCTCTCCACAACCTCCCTTCAGGTAGTTGTAGAGAGCAATGAGGTCTCCCCTCAGCCTCCTCTTCTCCAGGCTAAACACCCCCAGCTCTCTCAGCCGCTCCTCATAAGGCCTGTTCTCCAGCCCCTTCACCAGCTTCGTTGCTCTTCTCTGGACTCGCTCCAGAGCCTCAACGTCCTTCTTGTGGTGAGGGGCCCAGAACTGAACACAGGATTCAAGGTGCGGTCTCACCAGTGCCGAGTACGGAGGGAGAATGAGGGAGATGAAAGCACGGTTCGTGTTCCACGTGAGGGAACAAGTCTGCAGAGGGGGATGTTTGTCATGTGAGAACACCACTTCCTATGGGGCTGAGCGGGTTTGGCAGTGCCCTCTCCCTCTCCTGCTGCTTTGGTGAGCCTTGTGCTGTCTGGGAGGTTTCACTCTGTTCCTTTCAGCAGCTGTGGATGGCAGTGACTAAATCCTCTTGTTCCTATCTGTCACCTGAAGTATGTAGTGTTCTTGAAAAGAAAATACAAGAAAATTCATTGTTCCTTCCTTTTTGGTTCATCATAACCCTATAAGCCAGAAATTTGTAGACTGTGCAGGAATTGGAGTTATGTAGTGTTGAACTATTGCTGTTAGGTCAAAAAGATGATCTTTGGCTGACGCTTTATGTACTGGACCAGTATATAAAGTCAGACACAGCATGATTTGGATGTGCAGAACTCTGATTAAATAGTCAATACTCTGATATTGATGTTGTTATTGTTCAGCGGGAATGCCTGAGAATATGCCATGTGTTGAACCACATTGTAAACTGGAGGCAGATTTTCAATGTCGGCCTGCAAAAAGTGTTAGTTAGCTATTTAAAAAGTTCCTGGCTTTTGAGAATACAATTTAGTTGGAGTTTCTGCGATGGGAAAAAAAAAATTATATATCCTGAACCTGAAGATTATGAATGAGTAGATGTAAAGAAATAAAATTGTAGAGTGACCTGACATTTTTTGCACGTGCAGAGAATAGGTGTCAACTTGCTTAATAACTTGTGCTCTAGCCACAGCAGTATTGCAAATGTTTCTCAAAATGTAGAATTGCAAGTTGCCATCAAGCAACTGCAGTGCATTAGGTTCTTGAGACGAGGATAGTTATTAGTGTGTGTATTCCCTACAAATGAAGAGGAAAGCATGCGTTTTTCATAAATGTATGGTGTGGTGTAAACAGTTACATACAGCATAATTTATATGAAATTACAGGAGAAACATTAGAGAGAGATAATTTGCAAGGAATGTTCATATTGATGAAAGATAGTTTTTCTTGTGGACAGCTTCTTCTGAGAGTATTAATTTAGTGTCCAGTTTCATTTTTAAATGAATAATATGTAAACAAAATAATGCTTGCTTTGCCGCATGTTTGTATTTATTTATGTGTGCACACATGGTCCACTCTAATTAAGCACAGCTCTTTATGGTTTATTTATTTGTTCTAGAGAGGCTGCTTAATATTTGAGAGAAACAGTAATGATGTGTCTGACCTTTGCAGTGGCTGTGCTGTTGGTAAAATGGGTTTTGCAAAAGCCTGCAAGAACAGTAAAACAGCAAGTTGATCTTTGTCTCTATTTGCTGAAACATGCTCAGGAGACCTGAAAGCACCAGGGGAAAATAAAAAAAAAAAGGAAAGAGTAAGTGATTAAAGAGTATTTTCCTGTGTTTTCAGATCTCTGGAGGATGCTACTGACAGGCTGAGATAAAGGGTTAAAAGCTCTTTTTTAGGTTTTACCACCACTGCAGAATTTCACATGGTCAGTAGTTGGTTGGTTTGGTTTTTATAATGCCAGTAATAGAAATAATTAAGAGACAGAGGTGGAGACCAGTCCAGTTTTAATGTTTTAAAGGATATAGATAATTGTGCATTGCTTTCTCGTGTAGTGGGATTTGTCACTCAACTTTCTAAAAATGTACATGGTACATACACATAAATTTTCTTGCCTCTCTGTTTTTAATGACCTTTGCTTAAAACAGATTCCTATCCCTTTTTACAAAAAAAAAAAACATCCTGAGCCTCTGCTGTGGTGAGGACCTCAGTGCTAGCAGTTCAACCTACCACTCCTTCCTCCTCCCACCTCTCCCTAGTGGGCTCCTCTTCCAAGTCCATGCTCTTCTCTGTTGTGCATGCTGCGTGCACAGCTGCTTTTTGAGAAGGCTCTCAGTTTTATTTCTGATAAAAGAAAAACCACTGGGAGAGAAAGAGCTACTTGTTCAAGCACCAAAGGCATGGATTTTAACACAATGGAAAAAGAAAGTAGGTATGGAAAAGCTGATGGATACCTGAGTGTGGTGACGTTGCTACAAGTAAAGCAATGGAAATTAAAAGCTTGTTATATTTATAAAAGGATTTTGATTGATCCAGGCATTTGTGGGTGATACCAGTAAAGAAGAAGGTTTAAGTGACTTCCACGTGAACATGACCATTTCTTACATTGTTCTTCCACGTTGGAAGCTCTGTGTATGTGTACATACAAAATTAATATTCTCATAATGTAAGATGCAATTTGTGCTCTATTCAGTCACTCATGTTTTTGCTAATTAATCATTAATCATCTGCTATTGGAACAGTACATGTTTGTTATGAATCTGCCTGCAGAGTTCTTACAAGGCTTCACTATGTGTCATATTTTTTCTCTTAATCAGTAGGTAACATTTTGTAGCTCTTGTTGGCTGGCTTGTCAGTTTTGCTCAATCTTTATGAATGTGAAAATCTCCTTTTAGCATACATGTATAAATGGTAGTGACCTCAAGGCAGTAGTATTCTGCATGGGTTTTTATAACAATGTACCTTTGGGGAAGAGCAGAGGCAGTTGTCTTGCAAACAAAAGCAAGTTACAGTATATGTTTCTTCCAGCCAAACTAATTGGAGGCAAATAACTTTTCCCTCTCTTCCTTCCTTGATGCAGGAAATGCAGGATCATTAACTGGCCTTCTGGTGTTTTGGAACGTATTGTGTCAGTGTCTCACAGTGATTGTCTCACAGTGATTGTTCTTTTTTGTGTTGTTCATAGCTCATGTGTAGCTGTCTTGCTTTTGGAGAATCAAGAATTGCTGTGGATATATCTGAAAGATTCATAAAGCATAGAACCTCCTCGTTTTTGTGAGTGTCAGGCTTAACTGCAGCAGCTATGAAAAGCAATATGAGGTTTTGGTCTTCAACAGCTTATATCTTACCGTAGAAGTACTATTCAAAGCATAAACTAATTTAAAACAGTCTAGCAGTGTTTCTTGATTGAGAAAATCATCACAGATCTCTGGCAGGGCTTTCCAGAGCTGAGGGTTATATTTTAACTTCATTTTTGGCTGTAGGTGTCATTGCTCCAGGAGAATCCTGGTGGTACCAGGGATGTCATAAACTGTCACCTCTTCCCATTTTTGCCCCATGCTTAAGTCTGACAGCAGTTGATGGAAAGGAGTATTATATCAAAATTTTGTAGTGCTACTAGAGCATTTTAAGCTGCATTCCTTCCTTTCCCTGATGTTCCCATGTCTTCTGGTGGGCTTGCTTGAATGGATCTACCTGCAAATATGACCTAAATCTTCCTCTGAATTTTTTTATAAGCATGAATTAGTTTTTCTAGCATGCATGAATAATGTAACTTGCAGAATACCTATGTTTTGATGATATCTTTAAATATGTTGAATTTAAACTACAAACTGTAAGAGGCAGTCACGCTAACACTGTTTTGCAGCAGAGATGTCTTTTGAAATGTGTCATTATCAGTAATAGAGTCCTAACTGTAAAAAGTGACCTGCTATTTTTGTTTGGGTTTTTTTCATTCAGCTGTCCCTTTTCCACCAAGTCACCGTCTCACAGCTAAGGAAGTATTTGATAATGATGGAAAACCCCGTGTGGATATCTTAAAGGCACACCTTATGAAAGAAGGGAGACTGGAAGAGAGCGTTGCTTTGAGAATAATAACAGAGGGAGCTTCAATTCTCCGCCAGGAGAAAAATTTGCTGGACATCGATGCACCAGTCACAGGTTAGTGTGGAATTATGGTGATGGAGAAGATGGTTGCTGGTTTAGGACATGTTAAGTAATGCATGAGTGTATGTGACTTCCTAAGGAGCTGAAAGACAGCTTGAAAATCCTTTGTTCTCTCTAATACTAGATTTCTTTGTCTGCTACTACTAGGATAGGGGAGGCCATCAAGCAGCTTGTAAATTAAGGGGAAAGAATCACAGAATAACCAGGTTGGAAGAGACCCAGCGGATCGAGTTCAACCATTCCCATCAAACACTAAACCATGCCCCTCAGAATCACATCTGCTGAGCGTTTTCTGTTTCGAAGGCAGAGAACACTTATAGCCATTAGGAGATGATTAGAACTTTCTTAAACATGAAAAGTTATCTGGCCTTTTGCACCAGGTATTAATTCCATAATTCTATACATGTCATTTACTGTAGTAGCGCTGTTCAGACTTACAGGCAGAGATGGGCTCTGAAGGAATAATGGTGTCAGAGTAAATGGAAATTTTAATTAAAGGCTAAGGAAAATAAAGAGTGCAGCAATAAGAAAAAAAATAATAGTAGCATCTCAGTTTGTGTTGCCTAGGGGATTAATGAATTTTGCTGGTTGCAGAACCCATCCTGCCCTTGACTGTCAAGCACTACTAGCCACTCATTAATCCTCAGGAAATGCCTTATACTTCGAATTTCCTTCTCTAATTATCTCCTGCCTCCAACTGCATTCTGAACATATGAATGCCTTTGCTTGCTGTAATGTGCCTCCTCTCCCATTGTTATTGAATATGAATACATTTTTTGCATGATGTGTGACATAGAAAGTTAGCTGTGGGGCAACAGATAACTAATTCCAGCCAGCTTGAACTACGCAACCAAAATATAAAATTTGGTTTAAGAAGGCAGATCCTTTGTTGCTCTTGTTTCTGGAAAGCCACAGCAAAAGTAGAAATGAAATAAGTTCATCTGCTGCAGAAGAAGGATTACTGGTCATTATTATCACTACTTGTAGCATTTAGCAAAACCTCCATAGAAGCAAAAGAACTTTCATTTTCAGGAAGCATTTTCTGAAACTGAAGAGTACAGTGTCTGAACTAGAATGATGCACAAGTTATTAAAGCTTGTAATTTTAAAAATTACATTAAGTTAGGGGATTGCAGCTTGACCTGGAGGTGTGTATCATCTGTTACGTAATAATAAACGTGTCATGCTGCAATACAATTCTGATGGAAAACACGTGTTGCAGTTCATGGATGAATAAAGGAAACAGGATGAATAAAAGGATCTCCTGAGTAGACTGAAAGTCAAGTTCTACAGACATTTTCTTTGACTCCTCAGGATAAATGGAATGAGTCATAGAGGTGCACTACCATTGCCCATAACTGAGTGGTGGACATTCATAAATTCTGTCTTTCTGTGATTTTTCTTTTTTTTGTGTAATTTTTTTTAATCTATTGAGAGATGTTTTCTCTCTCTCTTTATTTTTTTGTAATTATTTCTAAAATTTTAATTTTAATTATCTTCTTTTCTTTAAAACTTCATTCTTACATGCTTTTGAAGGTATGGGAGTTGTTCTGGATTTTATTTTGGAGATTAATCTCCTGGAGATTACCTCGTTGTATAACAGTGGTATAATTTAAGGTTTTGATTCTTTTTTTTGGCCAAGCCTACATTTTGCTTTGTTCCCACTTTTGAAATTACTCTCATACAGTGATCATGATACTGCAGCATTCTTCAGGGTGGTTGGTAGCTACTCTCTTTTATGCTAGTATAGAATGACTGGGCTCCTAATTTTTGTTGGCAGGGTAGGTGAGAAGTGCTGATGTTCTGTATGAACAAACATGAAAGCTGGAATTATGAAAGTAATCATCAAAAGAAGGGAAAAAAAAGAATGTGAGGAGTTTAGGAAAGCTTGTGAGGCATGGTATGGGCCTGACAGTTTTCTTTGTATGAGTAGTATTGACAGCAGACGACTGGATAAAAAGAATATCAATTGACCAATGCTGTGGTGGGCATACGGGCAATTGACAAACAACTATGGAATAGAGGAAAGCATTTTTGAAATGTATGGAAGAACAAACAAAACCACCGAAAGAGTGGAAAAGAAAATAAATTTTAGATTTTAGACATGACAAGCAGGCTTGTTGAAGAGTGACAGTCATCAATCATTAATATGGCACCCTTTGTGGGAGAAACAATTATCTTTTAAAAACGTATCCCTGGATCTGGTTAATGAGATGTTGATCATCAAAAAGAAGAGAGAGAGAAGAGCATAACTGCCAGACTAAGAGCACTGTGGATTACTAGTGTGATATACTTGATAAATGTTAAAGAACATGAAAAGTTTTTTCTTAAAGCTTTTTGCAGCCCTCGTTCAGTTTGAAGTTTCTCTTTTGTTTATTTTAAAGGATGAGATAATTGTCCTCAGGAAAAATATCATTGTTCTGTTTATAAGCCATGTTACATGGAATAAAGTCATTACACAGAAGACCTGGATACAAAGGAGAGAATTATTTGTGTGATGGGGGGGAGGTATACCAAGAACCTTAATATGGAATGCACAGTCTATTATTTTGCATTTATGTAGAAATCTTACACTGTGGGCAATTGGAATGTGACCATTGTGACTGTTGCTTTGACTTAATACAATTTATTTTCAGTTTTGGCCTTTTGAAGAATTGCTGGTGAATTGATTTGCAATCTTTGCTCAAATTCTCACTTTCTTGCCGCATACATACATGCATGCATAGTTTGGTACAGTTCTGGCTTACAACCAAGGTGAACTATTCCTGCAGTTGTTATCCAGGGCTGCTCTTTGCAGTGTATGAATCTGAACTGAGAAGAGACTCCAAGTCCTCTGCTGTTAGGATTCTTTTTGCATCTGGAAAGTGCTGAGGCAATTTTGTCTTAACTTGTGAATGTGAGGGGAAGCATGGAGAGAATTGTTTTGAAGAAAGTGAGTGTATTGGGGCGAAGTGTGAAAGTAGGGGTGAAAAGTGGTGACAGGGATTGCTCAACAGACAAGGAGATGATTGAGAACTGGCCACTTTATTTGAATACAGAATTATATGATAGAGGTGAAAAGCTTGAGACACAAGGAAAGGATCAAAAGGCTGAGTCGGAGGTTGGCAGGGGATGGCTGGACAGGCAAAGTAGGAAAATGAGCAAGAGGTAACAGGGTATTGGGACTAGCCAGGCAGGGCACCTGGTCTGGGAGATGAAGGCACACATAGTGGAATGGGCCTGGCTGCTGTGACAGCTGTGGTGGAAGCACTTACCAGTACAGATCTGTCTCATGATTGGCAGCAGTTAAGGGTTAGCACAAGAGTAGAGGGGTCATCCAGTTCCTTAGTGGAAGAAAGGAGCTCTTCAGGCACTCTGCGCTACCAGAAAGCTTTCTGGTTGCCTGCAGAATCCATGGGAATGTGCATGCCAGCCTTTACCCACCAGGAAGTGGGCAGGTGGCAAGAGGACAGGGGTGCTACCACCTTCCACAGATGGATTGTTCCTGACTTCATGTGTACGCTCTTCTTTTAGAGGCATGTGGTCTTCATCTTAAGCTTATGGGTTTAATGAGGTTGATCTACCTCTAGACTACAGCCATTCAGTGTTCAGAAGAAAGATGTCTCTATGGCAGCCTTAGAATTTCCAGTCCTGTTTTGTGTTCATAACATTATAATGACATGTGGAGAAACTGGCTTGTTTTTAATTGGGTTGGTCTTTTTTTCTGAAAGGCTAAGGAAGTGTGTCTCTGAACCTCCCTGATGGCAATATTTGCTGAAGTCACGCTCCAAAGATCGGTTGGGAATGCCAGATTTTGAATTGCCTGGATAGCTTTATGTAGCCTTATTATAGGTTCATTACTATACAGAGTGGTTCTGGGCAAGTGATGTACACCACTCTTTGCATGATGCCTGACTAATTACCTGCTTGTTTCTCTGAGCCCTCGCTTCCAGGTATGAAATCTGCTGTTCTTAATTACTGAACACTTTTAACTGCTTGCCAGGTGTGTGTCCTTTTGATTTCAGTGCATGGGTAACTTTCTCTGTGCATAAGTATATGGGTATGCTTCTGTATATTATAGAATTATCTATAAAATTATAAGTTCTTTGGGGTTTTGAATGTGTTAAGCTAGAATAAAAATTGAGGTAAAACTTATGATGGCATTGTTGCCTTGCTTGGCTCCCAGTCTGTAAAGACCTTTTAGTTCACCTGTGTTTTGGAGACAGTACTTCACATGTGTTTTTTGAAGTGATGAGATAATGCTGTAATGAGTGGTGTTGAAATTATGTGAGCAATCTGATCATGCTGTCTTCAGAGTAAGGTTTGTAATCAAAGCATATTTCACACAAGTGAAGACAACGCAACTTGGAAGCTGCTCACTGTGTGAGTAGGCTTTATTCTGTCCACTACATGAAAAAGAGGAGTAAGTTACTATATAATTAAGGAATTTGTACCATAATACATATCCAGGAGAGGCTGTACTTGAAACCTTAATTCTGTCACATCCTAGCTATGGAGTTCTGGTTTTGCCGGCATTTGTGGTGTTCGCTTTAAGTACTAGATGTATGATTTATTGACATTAATGAACCTCGGTTCACCGGTCCTTTTCAAAAGCAACCAAACCTGCATATTTGGAAAACAATTATTATTTTCCAACACTTGCTAAAATTACTGGCTGTGAGAAGGGTTCAGATTAAAATACAAGGACCCAAAGGTTATAGCGCAGAATTTGGTTTTAACTGAGGAGTAGCTGTCAACAACAGCCAAGTCCAGCTTTGCAGCTAGGCCTAATTTTGAAGTTTGCCCTGTTTTGAGAAGAGCAGGTTGGACTAGGTGACCTTTCCCCTTTAACTTTTCTGTGATTTTATTTATCCCTCTTTAAATTGCATACTTAACTGGAATCCTCAACGTAAAGGTGATATGGAGCTGTTGGAAGGGGTCCAGAGGAGGGCTACAAATATGATCCAAGGGCTGGAGCACCTCCCCTGTGAGGGCAGGCAGAGAGAGTTGGGATTGTTCAGCCTGGAGAAGAGAAGGCTCCAAGGAGATCTTATAGTGACTTTCCAGTACCTGAAAGGGGACCTAAAAGAAAGCTGGAGAGGGACTATTTCATAAAGGCTTGTGGTGATAGGACGAGGAGGAATGGGTATAAACTGGAAAGGGGCAGATTTAGACTAAACATTAGGAAGAATTTCTTCACCATGAGAGTGGTGAGACACTGGAATGGGTTGCCAAGGGAAGTTGTGGGTGCCCCATCCCTGGAGGTGTTCAAGGCCAGGTTGGATGGGGTCTTGGGTAACCTGATCTAGGGGCATGTCCCTTCCCACGGTAGGGGGGTTGGAACTAGATGATCTTCAAGGTCCCTTCCAACCCTAACTGTTTTATGATTCTATGATTCTAAATTTCCCGAACACTGATTTGATTAAAATATTCACTTATGTGTCGTGAAAAAAGCATTTACACAATTGAATTGTAAAACTTCAGCCTGAGTGACTGATGTCTTCAGACTCCCAAGTCTAAAAACTTTAATGCTGGTTTGAAGTCTAGATGCCTGCAGCTTTTGAGGAGACATGTTAAACAGAAGAAGTATTCTTTTCTCTTCTTTGCCATAATGCGTTTACTAAAGTTAACTTTAGTTAACGCCTGAGAATCAGCCAAATTTCAGCAAATTATTTTATACTCAGAATAAATTGCCTGCAGTTCATTTTGCTTCATCATAGAAAAGTTAACTTTGGTTGCAGTGAGTTAACTGTTAATTTGAAATAAATTTTAACTCTTTTTCTTTCTTAAAGATCAATTCACAGTTTTGTTTACATAAATAATATGACATTCCCATAGAACCGGTTGAAACAGTTCAAGAGGTGCAAAGGGAAGGTATCAACAGCACAATCTACTCTTGCAACCTTTTTGAAAGCAAATAATAGTACAACTCTTTTTACATGCCTCCATAAGGTAGGTGTGTTCTCTGACTTAAACAAATTAGACTTTATGAAGAAATATTTGCTATCGTTTTTTAAAACTCTTAATGTATGTGTGAGTGCAGTTTGCTGTTGCAACAATCATTTCCCTTTACATATTGCTGTTGAATATGTTATTAAAATACAAAGAACCTACATGTTCAACTCCAGTTAAAAATAATTTATGACAAAAGCATACTGTTGAACAGCTGAAGTGAACTTCATTGGATCCTTTAATTGGATTGCTAATTAAAACTGACACTACTCCAGCGATTTGGCATGCTTTATTGAGAAGTCATAATAAATCAAATCACTTGTGACTTAAAAACTGGGGCTTCTGAAGGAAGGTGAAGATGTAAGGCTGTGTGTATTCAAATTTTTAGATCTGTTCTTTCCCTAAATGCTTCTGTCAGTTCCAGATATGGATTGAAATATGCCTGCCTGCATCCCTGGTAGAACAAAGTGCTTGCATCTTTTAGCTTAATTGGGCTGCTTCAGACATTAGCATCTGATGTTTTGTTGGAGCTGATGTTTTCTAGTAGCAGCTGCTTACATCTATCTTTATTGCCAAAACAGTAGATACTACAGACTGTATTATTTACAACTACCTCAGTTGTTCTTATAAATATCCTTCTGCAGTTAACTTGCTTTAGTGAAAAAAATCGTACTCAAATAGCTAAAATGAAATCATAGAATCTGAGATGCCCTTCAGATATGGAGCTTAATGTGATGCTGTGAAATAGATGATTAAATATATTAGGCTTCAAGTCAGCACAGAAATCATATTGATTAAAAAAAAAACCACCAGCAAAAACATCAGATCAACTACTTGCAATTACCTAAAGTCTTTAAGTCTTTATTATTACCGACTTTTATTTAGTGTATGAGTCCTTCTTCATCATGTAAATATTGATGGCACAGTATACCATGTTAGCATTAATTCTCAGACTGTTTCAAGAAAATATAGTACGTTATAGCAGTGGTGCTTATTGTACCTTCTCAAAGATTTTTCTGAAGCTCGTAAATCAGATATTTTATTTACTTTGCAATTGTGTAGTCAGTGGCACAAACTTGAGTTACAGCTGGGTAGTTCTGCATCTTTGACACTTGGATCTTTTTTAAAGTAACCATGTTTGCACTGCGTAATCCTCGACAGAGAAAAGAGAGATCCTTCGTTCTTGCCTTTCATGTTCTCTTAGCTTTGCCTGGTTATTCTTCTTTTTCTTCTGGCCTCAGGTTAATTTAACTCAATTTTAGGTTGTAGTTTATATTGGCAAAGGGTGTGGGAATGCAGTGGGATTACGGATGAAATGTAAGCCACCCACATTCCTTCCTCCCCCTTCTTGGATGGAGGAGCTACTGAAATGAGTAAGACCTAGAATGGGGCAGAGGGAAATTCCAGCATATGTTTGACTTCTCCCATCAGCAAAACAAAAACCTACCAGTCACGCACAGACCGGCATTCCCTACTTTATATGCTTGTATGAAATAATAGAGGATCATGATTTATATGTGCGTGAAGCTGAGAGGAGGATTGATTCTGTCTTAATCACACTGTACCTGCAACTACTTTAGAGCAGCCATAGTGTAGAAATCAAGCCAGAAACAGATATGTGAGGGAAGAAGAGGACCTGGAGGAATGCGAGTGGTGGGACTAATAGCAAGACTGAGACAAACAGTGGTTTGTGTCAGCTGATCAGTGCCATTTGGATTTATCACTGTGGTCATCTCATTTTGGAATCACTGTCAAAATGTGTGCCCCTGTTGTTCAGACCCAGTAGTGCTTTTGGAACTGACACCAGATGCCTTTATCTGTGCTTTACATTTGTGTGTCTTGCCTTTCACCAAAACCTGCCTGTGCAACACTAGCAAGTGCAAAGGAGATAACTAGCAGATTCGATCTTAAGGGATATTATAAACGTTACTTGTCATTTCTTAGGAAGAGCATAACTCTGAGAGCATTAGAAGTAATGCTTATAGAAGGATGTTATTCTGAGGTGGATTCTTCTTGTGACTCTTACTGTCTTTAGATGCTTTTTCTTTAGCATTTTAATTATTCTAAAAAAATACTACCAGACCTGAGACAGATATTTTATCAGTATGATTTTCTGCAGTTTATTTAGGTAAAACATTTGTTTTCCAACTGTATATAATATCCTCTGTGAAGATTTTGCCTATCTACTATAGTTCAAAACACTTAATTAGTTTATAAAATCTCATATTTTTAAATTGTCTTTAAACTTCATAAAACCCATGCATTCTAAATAAATACACTTGATGTGAAGATTAATTGTTCTGAACAGGAATGTGTTTTCAATGTGCAGTTGATTTTGAAAAGTCTTGGTAAGTGTCACAGGGGATTATGGCAATAGGTTCATTATTTGTACTAGTTGTGTGTCAAGCTATAAAGTTTTTTTCACTACATGCCTCTTTTAGGGCATCAAATCATTAAATGGCAAGATTCAAATTGTTCCTTGGTGCTGCCTCAAAGATGACTGTGTTGGCCTCTGCTTCTCTTCTCTTATGTTTGGGCATCTAAATCCAACTGAAATTCATGTATTGATACCACTCGGGTGGTTATTACTTCCTGAGAAGATATTCTTTATAAGTGAGGAGAACGAGGTGCTAAGGGGCATGGTTTAGTGTTTGATAGTAATGGTTGGACTCAATGATCCAGTGGGTCTCTTCCAACCTGGTTATTTTGTGATTCTGTGATTCAGCAACAATTAAATTTTCAAGAGGAATTCAAGTCCTATGCTGTTTTGTTATTCCCTTTATTGCATAAATAATCCCTTGAGCTCAGCATTCATGTTGAACCTTGTGAATCACTTGATTTAAGTCAGTTTTCCTTTTTGCGAGTTTTCTTTTTGCATCCAGCTACATCATCATCTTTAAAGCAGGCAACCCAAGGACATAATGGCAGTGGATTAAGCTCTAAATTAAAAGCCTGTGGCTCAGAATCAAAACTAATCTTTTGTTACTCAGCATAAGGGAAGACACAGCAGAGAATCCTTCTGGCTCCTTAGATGTATCGTCCTTAATGTTTTCAGGTGCTACTTCTGAAAGTTTCCATATTGAATATTCACTGGTCACCTTTACTCTCCCCCTTCTTCCTCCAAACTACCTCTGCAAGAAATTCTACCTTTACAAGTGGAGTGCACAGCAAAAATAGGTTGAATTTAGAAATAAAAATTAACTGCTTGTGAGAGTTAACTGCAGGATTTTATCCAGTAAGACCAATTTTTTTTTTCCTGGATAATTAAGGGAATAACATGGGGTGAACTGTGTCAGATTTTTTCTTTATTAATCTGTATTAATAGAGAACATTTTAAATACCATTTCTAATCTATGCTCTTAAAAATGAATGAAGAAAACAACCCAGAACACATTTCAGCTCATCTTTCACTCATGTTCTCTTCTGTGTTTGGTGCCATCTGTACATATAGATCGAGCGGCATCACGTGTTGGGGGTATAGCTGGTGGTCATAGAAATTAGTCTTGTGTCTTAGCCTTTAATGAAGTGACAGTGCAAGAACACTTCCATTTTCTTTCTGCCTGACTTGCTTTCTGTCATGGGCAATAGTCAAAGTTGTCTAGAACAATAAATGAAATGAAAATGAGAGCTAATGTTGCTTCTTCCACTTCATTTCCTTTGGCTCTGATCAGACTTAAGAGGGGAAACGCTAGCTTCAGTGCAGATACACCACGCTAGAAGCTGTTTGTGAGATCAGCGGACATATATAAAACTAGGTTATACTTTTTCCCCAAATGATCTCAAAAACTCCAGTTGACAGGGTAAAGTTTCTTTGAGGAGAAACTCATCCTTACATTCTGAACAAATGAGAGAATATGTGACTTTAAGCTGCAGTAAATTATTATCCTACAGCATATGACAGGTGATAGCTATTTCACCAAACGTTTTTTGAAATGAGATTACCATGATAAGCCAGTATTGAGGTGAGACTTGGTTGGTCTCCAAAGTACAATAAAGCTGTTATTATTAATGATTTGAAGGTGGTTTGGGGGGTTGTTTTGGTTTGTTTTTATTAAGGTGTCTGTTGCTGGAGGTAACTTGCTCATTATAGTGGAAAAGGACTTAACCTCTGTGTGCATTTAGCAATTATATATGGCCAAAACTGCCTCTTAATATGGAGGGCCAGCAGTGAATGTAATTGAATCCTGTGTAAATCCGTAGTTCCTCTGTGGAAATCCAGTGGCATTGCACCTAGATTTTATTGTCAAGTTAAAGCAGCATTAAGGATATGTATGGGGAGAGGAAGCCAAGCACGTTACAGAATGCTTCTGTAGCTCCTTGGATCCTTGTTGAGGGAACAAATGTGACCTCAATAAACTGACGATTTTAGCAACACAAAATGACTTTCAAGGCATTGGCGCCAATCTAGATGTTCAAAAGTTCCTCTGCTTTTTATAGTTTAGAGGCCTTCGTCTTCACAATAGAAAGAATGCGTCAAATGTAAGATCTTCTGAAGGCCTGAGCTGTTTAAAATGTACCTGGTTGAAGATGCCATCTGGTGGTTTGCCTTTGGTGTGCTGGCTGCTTCCTGGCATACCTGCTATGAAGGCCACATGTACTTTAATGTACAAGAGAATAAGAATGACCATTATGGTAAGGCCAGAACACAGGAATCTCCAGCTGTTGCTATAGGCACAGGCCAGAATCTTCCCACAAGTTTGGGAGAGAGTTAATACAAGTGAGCCTTTTATTTTGCTTATTTTGGTTTTCTTATTTGGGGAAGCAGTGAGAAATAAACAGGATTTGTGTTGGATTGAGAGGGCAATGAAATTATGACCTGTCACCTTTGCTTGGTGCAGATTTTTGTGGCAGAGGCAAATGCATTTCAACAGTATAAGCAAAAATTCCAAGTTTTTACATTAGTTGATTAAATCTGTTTCTGTGTGTTGTAAAAATTCAAAGACTGGTTTGGTTTGTTTTTCTTTTTAACCTATAAGAATATCAGGATTATGACTGTCACTTTTCCTAGTTTTTATGTAAACTCTTTTTCTTTGAGAAGAGCTTTTAAGGTCAAGCATTAATTGAATGGGTAAAGGTAATAACTTTGTCGTAATAGTTGTTATTCGCTGTGCTGTTGAAGCTAAATTACTCACTTAAGCTAGTTTAAACAAAATCACAGCATTAGTCTGCCAAAAGACATTTATCTTCTATTACATTTGCAGGTCCTTTGCTCTTATTTCATCACACGCATCAGTGATTTATTCTCCAAACTAAAACTTTTTACCCAGCACAAGATTTCATTGGATAATTAAGATAATGTTACTTTTGTTATGTTCTTCCTACATTTAGCTCTTTCCTTAAAATCACAGGATAACTTAGATTGGTTGATACCTTTGGAAGTTGCAGGTTCCTAATCCTCGTTCAAAGCAGAGCCAGCTTTGAAATAGATCAGAGCTTATTTCCACCACTTCCTTTATCAACTAATCATTTTTCTTCCTTCCAACTTGCACAAATTCCTTCTTCCCTCTTAACAACATGTTTCTGAACAGGCCTCCTACTGTTCCGAGTGTGTAGTGAAGGAGTGAGTTTAATGCCTCACAAAATATTACATATAGATTATTTATATTCTGCAAGCATCAAGACTATCCCTCTTAATAGCTGCTCTTATTTTGTCAGTTATTCATTATCTGTTTTGCTTCAGTAACCCCAGTGACTCATCTGAGCTCAGCTTCTTTCACACTAAGCCTCTGAAATATTTCTTTGACCCTTTATAAGAGGACAACCATATGCAGCTCCTTTTCCCATTTTTTTTACCCCATTAGTTGAAATCATTCTTGAAAATTTTGGCCTTGGAAGAGTTGTTCTCTCAGCACCAAGTTGTATGTCTTTCCTTAAAACAAAGTCTTTTCGTATGTGCTTCCTGAGACAGACAGTGTTGACGTTTAAGCTGTCATTAAGAGCTATTACTCTGCAGTGCCTGACTGATGATAATTTCGCATTAAGCTTATTGAAGTGTATAGATGAGAGCATGGTGTCCAGAGGCTGTTTTGAGTGCCTGCAGTTTATCTCATTTGTACCTTTCTTGACCACCTCTCTTTCTGCCTTTGGACTCAAAAAGTATTGTTTCTGCAAGACTTTGAAGGAAGAGTAATAATGAGACCAATGGCATGAGGTTTAACAAGGCCAAATGCCGGGTCGTGCACTTGGGGCACAACAACCCTGTGCAGCTACAGACTAGGAGAAGTCTGTCTAGAAAGCTGCCTGGAGGAGAAGGACCTGGGGGTTTTGGTTGACAGCAACTGAACATGAGCCAGCAGTGGCCCAGGTGGCCAAGAAGGCCAATGGCATCTTGGCTTGTATCAGGAACGGCGTGACCAGCAGGTCCAGGGAGGTTATTCTCCCTCTGTACTCGGCACTGGTGAGACCGCACCTCGAATCCTGTGTTCAGTTCTGGGCCCCTCACCACAAGAGGGATGTTGAGACTCTGGAGCGAGTCCAGAGAAGAGCAACAAAGCTGGTGAAGGGGCTGGAGAACAAATCTTACAGGGAGCAGCTGATAGAGCTGGGGTTGTTTAGTGTAGAGAAGAGAAAGCTGAGGGGAGACCTTATTGCTCTCTATGACTGCCTGAAAGGAGGGAGCTGGGCTCTTCTCTCAAGTGACAGGGGACAGGAGAAGAGGGAATGGCCTCAAGCTCCACCAGGGGAGGTTCAGGCTTGACATCAGGAAAAAAAATTTTCACATAAAGGGTCATTGGGCACTGGCAGAGGCTGCCCAGGGAGGTGGTTTAGTCACCTTCCCTGGAGGTGTTAAAGTTTGAGTGGATGAGGTGCATGGTTTCGTGGTTGATAGGAATAGTTGGCCCTGTGGGTCTTTTCCAAACTTGTGATTCTGTGGATAGGATCCATCTACCTGATGTGTCATTGTCCTAACTGAAACCTTGTCTTCAGTGATAGATAATCTTTAAAATATGATTTTTTGGGTTCTTGGGTGTACCCAGGCATAGAATCTGACTTGCAAAAAAGTCTGACTGGTACCTTTACTCCATTCTGAGGTGCCCCAAATCTCTTCATACTTCTGGAAGTGTTAGATTCAGCTCCTCTTTATATTTTGGGGTATGAGGATATAAAAAAGGACCTCTCCAAAGTATGTATCTACAGGGAACATGTGGGGAAAGGTATTTCAGTAAGAAGGGTATGTTTCTAGGTGGAAGAAGTTCATTCATATTGACAGTTTTGTGGAAATATAGATGCTAATAGTTAGAATTCTT
The DNA here is from genome assembly GCA_033459285.1 of Clamator glandarius. Lineage (NCBI taxonomy): Eukaryota > Metazoa > Chordata > Aves > Cuculiformes > Cuculidae > Clamator > Clamator glandarius. The sequence goes on from JAUNZM010000404.1 coordinate 2,509,234, forward strand.
TTATTTTACATCTGTTCTGCTGTGGTTTCCATTTTTTCTTGTGAAGTAGAAACCTTTTCCAGTAAATAATTGTTTGTATCTAGAGGGTAAACTCTATGTGATTTCAAAGCACAATTGTTAAAGCTGATAAATGTGCTGTGTGGGTGCTGTATCAGTTGTGAGGCTCTGGTATATTTGCATGCGTACACGGAATCGTGTAATTAACCACATTAAAATGAATAACACACAGCCTCCCCATTGTTTCTCTTTATCCGTGTAATTAGATGCTGAGAGAACTATAGCAGGAAATAGGAACGGTTTCCTCCTGCTGCCCCTCAAACAAGTTTTCAGTTCCAATTAAAATAAATTGCATTTCAACCAGAAGAGATTACTCACATGAAATCTATGTCATTTAGAGACAGGCACGGAAAGCCTGGTCAAAAGGTAAATACTATAAAGGAGAAAGCAGAAGAGAATAATTTAGAAATCCTAACCAGTAAGAATCCAGAGGATGGTCCTTTGAACTGCTCAGTCATGCTACAATGAGAAATTGCTGCTAGGAGTTGAGTAACAGGGTGACTGGGAAACTTGTCACAAGATTTTGGGTACTAGAGATTTCTTTAAACTTTGGATTGTACTGTGATGCTTTGACCGAAGAGTAAAGTTTTGTAGCTTTATATATTATAAAACACCTTTATCTTGTAAGACTACTTAAGGAAGATGTAATATATTACAATTTCTGCCCAGCACCTTCCTGTCTTGGTACATCAGATGTTCCAAGAATGCATCCTTTCTTGAACTAGTGTGGCAATCAGACTCGTAAAATAAAGAGAAGAGAAAAAAACCTTCATTATGATGTAGTTAGCTGGCAGGATAGGTTTTTATTATTATTTTTGCTGAAACACCATGGTTTTTCATGTCATAAATAAAAGAGTTGCTTGGTTTTGTAAGTATCTATAAGAAATTATAAGAACAAACACATCATGAAAACCACATGGAAAAATAAAAGACTAGTCTTTTGAGCTATCACGTAGGTTAAAACTAAGATTATGTATTTGTTTTCTTAATTAAAAACTAGGTAAGGGAAACCAACGGTCTACATAGTGAATGTTGTCCAGGATAGGAGCCTCTGATGGATAAGAAGATGGGTTAGGTGGTGTGAGAAAGACTAAGACATGAGAAATTATTAATTCTTTAATATCATCAGATACTTCCAGTGACTTCTTTTAATGGATGCTATGGCATAATGATGACTGCCTTTGAGCTTAATCATGCAGAAGAATGCTACACTGCAAGAAAAAAAAACCTGTCCTCTGCCCTTTCCTTAAGTCTTACAACTGTTCAAGGTGATGGTGAAGAAACAACTGATCAGTATACTAATGTTACTGCCTTTTGTGGGTGGAAAGTCTTTGTTTCAGTGGCTCCTTAATCTGAGTACCTGTACATACATTACTTGAACATGTTAATCAAGCCTTGAGGAAGATGTAGTCTGGGTAGGAATCTGGGACCACAGAGACGGGGGCAGGTGTGTTCTTAAAATACTGCACAGCTGTATATTTTTCAGTAGTTTCTTATTCTGTAGATTAAGTCAAGCTATGTGTCTAGTGGAGAAACCTTTTCACAATGCCGATGCCTTTCATGGTTAATCCCTCCTTACCTTCTCCATCTCCATTGCATAAATACATTTTTGAAGACACTTGTGCAGCACATATTTGGGTCCAAATTCAGAAGTATTTGAAACTTCTTGCAGGAGAGACAACTCTATCCTCCAAAATCCAACAGATAATCTGGAGCCTGACAAGACAGTATTTCAAAGGTTACAGCTATCTTACTGAGTACCTTAAATCAAGACACAGAAAAGCAAGAAATGTCATTTAACCCCCTTTTTTTTGGTAGAAAAAGCAGACAGTTGGAGAAACCAACCGATCCATGCTTGTTACATTGGGATTTGGAGAAACCTCGCCTTTTCGCAAGTTTTCAGAATGGCTTATTTTGTGAAGTTTAGTATAAAGATGATAATTTAGGTCTGGACTGCAAATCTAAGCTCCATTTGGAAGACTTGATAACAGTTCATAGCTCTACAATTGTGTGGTAAACTTTGAAGTAAAAGCATTGCTATGATAATTCAATTGGAAAGTTAACTACACAATATGGAAGACAGCTCATTCTCTTCCCACTTCTTCCACATCCTTTCATCTCCAAAAATAGTGTAATTCCTACCAATCTTCTTATCTCTGCAACTTTCCAGTGTCCTTGATGATATAGGCAAAAGTACAACTCTTAATTGCTTCCTTTTTTGAGATATATGAAGAGATTGCTCTTCACTTTTTTTTTTTTTAAGATATATCTGCTGTGGCTTTTTTGAGTTTAAAGTTAAAATGCTGAGACAGTTTTGGAAAATTGGCTGTAATAGTAAATTCTGCTCATTACATAAGGAATTTAGAGCATGTGCTTGTACTGTCACTACTGTTAGTTTGCCAGCCACATAACTGGAAATCTCCTTTTTGGCCTGATGCAACCATTGAATGACTATAATAATACCATTATACATATTGTTTGTTAAAGCAAGCAAAACAAATCCTGCAGATGTTTCCTCAGGTGAGCAGAACTGGGCATCTAGGTTCTCTTACTTTACTTTGTCTCCTGAAATGCTGAGCCAGTATGAGTGACACTTTCCTCCAGCATGGCAGTGACCTCTTGAGCCACAGTTGTGGTCATCTTAGCTGTCCGGGTGCTGTACTGTCCCCCTGGGCTCAGGAGTTGCCTTGGACCTGTGTTCAGCTGCTACAGCACTGTAAGCCCACTGAAATCTAACCTGGCAGAAGTTGTGTCATGGAATGCAGTGACTGGCTTTTTACTGGTTTGGTATGCTGAAATGGTTCATTTTGCTCAAGGCGGACTGAGAGTGGGAGCTGGAGTAAGGAGGACTGCAATGGCCATGAGCATGAGTAGCTAACACTTCCATGACTCCTCAGGCTGAAATTATGTTTGTTTATTAGGGAAGCTGAAGACACTCTGTCATTTCTTCGAAATAAAGTATTCACCTGAATGCTCAGGGAACAATAAATACCAGTACCTGATAACATCAAGTCAAATGTGTTATAATCTGGGCCTGTTCAATATGCATAGCTGAAGTACATAATGTTTTTACCTTTTCTTACAGGATAATATTTAAATTATAGGAGAAATGTAATATTTCTTGGAAAGTAATTTGTTATAGTCCCTATTTTGCTACTATATGGAAAATATGCTGGTATTTTTCTGAGTATTGCAGAACAGTCCTATACTCAGTATTTGAGTTGTCTGATGTCAAAGGAGCTGTGACGCTTTTGTCATTAAGAAATTCAGTACAGTGTGACACTTCCTTGCTATGGTTCCTATCTGATAAATCTGATATTAAACATATGAAATTTGCTGAAAAGATGAAAAAGTTGTATTTGTTTTCATTGAAATAATTCTCTGTGGAACCAGTGTAAGGAAGGTCAACTGTTCATTTCTAGTCTTAAAGAAAGTCTGTATGTGTGTATGAACACACACGATACAAAGCTTATGCTTATTCTGATTCGAGTTTCATGAACTTCTATGTAAATGTGCGCATGTACCACACTCTACCCTGGTGAAGCATCAGACAGTGTATACATTTGACACAGATTTTAAAGGTAGTTGAGGTGTTTACAGCAAATAAACTACCATTCTTATTCAAAAGTAGCAACTTGCTTATGCTAGTGCTTGAACTTATGTCTTGGTTTGAATTTGGATTTGTTGCTTGTATACTAAATATTAGCTGATTATATTCTAGATGTATCTCTTGATGGAGGATGCCTGGTACTCGCTTTTTCTATAGTCTTCCCAGAGTTTTGAATTCTTCTGAAAAAGTAATTTCTGATGCCTTAGCACCCATTTGCTACTTTTTCTCCATTTCAATCATAAAGTCAGTATATAAAATTTTTCTTATGTTTGATAAATGATCTGCTTGCTCTTGATTGTATCCTCTTTATGCTATCCTTAAAGAAATAAGCTAACCTCATATAAGGAATGCCAACACATATTTAACTTTGTATTCAGTTCTGCTGGGAAGCTTTTAGCTGTATTTCTCATCTAGGTTGTGGAGACCTGAAGTGGTGATTTTTTTTTATGTTATCTCCTCTTCCATCTAAGTGGTTGATGTGGTGTTCCCAGCCTTCCTGGGAGAGGCACCCAAAAATACATCTGTTTTTATTTCACATTTGAATGCAGGCTGCTTGACTACTGGAACTGAGAACTACTGAAGTCTGCTTTAAAAATTGTTTAAAATCGCATTTTGTTTCACCAGAACCAGTACTGGGGGGAAGTTGCACTACTTCTGGAGAAAATTTACCACTTTCTCTCAGATGTTCTCTTCCTAAATTACAAAACAGTTTCTCTCAAACAAGAAAACCTAAATCTCCCAGAAATTTCTGTTCCTTTAAGCATCATGCAGTATGTTTTTTGATCAGTTTACCTTATCATAGAATCACCAGGTTGGAAAAGATCTCTTGGATCACGGATTCCAACCATTCCTATCTGCCACTAAACCATACCCATGTCTACCCGTCTCTTAAATACCTCCAGGGATGGTGATTCAACCACCTCCCTGGTCAGCCTGTGCCAGTGCCTGATGACCTGTTCTGTGCAAAATTTTTTACTGATGTACTGCCTGAACTTCCCCTGGTGCAGCCTGAGGCCATCCCCCTTGTCCTGTTCTCTGTCACCTGGGAGAAGAGGCCATCTCCCTCCTCTCTGCAACCTCCTTTCAGGTAGTTGTAGAGAGCAATGAGGTCTCCCCTCAGCCTCCTCTTCTCCAGGCTGAACACCCCCAGCTCTCTCAGCCGCTCCTCATAAGGCCTGTTCTCCAGCCCCTTCACCAGCTTTGTTGCCCTTCTCTGGACTCGCTCCAGAGCCTCAACATCCTTCTTGTGGTGAGGGGCCCAGAACTGAACACAGGATTCGAGGTGCGGTCTCACCAGTGCCGAGTACAGAGGGAGAACAACCTCCCTGGACCTGCTGGTCACACCGTTTCTGATACAAGCCAAGATGCCATTGGCCTTCTTGGCCACCTGGGCACACTGCTGGCTCATGTTCAGTCGGCTGTCAACCAACACCCCCAGGTCCCTCTCCTCCAGGCAGCTTTCTAGACAGACTTCTCCTCCTAGTCTGTAGCTGCACAGGGTTGTTGTGCCCCAAGTGCAGGACCCGGCATTTGGCCGTGTTAAACCTCATGCCGTTGGACTCTGCCCAGCAGTCCAGGCTGTTCAGGTCCCTTTGCAGAGCCTCCCGACCCTCCAGCAGATCCACACTTCCACCCAGCTCAGTGTCATCCGCAAACTTGCTAAGGGAGCACTCGATGCCTTCATCCAGGTCGTTGATAAAGACATTGAACAGGACTGGACCCAGGACTGAGCCCTGGGGAACCCCACTTGTCACTGGCCTCCAGCTGGATTTAACACCGTTTCCCACCACTCTCTGGGCCCAGCCATCCAGTCAGTTTTCCACCCAGGAGAGTGTGCGCCTGTCCAGGCCAGAGGCCGACAGTTTCCGTAGCAGAATGCTGTGAGAAACTGTATCAAAGGCTTTACTGAGGTCCAGAAAGACACATCCACAGCCTTTCCCTCATCCAGTAAGCAGGTCACCTTGTCATAGAAGGTGATCAGGTTACTCTGGCAAGACCTGCCTTTCATGAACCCGTGTTGACTGGGCCTGATCACCCAGTTCTCTAGCATGTGCTGTATGATAGCACTCAAGATCACCTGTTCCATGACCTTCCCCAGCACAGAAGTCGGGTTTTATGCTAAGTCTTCTCATATTGAAAGCGCAGTTTTCAAAGCTGCCTGTGAACTTCTGTTTGCTCTTCTGACTGCTTTCTCAACCCAGTTGCCTTTGGCTCTTCCCATTGTTTATATTTGCTCTATCTGGAGTTCCATTCCCTGGTTACTTCCTTTCCTCAGAAACACATGGAATTGGTGCAAGTCCTGCCACTGCCTATGGTTTGTGCCTTTTGTGAGGCAGCTAGTTATATCTGCAGCAACACAAATTCAGGTTTGTTGGTTTGTTTTCTTGGTTTTTTTGTGTTTTGCAAAGGCTTATTACAGAAGACTTGAGAGGGGTATTAAGAGGCCTTTTTTCCTTATTATAAGACCTTCTTTGGCTCTAGAATTAGGCATGTTGCGTTCTTTGCACCTGAATTAGGAACAATCAATTTCTAGTTCACTTACTGAGGATGTCTTTGAGATAAGAGTGGCAACAAGCAAAGTTCCCTGCAATTCTCAAAGGAAATTTAAAGCTTGACCCCCTGCTTAACGCATGGCTGCTGTTAATCTTGAGTGATGAATCTCACTGTAGTTAAGATTTCATAATTGGGCAGTGTTTGCTAAAGGGAGTTTTCATTTAGTGAGCTTTGGTCTCAGAAACAGCCTAAGGGTTCCGTACTCATGTGCACTCTGACAGTGTGGAGCACACATAGTCTCTCCTGTGTGTCAATGCTTACCTTTGCAGAGCTTTCAGCAGTGCTTTTATTTGTTTAGTAACATTTTATTCCAAGTATTTTGTCCAGCAAGTGCCTTTTATGTGTGTCCTAATTTTGCAATAACATACATGCAAGTAAGGTTGAAGTAGATACCCTTTAGGTTAGTTGTTGTCCCAAGGTAATGTATAGCCTTCCTGCTTTTGTGTTTCTAGAAGTCATAAAAAGTTATACCGAGTTCTGTTTCATCTTTTATTTTATGAGGTAGCTACAGTATGTAGTAATGACAGAGAGCTTGTCATTAATACTGTTTGGGTTCCTACATTGGTAGCAATTTTCTTCTGGAATCTAACATGTCTTTTCCATTCCCTATTTTATTTGTTAGCTCATTATATACTGCTTGGGCAGACCAATTGCTCTTGGCAGCTGTTTGTTGTCCTTAGCATAAGCAGCTCATAGACAGCTACTTCTTTTCGCTTTGCAACAGTACTGACTGTGGAAGTGACCACTTGTATTTGTAATATTTTTGTCATCAGATTGTCTCCAGAAGGAGAAGCAAACTTTTTTTTTTTTTATAGGCTAAGTTAAGTTAAGCCTTGATGTAGCTGAATTGAGTTGTAAGCCATGAGCTCCCAAGGCCATAAAGGGTTACGATGGCTGATCACTGCTGTGCTAGTGACAGTGACGCTGCATCTTTTTCACAGTGGTTTCTAGAGAAATGCATAAGGGTGGGTACATAGTAATCAGTGGTATACTTGATTTACTGATTAATAAACAAATTGGAAGTTCCATCAAGAAAGCTACTTCTAAAAAGCAAAATGTTATTTTACTTGTGTGATTGACCTGGTAAGAACATGGATCAGTGCATTTATTCCTTGGTCTAAACATGACTAGTGGTATCGCTCTTTGACATATTGCTATTACCCTTTCTTAACATTGGGATCAAGCGCAGTCCCAGATTACAAATACTATTTTGCAATGTTCAGTATAGTCACTTCAGAGCAAATGAGCCCTCAGTGGTATTTAACCACTATTTTTGATCCTGATGTGTATAGTGTGTATGCATCAATTTCTCTGCAAATTTTATTACTACTTTTCACTTGAATGGTTTCTTACAGTTGAGATGAGCAAGAGCTAAAGAATCAACTCATTCAGGTGCTGCAGTGGAAAAGAATTTGAAAGAAACACACACTTCTGTGAACAGCAGGACATGTTTGCTCCATAGTGTGGCTACATACATTGCTCTAATCTTTATGTCAAGCGACTTAAAAAAAGGCACTTGAAAATAGTGTGGTATGGGTTTTTGTATTCTCTTGGAGCATGTGGAAGTCTGATGATTTATTCTTTGGAAATATATATATTTGATGTTTGTCTGAAAGGTGTCAGCAGTAGCTGGCTTTTGTGGAGTACTCTGTAAAGGTGTAATGGGAACAGGGCGTGGATGAAATGTGTAGTTTGCTAATTTACTATTCAGAGAAGCACAGTGTCAAGCAAATAATAATGGTAGCAGAAAAGAGGAGATTTCAGAGTTTAAAAAGTTAAATTGGAATGGTTTATGAACTCCCAGGAAACAACACCCAAGCAAATGGTAGGATTTTAAGACTGAGTTAATTTCCTTGTATATTCCTTGTATCCCAGAGGATTTGTGTATAATGGTGTATGCAATGGGCTGTCCCTACCCAAAGGCTTTTAGACAGTACTCTGCCTAGGTCTTTGTTTCATCCTGCTGAAATGGAACAGGATTTCCAAGGGACAGAATGAAGCAGTTGTATGAGCTCCCCACTTATACGTGCTGACTGGATTAATGAGGCACTTCTCAGCTCAGAGCATCATTTTTTATGTGCTGTTTATGTTTTCAACTAAATAAAAAAAAAAAATGTTAGCTTCCTTTTTTATTCCTCCCCTTTGATATAACTATTCTGTTTACCTGTTCAGACTTCACTATTGATTATTCCTTTTGAATTTTAAATTAATTTAGAGCCTTCATACACTTTTTCTAGGTATGTGCTTCAATGAGAACTCAGTGTTGTTAAAAAAAGGATCCACTAACTTTCTGCAGAATTTTAAGGAACTGTGGAAAAATATGCTGAAAGGAAACAAAATGATAAAACCAAGAACACTCTGATGTATTGATATTGTAATAACTAGAAAGTGTGTGTAATGTATTTTTAAAAACACAGAGAATATTTTTGTTGTGCATGTACATCCTAAGTAGGTGGAAGCACTGTAAAAGTGCTTTTTAAAAAACTTTTAATGAAGTTGCTTCCACCCAGGTGGTCAGCAGCTAAGACCTGTAGAGCAGATGGCTCTCTCCAGGAGAGTGAAATGCAGAATTGCAAAGTGCAATCTAATGGTGCCAGACCGTGCAGGACAATCTGCTGCCTTAGCTCTCCTTGAAAGCAGTACAGGAACAACCTAGAATTCACACATGAAAAATAGCTATAGGTCAAAGTGGGGCAGAACATAATTTACTGGAATATTTCTCATGGAACACAAAGGCATAATAGAATGGCAGCAGGAGAGAATGGATTTTAAATAAATAAATGCTTGAGGTTAATTCCCTGCTTTTACCTATTGAGTTGCTGAACAGTTCAATGAGGACAGAGCAATGCTTTTAAAAGCCATGGCCTCTTTCCTGTGATAAACCCATAAATAACATGGTTTGCTGAGCACCTGTCATGCAAATAGATAGTAAAGGAATAATTCTGTTCCTGGCTTTAGAGCAAGCCCTGTAAATCTTGTGTTCCCCGCTTTCTCATCTTCTCCGGAGGCAGCATCCATCGTTTTTGCACTCACACACTTGTTTATTTGATGGATTTCTTTCCTCTCCTTTCTGTTATGCTCTTTAAAATGCAGAGTTTCCTGCAGATAATGTGACTGTAGCTTGTACCAAAATAATGGTGATTCCCTTCTCAGCATGGAAGCATCTTTTTCTTTGGCCTTGGAGGAAATTTCCTGTCTCTTTTACAGACATACCAGCACAATTTGAAAGATCTCTACATAAGAAACTTGCATTTGCTTGCATAAGCTTATACTTTCACCTCCTTCAGCATGTCTGCTTCTTGCTTGCCCTGGGAGGCTTAACGTATCCTGTTTGAGAGGAGAGATGGGTTTGCGTCTCAGAGAACAGGTTACAAAGGCAGGCAACCATTAATTCAGTATCTCTGTAGCAAGTAGCTAGGTTTGGTGAAAGTCTGGCAGCAAATGGGAACTCAGCTAGAAAGGAAAGCGAGAAGCAATGTGTCTTGCAGCATCCCAGGCTGGAGAGGATTCATGAAGGGATGCATTACATCAGTTCTCGACAGGATAACAGAAGTTGTTTCATCCTAAGATTAAGATGAGTGAGGTGTTCTTCCTTTTGAATTAATTCTGTTTGCAGCAATTCTGGTGTGTAACAGAGTGCTTTGATCTATGCAGTTGTCCTTTTCAAGCAGCCAACAGTTGAAAGCATGTAATTTATTTATAAACACTTGTTGCCATCTACTTGAGGTGTTTTCTTGTATTTTGCTTTTATGCTTCCTCATTCTCATGTATGTGTGAAACTGTCAAAAGAAATCCAAATTTGTATTATCTTGTTTAGAATAAGACTTTTCTCTTGCTCCCATGCTGGAACATCTGAGGGAGAACAGGTACCAGTATATTTTCTTCTAGGGTTTAACTCAGGACCTCCCTGCTATCCATCAGTGTTACGTAGGACTCTGGTCAAAACTTTGCTGATGATGTCCTGTTTATCTGGCTATAGATGACTTGGTTGAAAGGCAGGTGGTTGTGGGGTTAAATACAATGCTGAAACACAACCCACTTCCTTGGGGACCTTTTGTACAGTCAGTGGGAAGACCACTTTCTCCTTTTGCAAAGGCTTTTAACTTGTTCATGAGTGTGAGGCTCTGCATTGCCCAGCCTCTGTGGCTGCATTTGAAAGAGAGGAGAGCTTGGGCTGGTGGGTGGGCTTCGTTTCATCTGTATGAGGAGGGAGATTGCTAGGTGTTTAGATGTGTCACTATGTCAGCAAGATGTCAGAAATTGAGATGAAGTGACATCGTTTAGTCTCCCTGATGTAGTGTATGCACACAGCTTATTTGTAACATTTAGTTTGGAGGACAGTCCTGATAATAAACTAATATATATGCTAGAAACTCTTGTAAAGTCACATTTGGTCGTGTATTCAGCACCACCTGAATTTACTGTAATATTATTTTTTTCTATCATCTGAGGGTATGTTATTGTGAATTATTAAATAATAAAAATAGTGAGCCATGCTAATCAGATTGCAGTACCATTATGCCAAGCTTTCTGCAGTCATACAGTAAAAAGCAGTTTCTGGTTCACAAATCAGTCTGTTCCAATAGTTCTTGTCCCTTCTATTGTAGTAGGCTGGTGGTGGTGGGTTTTGCTTATATGCAATAACTAATGCTAAGTTATCAGTGTAAGAATTTGAGCTAAACAGCATTAGGGGCAAAATTATTTTTGTGCTATGTTACACGTCAAATTTTGGTGCAGGTGCATTGGATAAAAAAGAAGTGTCAGTGTTTATATATTCCAGTTTTCATTACCAACCAAGAGGGAAGATTCCTATTTTTTAATCTAAGCAGTCTTCTGAATCTTAATCCTTCTAAAGAAATGTGTATAAAGTCTCCTATTTATGTTGCTGTTGCTCCTGACTGTGTTTTTAAAATTATTTTGGCCTTTGCTTTGAACTTACGATTGTGTGGGCGTTGAGGAAGTAGTGTTGCATGGTCTGGCTTTGCTTGTTCCAAAGGAGGATAAGAGCATTCATCATTTCGAATGAATTGATATCTTTTCTCAAAGTATGAAGAGAGAGAGGGAGAGGGGGAGAAGGGAAAGCAGAAAGAGGTACATGTGCCTAAAACACAGTCTGTCAACATTTCTTTCAGAAGCAACAGAAATTGTGCTTTGAGACTCATGAAGAAGAAAAGGGGGTTCAAGCCTTCACGTTTTCTATGTCTTTCATTTGCATTGATGTTGTTACATCAAAAAAGCAAGCCCTTTTGTCACTTAATGAGTGCAGCCTCAGGACTTTGACTCTGTTTCCCACCTCTCTGAAAGAATAACCCAAGTCCTGTGAACTTAAAGTTTCTACCTGAGTTGGGATGTGAATGCCCAGATTTCCATACAGAACAGTGAGGGGCTGTTTGGTTCAGCTGAGTGGATTTGGTTTATATCAAGCTAAATACATTCCTAGAGCAGTAATAGATCAGTAATTTCTTTTCAGGTTCAGCTGTGAGACTGTAGTTATGTGCGATGCTGACCATGTCGCAAAAGAAGAAACTGCCCTTCCAGATCATTACTTGAAAGAGAAGATAAATATCGAGTAGTATGGATGCTGTGAAAAGATGATGTGACAATTCCATATTTCATATAAAATCTTTTTTAAGCACTTCTTCCATGTTTTTGTGACCTTTTTTACTTACAGATGTTTCTACTGTCTCGATCAGATTTTAGATCTAGAGTTGCAATGTGGGCAATATTGTGAAGATTATAGCGTGAAGCTTATTACCATCTTGGTTCTAAGTTTATACAAGGCAACTTTTTCAAGGTAAGCTTATATGTCCAAGGAATGAAGAAAGAGAAACATGAAAGGAGACCAGGTTCAAGAACTACATATGGAGATCATAGAAATCTTAATAATGGCATTAAAAGAAAAACTTAATTCCAGCTCAGTCCCCAGACACATACCCTAGTGGGAAGCTACTGGAACAATTGATAGTGTGTAATTGAGCCTCTCCGTTTCAATGTGTGTCGTCAAAGATTTTTGTTCTTTTTTTTTTTTATTTATTTAAAGAGGAAATTACTAAAGGCAATGACTTTTACTGGCATCTAGATAGGTTTGGTATCTTTAGGGGAATTGAGCTTCTGCAACTAGGTTGAGAGAAGACAAAGACTAGAACAAGTACAGTTTTATTTCTTTATAAAATGTAGTATAATATAAAATTAACTATATGTGAAGAAAAAGGGATGAAGATATGTTTGTTTAAATTCAGCTTTTCATTATCTAGAATGAGTTTCTCAATACGAACTTAGAGTGTTCTTTTCTTTTTAAAGGAAGGAAGGAGTGTGGAACCTAACAGTGATCTCGCTCAACCAAATGAATTAATTCAGAATCGAAGGACTACTGAATGTGATGGACAAATAGGCTTTTTCTTCTTAGAGTATTGGTTTACATCATTCTCTCATCCTAATTGCTAGTGCACACTATGTAACTGTGTTAGTATACCTACACCAAATATTTATGACTAGTGTTTTGAAACTGATACAGTATAACATGCTGTTCTTGAAAAAAAACTATCTAAGGAGCGTACAAATGGCCAATTGGCCACTGCTAACACATGCTTTGTGGAGTACAATTTAGATCCTAGGCACTTGTGGTGTAACAGACCACCTAGGTCCTGTGGATCGCGAAAAGCTTGGTTTTGCAAAACGGAGCAGTTGGCAAGAGGGAGCGACTGGCAAGAGACAACTGCATCTAGTAGAACTAATAGATTGGGTGATGGTCTCACACTAGTATCAACTAAGTGACGCCTGGGGTGAGGTGGAGGCCTCACAGCCTAATGTTGCTTCAGTTAAGAGCGGAAACACCCCCAAAACCACATACTGGTCTCTCTGCCTCAAAGGCATAGACAGCAACTAAGTCCTTGCTTCTGACAACACAAACGGCCTTGGCAAGGGCCAGTCACCACATACTGATTGATTTAGTCCCAACTAGCCAAGAAGTGTTGCAAGGTTTTCAAAAGGTATAGAATTGGTACCTGAAAACCCCTTTCTTGGGGAAGAAAAAATGACCACCTTACCTGACAGATGGGTCAAAGGACCTGGACCTTTCTTCCTCCACCAAAAAGAAATGTCATTGTAAGAACTGCATGCCCCTGACTCCATCAGATGTTTCCCCAGGAAAATAACTACTAACTTGTGTTTTTATTGTTACTTGTTTTATATATATATATATGGTACCTGTTACCCAGTTATAAGTGTTGAATCTAACGTAGCAAATGAATTTATCAGGGCAATCTCAAATTTGGTTTAGTCTGTCACTTGAATTAAATTACTTACTGCATCCAGAATTATAAAATTGTCTCTCTGACAGGCATTGCTGCAAGCAGATGCCCAATTTGGGCTGCAAACCCTGTGTGCATCAGTCTCTAAGGAGACTCTCACAGGTAACCAGATTCTGACTTGCAGCAAAAACATACATGAGCACACACATGTAACCCTTAAGTCATAAACAGTCAACCTCGTGATTCAGCACGAGGGTTTCCCTAGCCACCTGTCAAAATCTCACCTATTCAACGTGATAACACATAGTTGAGGTTGCAGGGTTGCCTTAGAATACCTGTAATTTGTTACTGGTGCAGGATGCCCCTTTGCTTGCCGCAGTTGCAGGTGAAGGTTTTTTTGAGAACCAGGCACGACATTTATTGAAAACTGTAACTGAAATGTCAGTAGTTAAATTCATTGTCTATGACTTTACCATGAAGGTTTAGTATGCGTAATTCCACATTGCCCAGCACGTAACAACAGAGTTTAAAATAGCATTGTGTTGACTATGGGAAGTGTTAGGGTTTTTTGATAAGAGTATTGCCATATCTTTGTACTAAATGTTATGGAAACGGTGGCTCTTGTAAGTTCTGTATTTCAGTGTGAGCTTGTTTCTAGAAGGGTTTAATTTCTCTTCAAGTGTGAGCTTAGTGGCGTGAGTAGATGGACGATGCTGCTTCCCACTGCCAAGAGGTTGTCTGCAGTGGGTGGCTCTTGCTGCAGGAGGTAGAGGATGGAGTGGAGGTGAGGAGAGGAGAGAGTCTCTGCAAATTTCCTGCCTGGGTGTCAATGTCAAGAAAAACAAACCAACCCATAATTCCTCTCTCAAATTGCCTACGGTGTTGTCTGACTCATGTGTAGCTGGTGCTCTTGTCAAATAGGTAATGGATTGTTGCTGGCAAACTGTACTCTTCCTTGCCAGGCTAATTGTGGGCAGTACTTGGTTGTTGTGCAGGTGTTTGCCTTGTTTCTGTGAGATGGCTGTGCCATGACAGATGGCTGATGTGCCACTAGAGAACTTGACCTGCAGCTTTGGCAGTAAAGTCTGCAGCACTATCTCTTGTCTGAAGCTGCACCAAAAAGATGATAAAGTTGAAAGGCACAACCAGCTGTTGAGAGTTGTAGTCAGCTTCCTGGGCAAAGGCTCTCCCCTGTGATAAGTGCTGGCTGGCAGGATCAGAGTATGCATCAAACCTGGGATGATCTGGAGCACTTGGGATACAAACATTTTGGGGTGACCAGGGACTGTTCTCTGCTGATATTAAAAGAGCCCGTCCTAAGACGTTGCAGCAGTGAGCAAACAGGATATCTCCTTGTGAGGTGTTTGGGAGAAGTATGTAGCTTTTGCTGTCCTTCTGGATTTTGCCACCTAAACTTGGCCATTAAAATGAACCTTTAGCAGACAACTGGATGTAACTGTATTGAGGCTTTGGGTTAAGAGGGTGCTGTCAAAGCACCTTGTAGACCTTGCCAGCCTTTGAGGGATGGTTGATGATTTTGCATGTGGTTTCTATCAGTAAAATTGAGGTAAAACAGGCTGCTAGTATTTTCGGGGGGCATGTACATGTATAACTCATGGCAGGCATGTAGGAAAAAAGAGGGACTTCCTTACCGTGCTTCAGTGTATCTGCTGTGGTTCACCAAAGTTAGTACATGCTGCTAAAATTTTCTTGAGGCTTGCTTTGCTTTATATTTTTCTTTTCCTGAGCGTATGGTCTCTATTAACATAACTATTTAAGTTTTTTATTGACCAAATCTGTGGTGACAGTAGGACGCTGTTTTCAGGAACAAAGGGAACTGTTGGTCCATAATTGGAATGCTTGTTCTTGCCAATGTTATGCACCTGAGATACTACAACTGTATGATGTTTCTAGGGTAAATGGGAAGAGAGCTTTTCTGAGGGCTTGAGACACAAAGTTTTAGGGATTTCTAAGGTGTTTTGAGAATCCTGTGAAAAATGTTTTCTCTTAAATGACACTTATAAAGGATATGTTATCACAGAATGGTTGAGGTTGGAAGGGACCTCTGAAAGTTATCTGGTCCAAACCCCCTGATTGAGCAGGCCTACCTAAAGCCAGTTCCTCAGGAGCATGTGCTGGCTTTTAAGTATTTCTGAGGTTGGAGACTCCACAACCTCTTTGGACAGCCTATGCCAGTGTTCAGTCGCCTTCGCAGTGAGAATATGATCCTTGATGTTCAGAGGGCATGTCCTGTATTTCAGTTTGTCTGTTGCTTCTTGTCCTGTCACTGAACACTACTGAAAAGAGCCATCTCTTCTCCAGGCTGAGGAGTCCTAGCTCTCTTGACCTTTCCTCATAGGAGAAATGCTCAGTCCCTTAATGATCTTGGCAGTCCTTTGCTGAACTCTCTCCAGCATGTCCATCTCCCTCTTGTACTGAGGAGCCCAGAACTGAACACAAGAATCCAGGTGTGGCTGAGCAGAGGGGAAGGATCCCCTCCCTCAACCAGGGAAACCATTAACCTTTGTTGCAGCAAGGATGCATTGCTGCTTTATGACCTCTGTGTGCAAAGGGATTAAATCCTCTACCATTTCAGAAATTGTTTATTTGTGTTTTTAATTTGTGTAATGGTGTGTGGTTGCACTTTTTTGTTCTATTCACACCTGTAACTTAAAGCATGGTGTTTGATTAACACATGCATTGGCAGTTTTGTGGGCAGTGCTGTATTGGCTCCTGCAGTCCCTGACCTGTTGCACCAAACAGTGTGTGTGGAAGAAAGCTAAATGTACTCAAGTTATGTAGAGCTCTGCAGCTACGGCAACAGTCAGCTGTGTTATATTGTGCCATGTGACTGGGAGAACCTGCATCTAAAAGGAATGAAGGAGAAAGCACACCTGTCTCACAATGACGTGCAAAAACAATGTATGCATCTGCCATTCTATCTTATGGAATCTACAGTATGATTAAAGCTTGCTGTCCATGGATTCTTTCTCATGATGGCATTAGGTGCATTTGTGGCTTATAAATAGCTGTGTAAATCACAGGATTCTTACCTAGAGTTTCAGAATTGATGTAATGCTCTTACAGGCCTTATCCCGATGGTAAGACCTTGTTAAGGTATGTATTGAGGGGATGAAAACCCAGCAATTTTTCACTGACTGCTTGATTGTATTGTCTGCTTTCAGTGAACACATTTGTGTGATCTGATTTTTCTTCTATTGTTTGAACACAGTTGACATCTCAACCAAGGATGAGATGCTGAGGGCAATGTTGGTCACAGATTGCAGAGTTAGGGGGTAAAGATGTGCAAGCAGGAGTTTGGCTTTTGGATTGGTCCAATACAAAGCTGGCCACAGCATTCCTGCAAAATATGAAATGATAAACCTTTCAACACGTAGCAGGGCAGATGCAAGGAGGGTGATCAGAAAGAAGAGAGGACCAAGACAAAAGAAAAGTGAGCAGGTGTAGTGGCTGATAGATTGCATTTTGCAAAATGGTCTGCTCTATTTTCTCCAAATGCAAGTGCAGCTGCCTGTCTGCAGACTAGCTGCCTATCTGTACAGAGGCTGGAGATGGGAGATGGCTCTGAGGGATGAATGCAGCCACAGAAAAGCTGCTCGGTCTTACCCTTCCAAGCTGGAACTTAGCACTGATATTCCAGGAAAATATCACAGAGTACCATAACATAGGATGGTAAAACTGTTCTCTTTGTAATATTGCAGTCAATTTGTTCTAGGGCTAACTGGCTACATGCGACTGGGCATCTGTGTCATCTGGTTGTCATTGAAGTCACCAGCCTTGTGTGTCCATCAGCTTTGTAATGCTAAGTTATGGTCTGTGCAATGCTAAAGGAAGTGGCTCCTTGCAGAAGGCTTGGAGGTTGATTAGGAGACAAGTAGTATATAGTGTTTTCATTAATTATCTTGGCATAACAAGATAATATAACAAGCCCTTGTGAAACTTGTCTGGAATAATGCATGTTTTTCTTATTGTTTGTATTACATGTGAAATTAAACAGATGCAGGTACAGAGAAAATGCTCCAAGGATGAAGGGAAGGGTGCAGAAGTGGTGGAACAGGGCAGACTGAAAACAAAAGGTTGAGGGGAAAAAGCTGGAGGGAAGATGACCTGTTTTCTTTCAAAGTCAGTATTGGTACAAGAATAGATGGTCACCTATTAGTAAAGATAAATAGCCAGCCGGGAGATAGAAGAAAAGTTTCTCATCTTCAGAGTGAAAATGTTCTGGAAAGATTCCACTAAAGACAAAGAATGAATTTGCTTAAAATTGAATCGGTGGTTTTTTGTTGTCATTTGATTTGTTAGGATTTTTTTAAGGATTTGTAAGCAGACTTACAAAGATATGAGGACTGTGGCCTTTGATCCCCTTCAATGCTATATTGCAGTGCCTATGAAAATCATAAGTGTTTATACGTGTGTTTAGCATGATGTCTTGACTTATTAAAGGTGGAGGATTTTTTTTTTATTTTAAAATATTTAATTTGTATATGTGCTTTGGCTTGAACTGGTACTCTTGTAGGAAAAACATCTGAACTCTGAGAAGTGACGTAGATCATCAGCTGAACTGTTATCAGTGCATGAATGAGTTTTCCCATCATATGGCATCACTGGAAGGAATTTATATTTTTTTTCCTCCAAGGGATTCAGAAAGCAATTTTAGGGCAGATGTAGCATGAGCCAGGATTCCAGTTGGTGGTTTCTTTTAAAATTTCATTTTACAGTATAAAAAAGGAAGATATAAAGGAAGTGTATGCTGATTGTGAAAAATGCATTCCAAGCCCATCTTTAAAGTAGCTTCAAAACTGCTTTAGTGTAGGGTGAGGAAAAGACCTAATGAAGAACAACAAATCTTGAAGGCAAAGAAACTTGCTTCAGTATCTTAAATTTAGAACGACCAGTCTGTTCTTTTAAATGCTTCCACTTGTAGGTGCTGGTGGGAGTTGGTGCTTGTGCCTCATTTATAGTGATTCACTGGCCCTGGAGTAGAGTTAAGAAGAAAAACAGAAGAGTCAATGAACTATCTATTTAATGAAATAGTATTTTTTTCCAAAATGCTGCTGACATGCTTAGATGTTTGAAATTTTATTGTATTATATTATATTGTATTTATCCTCAACAAGTTTGCAGGTGACACCAAGCTGAGTGGTGAGGTTGACACCCCTGATGGATGGGATGGCCATCCAGAAGGACCTTGACAAGCTGGAGGAGTGAGTTTGTGAAAAACTCATGAGGTTCAACAAGGCGAAGTGCAAGGTCCTGCCCATGGGTCGGGGCAAGCCTCAGTATCCATACAGGCTTGAGGATGAAGAGATTGAGAGCAGCCCTGTGGAGAAGGACCTGGTTGTCCTGGTGGATGAGAAGCTGGACATGAGCCAGCAATGTGAATTTGCAGCCTAGAATGCCAACCATACCCTGAGCTGCACTGAAAGAAGTGTGGCTAGCAGGTCGAGAGAGGTGATTCTACCCCTCTACTCTGTTTTAGAGAGACCTTGTATGAAATGCTTTGTCCAGCTCTGAAGCCCTAGGCACAGGAGGGACATGGACCTGTTGAAGTGGGTCCAGACGAGGGCCACAGAAATGATCAAAGACCTGGAACACCTGCCCTGTGAAGAGAGGCTGAGAGAGTTGGGGTTTTTCAGTCTACAGAAAAGAAACAGGAGACCTTATTGCAGCCTTTCAATACTGAAAGGAGGCTTACAAGAAAGTTGTGAGGAACACTTTTTAGCAGGTCCTGTAGCAATAGGACAAGGGGTAATGTTTTAAACTGAAAGAAGAGAAGTTTAGACTTGATTTTAGGAAGAAATTGTTTATGCTGAGGATTATGAAACATTGAAACAGGTTGCCCAGATAGGTGGTAGAAGCCCCATCCCTGGAAATGGCCAAGGTTAGATTGGATGGGGCGTGAGCAACCTGGTCTAGTTGAAGGTGTCCCTGCTAACTTTCGGGGGATGGACTCGATAATGTGAAAAGGCCGCTTCCAAACCATTCTATGATTCTATTGTAAATTGTAGTTTAAGCCATTGGAGGTATTACAGGAGAAGTCCAAAAGTGATTTTGTCAGTATTTGTACCATGGAGGCTGTAAAGATCAGACCAGATATATCACACTACACTTAATTTCTGTAGTACAGCATTGGTACAAGTGACAGGGACATTAACTTAAGGCATCTGGGATAACTTTAGCTGTAGAGTCATCTTTAGGCTTCATTATCTCATGCCAATTTCACTTACATAGTACCAACTAGGGAACTCCTGCTAATACTGTAGGCAAGGTACACGTCTATGCCTGAGCTTGTAGTTGTAAGAACTGAAATTTAAAGTCAGATAGCCCCCAAAAAGAACACACAAATTAAGTGCGAATTTATATTTCCTCTGCTGTTCCTGATATTTTGCTGCCTGTCTAGGCGTCTCCCCGGCAGAGCCAGCAGTGTAGGCTGCTTGTCAGTGCAACCCAGACATCTTACAGCTGGTTCTTTTTGGTTTGTCTCATTATATGAGCTCCTGAGTTTAAATCCTGGGTTATGATTTCACTGAATTGCCCACTATGTAGTTCAGCACCTGAAGTTGCTGGAGACTGTGCTTGAATTTATCACATGCTGGTTGGTTGGTTGTTTACTTTCCTTGAGAGTTTGTGTTAGCCTTATGTATCTAAAATTTGATACACAAAGTTGATAGGTATTTAATAGGAACCAGCTCCTGTGAAGATTGCTACGATGTCCCACTTGAAGGCTCCCTGTGCCTGTCACTGCGTGCCTTGGAAGAAGCCCCAGGGAGATTACGTGACTGTGTATTTGAATCCTGGTTCAAGAGAGACAGTGCAAAGCTTCAGCATGCAGCCATATGTTGAAACAGAAGAAAAACAGAACATTGAAAATCGGTACCGTTGGTCCAACTTTTGCGCTGCATATGGCAAGATTCCTGAGGAGAAAGGAGGTGATACTGTGATCTCTAATTGAAGATGAAGATGTTACGTATAGAATGAAGGCTGAAGTCTTGTACTGAATACTTGATTTTGCAAGCTTAAAGTATTCTTTTAAGTCTTTTGCCAAGTCTACAGTTTAGTACTATAGTTTGGGTTTGTGTGGACAAAAAGCAGTTTGTGTGGAAAAACTAGTGTTAAGAAATGAGGTCAATTGCATTATTTTTATTTACTCTTCTATCTTTTGGCGATACATGTACAGTGAATTTTTAGCAGAAAAAGAGAGCATCCTGAACTGTCAGCAGAAAAGGAGAGCATCCTGAACATTATAAGTCACCAATATTTGGCACATGTGACACGGCTGAGCGGGCCAGATAACTGGAGTGGACAGTCTGCAAACTGAGTGCATGGGTAGTAGTGGTGGCAATCAAGCCTCTGTCACATCGCTTTTGAATATTGAGTACGCTGGGAATAGGAGGCTGGGCTGTGGGGGGGACAGGAGACTCTGTTGGGAAAGTCCATCTGTTCTCCCTGCTGGTGAGATTACACGCCTGTGATTTCTTGGCCAAAGAAACTCAACTAACTGAATAAATAAAGCTTCTGTGACTAATAACAACAACTTGTGCCAGAAGAGGATGCTATCAATTTGGGAGTTAAAAAAAAAAGAAAAAAAAAGGATGTCTTTCTTCTGGATCATTCAGCATCCATGTGAAACGATTTTTGCTTTTTCCCATTAAGATCTTTTAATGCTTTGGTATCGTCTTCAAACCAATAATTGTGTGGTTTTGATCTGCTAATGCACTTGTTCTTACAGCTTCTGTTCCCATGTGGGAAATGCAGTGCTATTAACATAACCTCCCACTGAGGATATAAACCTTGCTATTACGTGTTGGAGGACTGAATCGCAGGGAGCTGATTTGAAGGAGATGCAGATTAATTTCTACAAAAGTGTGCTGTGCTCATTTTTATTTTTTATTTTATTTTAGCGCCACATGTCTGTCATGAACCAGAAAGGTGCAGAGTTGTCATAGCGGGAAAGGTAGTCAGCTATCTGCAACCCATGCAGTAGTATGTATGTATGGAATAAATTACGGTTCTGGTAGCTAATTTGGTTAGTGAGTTCAGTAAGAAATAGAGGGCAAGTTCCATTATACGATTGCTTACATTTAATTAAAAGTAATTACTTTTAATTAAGAGTAGTAAGAAGATGGATACTGATATTTCTGCAACAATTACATTAGTTTTATAAGGTTTCCAAAGTCACTGGTGTTTCTATACTTTTTCTGAAAGTTTATGAAAACAGGTCTAAGTTATTTTCTGCTCTTGTGGCTCTCAGCATCATAAAGTCACAGAGACTTTTTATACTAATATTAGGGAAGAATAAATGTTTTCTTTGGGACTTAGACTTTTCTTGTTGTTTATGGTGGCCTGTCTGGTTATCTGTTTGGAGTCATGAGGCAACATGCTGTCTTTTGTGACCTGACCTTGAATCTTCTAGCTTTTGTTTTGGAAAGCCAGCATAGCTTACTCAGCTCTCTTTAGGAGTTCATCCAGAAGTGATTTGTTGCATGAAGACATGGGTTAAGTCTTAGAAATTAACAAGGAATTCCTGAAACTTTTTTTACGCTTCAAGGGATTTATAGTTAGGGAAATCTCATCGGGTGAGGAATAGGGTTTTTTATTTACAGCTCTCTCTTTTCTTTAATGTAGGAGAGTTTAGTATATGATAATTTGTGTTGTGTGAATGTCTTTACATTTTGGCATGATCTTGATGATGGAGAAATGTGGATATCTGTTGCATGTGGTGACTTAATAATTTTATTTCCTGAGAGAGTACATAAAGAATTCTTCTGAAGAATATACCCTGCTGTAGCACACCATCTATTTATTTTACGTGTGTGTAAGTGCAAAAAATGAACGCTTCCAGAAACATGTGGAAGCATTTAATTATCAGAACCGTTTCTTATTATTATTTCATTTGCTGTTAAGGAAAATAGCATGAAAAAAAAAGGCAAAACCCTCCTGGGAAACCAGAAGCTTTTTATATGTGTTTTGTGGTTGATGTTTCATGCTTGTTAACTCCAGCATTTGGTTTCAAAACCCTTTCAATAGAGATGCTAATGGGATTCTTCTCCATCTTACAGCATGTGTGATAAGAGATTTTTGTGTGAGAGCAGCGTGAGCTCTCCAGATTTCCATAAAGCTGGTATTACTGGGGTAGTATTTTATAAGATGATGGGGAGCGAGTCTTCTCCAGGCATTGCTTATATGCTTATTTGGTTCTTGCCAGTTTGCTGGCAGCCTGCTTTGCACCATGTTTAAAGAGCAAAATATTGTTTGTTCTTTAAAAGCCCAAAGTATGGGTAGGAATGAAACCAGAACAACCCCTCCCTAAACACTCCAGCTAGGTGCCTCCTCAGCATGGCCCTCCTCACCTGCTGGAAGAAAGCTCGCACCTTGAAACATTTTTCTTCCTACTTGCAGTTGTAGTCATCTGCTGTAGGGAAATCAGAAGCCATTTGCCAAACAGATTGGCATGAACACCTTTATAAGCTCGACTGCACATCCTGAAGCCTCACGTGGTCAATTCTACCTTGTTTTTCAGGGGGTTTCCCATTTCCTGCAGGTCAGCTACTGTTAATGTCTGATGTGGCTTGAATGTCCATCCATGAACTACAGCATCTGAAGCACAACAGACTTGGCCAAACAAAGGAGATTTAAGGAGGAGGGCATTATTTCCTATGAATTCTCCATTTATTTGTACAATCACCTGGTACCCCTTCTGTTTGTGGAAGCTCATTTTAGTCAGTACTTAATCCACATACTTAACCCTATATGGATTACACCTCTCGTGATGTTATGGCTTTACTTGCTGTGTTTGAAAGTAGAGTCACACCTTACAGGTCTTTCATTTCCTTTATTACAAATCTATAAATGCTGTTACTTACAGAGTCTCGGGTCCTTCTGAGAGTTCAGTCATCCCCAGAGTGATAGTTACTCTTCCAAGTATAATAATATTACTGTTCTAAACTTAGTTTATTATGCTATGCAGTAGATTTCATTTTGAGCTGTGGAATTGTGCTTTTTATAGAAGTTGACTTACGTGAAAGTAGGCTTGAATTTGGTGGATTCTACCTCCCCCTCCTTCATTTTGTTCTCTCTTGCTGTCACCCTGCTAAAAGTAAACCCTTGAGGAGAGTAGATGAGATGAAAGGTAAAGACCTAATGACACTTATTGGAAATTAGTTTTTAAAACAGGTTTTGGTCTGAATGTCCATACCCAGGCAACTTGAAAACAGATATAGTTTAGATTTTGTGATATGTGGTTTACATTGTTTCTTTTCAACTGGGAATACTATATACCCTTTTCAAATAGCATGTTTGGCTATCAGATGTGTTCCCATGCCTGTAGTGTTAACATTAGGCATGTCCTCCAAACACCAAATGCCACAGGAGGTGTGGAGAAGTAGATTAAGTTTCAGTGGGAAAATCAAATAACCTGGAATTCAGAAGGAAACAGAAAAAAATGGCATGAATGAGGATTGAACATATTGTACTGTAGGCTATAAAACTGCTTAATTTAGTCACTAATGAAACTGTGGCTACTCAGCATAGTGTGGTTCCTACCCCAGCACTCTATTGGCTCTGTCCTTTACGATCCTTAAAAATGAATTTGAAGTACCGCCAGCAGGTATTACCTGACTTTATTGTAGAACATCCACCTAACATTCGACAGTTATTCTGTGTTGAGAGTACTGTGCTTGAGAAACTAATGGCACAAAATCTTTCAAAAAAAGTATTTTCTTTTTTTTTTTTTTTTTTTAAACAAAAGCTAAGAGAGATGCAGGTAGTTCCTGGGATGAAATACCTCCTGCTGTAAGCTGTCAACTGTTCTTCCATGGTACCTGAACCTACTGGCCATCCATTCTGGTCCTTGCTCAGCCCAGCAGCATGAGGCAGGATGACTTGGCTCCACACCAGCTGGTGCAGTGCCACTGTTAATGTGTCACCTGTGAAGCTAACCTTGCAGAAGCAGGCAGCAGTGTAAGTCTAGTGAAAGTGGGATGATGCCTTCATTATGATGAGGCATTCATGCTGGCTCTTAACACGGGACACCTGATTCATAATCAGAGTTTGAGGTGTTGCAGTTTTGCTTCATAGGTAAAGTATGAAAATTGGAGGACCCTAGCAGAGTTTAAAGGCTTGGAGAAATGATTAAAATTTAATGATGCTTTACAGCCTCTTTTGCTTTTTTTTGTGTTGCGAAGCTGCTATTTTCCACTTTCTTTTCTTGATGATTTTTAGTGGAAACAATGACATGCTTCTCTTCTGTTTTGTTTTCTTTTTCTCTAATAGCATGACAGAATCAATGAGGGAGAATTTTTTTTTTTAATCTAGGATTCAAAATCTGAATATGACTTAAGCTTATGGGTAGCCTTAGACTGATGATTACAAAAGACATATTTTCTGTGAAAAAAGAAAAGTACATTGAAATAAATATGAAACTTGATTTTAAATTTGAATGTACACTGGTTTTGTTTACTCCTTCCTTTCAGAATGGCAGATTTTTTTCTCATTTATATAATTTAAAAAATAAAGCACACTAGTGGATTATTGGGTGACAACTTGTAGTCTCAGAATTATCTTCAGGAATTATTTTTTTTCATGTCTGCACTTCATTTGTCCTTGGCCTGTCACTTAAATATGGACCTGTTCCTGCCTTGAGATTGAGAATAAATTCCGAGTATCCCAGGTTTTGATGCTGTCCAAATTTCAGGACAAGCAGGGGCTTTCAAAGCCATGCACCCTTCTTTCCCTCCTGGCACAGCTCGGCCATCTTTGTCCTGAAGTAATGAAAAATAGGGTGAAAAGAAGTGCAAAGGAAAGAGCAATATGAAAGTAGGAATTAAGACAGTTGTAAAGCACATCTTTGGAGCAATTTTACCAGTGTGCCTGTACATTATTTCAGAAGAGTAGTGGTACTTTTGTGTGATCATAGTTTTTTTTTTTTACTTAGTATTGCTCTTTCTGTAGTTTCGTGCGAAATCTGCTTCTGCCACACTGAACCTCTCACTGTCTCTCACCATTCCTGAACGGTCAGTTCAACAGCAGAAAACTAAACTGTGTGATTAAATCAATGTATTTTCTCTTCATTTATATTTAGGCAGCCCTTACCCCCTATAATGATTACCTAAGTTGCAGAAGGAAACCTTTTAGCTTGCATTAGTTGTATTTTGCTCAGGGTATGCAGCCTTGGAAGGAAAATGTTTGTCTGTGAGGTTTTGGGGGTTTTTTTGTCCTCCTGAATGCAGAAATTTACCATTCTGTGCGTAGAATGAGCACTCTGTAACAGAGGTTTTGGGGACAGGTAAAGTGACCTCCTCCAGCTCATAAGTTGTTTGTCTTGTGCCTTGCACTTTCCTCTCTTCTCTCACCATTTACATAATTTCTCTGGTTTGAGAAATGTATCCTTTAGCAATTCCAAAATGTGATTTTTCAGTCTCTAGAGATTTAATGAATTAAAATGCATTTTAAAAACCAATATGCACTCTTTTTATGAAATAGCTTTCTGTTTTTTTACAAATGCTAACAAAATTACCTCATGCTGTCTAACAACTCAAAAACTGCACCAGCTAATAATGAATATTAGAATACCGTGCATAAGAATGATGAAAAACTAAAGCAAGGCTACAGGGAATGAAAATGGCCTTTTAAGTTACCCAATAACTCTTTTACTCTTGCAGTTTACAATGGAGAAATATTTTCTGATTTCTCAGCAAACCAAAGCAGCAAAAGAGGCTGGTGTCAATTCTTGGTCTAAATTTTTTTTATTCAAGAGAAAAGCTGAATTTTGCAGTGTACCACTTGCTTGCATTGTCACTAATTGAGTTTTAAATGTTGCAATCTGTTTCCTGCTGTAGTAGTGATTTATATCTTTCTAGTTAATGAGCTTAAACCATTAGACCATCCATGTTGAAGCGCTGCCTGAAAAAGCACAGTAGTCGTGCAGTCCACTGAAAAGTTGTCTTAAATGATAGTTCTTTACCCTTTTACATAAAAGCAAACTTTCCAGAAATACTGTTCTTGTAGGTGGCAAATATAAACCTCTGATAGAGAGAGAACCTCAATCTGAAAAGGTAAACTAGTCAGGTAAGAAATAATCCCACAAATCATTAATATGAATGATCTACAGAAAAAAGACAGGAGTAGTCTAATTCTTAATGCCTCTATATGTAATGCCTCTTCAAGGGTATGAGGCTCTTAGCATTCCACAACTTCAACTTCTATGTCTGAAAAAGACACCACTATTGAAGGAAGGCAAGTAAGATAATTATATTTACTAACTTTGAGTACCAAACCCACCAAGAAAAGCAGCAGTAAGTGTTTATTTGAGTATTTTTTAATGTTTTTTTGCAAATATTTCTGGAGGTATTGTTTTCTGAACAGAGACAATAGTCTGTAAATGAGATCTATGAGTCAGTTTGTGAGAGGGGTAAAGATTTTTTTTTAAGGGAATGCTAAATGCTAATAAGTTTCTTGGGTATAAAGTGCTCACTATTTTTCTTAAATTGCAGAAATTGCGTTCTTTTGTTGAAATAATTTTATATAAGATAGATACTTCAATTATATACAGGCCATCCAATGAACAATCTTGAGACAAGGAGTACAGTGAATTTAAAGAGTTGTATATCCAATGCAAACCACACCTGATCCTTACGATTTACAAATGCTACGGGTGGCTGACTAAGAATGTGCGATTTAAATAGTTTTTAGCAGAGATAGAAATACCTGTAGTAGAACTTAACTGTAAAAATTTTACAGGAAAACCCATGAAAACCGCTCTCCTGACTTTTGCAAGATTTGCGCCTGGTGCAGAAGCATTGCCATACTGCAGAAATCCCTTGTAGATTTGTTCTTTTGATTGCTATATTGCTTTGTTTGTAAGGGTAGATCGATGAGAGGTGCTCAAAGAAAGTCCTAAGTCCTTCCCTGTTGAAGCTGCTGGGACTTCAGGAGCGGAAGCTGCTCCTAGCTCAGCTTGGCAGGGGCAGCTCAGACTTTTCCCTGTATTGGAGGAGGATCTTCAAGGCCGTGCCCAGAGCCTGATATCCACTGTAGATGTGTATTTGGTTTCTCAGTCCTTGATAGAATAGGTAGCAGTAATGTTGTCCACAATGAAATTCTAACCTTCCATCCTAAAATTGTCAAAACGTCTCCAGTGTTTTAAGTCTTTTTTTTTTTTTTTAATGTGGTCCAATTTCAGGGAGTATTTTAAATAAGATTTAACCAAAGCTGCATAGGTGTGCGAAATTAACCAAGAAGATTTTCTTCCATGTATTTAGTTGTTAAAATAGTTTTCTGATTTTAGTAATTATTATTCAAAGTACAAATTATTTATGAAAGGTGACACTGTTCTTCTTAGCATAGTTGTAGAGATTAGTTTTATCTTTTGTAGTCTTGACAATATGTAATGTGTGCGTATCCTCCATCTCAGTATCTTCATACCTAACTGACTTTTTGTTATATATATATATATATATTTTACTCTCTTTGGTGGAAAAACTCAAGTATTTCCTAGCTCTACATGCTTTCTTTTGAGTTAAGATAATTTGTATTTTTAGGTTGTATGTTAGAATTGTGTGTTGTTCTAGACTGCATGAGAAAAAAGGATTGAAAGCCCTTTATTTTTGACTTGAGCTTTTCATAGCAGATTCATCAACTCTGCTACTTGTGATGCCCAGGTATGCCCGCTTCTCTTGGCACCGAAAAAACAGACCCACAATTACTTTCTTTTGTAGGTGATGTTTTTCTGAAACCTGACTACCATACTTGTATGGCTTCTGAAGACAAAATTCTGTCTGCACTGACTCATATTTTTTGTCACGATGATGCGTCTTCCTTTTTTAAGAAGATTCTGTTGATTTGACTTTTCTTTTGACCACATGCTTTTTAGCTTTCTAGCAGGCTGTTTGCTGTAGATAGATCACTATCAGTCTAAAGTATTTTATGATTTTTTTTTCTACAAAGTACAGCAACATAAATATTTTGATTTGAAATATATATACAATAAAAGAAGATAAAAAATTCAGTGAAAATATAGCTTATTTTAAAGTGTATAAAAACTTTTGGGTCTAATAAAAACAGGTTTATGATCCGAGAGGTATTATATTTTATTAATTAGTCACATACAAAAGGCTGAAAAAGACACTGCCAAGCAGTTTCTGCAGTTTCGGTCAGAAAACATATTAACAAACATATGAATACAGTAGACTTATTATTTTTATGTGCCTATGAGGTTTCTGTCTTAAAATCACTTCAAAAAACACTGCTGTTGCAGAGGGACTAGCAGGCAACCTGAAAAGCCACTGAAGTGCAAATAGTGCATTTTTTTCTCAGCATGTATTTTTCATTTGACAGTAACAAATCCATGAAAGAACTGTTTCCCTTGAATTGAATCCAAGTGTTTACTTTTACTGAAAATTTTGTCACCGTAAACGTTTATGTGATCCTTCTGTTCTACAGTTGTGAGCTGAATTCAGAGCTGCAGCAAGTCCATGCTAAAGAAATGGAGAAATTAAAAAAATAAATTCAGTTGTTTTAATATCATGCAAAGGACAAAAGTAAAATAAACTATGACTGTTTTGAAGGTTAGTATTGTAGTAGTTGTAGTTGGAAAGAGCATTTTCTGGAATGAATTAAACTGATAATGTATGTGCTCTTAGCCAAAAGCAGGCAATGTTCTTTCTGAAAAATGAGTCATTTTGCTGAGCGAGAGAGTTAAAGGAAAGTTCTTCTGATGGAAGGGCTTAACTTCTTTAGTCACTTATAAACATAGTGCTGTGTTTTCTGCTAAAAGCTCCTCTTTATTAATGTTGTTGCTTTAAGAGGAAATGCATTGTATTTTCAGGGATTTCCTTTATTATACATGCTGTGTTTAAGTGGATGTACAATATATTTTAAAACAAAATTTTGTAGGTTTCATACACAGTTTCACATTTAGATTATGCATATGTCCAGGATTTTGTTGTTCCTTATTCTTTAAAAACAGAGAATCTGAGAAGTGCTTTGAAAGATGTAATCACATATCTCCTATCAGCATTAATGACCTCTGTAGTTAGAACCCCTGAACTTCCTGACAATCTTTTCCTTATGATATAAAAAGTTGACTCTGTACATGTAACTTCTTATTAAAATCCCAAGTCTGTGCAATTATTTTTCTCATTTGAAATGGTAGCTGGGGGTGTTTTCAGGTTAAATTCTGATTGCATTATTTTCATTTGTATAATCTATTCAGCAGATTCTGATTCAAGTAGAAGGGGCTTTTATCCTGGAAGTAATGTAAGGTGAAAATCCTTGGACAGAGATACTGTGTTCTCATACATTTAATTCACATATCAAATTTAACCTAATCAAATACCAATGAAATCCTGTTTGATGGGTTGGTAAGATACTAAATGTTTGTTTACCTCCTGTTGAATGTATTGTCTGTAATTATAAAAAAATATATTTGATAACTCTATATTAGAAACATGAAAGGATGTGATATTTGAGCCTACACATAGGCTGCAGATAGAAGACTGCCATGAATGCCAGTTCAGTATAACTGGAAAAAAAATTTCCTGGTTTTTTTTTCCACCTGATATTTTCTTTGTAAGCTGTTTTTTCAATTGTGACCTTTTCTTCTTACCTGTTTCTGAACAGCAGAGTGTTACGTCCTAGAACAATTTACTGCATGTGATGTGATTGGTGGCTGTCCTCCAAAGGAATATTTCTTCCCTGACCCTCCTCTTCTCTAACTTTGTTTTTGGATTTTTCCCCTCCTCAGCCAGACATTGGGAAAACAATTCTTAATATAGAAGGAGAAACTGGTTTGTTTCCTTGAGGAGAATGGTGCAGGAGGTAGCTCAAATCTGCCTAGGGGCTATCCCCTAATGCTGCCCAGTCTCCTATCTAAATTACATGCACTTCTTCTATGCCTAATAGTGAGGTTATACAAGCAACATAATTAAGGCTCTTCTGTTCATCAGTGTGACTTCTTTGTATTCGTTTTCATAATTGTCATTATGTGATAGCAATTTTTTCCTGGAATTAGATATCTTTAAGGTCCCTTCCAACCCAAACCAGTCTACAATTCATGTTGATTTAGAATCAGCCTGTGAATTTAAGCTCCTATTCAAGATGATATGTCTTCAGCAAGAGGAAATGAAAATGGTCAACTTCTTGCACTGGCTGTACTAACTAGTTCTCATGTGATCTTTTACCAGGATGTGAATTATTATGGAGGGCTTGCTCTTAAAAGCACTTTCCTCCAAGATTAATGGGATTTTTTTTTGCCAAGAATTAAATTTGTATAAGGTTTTGGTTATGGAATTTAGATTCTATAATTTTAAAAAGTTATCTTAAACTGGAATTGGAAAACTTGCACGTTATTTACTTCCCTTAACCCTATACCCATATGAACACCTCTAGTACGGAAAGGTTAGATGAAAATAATTGTTCAAGCCCATTAAAAACATGGGTGCAAAAGCTGAGGTTAAAGCTCAGTAGGTCTTCACTGCTGGTTCTTTTAGCTTAAGGATCTGAATGTAGAACGTTAAGCCCAAATGCTTAACTTCACAGAATTTCTTTCAAGCTGGCTCCTTCCACTCCAGGTGCATGCAAGTATCCATGTTGATACTGCTAGTTGCTTATTAAGAGACCAGGAGTTTGAGAAATAGCATGTTTTCTCTTAACATTTCTTTCTGGGAAATGCAGGCAGAGGGCTATAGATCCAAAGATAATTAACAAATGCATATGTATGTGCTGAAAAATGTTTGTTTTGCAATGATAAGACAAAATGTTGTGCCAGACAAAGGAGGATGTTTTTTGTCATAGAGTAATGCTTCAAATTCTTAATAAAACACCGGGTGGAGTTGGGATGGAGCATAAAGCAGGTCTGCAGTGGCACAGAATGAATAAACTGTGACAACAAGTGTTATCCTCGGGTGAGAATCAAGAAAACGTATTACAAGAGAACATGAATGTCTGCTTTTTGTTGTTAGGTTTTTAGATAATAAGCATTCATATATTGAAGCTCAACCTGCTAATGCTGCTGCCCATATGGAAGGTAGTTGGATTGCATTCTGTTAGGGTAATGCTGCTCTAAAATTCTACAGTAAGAGAAGCAAACAAGAATACTATCCATCAAACCCTTGTAAATACCGAGGGCTTCTTTGGGCTTTATATAACTGTCACTGTATCCATGCAATACCAGTCATTTGTTTTAACTTTCCTGGGATTGGAATTTGCACTACAGAGAGAAATACTGACCATAAAGAAACGGTATCCTAAGAATTGTATTATATCATCATCAAAAAAAAATCCCCATTAAATTGCTTAGGACCAGCTGTAAACTACTTGTAATGGCATGTTGCTGACTTTGGAAAAATATTGTGTAGCAAAAAATCTAATGGAGATCTCATCAATCAGATTAGTGAAAAAGACTCAACACTGAGTAATCCTAATGACAAACCTGTATGTTCTAGATGGACCATGGTGTGGTTCAATCTATGTAAATAAAAGGTATTCCCAGGGTAAAACAGTACTGAATTTTATGCTGCTTTTTTTCTAAGGAGCTGAGCGTATTTGAGCTTCTCCTTTTCAAAAGCCCTTTCACCATTTTGCCTTGTTTCACCTTCCCTAAATTTCATTTGTAGTGTTGTGCGCAAAGCCAGGTGGTGCCTGTTTCTTGTGCAGGACCTTCATTCCTCGTTGAAAGGGCTCCACTTCTGATGCATTGAATTGGATGGAGCAATACGATGAAGCGTAGTTCTGTCTCTGACTATCCCCAGCCTCCCACTCACTTAACTTATGGCCTTATAAATTATTAAACTTCCCCAGGCCTTTGTTTTTCACATCTGTCAAATGTGAGGGGAAGAGAGCTTCCCTTTTGCTATAAATAACCATGATCTAAGGACTTGAGCTGGAAATCCTGACCCATACACCAATGAAGCACTTAACTCACAAGTAATCCTTCTGATGTGGTTGTTTGTGAAATAAGCATTGCTCCTGATACTGAGGATGCATTAACAGGAGATGAAAAAGCAAATGCACTATCATTATTTGCTATAGAGGTTGCTTAGGGGCAGTGCTGACCTTGGAAGGTGAAAAAAGTCCATTGTTTCTTTGTTGTGTATGGGAATGAATGCTGTTTTACTCCCATCCCATTTTGTTTCTCCCCATGACCTGATTCAGCATCTACTGGTATATGTGATGAGACCACCTTCCCTTGCTGATCTTGGAAAAATTCTATAAAATATTCCTTAGATTACCATCCCCTTTCTACTACAACTTTGCTATGTTGCTTTGACCTGGAATTGAAAGTTTTCATTTGGCACCTCACTGCCATGATACCCACTTACTTTCCTGAAAAATTCAGGTGACGTAGGAGGATGGAGGGAAGGGATTTTTCTCTGCCAGCGTAGGTTTTATGGACTTGGTAGAGGCTGTTTCCTGAGACTATGTTTCTTCTAGTATCTCTTATATATATGAAGGTGCTACTGTACAGGCCAGGTTTGTGTATATGGGGGTTTTATTTTGTTTTGAGACACTGCAAATAATTTTGTGATGCAAAAAGTAAGTTTATGGAGCTATTTTTAAAAACTTTGAGCTGAAGATATTTTTGTAGCCTTAATGTCTTTAAAAGCTTGCTGTTGCACAGTTTAGGGATTTTTGCTTCCTTCTTCACCAGAGAATATTAATGACTGTTGTTCTGAAGGTCTTTTCTGGTGCAATGTTTTCCCTTCCCCACTCTTTTTCATTCTACCTCTTCAAATCAAGTGTCATTAATTTGTTCTAGCCTTCAGGGGATAGTGGGAGAAGAGTGACTCCTATTGCAAGGAGTGAGCGTGGGTTGATCTTTACAGACACTAGCTTTTCAAGTGTTGGCAGCGCAGAACACAGGATAGTGTCCTCATGTATTGCCCAGAAAACAGCTTTTCCCGAGATACTTATTTTTCTCTCAGTACAAAGAAGGAAGGGCAACCAAATAACATTGTGAAATGTGGCACTGATGGTCCATTTGTGGTTCCCTTTTCTGTACCTGTATGGCTAATGGTTTCTGGTTTTATCTTTGAAGCAGGCTTCTTTATGAAAATAGATAATTGCAGCTTTTTCTTAATGCCAATTCACTCTGGTAGTATAAACTCATCAATTTGCATGCAGTGATTGAAGAGAAAAGATAGATGAAAGCCTATTATAATCATGTTAGATAACTAGATATGAATATGAAAGAGATCATACTTCCTTTGGAAATAGAGAGCTGTGTTTTTCAATACACTTAATACAACAAACATTCATATGAAAGCCCATTATGTTGAGTTTAGTAAATATTTTCTTAGGATGGTAAGTTACCTAGTAAGCTGACTAAATGATTCTGACTAATTTAAGTAATGAAGTCTGCAAGTTCTTTAAACATCTCACTTAAAACAGAAACAGCACTGCATGACTAAAACGATATATGGAACTTAACCTCTGAGTTTGTCATGAGTAATGCTTTAGTGAACTGCTGCAAATAAAAAGTTTTATAGAGAATTAGAGAATTATAGTGTCATTTAGGTTAGAAGATCATCAAGTCCAACTGTAAACCTAACACTGCCAACTCCACCACTAAACCGTGTCCGTAAGCACCATATCTACGTATATTTTAAATACCTCCAGGGGAAAGCACACAGCATATTGCAGGGAAAGACAAGAATCTGACAAAATAACTTGGCCTCTCCAGGAAATGAGAGGGTCGTTAGAACTAAGGAGGATGTGGGAAAAAAAAGGGCAGGGGGGAAGAAAACACCCAAACACGTAGAAGGACATGAGAACTCTTGAATCCCACAACTGAGTTTAGAATTTCTTCTTTTATTTTGTACTTCTTCCTCCTTGTTCTTCAAAAATGATCAAGAAAATTACTCTTCGGGGATGAAAAAAAAATAAAAAATGCATGGAACAAAACTAGTGGTTTGAACATTTCATACTGCTGTGGCATTATATAATGTTCCTGAGAAGCACGTACACTTGGAAATGAAGCTCGTTCAAGCTCAAAGATTGTGTAATCAAAGATACATGACTCTCATACATGACTGTTCTTAAATCTGGGGGGAGGGGAATGAGAGCCTCTAGTTAATAGCTGAGTCCTTCAGGAGCAATGCAGTAGTTTTTCTTGAAGCATCTGAGAATTTTATGCATATATATATAGCCCTTGCAGGTGTTTTCCCTCATTTATCGGTTGGCTACAGAAGAACAGTTTTTCACTCTTCAGCTGCAGAAATTTGTCTAGTTTTTGCGTTGCCTTTGTGTATCAGCTGTTGCTTGTAAGTACTTCTTCCTTGCTTGGCTTCTTCATTTCACCATTGATGACTTTACATTGCTTCAGACTACTTCTCTGGAAAAATGGTTGGGACATACTGCTCATTGGTACATGAAGCCTCTTTACCATCTTATCCTGTAGACCTGGACAAATGAGAATCCACAAGTCAGCTCAAACACATGCAAATTTACATGATGTGCTTGTCCTTTTATAAGTGAGGCTTTGTAGGTAGCGGGTGTCCTTGGCTAACGATAAGCTCTTGGAAGCAAGTGCTGGCTAGTTGAATGGTAAGCAGCTAAGCACTTCCTAAATATTCTACAAAGCAAACCCCTTGGTGATTCGTAGTTACATTCTATGCTTAATTCAATAGGATGTTTTTCCCCCTTAGGCTTTGCAATATTGCATGCTGGTTTGCTCTTGGAGCTGAGTGCAAAGACATGCCTAGCTCAGTGAACGTAAAGAACAAGTTGTCAAGGGATGGATAATATGCCCTATACAGTGTTAGTTTCTTTAAAAGGTATCTTGGCTTCCTTGTTGTTAATTGTCATACACGTATGAGTTTTCAGACATTGATTCTGAAGCTGAAGATGGAGTATTGCATATCTGCTTGTAATACATGATGACATTTGAAGATGGTAATAGAATCTTGTGATATGTGGAATGTAAATTCACTTAGAACATTAATGGTACTTTGCTATCAGACTATAATGTTACACCAATTAAGTATATATGATAAATGAGAAAATAAGTGCAGCATATCAAAACTGTTGGAGATAGAAGTTTTTTTAATTGAGTGTTTAATGTACTATGAATATAAATTTTGTTCTCAGTATCCATCTGGAGTGGGAAGCCACACAATAATTTCTGGACCGAGTTTCTACGTCGCAAAGAACATTTACTTATCTGAAGGAAGGTATCTGAAGAGCATTTTCAGACTTTTTCTTTGTGCCAGTAATAATGGCAGTGTGTAATAAATCACTGCTCTACTGCTTTGTCTTCAATAAATAAGCTGGCAGTACCACTGCAAAGCTTTGGACTTCCTTCACTGTTAGTATAACCTGATCTTAATGATTCCTGTTCAATTTTGCTTTTTACTTTAACATAAATACAAGTGAGACCTGTTCAGTGAAGCCATCATAAACATAATTTAATTTGTATCAGGGTGACAATTTTTAAAAACAAAGGGGAAAAAACCAACCCTTCTCCATTCTCTCCCCAGTGTCCCATTTCTATTTTTAAAATAAACTCTTATTTTATAGGTAGTTGCATTGGGAAAGTTCTGGTGCTATAGTGTGAGACAGTGTAGTGGATCAAAGGACCCTTCATAGCAGTTAGGAAAAGCTGCTCAAAAGCATGATTTCTCAGTAATTGCATGAGCAGTCCTGTGAACCTTAACGTTATTTTAGAGGGGCCTATGTCTTCCCTGAAAACATCCTCAACAGAGATAAATTTTGAAGGAGTCCACAAACAACCAGTGTTTCTTAAACCATGTGGTTGCTCCAATGAATTCACTAGGAGATCAGTTTAAAATGGCTTCAAATTTTTTTTTTACATACCATGTCCAGAAGTTCTGGATCTTGCTGCCAGGACAGGTCAGATAGAGAGACACGTTCATGGTTAACAGGTTTGGTGCCTGGACTGATCCCTAGAAGTGATAAGTGAATGGAAACACTGACTTGTTGCTTAGCTGGCAGCTTAGAAAGTCGAAAAGCACTGGATAAATTAAGCAGTCGGTTTATTTAGTTGTAATAAATTCGTTAGTGTAAAAAGGCCATGACTTGATGCCATTTTTGATAAACCAGGAATACAGGAAAATATGTGAATTTCTGATGGAAGACTTGGTATTCCACCTTTGATAAATCTGTTTTGTACAGACACAGCTGCTTTTAATGTTAATGTCCCACACATACAAATTGTGGTTTTTATTCTCAGTGTTCATACTTTAAATCCATAAGTACATTGATCCTGGAAGTCTTCATTAAGAATTGAATGTCCTGCTTCACTGTGATGCTTTATATTTTCTTCTTATTTAGTGGAAAAAAACTTGTGTCTCATTGAATGTGTTGTTTGATAGTAAGCGTTCCAGTACCAAAAGAGGGCCTGCACAAGTATAAAAAAGCAAATATTTGGCAAAATTAAAAGGAACAAGAGTTCCAATGGCAATGCTCCTGCAAGAGTAAACATGAACATATAAGTGATGTGCTTTTAACGTTTTTTCCCTTTAACATGAAAGGGGAATGTAATGAACTTAAAGAGCTTTGTTGAGGTAGTGTGGAGCGGATGTGGGACCTCTGCTACGTGCGTTTAGTGAGACAGTACTGCAAGGGTCTTTGTTAGTGATGGGAAGCTGCAAGACAAGGTGTGGAGGGATGGCAGAGTTACTGGCTGAAAGATGTTTCCACCTTTGTGAATGGAAATCTAATGCTTCATCTCTTCTGCCCCCTCCTAATGAAAGATAAAGCATTGATCCAGCTTCCTGGGAAATCTTCCAGTTTGGAGACTCATAAGAGTTGGAAAGAAAAGTGGCAGAACTACAGCTTTAGAATCAGTTGCTTTCAAACTACAAATGGAGTATAGTAATATATGCATACAAAATTGCCCTTTGTTTTATTGTAAACAAAATTGTCCATCAGAATATGAGTGCACAGGTTTTCTGTTGTAAGAAAGTTTCAGGTCTATACACACAAACCTGGAAAGTGTAAGATCTTTAAGCTACTCCTGGCAAAATACTAGTTGGATTAACCAGATGTAACATTGTGATCTTTCACTAGGACTTCTGGGATCTGACTATAATGAATTAAACCTCAATGTTAACTCTTAATTTTGAGTGTCTTCCTGCCACTGCTTTTACCTGATGATTTTAAGCTTCTCCTTTCCAGCTACTTTGCCTTCTTTTTAACATTCCATCTTTTTCTTTTTTTTTTTTTCTGAGTATATCTCTGCGTCTGTTGTCAAGTGTAAACAGAGTAGTCTGCTGTGCACAACATGCCACTGAGTATCGATTCTCAAGTCCAATTCAGAATTTTGCAAGTCATGGGATCACAGGGCTCTGCACTTTGTATTTCTGTCTTCTTTACTGGTTTACCCCATGCTTTTCTGACTTGTAACAAATTAATGGACATAGAGCTGCTTGGAGAAAGCCTTCTAATCTTCTTGGTTTCTCTATACTGGCCCCAATAGATATACCTGTTCAGATACATCTGCATTAAAAAAATAATTATTTCTTTGTGCTTTAGTTAAAGAGCAAAAGTTAAATCCTCTTAAAATCTTTAAGTCCTGTTCAACTTCAGGTTTTTGCAGTTGGAGCAAATGGGGGCGGGCGATAATTGGGAGAGCTGTACAGTTATATAACTAAAAGCTTTTCTGCTGGAAGTTAGGAGAGCAGATTGCTTGGCCATCAATATGCGACACGTGTTCTTAATCATCCCACAGTGTCCATGCAGAGGAGTACAGTCAAGCAGTGTGTATTGGTTTGGTAGATTAATGTGTTCAAATAAAAATGCTATCAAAAATGTTCCTCTGGGGTACAGATTTTTTTTTAGGAAAGTAGAGGTGGTAGTATACCACTTGAGGGTTTAAGTAGTATTTATTTTGCATAATTAATGACAGATATTATTCTTGTATTGACATTATAACTGTTGATGGCTTTCAACATCAAGAATGTCATGTAAATCCTGGGGGGGGGGGGGAAATCAACTAGGAAAAAGAGATTTAACAATGTAACACAGTGGTGGTGAGTACTATATACTATTATACGGTGAAAATGCACTGTTGCTATTACAGAAGAATGCTCAACTAGCCAGCATTCATAAATTGTGTCAAAATTGTACATAAATATACATGAAAGCAGTGACGGGGACATCAGTGGTTTTTTCTGTATTTGACTGGAGTTGTTTGGTTTTGGTGGGGATTTTTTTTGTTTTAAGTTTTTGGATGGAATGCTGATATTACATTGATGTTATTGTTAGTATGTATGTTCAGAGAAAAGTGATGCAGTTAAAAGTATAATGCAACACTGGACTGAGATGAAAGACAGTAATGAATGAAGGCTGTTTGCCCTGCAAGTTTGTTGGATTTGGCGTTACAGCTGTTATCCTGCATAGTCCTTTCAAATCTATCAGGAGATGTGCCTTCAGCTTCTCTGCAGCATGTGCTAATTGTGAGGTTTGTTTGTCTGTGATGGTACAAGACCTTTGTATCAACTTCCAGATAAAAGCTCAAATGAAAGCACTGCTTGAATACAAAAGCTTGAACCATTGCATCTGCGCAGGCATCTGAAGTCTACTGAATTCTGTTTTAGTGGTAAATAAGATGCTGTGCTGCTGTTATAAGATAAGGTCTATTTTGGACCTTTGGTTTATTCAATTTCTTTATAATCAACCTTAGAGTTTGTAAATCAAATTTTTTTCTTTTTAAGTCATCAAAGGGAGAATCAGTCTAAACTGACCCCACTAACAGTCAAGGCTGTTAACATTTTCTTTGCTAAGGATCATTGCCACAAGAGGTCTGGACTTGGCCCTTAACCATGGCGGGGGGATTGATTCTTTCTCCTCTTCCTTTGGGTAGAGGAAATAAAGCAAGGAAAAACAAAGCAGGTTTTGGTACATTACCGTTAATTAAGCTTCAATGCAGGCCTCCAAAGGCATTGCCTGCCTTCCTGCAGGCACTTAAATTTGCCCAGGGTGGAACTTGCAATGTTACAAAATAACCAAAATAAATTTAAGGCACAAAAGAGGGATCCTTACTTAGCCCTGGCTGCACATCATTTGTGCTCTTTCTGCTGTGTTTATTGGGAGCTGCTCTTTCTAGAGAAGTCACTTGTTAGATTGACTTCATTGCAATGAAGTGAAACAAATCATAATTATATGAGGTTAAATAAAGTGGTAGAGGTTAAAGCATGAAAAATCAGTGTCCTGTCATGTAAGACATGCTTTGGGAGAGCAAGCAGGTTATTCTTCTATATGGAAACCAGAAGTCAGAAATTTGTCAGTTTAACCAGTGGCATCTATAGGACAGGCACGCTTTGCATTTTACAGAAAGCCTGTGGATGTTCATCTGGGAATAAGAGAGAGAGAGAGAGGCATGATGTCAAATGAAAGAGTAACCTTGCTTGAACATGTTCTGTCTTCAGGACTACTTTGTTTTGTCTTATTGCCAGATTTGTAAGATCTTTTTGACAGTAGGAAGAGGAATGGTCAAATATGTACGAAAATAATTGCAAGTCAAATTTGTCCAGTGAATATCCTTTCATTAGTTGGTAGCGTTTTCCACATATATATGGATGCACATCATAGAACAACAGTTTCTGCTCAGTAACTGCCAGCTTTCACTGGTCATTTAACAATAAAATGATGCAAAAAATTTGTCATAACGCATTTCTTATGAAAAAGAATGACTTCAGAATGCGTGTACCTAAGATGATCTTGGCATGGAGAATCTGAATATTATTTCTTTTTTTTTTTTTTTCTAGTTTGTGGAGACATCCATGGTCAGTTCTTTGACTTGATGAAACTGTTTGAAGTGGGAGGTTCTCCTGCCAACACAAGGTATCTCTTCCTCGGGGACTACGTGGACAGAGGGTACTTCAGCATTGAAGTAAGTTCTGTTTTTGACTGTGAAACTGCTTGCAGCCTATTTTATATGTTTAGCATCATAATTTTACCAGTTTAGGAATGCTGAAGCTCTTTGCAGATAGCAGTTGTCAGTGAAATAAATCCATGTTAATGTCACTTCTGGGGCTTTCATAAAGGTTGCTAGGTATCCAGCCAAATCCCACTATATCTGTGCTGGAAAGCTGATGGAGAATGGACATTGGTGCTAACTTGGGGCCATCCAACTGTAGCACAGAAGGCAGTCTGCTCTGCAGGTTGCACGAGCTAAATCAGTCAAATAGACGTCAGCTATTAGAAAAGAGGTATAACAGATAAACTAGATGAGAAATCTCACCGTTCAGTTGGATACAAATTTTAGGAAAATGGAAGGACTACATAGCAAGTAAATGAGACATAAAAGCTAGCAGATAACACACTATGCTGGAAAGAACAAACAAGTTCTATTTAGATATAGCATGTAAGAGTTCACGATCTCTGACTTTTAATGCTCCTGGATCCACAGAGAACAAGTGATGCATATGTGCCCTGTTGAAGACACTAAGACCTGATACAGACTCAAGTGTTGGATTGTAGAATGTGGAGGTCAAATGATAGCATCTTTAGCTGGCTTGTGCAGGGAACAGTGTCTGGTTGAACCTGCCCACCTTTAACTAGAAATTAGTGAAACACCAAGCATGGATCCTTTGTTGCAGATCGTTTCCTTTCAGAGAGAAGTTTCTTAAAAATAAGATTCAGTAAAACTACTTTTGCTTTATTAGTCATTTTAAAACTTGATTTAAAATGTTCACAGAATCTTTTGATACATTCTGCAAATAGAAATACACTATTCCAAATGCAAATGCTCTAAAAAGTTAAGAATGGCAAGGTACTGTAGCCCACCTGTCAAAAATGAGTATAATCAGGATTTAGTCTCATACTGAAGTCAGCACTTTGATCATCATTTTTTTGAGACAGATGTGCCTACTTCCTCCCTTCTCTGATCCACGGTGAGCTGTAAGCTAAATCATCACTGTGGATTGCCATGCTGGATTACTTGGGGAACACTGGGAGTGCAGGGAACTGCTTCACAGGCTTAAACTATTGTGCAGTTCACTCTTGAATGCCAGTTTTTTGATTGCCGTACTTAGTTCATTATTTACTTTAGAATTTGACCAAGAGAAGTTATATCTGGAAGAGGAGAGTTTTGTCTTTATTTCTATATGTGTGTTTAATGTGAGAAATAGAACACATGGATTTGCTTCAGCTTTCAAGTGTTTATCTGACAGTTTGCGAAAATCTGCTCCAGGGGTATTACTGATTACAGCAAGCCATATACCACAAAGCAAAATAGCTTATGGGTGGGGAATAAGGCCCTTGAAATTCTTCATTTAGCAACCTGCACATATATATTCTGAATTTAGTTTTTCCATTCTGGAACACTACCTTTTCACTGGAAGCAGTACTGGCTTCTGCCAGCACCAAGGAAATAGCTGAACTATTGCTTGTATTATTCCTGTTTGTATGTAATCACTACCTTTGTTGTTACATAACTGATTCTCCTCACCTGTCACCTTGATTAAAAAATGCCTTTGAAAGGAAAGGCAGATTTCTGGTTTGTAAGTGTTTGGATGTAGAGTTATGCATTCAGACATGAACTCAGCACAATAGGTAGCGACAAGGAAAGGAAGATGGTGAAGAATGCAACTTGGCATTTCAGGGCGGGGTGAGGGGAGGTTGCTTTTCGTGGAAAAGAGGCCGTGAGCACATCTAGCAGGCACTAGCTCTTGCCAGTACTTTGTGTTGGAGAAGCTGTGGTGTTAGACAGCCCTAGCCTGATCTCAGTGCATATTTCTACTGTGTCAGATGCACAGCGATCTTTATTCCATTGATCAGTTGGCTCCTCTTTCCGCTATGTAGACACAAGGCTATTGCAGTTCTCAGGTCTTTCCAAAAGAAGTAAGTAGCTGGTCCAAGGTACTAGTCATGAGTAACATAAGTTTTAACAAGAAATCCCTTTGATTTTCATGTGATATCTAGTGTAGAAGTGACACCATTGAGCCTAGACCTAGCTAGTTCTAGTAGTGGGCGAGATAATCCTTGTCTGTGGGCTGCAAAGCATTTGGGATTCTTCTGGATGAAAGGTACTATATAATGTAAGCTATTATGATTAAGAACAAAGGAAAAAATTGCTTAAGGTAGGTGGAAGGCATTTGATAATGCAGAGGGAGAAAGAGAGAAGTATTTGTATAAGGCTCTCGACAGAAATTACAGCCCTTGCCCCACAGAGCTTTTGATTTAAGGGCTCAATCCTTCATGTGTGTGCTCCGTTTTCACCAGAGCTCTCTTTTCCATTTGACCTTTTGGCAGAGCCTGAGCATTTTTTCACTTGGAATAACAAATTTCTGCAAGTTGCAATATCTGATACGGCACACTTGTTTCCTCGACTCTGTAACTGATAACATTTCCCTATTGTGCTTGTGCACCATTCCAGGGTTTTGACTCCAGAGTAGAAATCCCTCCGTTCTCGCTTTCAACAAGTTTTATGGTCATGGAGAAAATAAACCCAAACGATCAAAACAGAGGGCTATTTTTAAATCTAAAGAATAGCTAAAGCATAAGTGGTTCTGCAGGAATGGGTTGAAAGGAAGAATGACTAATCTCTACCTGAGTCTGAAAACTCTCTTTTGAAAGGCAGACATGAATGCCATGCAGTGAAGGGGAAATATACATATAGACAGCTTTTCATCACAGTCTTGGGGAAAATCACCATGAGAGTAATTACCAGCTATAATGCATTAATAATGTTATATAAATGAAAAAGTTGGAATTATTTTCCTGCTCAATCCCATGTAAAAACATACGGGCTTAAATGTCAATTGAGTATCATAAGGCACGTGCTGATCATTTTTGACAGAGCGTTTAGTTAAGATATGGAGAATTAAGCTAACATTCAAAATGAACAAAACCAGAGTTGTGTTTTAAAGTTCAAAACATTTATACATTTTCATTTCCTAAACACAAAGACTGACATTCCAGAAGGAGAAACTGGTTTTGTTGGATTTCGAGCAAGAGTAAAGCGAGCCTGGAATTTAATCATTGGACCTTGCATTGATTAAAAAAAACATCTGGCACTTGAGATGCTTCTGAAGTCACTACAGTGAAATTAACTGGTTTCTCCCAAGAAAATAATTACAGATAAATAAATTTGTGTCAACAAACTGTGAGCAAAGTGAATGCTGGTGAAACCATGTGCTTGTCAGCTCTTAAGTCTCTGTTCACTTTCTATTGGAAGAATAAACACCATTTGATTTCCTCCATTGCTCTGCTGTGTTAATGTTTTCCAATGACTGTCTTAATTTAAATAGTTATGGCTGGTCAGGAGTAATTTACCAGTGAAGTCAATTGGTTTCTTTCCACTTCTCTCAAAGCAAATAAAATCCTAATATCTTAATTGTCCTAAGTTTCCTTGTCCTTTTCTTCTATGTAACAGGAGCAAATATGTTTCTTTGTAGCAAGAATTTGCATCTTGTAAAAACTCATTTTTGTTAAGCAGTGCTCCTCAGAGCCATGGATTAAGTAATTCAACAAATTCAGTTTATTTTTCAATATATTACATTCCCAGATGGGAACGTGTGTTTGTGTCAGGGCTGTCCTTGTGGTTCCCGTGCCAGCCTTTTCCAGAGGGAGTCCCCAACATGCCAAGAACTCCTTTTGGATGCTGGAAGAGAACATGGGGCGGTGCCCTGGAGGTC
Organism: Clamator glandarius; assembly: GCA_033459285.1. Classification (NCBI taxonomy): domain Eukaryota; kingdom Metazoa; phylum Chordata; class Aves; order Cuculiformes; family Cuculidae; genus Clamator; species Clamator glandarius. The sequence goes on from JAUNZM010000404.1 coordinate 2,553,321, forward strand.
ACTCTCACTGTTTCCCGTACATTGCTTCCATCTCTCAGATCCATCTCCACAGAAAATAGGTGGGGTCAAGACTCAAAAAGAGATAGGAGCCAGCATTTGTATACCTGTTTAGAAAGTACTAGCTATAAGAATTAGAGGAACATTTAAGAAAAAGAATTTTCTAGTCACTTTTTGGTTGAAAAAGAGGTCCTTTGTCTTTGGACATTTTGAGGTACTTTTAAGGGACTGAAATGGGACTTCCATGGTCTAAACACTAGAAAAGAATCTAAAGCAAATATCGATGTTTTGCAGTTGATCACTTTGTATAAAAACATCAGAGAGACTAGCTAGGAAAGTGTCTTGCAATAATTGAAGTCTAGAGGTGCTAAAGTACCATGCAGGTCTCGAAACAAGATCCCAAAGCAGCTTGAAGCAATTCATCAGATGTTTTTAAAAAAAAAAAAAAAACATAAATTGAGGTTGAATGATTGAGATGAGATTATTGAACAACATTTTGGAAATAGCTGAGACCCTGACTGTGAGAAATGGATTCACTATTACTCAACAAGGATTTTGTTTGCACAGCAGTAACCTTTTTGATTTTTAGATACGCAACCTGTATGTATGTGATCTGTGGCTTTAGGAATGCAAAAAACATGTAAAGTAAGAGCACATTGGTAAAAAAAAAGTTGTGGCAGAGACTGAAAATTGTCACTGAAGATCTAGTTATTGTAAGGTTTGGTGCAATCGTATTATTCCTGTTCTGCAGCAGAGGGAGGGAAAGAGAAGGGATCATACTTTAAGCCTTGAAAGCTGGGGGAGGGAAAGGGTGAAATCCTTGTTGCAGTGAAGACGATACAATGTTTAATTTATTTTCAGTAATGTGCAGAGTCTTATTTCCCTGTGCTCAGGGTTGGTACCAGAAATGGTAAAAATTTGCATCTTTTGTATTTTGATTATAGATGCAATGTGTCTTAGAAACACAGCCATTATAAATAGTTATACTAGTAGTGTGAAGGCAGTTATATTTGTTAAAAGGTACATGGTTTCTATTGTGATTCCATTTTAGAAAACTGTGCCTGTACTTGGTACTGCAATGGTATAACTATTTTAGTGCAGTTAAAGTAATGCAATTTTTATATACAGGCAGGAGGTTCAATCACAGTGTGAAGAGGCTATGCCAATATACTTTTCCACAGTTCATAGAGCATCAGTAGAGACCTTAGTGACACATGGCTGCTACTGTCCTTTTGAATATTAATTACCTTGCCTTTATTCACACTTAATTTAATCTGCTGAGGAATGCCCAATGGCATCCGTCATGAGGGATTTCATGTTTTGCTATCCATACAAAGCCACACAGCTAACAGAGCAAGCTAGTTATTGACACATGCACCCAGAAGTGAGCAACTGTGTTGCTGTGGTTGCAGCCTAGTGGTGATGGTAATAGTTTCTCAAGGTTCCTTGTTTTGAGCACCTAACTTGAGATGTGTGCAAGAGGTCTGGGGTTTTTGGTTTTCCTTTTCAGAAGGAGCTAGGATGTCAAATTGTGCTAAGGCTCAGTTTTAGCATGCAACAGTAGAGTTAAATCCTGAGTTCATTTTAAAAATATGTGCCTTTGGCTTACATGGTACTTAATTGCACAAGCCTTTTCTTTCCTGATGGTGAGACTGCCAAAGCCTCAGCAGGAAAACAGCTTGACTATAGGAGCTGAGAGGTGAGCAGATACCTCTTTGTTATAAAATTAACATATCTGCTATTTCAACAGCCGGAAGATATTAAGCAAGTAAGCAGGGGTGCCAGTTGAGGGCTGGTATTTAAGAGGTGTAACCTTTTTGAACACCGTAGAGATGTCTGCATTGCAAGATTACTGCCTTATATTTTACACGGAGTCATAGGAGAACTCATATGTAGTATACTCTTAATGAAAAAGCTGGAGGGCAGAGGGAGGGAAACCCACCAGATTTGAAGATTTTGCTATGGGGAAGCACTATTATCAAATTAACAAATGTCATCCAGAGGGGCCTGGACAAGCTGGAGAAGGAGGCCTGTGTGAACCTCATGAGGTTCAACAAGGTCAAGTGCAAGGTCCTACACCTGGGTCAGGGCAATCCACAGTTTCAATACAGGATGGGGGACAATGTGATTGAAGAGGAGCCCTGCAGAGAAAGACGTGGGGGTACCGATTGACAAGAAGCTCAACATGAGTTGACAATGAGTGCTTGTAGCCCAGAAGGCCAACCGTATCCTAAGCTGCATTGAAAGAAGCGTGGCCAGCAGGTTGAGGGAGGTGATTCTGCTCCTGTATTCCTCTCTTGTGATACCTCATCTGGAGTATTGTGTCCAGTTCTGGAATCCTCAACATAAGAGGGATATGGAACTGTTGGATCAAGTCCAGAGGAGGGCCACAAAGATGATCGCAGGGCTGGAGCACCTCTGCTCTGAGGACAGGCTGAGACCATTGGGGTTGTTCAGCCTAGAGAAGAGAAGGCTCCAGGGACACCTTATAGCAACCTTCCAGTACCTGAAAGGGGCCTACAAGAAAGCGGGGGAGGGACTTTTTCAAAGGGCATGGAGTGATAGGATGAGGGGGAATGGCGTTAAATTGGAAGGGGGAAAATTTAGCTTAGACATTAGGAAGAAATTCTTCATGGTGAGGCACTGGCACAGGTTGCCCAGGAATATTGTGGATGCCCCATCCTTGAAGGTGTTCAAGGCCAGGTTGGATGTGATCTTGAGCAGCCTGGTCTAGTGAGAAGTGTCCTTGCCCATGGCACGGGAGTTGGTACTGGATGATCTTTAAGGTCCCCTCCAACCCAAACCATTCTATTCTATTAAATAACTGAAGATTGTAAACTCAGATTTTCAACAAAGGGAAATTATCATCAATCTTTTGACTTCAGTAATTATTACTATAAGCAAAACATAGTTGGAAGAAAAATAAAATCAGAATGTTTGCTCATGATATGTTGTTTGGACATAAGTTTCTTGTATGTAAATGCCTGTGTAGGTGTAAAAGCCATGAAAAATTGCCACCATCATGTGTGTTATTTAGTTTTTATGGGGGAAAAAATTAATCAGTGTCTAGTTCTTGTTTAATATTATATATTGCATCACTGGACCTCTGAACAGAAAAGGGAGAAATTTAAAGAAATTATGTAAACAAAATAAACCTTTAATTTGGTACCATTGAAATCAACACAAGATATGAATGGTGGGCTTACATTACTTCAGTAGTGGCAGAAAAATGTAGAACGTTCTGAACTGCATCAATTTTCTTTCATCTTCCCAGTTTGGTTCTCCTATGTGCTTCAAAGGAAGTACTGAATAAAAAGAAAAAAGAAAATCTATGATAAGGAAATGCAGAGAGATCTACCTGTAAGCAAGTATCAAGTGCCAAAAAAAAAAACTAAAACCTTCCAACTTTCCTTATTTTCCCTGCTTCCTACATCTGGATGATATTTTAAGTATTTAGTACTCAATTCAATCTTGCAAAGGGTTTATTAAGATTAAAAACTTAGTTATAAAGGAAATATAAACCGCTCCTTTTTTTTTTAATAAAGCACTTTATCTAAGCACTAATCATTGTGCTTTTCTAAATTGCAAGGTACTTTGGCAGGATTAGAAGCTCTAGGGTAACTTAGATACAACATTAAAAGCTGAAACCTTCCTTGCACAAATGGAGGTGTCACTTTAAACTTCTTGTCTCACAACATTTAAATCCAACTTTTGTGTTAGCCAGTAAGTTCAAAGAAGTGGAAGATTCTGGAATGAGGAAATCAAAAAGATGGAGAATTGTGCTGGTAACTTGGAGAAGTGGAGGCTTCCTTCCCTGTTGAAGTGAAATCCTCAAACCAAAATCTTCTCTCTTCCACGTGAACTCCAGCAAACTTTCCCTAGGCAAATCCTTTGCAGTTGTTTTGGGTCACAGCAAATAATTATGGTCTTAGGTCAGAGGAATTTCATGCTGGATTATGTCAGCATGATCTACCTGGTGTTCTAATGTCTCATCTCACTTCCTGCAGTAGCCGTAGCACCCAGGAAACGGCATGAGCTGGGAGGCCTTCCATATGTTTCCAAAGAGGAGAATTCCTGTTGCAAGTCCTGGAGGATGCTGCCTGTACTTCTTGCTCTTTTTACCTGACTCTAAATCCTCTGAATAGAAGAATAGAAACTATGGAGTGCAGGCAAAGCGTCCAGACGTTTACATGTAATAAATTCAGGACAAAGAGGAGTAGTAGTATAAAAGCCCTGCTGCTATGTAATTATCTATGGATAGCGTGAGGTTTAGCACAAATATAAAAAGGTTGTATCTATTTTCCTGTTTTGTTTTTTTTTTTTTTAAGGTGTGGACTGTGGAGGAAATAAGGGGCAGAAATCAAAATATTTGGATGTAATTCTTCTGTTTCTTCTGTTTATCAAGACATTCTGACCTGTGGAAGGGAGTTCATACTGTGCAGATTTAGAGGCATTACATTGACAAAATTGCTGGTTTTGCTCTGAGCAGAAACTGTGGTTAGAAATACATTCCAAATTTCTAAGCTATTGACTATTAAAGTAAAAAAAGTAAATTTTTCACTCAACAGAGTGAAGGGGAGTGTTAGGAGGTAGTTGTAAATGAAACTATCTTTTGTTTCTTGTGCAACAGTTCTGCAGTTCATGGATATTCAAGAAAGGAAGGGTTGGAGCAGAAATTATTCAGACAGTTTTCTAGCTCTTGTTTTTAGAGAGGCATTCTTGCAGACAGTGGGCTCACCTCATGGAATAGATAGGTCTTATTTCCATCAGCTTCCTTGGAGCTGTGAGTTTGTCAAACAGGTATGTGAGTAAGGTCATCCTGCACAGAGGGTAAATCTTCCATGAAGCTTGAAAGTTTACTCATTTGTTTCCTCGTGCTTTGGCATCATTGCCATGTAAGTTTTGTTTTCAAGACAACTATTTTAGTTGGAAGGTTTTGAGAAGTCTTAGCAGAGATTAGCCTCTTCAAGTTTTTTTTATCTTTATAAACACGTCTAGAAGAAATGTTATCTCAAGTAGGAATTTTCTGGAAAGATAAAAGGCTTTATAGAAGTTTTGTAGTAGCAATTTAATGCAAAAGCTTTGTGGACTTTTTCTTGGTTGTTTGGACACATCAAGTTAAGTATTCACGTAAAAACTGTGAAATACTGGAAGCTGAGGTATTTCCTGAAATGTGGGTTAAATTGTTCTAGGACAACTTTTCCTTAGGCCAGGAAATGTGGATCTTCCGTTGGAATTGTTTCCATCACGGGTTTCTGCCTAAACTGGTAGGTGGAGAGTGCACACTTTGGAGATGCACAGCATTATTTCTGGATAGTTGGGACAGCTGGAGGCAATACATGACTGAACAGGGATATCCTGCTTAGAAAAGTGTTAAAAACTTTGTCATAAATACTGATACTAGTTTCAGCCAGTCCAGGTTGAAGTGCAGCAAAATTTTTGCATGCAATATATGAAGAGTGAAGTTAACCTGTTGAAAATAAGAGTTTTGCACATAGTAATTTTTCTTCTGCCCCATTTTTTTTTTGGTAATGAAGAGGGAAGTATTGTTTAAATTACTTAATTGTGAGTGAGTTGTCTTTTTTTCTCTTGTTTCTGATTCACAGTGTGTGCTGTACTTGTGGGCCTTGAAAATCCTTTACCCCAAAACACTGTTTTTACTTCGTGGGAATCATGAATGTAGACATTTAACAGAGTATTTCACATTTAAGCAAGAATGTAAGTCTACCTTGTTACCTTTCTCCTCTTAACTCCCTTTGCACAACTTGATTTGTTATCATCTGAATATTTGAGTTTTGTTTACTATGATTAAATTTAAATGTACGTTTCATGTTAGCTATCAGTAATTTTTAACTGTAATCACTGTTCCCTGAGAGGACAGTCAGCTTGCAGAGGCTAGAGAGGGTGGTGCAGTGCTAGAGGAAGGAAGGGTTTAGACCCTCCACAGTGGATAAAGACTGTCCATACCTGTACAAAGCCAGGAGTGCTGTCACTTGGAGCTGCAGGCACTGAACCACTTTTGCTTTCCAGCCTGGCCTAGGAAGCAGCCCTGGGCTTCTACAGGGTCATTTGGGCCTGGATGCTCTTGGTAAACCCATGCTGCTGCTGCTTTTTGGCAACAGCGGCTGCCAGCTTGCTGCCCTGCACAGCAGCTTGGCAGTGAAAACCTGCCTGCATGCTAGCTCTGGCACCTCTGCGACAGGTCCTTGATTGCTAGTGGAGGAGGTGACATCTCACTGGGTCTCATCTGCAGCAGGGTTAAAATGCAAGCAATTTTTATGTTGTTATTTGTTGGGTTGGTTTTTTTTCCTTTAAGTATAGCGTTTTCACATTTACCCTGTAACTAAACTTAAAATTTTCAGAATGCTCTTTTTACAGGGATTCCATTTTTATGTTGCAATAAAGCATACAGTGACACATAAAAGCTCATTAGATGTAGACCTTCACCTGCACGATGAAGCTAGTTTTTTTTTCCCATGACACTATAAGCTGCAACTATTGCCGTACATCTCTATTCGCTTTTCAGCATCAGGAATAAAGGAAATGTTAATTGTCTCAAAGGCTTCATGGTTTACTGACTTCAATATGCATATTGGTAAATTAACATTTCGGTTTCATTTTACCACCTCGTTCATTTCATAGTGGCATTTCTGTAGATAATTAATTATAGGGGGCTGGCTTAAAGTTCTGATTACTTAATAGAGAATATATTGAGCAGTAATGTAGTAGACAATAACCATTCAGCAGACCTTTTAGGGTTTGCTGTATAGATTTCATAGCAGACTATAATGGTATATTAAATTATTTATTTACTGGGTTTTTTTTGAAGAATATAATAAACTTGGCAGAACTTTTATTAGTTTCACCTCAGAGCCTAAAATTTTTTTCCAGCTGTGAAAAACAATAATCCTAAAGAACTTTTTGCAAGAGGCAATCTTTGGTACAGTCCTCAATGCAAGAGAGAGCAAGACTGAGATACTGAGTAGCATCCTCATTTCTTCTTTCCTCTTAAATATTAATGGCACTTTCTGATACCATCTTAATCTTTAAAAGGTAAAATCAAATATTCAGAACGCGTATATGATGCCTGCATGGATGCCTTTGACTGCCTTCCCTTGGCTGCTCTGATGAACCAGCAATTCCTGTGCGTACATGGTGGCTTGTCTCCAGAGATCAACACCTTAGATGACATCAGAAAAGTAAGTCTGAATAGTTCTCAAATGTAAGAAGTGAACAATTAATCACCAACAAGTAAAACCTGAACCCTTTTTTCACTGTTGTTCATTTTTGCAAGATGCTATTGTGTCACTTTGACATTCATGTTGATGCTATCACCTTTTAAAGGTCTTTTTAAATAGACCCTTAAAGGAATTGCTGCAATTAGTGGTGTTATATTGAGGCAAGGAAATCACCAGTTTCCAGTAAGACGAAGGATTTACTCTCTTTATAAAAAAAATGTGTTAGGTATATAAGTATTTAGGAGCAAATTAATGCAGAGTTAATTTATTTAAGGTATTATCTACTAGCACAATGTAAGCACATTATCTGATGATTCCTTGTGCCTTGTTAGTCATTTTGTGCTTTCTTGGAGAAGAGATAAAAATAACTCTAGAAAAACCTCACAATACTTAAAACATATAACAAAAAAGTATGATATGATTGCAATACATATAGTCAAAACAGCATTATTATTTTAAAAAGAGTTGAGAGCTTTTTTTTCAGTAAGTCCAATATTTGGTAGGTACCCTTGGGTACCTACCAAATTGTCTAAGCAAGGCCTAGTAAGTTGATGCTTCTGTGGTACTCTTGTGTTCTGAGAAATTTCTTGTGAATCTCATGAAAGTTTAGAGAACAATGTCAAACACTTTCTTCATGTAATCCAGAGTTGTTGAACATTATTGAGGATTATTTATTTTCAGGTGCTTTGTAGAAGAGATTGCAATCAATATTTCTAAAAGGAAGTATTTAAATAATTCATTCTTAGTGTTTCTAGCAGGGAAGATTTTCTTTTTTCTTGCTTGCAGTTTGAGACTTGCTGAACATGGATGTTTATGGGTGAGCTGGAGAAAAGGAGGCTGAGGGGAGACCTCATTGCTCTCTACAACTACCTGAAAGGAGGTTGTGAAGAGGAGAGTGATGGCCTCTTCTCCCAAGTGACAGGGGACAGGACGAGAGGGAATGGCCTCAAGCTCCGCCAGGGGAGGTTCAGGCTGGATATCAGAAAACAAAAAAATCTTCACGTAAAGGGTCATTGGGCACTGGAACAGTCTGCCCAGGGAGGTGGTTGAATCACCATCCCTGGAGGGGTTTAACAGACGCGTGGATGAGCTGCTCAGGAACGTGGTTTAGTGCTTGATAGGAATGGTTGGACTTGATGATCCTGGGGGTTCTTTTCCAACCTGGTGATTCTGTGTGTGATTCTGTGAGCTTTAAAGTTCCTGAAAGATAAAATATATTCCATAGTTAATTTATAGCCTACTGAGAACTTAATGTGATGTAAAAAACAAACAAACCCCCAACAAAACAAAAAACTTGAATCAGTAATTATGTGTTTTGGTTTGAAAGTGATTACATTAAGATATTAACTGCACTTTTAAAGATTACAGAATGTAAAGATTTGTTTCTGAGGTAAAGTTTCACTATCTCATCAAGCAAAAATATTCTCAGCCTGAAAATTATCTGGTTTTGCAACAATGTAATAGCAGAGTAAAATTGTTTAGCTCTCAGTTTCTAAATTAGTATAATTTACATTTTAACTTCATGCAAAAACACTAGGAGGTTTATTCATCTGTGGCAATCAGCAGGAATTGGTTTTAAATATTTATAAATTGTTATTTAATTTAAATGAATTATAGTTACAAAAGTATTAATTGGTAGAGGACTGAAATAAGCCAGAAGTGTAGGTATGCAATGAATTTTTCATAATCAAGATGCAAAGATAAAATTGTAGACATCTCTTATTGAAACTTTTTAACAATGTTGAAAACCTGTAAAACTGGTTCTTTGTTTTTGAAATTTGTTGGATTCTTTTTTGAAGGGGAGAGGGGAAGATAAGCATACAATTAAATCATTACTTGATCTTTCTGGTCAGAGTTGAGATTGTTTTGTACTGTGAACACAATTCATACAACCATCTTAACAAGGGATGTTTTTAAATTAAAGAGTTCTTGCAGAGGAATGCTGATTTTTAATATTTCCCTGTCTTGCTCTACTTTGACTTATTTACAGTATGATTCTATGTAATTTGGATTTTTTAATATCAGTACTCAGGTAGAAAGGGTTTGGGTTTTTTATCTGTTTAATTAGGGTTAAGGTTATAAGAGCAATAAGTATGTCAAGGCAGGATGCTGCAATGCAGAGATGTTGTCTTGGTATTTAAATACAATTTTTGTGAAAATGATTTTAAGTCATAAATTGGAACTTGCTTTGAAATAATTTTTTTTTTCTTGAAGAGCCTCACTCACATAAATCAAGTGCCATGATGTTTGAAAAAATTAAATATAGAAATACCATCTTTTGGGACACGCCTGTCTCCTAGGGGGACAAAAGTCCTCACCAAAAACCTAGTTAAGCTCATAAATCACGCTTTAAACTAGATGTGAGGGGGGAGAGGATGGAGGCCAGGCAGGATGGGAGTGAGCCTGGAGGTGAGACTTCAGTGGCAAAGGGGTGGTGTGCTGGTGATGCCTGCTGGTATATCACCACTAAGCAAGAGGGGGTGAGTGCAGCTGAGGACGGTAGGCAGCAAACTGGCACTGTGGCCTTAGTTAAGTCAAGGGCCGCTCAGTTGGGGAGAAGCCCTATTGCGAAGGCTGAAGCTACGCCTGCCCAGCTGAAGTGCATTTACACTAATGCACGCAGCATGGGAAATAAGAAGGAGGAGCTGGAAGCTGTGGCAGGGCAAGGAGACTATGATGTCGTTGCCATTGCGGAGACGTGGTGGGATGACTCGTACAACTGGAGCGTACCCATGGTGGGGTATAAACTCTTCAGGAAGGGCAGAAGAGGAGGCAGGGTAGCCCTCTATGTTAGAGAGGGCTTTGATACCCTTGAGCTGGACTACGGTCAGGATGGGACTGAGTGCCTGTGGGTGAAAATCAGAGGAGCCCATGGGCAGGAAGGGATTGTGATGGGAGTCTGCTATAGACCACCCAGCCAAGAAGAAGCAGCTGATGAGCTCTTCTACAAACAACTGAATGTAGTCTCAAAATCGCTACCTCTAGTCCTTGTGGGAGACTTCAATTTCCCAGATATAGGCTGGGAGTATGATACAGCAGAAAGGAAGCAGTCCCGGAGGTTCCTGGAGTGTGTGGAAGACAACTTCCTCACACAGCTGGTGAGTGAACCGACAAGGGACGGTGCCCTCCTGGACCTGCTGTTTGTGAACAGAGAAGAACTGGTGGGGGATGTGAAGGTTGGAGGACGCTTGGGGCAAAGCGATCATGAGATGATAGAGTTCTCAGTGCGGGGTAGAATGAAGAAGGAGGTTAGCAGAACAGTTGCCCTCAACTTTCAGAGAGCAGACTTTGGGCTGTTCAGAAGGCTGGTTGGAAAAAGTCCCATGGCGGGCGCTCCTTGAGGGCAAAGGTGTCCATGAGGGCTGGGCGCTCTTCAAGAAGGAACTCCTAGCAGCTCAGGAGAAAGCCGTCCCCAAGTTCCGGAAAAGTAGCCGTCGGGGTAAGAAACCAGCGTGGTTGAGTAGGGAGGTCCTGAGAGACATCAATAGGAAGAGGAGGGCCTACGACCGCTGGAAGAAGGGGCAGGCATCCTGGGTGGACTATAGGATGGAAGTGAGAACGTGCAGGGAAAAAGTCAGGAGGGCTAAGGCCCAACTAGAAATGCGATTGGCCAAGCCTGTGAAAGACAACAAAAAGTCTTTCTACAAATACATCAACAGCAAAAAGAGGGCTAGGGAGAATCTCCAGTCCCTAGTAGATGCAGAGGGAACAAGAGTAACAGGGGACGAAGACAAGACTGAAGTGCTCAATGCCTACTTTGCCTCAGTCTTTAACAGTAAGGAAAATTATTCCATCTGTGCACAACCCCAGGGGTTGGAAGAGAAGTATGCAATTCCCAAGGTCCAAGAGGAGGTGGTTAGAGACTTGCTTGCCCAGCTAGACACCCACAAGTCTATGGGGCCGGATGGAGTCCACCCAAGAGTTTTGAGGGAACTGGCGGATGTGCTGGCCAAACCCCTTTCCATCATCTTCCAGCAGTCCTGTATGACTGGGGAGGTTCCGCTGGACTGGAGGCTGGCTGATGTCATGCCCATCTATAAGAAGGGGCGCAGGGAGGATCCGGGGAACTACAGGCCTGTCAGTCTGACCTCGGTACCAGGGAAAGTCATGGAGCGGGTGATCTTGAGTGCGATCATGAAGCACTTGCAAGAGAACCGGGTGATCAGGCCCAGTCAACACGGGTTCATGAAAGGCAAGTCTTGCCAGAGTAATCTGATCACCTTCTATGACCAAGTGACTAAACTCTTGGACGAGGGAAAGGCTGTGGATGTGGTCTTCCTAGACTTTAGTAAAGCCTTTGATACAGTTTCTCATAGCATTCTGCTTCGGAAACTGTCGGCCTCTGGCCTGGACGGGCGCACACTCTCCTGGGTGAAAAACTGGTTGAATGACCGGGCCCAGAGGGTGGTGGTAAACGGAGTTAAATCCAGCTGGAGGCCAGTTACAAGTGGGGTTCCCCAGGGCTCAGTCCTGGGTCCAGTCCTGTTTAATGTCTTTATCAACAACCTGGATGAAGGCATTGAGTCCTCCCTTAGCAAGTTTGCAGATGACACCAAGCTGGGTGGAAGTGTCGATCTGCTGGAGGGTCGGGAGGCTCTGCAAAGGGATCTGAACAGGCTGGACTGCTGGGCTGAGACCAATGGCATGAGGTTTAACACGGCCAAATGCCACGTCCTGCACTTGGGGCACAACAACCCTGTGCAGAGGTACAGACTAGGAGAAGCCTGGCTGGAAAGCTGCCAGGAGGAGAAGGACCTGGGGGTGCTGGTTGACAGTGACTGAACATGAGCCAGCAGTGTGCCCAGGTGGCCAAGAAGGCCAATGGCATCTTGGCTTGTATCAGAAACGGCGTAACCAGCAGGTCCAGGGTGGTTATCCTCCCTCTGAAGGGGCTGGTGAAGGGGCTGGAGAACAGGCCTTATGAGGAGTGGCTGAGAGAGCTGGGGTTGTTCAGCCTGGAGAAGAGGAGGCTGAGGGGAGACCTTATTACTCTACAACTACCTGAAGGGAGGTTGTGGAGAGGAGGGAGCTGGCCTCTTCTCCCAAGTGACAGGGGACAGGACAAGAGGGAATGGCCTCAAGCTCCACCAGGGGAGATTGAGGCTGGACATTAGGAAAAAATTCTTCACGGAGAGGGTGGTTAGGCATTTGAACAGTCTGCCAAGGGAGGTGGTTGAGTCACTGTCCCTGGAGGTGTTTAAGGTGAGGGTGGATGAGGTACTTAGGGGCATGGTTTAGGGATTGGTGGGAATGGTTGGACTCGATGATCCAGTGGGTCTCTTCCAACCTGGTTATTCTGTGATTCTGATTCTCTTTTATTCGCTGAAATGCTGGCAAAAAAAAGGAAAAAAATGCACACAATAGTTCACACAGAATTTTCAGTTATACCTCTTTGTCAGTGTTAGCAAAGAATCTTTTAGTTATTCAAACTCCATTGCTTTAAAGCTGGGAGCAACTCAAAACTGCAAAATAGATTGCTTTGGGTCTTTGTTTGCCAACCCATGGAATGAAAAACAGAAACTTTGCCTCAGCATTTCTGTGATTCGTAGTTGAAAAGTTAGTATTTCTTTGTCTCCTATATTTCTTAGTTAGATCGATTCAAGGAACCACCTGCATATGGACCTATGTGTGATATCCTGTGGTCAGACCCCTTGGAGGACTTTGGAAATGAGAAGACTCAGGAACACTTTACTCACAACACAGTCAGGGGGTGCTCATACTTCTACAGGTGAGTATTACTACTTTGGATGGGTTTCTATAGGTGAACTTGTTCTGATATTGCAGTATAAATGTTTGCTTGAAGTTTGTGGCACTACTTAGATAATTGGACATTTTATGCAGGCTTGCCTTGTTTTCAGGTAAATTTGTGTTTGGTTTATTTGTATTTTGCTTTCACTCACAGCTAGGAAACTCTGAAATTACTTTCTTTTATTTACCAAAGCCTGTTCATTTTGCTTATTTCTGTTGTAAGTTAGAGTATGAATGTGTCGCTTCTTAAAAGGGGCAGGTTGCTACATTTCTAGTTCGAAAATTGGAACATAGTTTTGAATGAAAGATGCCGACATTGGAAAACACACTACCCGTTGCTCTGCAGGGCAAGTGAAAATTTTGATTTCCCACAGACAGGTACTTGTTTTTCAGTTTTATCAAAATTTTGTTTATGTTTGGGCATAATTCTTCCCAAGAAATTCACAATTTGTATAGCATTGGTTAAATGGGACTTTGAAGAGTAGAAATGCGGATAAGTGCCTGTAACATTCTTGCAGAAACATGTATAGACTTAGACATAAAGACATCAATTGTAGCTCATCTTTGAAATTATTTCTTTCCATTGGAGTTTCCTAGTAAAATATAACTGTGAGAATATTCCTGAAAAAAAAAATAGTAAGTGGCATAGAAGGATGCGTAAAGCAAATTTGTGGGTTAGTTTGTGACTATTTAAAGGAAGTTCTCCTTTCTGCTTAGTGGTGATTGTCAGTTAAGCAGGGAGATTTTCTGTGTGTGTCTCTGTGTAAACAGAATCAAATGACTCTCTCTCTTGTACATTAGTGTGGATTTCCAGGAGTGCTGGAGGATGGCCCACTGATCCCATCTTTGGCAATGCACAAGGAGGCCAAAGTGAGCAATGAGCAGTTCCCTTTTCCCAGTTCTGCCTGGGTGCCAACTGCTGCCTTTCTCCATTCCCAGTAGTAGGCTTCTTAGTCTATAGTCCGAGTGCTGTGGACACGAACCTGTTAGGTGTGCTTGAGCTGGTGGTGAAGTACCTCTCAAGTTCTATTTCTATTCTCCCTTCATCATAGGGGAAGCACTGTATTACCTCGTGAACATTACCTTATGTTGGTGATTACATCGAACCTTCCTCTGACAGCATGGGGATTTTGAGGGATTTGTTAGTCTTTTTTTCCTGTTATGGTAGTTAAGAACAACTTACAAGGACATCAAAGTAACAAAACTGGCAGGGGAGGAGGTTAAATGGCAAAACAAGAAATGTATTCAGTGAAAAATAAAAAAAATAATTTTTGTGCAGGAGAAATGTGCAGATGCTTTTGAAATGTTAAGAAGTTGTTGAACCTTTTGAAGGGAACAGTTCTGTTCCAGCTCATGCTAGCAATACACGTCTTAAGTTTTCCAGGAAGCTCCACAGAAGTGACGAACACTATTCTTTCAGTTATCTTAGAAAGTCTGTCCTTGAATGTAGCTGACCTGTAGCTATTTGGTAGGGTGTCAAAAGTAAATCAATGGCTTTCAGTAGCTGGGAGACAGAGCAACTAAAATCAGCTTCCTTGTTGGTAATCTTAACAGAAAGTTAACAGATTATTTGACTTTTAGAAATTAGTTTTCCTATTCCTTTATTTGAGCTGTAATTGCTGCAGTGTGGGAATGGGCTAAGAACAAAGCAGTTTGCACTGCAGCCTGGGCTGCTGGCATGCACCTTTGTGGGCAAGTCATACCACTGCCTTTTGATCAATAATGCCTGAAAGGTGCTCAATAAATGTGTTTTGTCTCATTATGAAAGAAGGTGTCAAACTATTGCAAACAATTGATCTGTTCAGAAATTGACTTATGACTCTGAGGGCTAAAATAATTTCTCTTGTTTCAGGAGCACCAAACCTCGGTGCATGCCAGTGAGTAATAGCAGTTTGCCTTCACAAACCTCTCTTAGAAAAGTGAAAAGCATTGCAAACATTCTTTGTGCTTAGATACAGGGTTTATTATGTAGTGGAACAACTTTGGGATTGTAGGGGTTTTTTTTCCTCAGAGGTTTGTTTTGTACAATTACTGTATCTGTTTCCTCCTGAAAATATATCACATCTAATCTGTGTCCTGACTCATATTCAGAAGAGTGCATATTTCAGGAAAAGAGGAAATATTTGGAAGATACTCAATTGTCAGGTCATGTGTGGGTCACATGTAGCTGCTTGATGATATGAGCAGATGACTAGCTTGGAGTCATGTTCTCTGAAATTCTGTCAAGGCAAGTGCCACTCTTAAAAGAAGTGGCTGTTTGCTCTGGATGGTCACTAATTGTTTGTCTAATGATTATGCCTGGCAAAAAAAAAAAAGTATCCATCAGTTCACAAAGTCCAGTTTTGCTTGTCTTTTCTAGTTACTTCCTGAGAAAAGTAGCAAATTTCCCTAAAGAACCAGCTCAGCTTCTCAAGCAAGGACTGAATTATGCAGCCCTCCAAGACTGCCTGTTGATACAATGGACTTTATTTTTTCTCCAATGAATGCAACTTCTTAGTTTCTTCAGTCATTTCCAGACAGGAAAGTTATAAGATAGCAGTGGGTACTTTAAAGGAAGTCAGGAAGATTTCGGGCATGCATGTGAGCCAGGGAAATGATTTTTACATTATTATTAAGGTCTTTTAATCAAGTGCAGGAAATAAGTGTAATAAATAATTTTCATTTTATGTTCATTTTGATGGCAAATTTCAAATTACCTTTCTCTGAGTTAAAGTTATTTCCTATAAAAAATGCTGTGAGGAAAACAGCAGGAATGTGACTTTCTAACATGCAACATAATAACGGGATTTCCTAGCTGACTAGTACCTGAAATCTCCCTTCAGTCAAAACTCATTTGTGAAACATTGAGCCATTTGTTTGTGGTAGATACCTATGGGAAAGTATAAAGACTGTAGCTTACAGACAAGCTTCTTATTGCGTTTCTTAGGTGATCACTCCCATGCAGCTATTGAATTTCAAACTGATCAGGTTTTTCTTCAAGAAATTTCCTGTTGTGTAAGAGTTCTAGAAAGTGTTATAACTTGCACTCTAAAATGTCAGATCTTGAAACTACAGGCCTAACCTGTCATTTAGAGATGTAAAGAATAGTTAGGTTAATATTCAAGGATGCTAAGAGTGAAGGCTTTTAATGCATGCCTTTTGCAGTCCACAGCGTGGATTGTCAAAATCTATGGATCCTTGGAAACAGCAATAGCACAATTTCACAGTGAAAGGTAACTGTGAAATTTAAGTAGTTCTTGGAAATGTAGTAAAGTTCTCTGTTCCTTTAAAGTGAACAAAGAGCAATAGTGATGAGACTTCATTTCCTCTATTTGAAGTGGAAGATTGTATGCCCTTCACAGTCCTGGTCATGATTGATGCAATTTCATGAAAGAGTTAAAATAATTAATTGGGTGCTGATTGGGTAAATTGTTTTTTAATTATGAGGTAAATGGAACTTTTCTTGCCCATAGAAAATCATGTCTATTCAGGGAATGCTGTGAACAAGAGGAAAATAACTTGCCTGTGAGTGATTTCCCACCTCCTAACCCTCCAATTTATCAGCTGATCCAGCCAGTAAAGAAGTCTCCTTTTTATCAAATTATTTAGTTTTGCCTTGAATTTATTTAATGAATATTTATTTGCACTCAGATGGTTGTACTGATCTTGCAAATGACCCATTGCAGTTGTTTCATGAACTAATAGTACAGTAGCTCTCAGGCATTTCTGTAAGAAACATATCTAACTTGGCAAGATATACTGCTACTTACCATCTTGGGAACGGCTTCTTTCACTAAACAGAAAGCTTAAAGAAATCGGCTGAACTCTTTTATCTCTGAAAATAGTAGTAACTTGCTAAGGGGGCTTAGGCAGTCATTGAGGTGTGGGGAAAACTCCTTTCTAAGCCACACTAGAATGAGGAATGTAATCATTCCCGTAAGTTTTACTTGATGGATGGAGAATTAAAATGTTGTTTCATCACATTCAGGCAAAGTTACTATGAACATGTATGGTCCTAACCATGATAAACTGCAATTGGATCCATGTCCAGCTTGTTTCATTTCCTTTGCTTTGGTAAAGGACATTGGGAGATTGGTTGCTCCACTGAGTTAATTAGCAGTGCAGTGTCTTATCCTATGTAAAGTAGATACCAGGAGTAAGCACTTGTGCAAGCTTAACACTCACTTTCTGGAATCATTTGTGTATATAAGACTTGATTAATTGCTGACTGTTAACAAGAGCATAAGTAGAATGGCCATGGTCAAAGTTCATGAGTGACCTTAAAAACAGAGCAGATACTCAGAGATTTTCTGCTGGCATGGTGCTCCAGCCTTTTGGATTTTCCTAGTGAGTTTAGTATGAGTGCTTAAGGAATTCTGAGTTTTATAAAGCTGTTTGGCTATTGACTACATTATTAGATTTTTCAAAAGCAGGCAAAATAACAAAAGCAGAAATGGTTGGCAGAGGTAGGAGTGACCAGCATTGCAGTCTCCTCTAAGAACTTCATAAGCCTGCCTTGGGCAGCAGTGAAGTGATTCAACCTTATAGATGCTCTGGGACATAATTATAATTTTGACTTTTCTAGCACATAATTTTAATGGTTTACTTTACGTGCATGTAAAGTTTGTGGGTATGCAAAGACTAGAGAAATGTCTGCTGAAAGCTTTTGAAGACTGTAGCATGTTTCACCTGGGAGTTTGAAGCGCAATTGTATGAATGGGTTTTTTTGCAGTAGCAGCATTTTAAACAGGTTCTTCTGCCCATTTCTCAATTTTTCCTTCATCTAAGCCAAAAGCTTTTTTGCTGCCCTTGCATTATGTGCCCAGCTGTATTGGTAGAATTGCTCACGTGCTCCATCAGACCTGGGAACACGTCCAGTTTTATAAAGCATAACTCTGCAAAGAAGATACATGTTCATTTGTTTTAATCCCATGCAGTTCCCTGCTCCACTTCTCAGTGCAGCTCTATGGACAACACAGCTAAGGGCAACAAACAGCAGGTGGAAAGAGATGTACTGTGAGCTGCCTATGACAGCATTTGCCTTTGGCCTCTGAAGACTAAAGTGTGAGGCCAATGGCTTTTGCTGAAAATGTGCAGGTAATCTTAGAGAATTTGTTTAGCTAAATTTTTACATCCGCTTTGTAAAGAAACATTTGCACATCTCTTTAATGGTAACATGAAGGATAGAAAAAAATAGATTAAATCCATACTTTTTTTTTCACCCACAGTTATTGGTGGAAAAGCAGTTTGAGAATATCTGCCATTCTGGTTCATGTTAGCAAAGTATTCAAAGTGCATTCAAAAGTGCATTGAAGTAATCAGCAATGGTGCAGAAGAGACCTCAGAGCTAGTAAACTATGCATGAGGCTTTTTAATGAAAAAAGGATGCTGAAGTAGGGAATATCATAATCACATACTCCATGGAGAATAACATCTCATGTTTAGCAGTGGGGTGTATTTTGTTTTCCCTGTGAGTCACCGCTCTTCCATGATTCAGCATGATATATGAAGTGCAGGCAGAAGGCTGGGTCATTCGGGAGAAGCCTGTTACATGGGGGGTGGGAGGGTCTGTTTGTTTGTTTTCCCTCTTGGCCAACTGCTTTATTTCTATCTCATCTGAATTGCAGTGTGGGCTCTGCAAGGCAGGGCAGGGAGGAGAGTGTTTCTGGAAGGGTGGTGATCAGAAACAAACAGTAGGGAATTTGATTACAAGTTGATAATAGTCATTAAAAATATTAGAATAAAAATCAAAGCAGAAGTCTTTTCTGTAAAGGCTTGTTTTTTGTGACTTTTACCACAATCTCCGTATTTTTCACATTTTTAGGACTTCCTGCTGTTTACCTGGAGGGCATATGGTTTTGTGTTGAGGAATATTGTTTAATATGAAATTGTACCTGGGCAGAATCAAACTGATGTTAAGAAAGTACTGGAAATTATAGCCCTGTACATATTGTCACAACTGGTATAGCATATGTAATACCTGCATTTGGTGTAATCTTCGCTTCTCCCCAGCCCCGACTTCAATAAGTGACTATAGAAAAATACCTGAGAGTTGGTTTGCCTTTTGAAAATATAGTACCCACATAGGTTGCTCACAGGTTGCAGCGGTCTCGGTAATATGAGTGCTTTTGCTCATTACAGATACCATGCATTTGCTTAGAAGAAAAGACGGCAGCCACATTTTGTGTGTATGTGTTTGTATTTGCATGGAGCACTCTGTGGCATCTCTGCCTTTCTAGGTGTGGGCCTCGCAGAATCAGCCAAATTCTGCTAGAAGTCTGTTTTCCACAGATTTATGAAGAATAAGATAATTAAAGGGGAAAAAAAACCCACATTTGTACTTTGAGATAGAAAAAAGGAACCTATCATGTCTATTTAGGAGTATTTTTTACCACTTGATTATATCTTCTTTAAAAGCAGTGCTTAACACTGGATGAAGAAAATACTATGGAAAAAAAGTAATAGACTAGACATTTTGAGCAGCTGCACTGATAATGAACATAATCAACTGTCTGTCAGATTTTTCATTATAGACCCTAGTTTTCAGAAGTTAATGTAAAAATTTCTAAACAAAATGTACCATAAGTCTACATTTAGTCACAATTAATTATGAAAAGAAATGTATGCAAATTGGTTCTCATTTACCAGTGCTTTTGAATGGCAGCCTGTCAGCATTTGAGATCACTGCAGTTGCCAAAATGATACCTGACGTAATCTGGGAATTGAAATTATTTCATAATGCAACTGAGAATATGTGCTAAATGGGTCAAGTCCAAAACCAGCAGTATACCATCCAGCTGGGTTTGTAGCCTCTAGCTGCTAATGACATTTCAGCTTCAAAATAAGTTGGAAGTAGGCAGTAACATTTTTCTTGGATAAATGGGAGGAAGGTGGCGCATTAGTTTTTGGTGAATTTTCATCTCTTTCATGCATGAACTTAGAAACTGATGAGGCTGTTCAGTGACTGCAGGTGAGCTCTGAAGGTGGTCCATGAAATCATGTCTGGGACAGCAGGTCCTTTGTGTAATGTTTATTTGAGAGCTGTTAGGTTTTTTTAAACTTGCTCAGTGTGTTTAGCAACAGCTTTGACTTAAGTATTTTGCATAACAGTGTTGCTATATGACTGCATCTTGCCCCTAAGGTACTGCAGAACAGTATACTCTTGCCAGATGTTTGATAATATGTGCAGTACTGTAACGTAATGCCTGTATGTGAGTTACACTGGGAGATTCAGAGGCTCTGCAATTTTCTCTGCTATATACAGGCGCACGGCGAACCTGTTCATGCTGCAGAACTAGCATAGATGTGATTATGGAGATGCCTTAGTGTCTTCCCCTTATAGTTCCTTCTTTAAACTGTTCTGACTGTTCCGTTATTTGAACAATGGAGAGTTGAATTGATGATGGAAAATTAACATGGTGGATGGATTTTAGCGCAGTGTCTATTTCACTTTTTCTCCAGCCGTAAGGTGAAATTTCAGAGCTGCTATGTGAAGTTTACACCTCTAGCCACCAGTTTTGATTTATTTTTTATTTAAGCAACAATTTGATTATTGCTCTCCAACTTGCCCAGCAATGAGAATAGGGAGTTAAAACATCTGTGTGTCACATACTGCAGCTCAAATCCAGAAAAATCCACCTGCTGGTCCCAGTCTCAGGTCAGATGTTCCGCTGGGGCAGCCCAACTCTCCACCTGTGCCAGCCCAACTCTCCACCAGATCAACCTCCACTACTGGAAGTTAATTCAGAGAGTGACAGAAGGTGGTAACAGTTGGTTTCTGCTCAGGTTTAATGTTTCAAATGCAACTTCTTTAAGCTGCTAGTGAGAATGGAGCCAATACCATGCTGCATCCTTGCCAGTAAGGGATGTTAAAATCAGAAATGCCTTCAGACGTAGGGTGACTAGGCTGCAGGGATATGGATGAGGCCACCTGCTACCTCATAAGGGTGGCTGCTTCCCACACTGCGGCTGGGTCATGAAATATAAAAGAGTCAGCTGAATGACTGCTTCATTGCAAGGGTGGGAAATTGTATGGGGCTGGCCCAAAGAGGGAGACAAGGGGAGAGCTCTAGGTGTTATCTGAATAAAGACTTTTTAAAACCCATAGCTGTTCTTAAGGGACCTGGTAAGGTTTTGCCAAGGCTTTTACCATATTCAATGCATGGGTTTTTTCCTATCACTTTTGCTTCAGTTGGCTTTTGACAGGGTAAGTCAGGAAATTTTGGCTTTCTTGGTTCTGTATTAAATTACTAATGACAGGAGAAGAGAGGTTTTGCTTCCTGTCTTGAAGTAATATGTGGCCATCGTGCTTGTTGTCCTTTAGTGCAGGCGTGGAGTGTCATCAGTGGTTTAAAAGCAAGAAGAAAACAGTCATTACAGAAAAAGCAGCTTATTTTCAAAAGCAACAACATGAAGTCATTTTAAGTTCTGTAATATTTACCTAGGTATAATTTTAAACAGCTTTGTTTTGAAAACTTAGTATTTCACACATGTGCTGTCTAAACTGCTTTCAGGTTATGCTATGTTTTGTTTTTCTTGTATGTGGTTTCCATGTGTATTTAGTGTCTTAAACAGCAAGAATGTTTTTTACAGTGCTGAGCTTGTAACCAAGGGCTCCCTTGTTCTTCTTGAAAGCAACTGTCTATGTACAGTGAGAAATATGGTAGAGCTTCCTCTATCTTATTCCTCTATCACCATTTTCACCTAGTGATTTTGTTTCCACTCATACACTAGAACATGTTGCGGAAAGATACATTCAATGAGCACACTTTGGGGGGTTTGGAAGTCACAGAATTTGCATTTTAAATTGCTAAGGGGAAAGAGTTCATGTTTATCTAGGTGCCAAAGTTCAGAAGGCTGACCATCTCCAGTTTGGAGACTGATTTGCCTTTCTAATTTCTGTCTTTCACCCTTTCTTTCTTCACACCATGCATCTTCTTATGTAGTGTCCATAGGCAGCCCACACATCCTGTAGTTTGTGGGCAAGGAGATTTTCTGTTGCAGGCAACCATTGTATCACATTTTTCTTTTACCAAGTAGATTGAATCTTTAAGTATAATAAAAGAACTTCCATTCTGATGAACAATAAGGTGATTGTTGTTATGTAATGAATTGCAACTTTCCAGCATTTCTCTCTGTGCAGTTTTGAGGAGGGAGTAAAAAACGTACTGCCGCTACTGTTGTCTCTCTGAAATCTGCCTGCAGAGCAGGGGCTGATTTAATGAATGATGCATGTTGGATGATACAGTTTTTGAAAGCTAGAGCTAAATGTGATGTTTATGATAATGCCATAACAGGTGTTATTATTGTTTTTCAACAGTTACCCTGCTGTATGTGAATTTCTACAGCACAATAACTTGTTATCTATACTCCGAGCTCATGAAGCCCAGGATGCTGGGTAAGTATGTGTAGAGAGGGAGCACTTAAAATAAATAATGGCTTGCTGTTGTCAAACAGAGCAAGGAAAGAAGGAATAACTGAAATAAGAATGACCTGGGAAACTTAAACTTAAATTGCAACAGCTCTCAGTTTGTATTAATACTATAAAAACATACACTGGCATTCAGATGTCTTTTAGTGGTTATTGCTGAGTTACAGGACTTCATGAATCGTCATGTATCCCACTGACTTAGCCTTAGTGATTGTAAGTGGCATAAAATGACCAAAAATTATTTGGATGAAGGATTGGTATCTGAATAAACAGCTTTGCATATCTTGCATAAATTATTAATGTATTTTTGTGGAGGTAGACTCTTTACCCAACCTGAATAGGAATAAAAGTAGCAAGATTGTAGGAATAAGGTTGACAGTTACTATGCGTATAACAAAGCTATTCCAAAGATTCAAATTATGACATACTTAAAAATCTCATTGCAATTAAAAGCAAATTATTATACTGCCAAAAATAATGGGCATGAAATACCCAAGGGTAGCAAAATATCATTTTTATTATATTGCTTTCCAATAATGAGTGAAAAATAATGTTTTGAGGAAGGGATTGCACTGAAACTATGCAATTGTTTTAGTGCATCTATTGTCGATGTTTGCCAAATTCTTCAGTTTCTTGTAGCTGAAGACTAAAGAGCAAGTTCTGGTGTTACTTAAGTCTTACTAAGGTAGAAGTACTATTTGGTTGTTTTGCTTCCAGTTACCTGCAGGTTTAATGCTTGATTGATTATATGTTGGTCCAGTAAGCCTTTTATTTTATAAAGAAGCAGATTTAGGTATTGAAAACATACAAGCATTAATAAACTGGCTAATCAATTGGATGAGATTAGACGTAGCAGTGAAAATATTTGACCTCCTTTTTCCCCTCCGCTTCCCTTCTGAAGGCTGTACTGTACAACTCCAAGGCACGTGTTGGTGCTTGGTTTCATCCACGCTCCCATGGAGGGAAACTCTTGGAACATCCTGGGGTGCATGCACATAGAGGCCACTTGGCTCCAGGGATGGGCACTGAGCAATTTCATAACAAAACCCACTTCTGACTCACTAAATTTTTGATGGAGACACAGCTTTTGAGTATGGTGTGGATCCCTGACCATCTCAGGTGGATATAATGAATAACCCTGCAGGAAATATTTTTTTCCTACAACTTTAAAAAGCATATATGCATGTTTTTCTGTCTTGGCACTTGTTAGCAACCATTGCAGTCATGTCCTAGGGTATTTGGTCAGTGACAAATACACATCTAACACTGGGCAATTAGTATCTTCTCTTCCCTTTTAGGTATCGTATGTACAGGAAAAGCCAAACAACAGGCTTCCCTTCACTAATTACAATTTTTTCAGCACCAAACTATCTAGATGTATACAATAACAAAGGTAAGAATTTATTTCCTGTTAATATATAGTAGACTGTACTTCTCTTTACTCAAATATATTACATTGGTTTTCTTTTTCACTTCTTTCTCTACTCATAAGATCATTCCCAATTTTTTCTCTATGCCTATTCCATTTATTGCATAATACAAATCTAATTAAATTAATTACAGGCAGATGTATGCCTCTGAATGTAACTGTAGATTCTAACATGCCGTAGGATATTTCTGTATTTTGGCTGCAAGTTATTAAGTAAATGTTACACAGGAAGCAAAACTGAAAACAACTGTATTGACTAAGAGAAGTATATTAGGAAATGCTGTGAATGACATGTTCGGAGCCCAGTATTCCTTTTAATTAAGTATTTGTCCCTTTGTTCCTCTCCAGTAAAACTAATGGAGTTTGTATATGCAGACCCTCTAGCCAAGGGAGAAACTGACGTATGATCAGTGGATAAAGCACGGGATATATGTTGTCTGAATTCCTTTGTTTTGTGTTTTTGATCACTTGAAAACTGTTATGTAGCAAATGAAATATCATTAGGGGGAAAAAAAGGTTACTGCACAAATAAGCAGTCACTGGTCACTTTATAGAGATTTTACTGAATACAAATGTTTGCAGCTTCTCTAAGTTTATTTGTTGCATTCCCTGAAATCTCCTCTAATGAACTGGAAAAATAAATTACGTTTCAAAAAATAAAGCATTTTAATAAACCTGTCCTCCTATATCCTGAAATGAGCAGTAATGTTGACCTTCTCCTATTTCCAGTAAAGCTGAAGTTATTTGGTTTTCTCTGTTAGCAAAACAAAATATTTTTTTCTCATGGATATTCTTGAAAGTAGCTCCGTTGCAAAGAGATCAGTCATTCTTAAAAAGAGACATTTTTTATGTGCCTGAAAAGAAAGTAAGCAGTTTTTTAATGTATTTTTTTTTAAACTTGGAAAAAGAAAGTTTCTTCAGGTATCATTTGGTATTGTAAAACTTCTAATCCAAAAGCTGTTATGCCATGAACTGTGTGCAAAGGAAGAAAATACTTTGTTGTTAGATAATAGAGTCTGTACATTTTGATGTTCTCAATATGCATGTTAACTTGTGGAAAAGTTAATAATATAAGCATTCTGCAAAAAACATGCGAGCGGAGCTCTCGGTAGCTACTTTTGTAAATGTAAGTAATATAGAAACTCTGCTAGCAACCCAAAATGTGCAGGATGAAACAAGTATTTTCTTGGCATCATTGCTATTGGTGAAAAAGTGCGTTTACTTTGTGTTGGCTGCTTTGGGTAGAAGGCAGAGCAGTGACAGGTCTGTACAAGTAAGGTGACAGAAAGCATTCACCTTTTGTTTCTTTATGCATGGAGGCAATTCTGTGCGCATGCAGGCAATGGGTGATGAATGTGAGATTTTTGTCATTAAGGCAAACATTAATTGTAAGCAATGATTTTTAATGTTCAAAATCTTAAATTTGAAAGCACAGAGTTTGGGTGGCCAAAAGGCACACCTCTGTTATTTCCGTTTTGGAGGAGTCATTTCTCTTGTTCCACTGTGGCAGACAGGTCTTAAAACTGCTGGAAAGTCTTTTCTGGTGAAAGGCTGAGAGGCCAGCTGTGGAGAGGTGCTGGTTATCTGCAGTCACAGCGGAAGGTTGTGTGTATTGCCAGTGACATCCTCCCTGAGTGAGCTCAGGTAAATTAGCAACGGTGCGAGATCAGCACTGGTGTGCCCCTCTTTAATGTATGCCTTGTTGAAAATTTAGAGGCTGACCTTTAGCAGCTTTGTAATGAATTTCTGTTGGGTTTAGCTGCCTCTTTTTCTCTCAGGAATTTTGATGCATGGTTTCACGTGACTGATTGCACTGGCTCTTGGTTTTTAAAGTACATAATGCATAGTTTTTCATGCTGCATTGCTCATGTGTCTTCATCTGCATAGAGTTTGGGTGCTTGCTACCCTCTTCAAGAAAGAAAAACACTATCATCCTTAGTCAGTCCAAAATGTGGCTACTTGTCATCTTCCTTGATTTGCAGCAGATAAATTAGCTAAGAACAAAGAGCTTCTGACTGGCTGATTTCAGGTGGCAAATGAAGGCTTTTTGCCATCCAGAGGTGTTACAGGGCAGTTGCTCTAGCTGACTCATCATCAACTGGTGCATAACCTGATTGATTTTTACAGATCTTTTGGGGGTTTGATTACTGACAGTCCTTGGAAAGACAGTTACTCTCCTACTAGTAAGTGCCTGCTTGTCTAGTATGAGTTCTTAGTATGCTTCTCGTTGTCACTTAGCTAACAGGCACCCTAAATAAATTCTTGAGAGACTGTATGTCCCACTGGCATGAATGGGTAATTTTAAAATGTGGTGTTTAGGATAAATACATCTTTTTCCAAAAGCTGCAGGGTGAGGGGTGTCTAGGAATGCTTATTTTCTATCCCAGGTCAATAATTCTCATACCCTTTAAAGCAGATGTACTTTCTTGCGCTTCTTCAAAGCCCTGCAGGTGGAGTGGGTTTGATTGCCAACTTTATCCAAGAGCTTATTCAATCTTGCCTGGGGAGCAGCCACCAGGTTCTGATGTGTAATCAAAGAGCAGTAAGGAGGCAATGTTGCTAGAAGAAAAGGAGGGTTGACAAGAATAGTTGAAGATAAGGTACCCTAACAAGGCTACATTCAGCATATCTGCTGTTAATAACGCTGCTGCAGGCCTTCTGCATGGGCTGTCTTACAGTACTGACCTGCCATGGGAATCTCTTGTGGCTTTGCTCTGCTGGATTCTGGCACTGAAAGAAGTTTTCTGTATCCTTTTGGTTACTGGCCATTGTCTCTTGAAAACTGTGTGAATAATTCATCTGTCATGTGGTTGCTGGTCCTGTTGCAGCCTCAGCCCACACACGCGCCCAACTTGAGGTGCCAAAGTTAGTTTTTTCAAGTAGGAGGCTCCTGTGAGGGACTGCCTGTGTAGTTAGAGGTAGAGAGACATGCATTCAGATACTCAGAAACTGCCCTGATAAGGGGAGCCTAGTGTCCTTCCTCTTTCCAAGACTATTCTTCATTATTTTTATTAATGCCTTCCATATTCATTCTAATGGGGAGTACTGGCAAAGGGGAGGTATTTATACAGATGATTTTTGGCAGCTTCCAAGCTTCTGTTCAGTGTTTTCATTTCAGTGATTTCTCAAACATTTGTGTTCTCATTTATATTAGTAAAAAGCATTAAGAAAAGGATACTTTCAGATTATTTTTGAAACTTGTTACAAGAATATTGGTGCATTAATGATTTTCTAAGACTTCTTCTGGAGAGGATCAAGACTCCCCATGCAAGACAATAAATGTTAATTGGATTGTGATAGTTACCTGTGAGTTCATGATCTTGGAGGGAGGTTGTACTGATCAAGAAACTCTGAGAAAGTTGTGTAAATACAATTTTAACACTGAATTCGAGTGTGCCCATCACTAGGAGAAATTCTCCATAGCAACAGAGGAAGAGGGTGCAAAAAAATTATTACATAGCATGATCTGCTGTCTTGGTACCTAAATTTTCATTCCTTCATTTCATTTCTTAATGCTTTAATTAGGACTTGATGTAATGCTGTTCATGGCACAACAACAACAAAAAGCCAAGCGTAAGATTTTACACAGTTCTACAGTGGCAGGCAATTTATTTGTAAATCATTGGCAATACTTCATATTTTACTGTCTGGCTGTCATTTCAGTAAGTGCTTGCTTTTTGGCTGAGTGAACAATTTTAACTAGCTGTCTAAAGAAAGACTATTATCTTTTGAACATTTTTAAAAGATTAAGTTTCACAGTGGTGAGATAACCACCAGAGAATCCAGAGCTTTTGAAAAAAAATAACGTGATTTCTCTTCCAACATGCTGTGATGTACGTGTGGTGTTGCTGAAAGGAAAAGCAGATGATGAAGGAAAGAAACAAAGTATGCAGGGAAGATTGGCATACTAGAAAAATCAAAACAAGCTGTACATCTGTATACTTGTGAATGTATCAGATAAACAATGTATCAATGAATTGTGTCTAAAGCTTCAGCATGTGTCATGCCACAGATGCACATTAAGAAATGTACCTGATCCAAATGGATCTAACAGGGAAAATTATTTTCATATTGGAAAAAGGCAGAGTAAAATACCTGTAAGACAAGGGTGACATTCAAGAAATAATAACAACCGAAAAGCAATGTAACCTATGTTTGCCCTATCAGTTTTCTTTCATGCTTTATCTCTGCTGTTGTGATGAGGCCTTGTCATGGAAACAAAAGATTCTAAAGAGAACCTGTCAGGTTATCTAGGCCATCTCACTGCCGATGCAGAGAAGTTTTGCCAGAAGTGATTTTTGTGGTCTCTTAACAAAATCTTGAATGCTGTTGCAGTGTTTCTTTGGAAGATGCAATTGCATAGGTAAAAAACCCCAAAACTTCTGAATTCTGTAAAAGAAGATTTCCTAAGTGCAATTAGCCAAACTTCTGTGCTGGGTTATTTACATCATTACTTTGTATGGTAAATCATTTTTTCCTTCGATAATGTTTAAACTCCTTAAGCGTTTTACTAACCCTTATCCCTGACCTATCTCAGGCAGAAAACACTGTGGTTACTTAGCAACTCTGCTGGAGGAGAAAGCTCTGTTTCCAGTTCCACAGCTACTGCTGAAGTTAGTTTGACATTAGATCAGAAGTTGAAATTCTTTCTTAGATCTGAAGATTTGAGAGACCTTTACTGGATTTCTTGTCCAAATGCGGTATATGTTTTCTGAAAAAAAGTACTAGAAAATTTGTTAGCTTGTTTGCTGAACTTATTTTGAGGTTGTTTAGATAAAGAGATGTAGTTCATTCTGGGCTAGTATTTCTACCATGCTAATTATTTTTTTTCTTCTGACGGAAATGTTAGTAATTCATACTGAAAAGTGATTCAGCAGATCTTGAATGTCTTTGGGTAATTCTGAACTATCGGTCACACAGTTTAAAGTTGTTCGCCTTGCTTAAGGTGTTAATTCAGCTCCCAACATATAGACTTTTAAAGTGCCATTTGAGATGCCAGAAAGATCTCAGACTTCCACTCAGACTTGACAGGTACAACACAGGAGACAGAGGTGCTCTAGGTTCATCTTTGATAGAGGGAGACCAAGGAGATGCCCCAGGGGGAACCCAGATGGCACTAGGTGCTTATTTTTGACCTTGAGAAAGTTAGAAGATCTGTCTCCATTTCTGGCTGAAGAAAGGAGGTTTATTACCTGCACATTTTTCACCACCCATGTTTCCATCCTTAGGTACCAATGTTAAATGCTTGAAGCTAAACAATACAAATTCTCCTTGCCTATTGCAGTAGTGTTTCATTTCACTCTAATGTGATTTCAGCATCCAATATCTCAGTTTACTAATGTTGGAAAGAGGTATAATGTCATTTGGGATATCTGTACATCTTCACTTTACAAAACATTAGCTTCTAAAACTCATTTACAACAACAAGTACCAAAATCAGGTTAAAATGTGTGTGGCTGTTCAGAATAATAAAATAAGGTTCTTGTTCTGGTTAGTGATTATACTTGATAAAACTGTGACTGGTCGCTTGGTCTGCCAACGTGTATCTGAGTATGCATTTGGAAAGAAAAGTATATGAGTTGCAGCCTGTAATAATAAGCCACTGAGTTGGGAAATGTTGGAGAGTCTCATGTTTTCCTCGGTTATGGGTTTCATAACCAAATGAACCTATTCCACTTTCTTCTGTCTTGTCCATCAGCAACTCCATGATCTGTAGCCACAGAATTTTCAAAATATTCCTTCTCTTTCAAGGCAGCTGAGGTCTCCTATAGCTACTTAGGCATCAGGCTAATGTGGACTGAGAAATAAGCCCCCTCTCTCCCCCAACATTTTTTGAGCCAACAGAGAGGACAAAAAAGAGCTATGACCAAAAGAAAGCAAGACACTAGAATATCTCAGGGAAACCCCTATTATTCTATGAGAAGCATCTTCATGATCATCGAATCATAGAATGGTTGGGGTTGGAAGGGACCTTGAAGTTCATCTAGTTCCAAGCCCCCTGACATGGACAGGGACAACTCCCACTAGATCAGGTTGTTCAAAGCTTCATCTAACCTGACCTTAAACACTTCCAGGGATGGGGTATCTATGACTTCTTTGGACAACCTGCTCCAGTATCTCACCACCCTTACAGTGAAAAATTTCTTCTAAATCTCCCCTCTTTCAGCTTAAAACCACTACCACTTGTCCTATCACTGTACTCCCTGATGAAGAGCCCCTTCCCATCTTTCCTATAGGCCCTATTCTAAGTACTGGAAGGCTAGTACTTTAAGGTGAAGTTTTCTTCTTCTGACTGCTAAGCAGCAGTCAGAACTGCACAATCATAACAACAGCTGATTTGTTTAATGTTTAATATTAGTTACCTAATAAAAATACTTTGTACACATTGTGCTTGTAAATAAAAGATTTTAAATGAAAAATTCAGAAAAGTATTTGTGATACTGATAACTAACCTACTTGATTTTATTCTTTTCGGAGGGGGTTTGTTTTAGAAGACTTGGGTCTCTGCTGTTAACCTGCACTGTTGTATTGTGTTATTTTTCTCTGAGTGGCTTTTGAAGTCATTTGTGGGGGAGCTGTACAAATCATTATAAAGGAGAATAGTTTTAAAAATACTGTTATCAGAACTTGCTTCTGTAAGATATTCAGGTGTAAAAATGTATGCAGTGGTGTGAAGACTTTTTCAAAATTAAGTTATTTTCCTTTAAAAAAAAAAAACAGCTAAAGCCATTTATTCTTAATTTGATGTTTTCTAACTTTTTGCTTATGGTTCAGGCTTTTTTAGAGACTAATTTTAAAAATTCCCTTTAAAAATAATTTATTCAACTTTCACAGAATTTAGAAATAGACCTAATGGATAAATTGAAGAAATGGTGGGAAGAGGAACTACCTCAGCTCACTAAGATGACGAATTTGAAGTTTTAGTCCTTCTAAATGAACCTTCACAACCATTAACTGGTCTTTTTTGTGTGGTTTTCACTCATTTTTGCTCTAAAGCCACAAACTACTTATTTTTACTATGCAATTGTGTCACTATAAAAGAAGAAGAATGGATTTTGGTCTGCTATGTGCAATTTCAGCCAAAAAGTAATGGAAATATTAAGAGCATTGACACTGGTGGGTTTTTTTCTTTTTTTTTTCTCTTTTCCTAATAGCAGCATTAAGCCATTTTTATTTTACTAAGCAGAAGAATGGCTGCCAAGTGTCAGAATACAATGGGCAAGAGTCAAATGTGGTTTATTTAAATGGAGGGTGTCTGACTGGTGAAAGTTTGCGTAAATGTTAGCAAGCTGATTTCTGATCTCTCAGTGAATAGGCTTCAGAAACTCCCTGGTTGCTCTGGGGTCTGTCGTTGACCACAAAATAGAAGTCGTTTAGCAAACTATCAAATCAATAGAAGGAGATGAATAATCAGAAGGCATTGTTGACCCACTTCAGCCCCTGGAACTATATTCGTTCCTGGAGAGCCACAAGTAGGAAAGCCAGAGGAAAGGGGAAAACAAATTATGATATATCTTTGTGTACTTGGTGTGGTATATTTCTGACATACTTTTGGTTCATGCTGTTTCACCATTTCTGAAGGCATTATCGCGTGTTGCTTCCTTGATTCTTTTTCCGTGACTAAAGGTGAGGAAGACCCTTCTAAAGTTTACAGGTTACTAGATCTCATTAGGATGGCTTAATTGTTCGCTTTAAAAAGTAAATGGATGGTGCTTTATGCAAAGTTCCATACATGTCTTCCGGCATGTGCAATGTATTGTCTCTAGTATAAAAAGTATTTGATGTGACAGCTTATCTACAGCTACGGAACTAGACCTGCTGCAAGATCAGATGATGACCAGCAGGAATCAGTGAAGTCAATGCTGTCTAAATAAGAGTAAGCAACTGAGCAGGAACTGCATTCAGAGCTGTATGTAAATGCTATAGTAGCCACTCTTGGGTTTTTGCAGTAATAAAAATGTGACATGCCAGCACCTTATACAGTAGGTGGAAGCTTCAGATTATGTTGACTGTTTTAATCGCAAATTGGTTAAAGATCCTGCTTGCGCTATTCTGTACCTGTGTTGTTTAAAAACTGTTACGTCTTTGTGTTAAGGACAGTTATGAGTCCCTTTGGATTTAGGTGGCCATCTCAAAATTACCTTTTTCTCCATGAGCAAAGAAATATTTGCTCTTCTATTTTGTACATGTTTCTGTTCACATCCAAGAGCACATTTATTCTGTGCCTGTACAATTTAGAAATTACTGAATTTCAGGAAACTGATTCTGTAAATTCAAATGTACCCTGATTCGGTTAGAGATATTGTTACTAGGTTGAGTAACTCCATTACTAAGATCTTGCATTACACGTGTCTTTGCAAGAATGCATAACAGAAAAGGAAAGAAAAAAAAAAAAAACAGGAAAAAGGGGAAGGGAGAGATGCAATTTAGTTTTACTGTTTCCCAAACTGAGGCAGTTAGCCCATAAAGTCAACAATAAAACCTCTCACTGGAAGATTTATATTGAAAAAACATGGTATTGAAAACTCTCCCTCAATGTATTTCTTTTAAAGCCAAAATAGATCTATGATACAAAGAGCTGCTGAATCCACCCTAATCCTGTGTTCTTCCAGACAGTCTCAATGAATGGCCTGATGTTTAATCTATAGCACCCTAAATCCACTTATTGCAATAAAAAATTTAAAAGTGCATTAAACTCTGGTCTTGGTGTGGAATGTAGTATTAGCTCAGCGTTGGGCAAATTTCATGCTTTGGAAAATGAGTTTTGATAAGAACAATTATCTGGATTGATATTAGAGCTCATTTTATTTCATCGGCTGCATTTTCAGTGTTACTTTGCTCCTCCCTAACCAAATGGATATTGTCCTTTTCTGTCTCACTTATGCCCTCTGCCCTTTCTACATGAGCCACATACAGCCTTTCCCTCTTTCATCTGACTTTTGACTGCACTGAGCCTGGGTGCAGTTATGTTCTCTTCCAGAAATAAATAACTGGTTCTTACTGATATGCTTTGCAATACCTTTATTTAGTTTTTTCCTATTAATATTGCAAAAACGGGTTCAAGTTAATCAGATCTTGTTTCAGATAAGAACCAAAAGTCCTTTTACACAAGTTAACAGTGAGCTTGACTTGGTGATTTAAAAAGTGGCAATAGCATTAACATCATTCATTTATAACCATTAGCAATTATAGTCTTTCTGTGTGTGTGTTGACAAGAATGTTAAATATTCTTAATGGTGTAAGACAAATCATATTATTCATTCATACTATCAGGAACACAGTTTCATGTGCTTGGAGTTTGAAAAATGTAAGAAAAAGGTATCATCTGTAGTACAATACTATGAATGAAATATATTGAAAAGATTGGAAGAGCATCATTCAAACTCAGGGAGAAATGCTTTTCTTTGTTCTTTGCAAGGTATGGTTGTGAGGAGCTTTGTGAACTGTGTGAAATCTATGGTTGCCGATAGTCTGCCTCATTCCTACTGGTGGCAGAGCCTACATTCATGACTACTCAGAGTTATTAATTCACTTACCAACCCATCTTAGTACCAGGGAAAGCCAACACCACCCCTGTCAGACTGGGAATAGCTTGCAATTTTGAGGCTGTATCCTATTATAAGCAGCAGTCAAGTACTGCTGCTGGGTCAAGTGATTGAAAGCTGGTGAGCAGCTCTGCAGGCTGTGCGTGCTGTGAGCACTAGTCTGGTAGCCAGTCACATGCACGTGGCTGACCTCTCTTTTATTTCTTTCCTTTCTCCCTTCTAGCTGCAGTATTGAAATATGAGAACAACGTAATGAATATCAGACAGTTCAACTGCTCACCTCATCCATACTGGCTTCCAAACTTCATGGATGTGTTTACCTGGTCGTTGCCGTTTGTGGGTGAGAAAGGTACATAAATTAGCTCTGTTTGTAAAAGCTGCAAAATGGTTTCTTAGTCACTGTGCATATAGCCTCGTTTACTTGAAACCACAAGAAGATAGATTACTTGCTTTCAAGGACAATTTTGAAGAAAACAGGCCTCAGAGGGTCAAGAAATTACCAATGTTTAATTATCCTTCTCGTATGTTTTTTATGATTTCCACTCTTTCCAAGCTATGATGCCATTATGTTTCTGCTATAGAAACAGATTTTATGGCTTTGCAGGCCAAAGATGCTTTCATTGAATAAAAATTTATTAGTTGTTCCTTGTAGGCTGTTGGACATTTTTATTTAGTAAGGCTAAGGCTTACTGCTCAGGGGACATCACAACAGACTTCGCTACATCATAGTTACATCTTTGCCCAGATAACCTTTCTGATAAGATGATGATGGGTTGCTTTTTCACCACCAAACACAGAGCTGGTGATGCTAAGACCCAGTCTGGTTAACTGTTCCTGCAGAGATGGTAGGAAGAAAGAAAGCCTGCTCCTCAGCTTCTTCTCTGCCCAGGGTGTACGGTGCCTCATCACTGGCAAGAAGGCTCTAAAAAGCATAAATGATGCTTTATTGAAATACGATGCTCTTGATGTTGCCTGAAGACAACTTCATGCTATGAATGGCAAGCACACAAAAGGCATGAAAATACTTTGGTCTAGCGTATTAAATGAATACGTAATGCAAACTGCTTATAGCCCAAGTCATTTTATTCAGGGCCCAAGATGAAATTTGCTTTGATCTGTCCCTTATAGTATATTGCTGCAACAGCAATTACTGCCAGGAAAATATAATAAACTCTTAAAAGCTGCTTGAAACAACAATTCTGTCTTAATAGGCAACTGGAAATACAGCCAGCTGTGTCTCTTACCTACAGTCATGACTGGCTTTGTTTTCAGCTACTCCTTTTTTCACTAGGAAAGCCGCTGGTGAGACGCCTGAGGTCTCTGTGAACAAAGCAGAGAGACAATAAAATAGGGATTAACAAAGAATAGGCAGCTGTTTCCACTAATGGAGACATTACATAATCCATGCTGACGCGTGTTACAGACTATCGTGAACCAGATAAAATGCTTTCATTTTCTTTGGCTGTAAGCTCAGCCAGGCTGTTAGGCTGTTTAGGAAGGGCCTGTTGTCCAAATATGTTGTATTTCTGTAGGATGCTCTGTAAGGTCATTTTTTTCAGAGGCTTCCCATCAATGCTTCCTCAAGTGAGGCTGTAGGATGCACAGTCAGATTTGTTGATGTTCTCCAACAGTGAGACCTCATCTTTCTTTTTTCTTGTTTTTTTGAGGGGGGTGTTGTTTTTTTTTTTTTTTCCTCTTCCTTCCTGTGTTCCCAGTGATCACTCTTACCAATTGCTTGGAGATTTTGAAGCCCCAAGAAGCAAAATCAGTGTTTCCCCTTTCTCTGCAAAACAGAACTCTTGGATATAAGAGTTGATGTTCTGCACAACTTTTTATTTATTTCCTTTTTTCTTTATAGATTTATTCCCTTAAAAGCCAACCAAGGTAGGAAGCTGTTAGTTTCACTGGTGGTTGTTAATGTGGAAAGTCTTTCCACTAATATTGTCAAAAGAAAACATTAAGTTCTTCACTAATGTAGGAAAAATGTAGCTGTGTCCCACCCTTCTAATGTGCTAAGCCATCATAGTTATCACAGAAGAGCATTTTAATAACCACTTGTTTAAAAAAATTAAACTTTCAACCTGTGCAAGGCTGGACATGCTTGGTAACCCTTTTAATGATGATTACTACATGTAGATGTAGTAGAGTTTCTCTCTGTCTGCTAATGTTTTCACATTTTACCTCATACCTTTGCCTTTTTTGAACTCTAAATTCCATTTCATTTGTTGTGATTTTTGCTGGATTTGTTGGGGTCTTGGGGTTGGGGTTTGTTGGTTTTTTCTTGGC
The DNA here is from genome assembly GCA_033459285.1 of Clamator glandarius. Taxonomy (NCBI): domain Eukaryota; kingdom Metazoa; phylum Chordata; class Aves; order Cuculiformes; family Cuculidae; genus Clamator; species Clamator glandarius. The sequence goes on from JAUNZM010000404.1 coordinate 2,588,973, forward strand.
TGTTATTCTGTGTGCACTCTGGCTAGTGTCTCACTGTTGCCTTTCTGGAAGAAGCTGGGACCACGTTAGGGGTAGCCTGAGGCTGACCTTTCCATGCCTGAGTTGCAGAGCCTGCAAGCTGAATGTGTTCTGAATTTACCAATAATGATGTTTTTATTGAATGTAGAAGAGCTTAAGCAGGAAGGGACCTGCAGCGGTCATCAAGTCTATTTGTTCTGAGCCTCAAGGGCTGCTGCCGCTTTGTAGACATCTTACAAGGGTTAACATTTTGTTGAACTGAAATATGTGTAACTAAATACTCTGTTGTCCCCCTTGCTGTAACTTTTTCAATTGAAATACCACTCCATTTGCTAAGCCGGGGATTCAACTTCTACTGCAATATAGCAGTAAGAGTGGTCATCTCTGCTGTCCAAGTTGAAGGAAAAGCAAAAATGTATTGAGGGAGAGAAAACAGAATTTATCTAGTTCATTGACAATTGCAAAAAGAGAGATTGTAAATCCATTATTTTTTAAAGGTCTGTTTGTTGGCATGTTCATTATGTTTTGAACAATTTTTATGGAAATTGGCACTTTTTATTAGCTACCCAAAACACTTCAAGCTTATATTACTACATGCATAAACCAAGGTCCAAGTGGTTTAAAAAGTGGATGCCATTTCTGTACTGAATTGTCATTAACACTGCTACATTTAGAGTTTGCTCTCTGTTAGACTAGGGAAGCTTAATATCAGCGTTTTGCATTTGTTTTCCATTTTAGTGACAGAGATGCTGGTAAATGTGCTGAACATCTGCTCAGATGATGAACTGGGGACAGAGGAAGATGGCTTTGATGGTAAGAGCCTCCTCCACTTGTTTGTTTGCCTTGAAACTGCTGTAAAAGTTTATTTACTAATGCTGGGATAATTTTCTAGATCCCATTTATGTTCTGTGCTGCTGAAAGCAATTGTTGTGCTAGACTTCAATGGATTTGTTTACTGCATGGTTTGGAAAGAATTAATGGAACTTCTGCCCTGTTCTAAACCTTTCCTTGTTTCATTCTTTTGTTTAAAGAAAAAATTCCCTTCCATGAAATCTGGGTTATGTTATCACGAAGGCTCATATGTTGATTTTATGCCTAAGGTCCCAGGGATTCCCATAGGAAGCTTAATTATATCAATGAAATAATCTTCTCTATAATGAAATAAGCTTCCTGCAGAGCTCCTTGCAGAACATCAGTACTGTAACACTAGAAGACTTGTACTTGAAATATTTCATGATTCACCTCTTTTAACACAACTTGTGTAGCTTAAAAAGCTCTAAGGAGCAATTTAATCAATAAAAGTAAACATGCAAACACAGATAAAGAATGTTCTGACCTGACATTTCTGCTAAGAGAGGAATGAGCACTTATGTTATCACTTGGATTGAAGTTTGTACAGTGATAAATCGCGTTGTACCTGTTGGTTTGACTGTAAAGGGTACTTCATAACTTGCAATCTGGGGATTCTTAGAAGTCAATTGATTTTATTAGACATTATTTCCTGTTAGGCTGTGCAAGAGTAAATTGTAGCTCTCCAGAATGTCCCTTCACAATTGAGAAAAACTGAAAAGATCTAGTGCATCATTTTTAACTATAAACACTTCTGATGTTTAAAAAAATTATCTAGGAAAACAACAGAAATATTAAAAAAAGAACTCAGAATAATCTAGATCTGTAAAATATTCTCGAGATGTTTATAGGCAGAATGAATGAACAGGGAGAATGGAGAAATTTCAAATAAGAAAAATAGTTAATGAAATCATAATTATTAGTTAAACTTATCTCTCAAAGTATCTTTATTTTTAGTCTTTGGAAAAGGAAGCTAGATCATGGGGTTTGACAAATGTTTCCTTAGCAATGGAGAAGAAGCATATGGATGATAATGCTTTGCTTTTACTCTGAAATCCAGGTGGAATTCCCTGTTCTCTGTCCTCCACAGAGTGTGTCCTCCACCATTTTCCTCATGAAATTTAAATAAGTAGCTACTGTGTAATTAAAGCAGCGTGTGAAACAGTACAGAGGCATACAATGAGTAAAAACTGTGTCAAATTAAATGCAGTAGTAAGTAAACCACGTGTGTAAAATCCTTGGCTCAAGAAAGCACTTAAGCATAGGCTGAAATCCCATTGAATGCAATGCCAAAGCAAAGGCTTTATGAGAAGGATTTTTAAATTGATTCAACATTGGCCTAACACTTTCTTTTAAAATTGTACTATAAACTTCAACTGAGCAGAGACAGGCAATGCCTGTAGTGCTTTTCTAGAATTTTACTGTGTCAGCATTCCCATGCATAAGCTACAGTTCAGGAGTGTGTTTTCAAAAGCAGAGTCACAAATGATGAGGTGTTAGGGGTCTATGGGGACAGCAGCCCTCTCTGGCTGCAGGAGGCCTCTGTATCTACTATGTTTTTTCCAGGAGGGAGGCCGAGCCCCTCCCCAGCTCTCTGGGAGTTTTGCCATGGCATTCCTCCAGATGTGAAGCTTGCAGCATTGCAGGTGTCTAAGCAGGGAGACAGTCTGAAATCCTGTGGGCGTGCACGTGTGTGTACTGCATAATGCTATCTAACAGTGTTAAAATTACCACATGAGAAATATTTAAACCATTGCGGTACTGTAATGCTAATGCTGTTGTCTAAATTTGTTTTCAGAGGTTTTTTTATATGAATGCATTTCTGTGTAAAACCATTATGTTAAGGAAGATACTAGCAATGTTGTCGTCTTTAGCATGTGTAGTTAAAACCAGAGCTGGCATATGTTCGTGTCTGCTTTCCTGGATAATCCCCTTAGAGCTGTAAAATGGGATCGCTGGTGCTGCAGCTTGCTGTGGGTGCAGGCTTGTACCTCCAGCCTGGGGATCATACATGTGGAAGAAACTGAAGGATTTAGACACAAAAGTAAATTTGAGCATTGTTTTAAATATAAATAGAGGCTAATATCTTTAATGATTTCCTGATGGGTTCTGATTTATTATCTGTACAACAAAGGAAGATCCTCTTTCTCTTTGGGACAGTTGAATTCCCTCTCTTTTCTTATTGTTATTCCTTAGAGCTTTGTCTAGTGGAGGAGAAAATAAATGATGTATTTTATTTATGTTCCTGATGAAACACACTGAAATTATTATCAGCCTAAAACCTCTTTCTGTAAGAGCTGTATATTGACAGTCTTGCAGTGGTTCAACACTACCACTATTATTCTTCAATAATGTCTGTCCAGCTTCCTTGGAGGACTGCAGCAGTACAGTCCTATTTGCCCACTAATGCTTTTCTTTAGCCATATTTTCCATAGAAGGAAATGCCTGATATCTGCAACAGCAGATGCGTTTTGTTTGATGGAATGATTTTTTAAAATTATCCCTTGTTTTTATATCATCAGTAGTTTTCAGGGATCACTGCTGATTTCCTTTCTCTCCTTGCAGTTTGAACATGCCCTGACCTGGGTTCCCACATGTAATGACAATGATCCATCACTATGGTTTGCACTGATCATTCATTTGTTATCTTCTCTTACACTTTCTTGCCCTCTGTCTTCCCCTCTCACTTTACCCTTCAAAACAAAGCCCCATCAGTATTACCTGACCAAACTGCATGGTGTTCTTGTGAGCTCTTTTTTTAATATTATCATTATTTTTGGTTCCAAATCATGCATGTTGCATCTAGCCATGAGCAGGATGCTCTAACGCATGGATTCCCTTTTTGTATTCCCTCTTTTTTTTTTTTTTTTTTTTTTTTTTTGCTCAATTAAAGGCATTGTAGGGATCTGATCAATTTTTTGTAGGCAGTTTCTGTGTATGCGTAGTGGCAGAAAACCTAAGTAGCAATCAGTGTCCTTTAGCCCATATGTTCCTGTTGGCCTGTATTGACCTTTTGGTTTCACGTGCTTTAAAAATGAGAGGATATGCTAGGTAATGTTTTCTTATATCTCATAGTTTCCTCTTGCTGTACCTTCTCTTACCTGTTTGCTATGGTGGTTGCAATATAATCTGACCCAGAAAAAAATGTCTTGGTTGAACATTAGCTCATGTGCTGTGTGGTTTGTACATCAAATATCTGGCTTAGCAAGAGAAGCTGTAAATACTCCTACCCAGCCAGCTTATAGTCAGTCCTGTTTTACTTTAATTAGCAACATTTCTGGCCTTATGCATTTGATTGAAAAACTAAGCTGCTAATTAAAAGGTGCAATTATGTAATAGACAACTTGACATAAATGCACTTCTTGCTTTGTATGCATCGCTATCATGATTTGGCACAAAGGTGCTCCTAAATTACCTGCATTAATTTTTTTATTACCTTCACCATTGTAGCTCACAGCCTTCTCATGGAAAAGCTGCCCTCACAGCACTAGCTGGAGCATTTATTCCTCCGCTGGAATATAGCTTCCCCACTACAGTGCTGTCAGTCTGAGCCTAAAGAGAATTACTAAGTCTGATGTCTGGGCTGATGAAATCCTGGCTCTGCTGTGAACAGCAGCATGTGAAATTTGCCACAGCTCTTCAGTGCAATAAGCTGCACCTGGGGCAAGCTCTGCATCAGCTGACAGAGATGAGCAAAAGCAAGGGCCTCATGATTAGGTCTCAGTTACTTATCAGAACCTTGATAAGGGTGTTCATGATGATAACTGGACAGATAAGAGAGCATTAGGTTTTCACTGAGTTCATTTTTAACTAGGAGAGAAATGAAAGGCTTTTTTGCCTGGTTTATGTTTGTTCTTCCTCCAAACCAGCAAGACTGGGTTGCAATGTATACCTACTCCCTGTGAGTTGGTGGCATAGGAGCATTTTAATGTGATCTTTTTATTTATTTATTCATCCATTTAGTTGGCCAGATATGGTTCTTTCCATGCCCAAAGCAATTTCCACATGACCCATACTATGGCACATTGGTGTGCCCTGCCTCTGGACTAACCTGGCAGCAAGCATTAGATAACCAGTGTTCCCAAAACACGCCTCATGGTGCGGTTGTGCCTGGGCACCAAGTGCTGCACTTGTCTTGCTCTGAAACGCAGTGGAATTTAAAATGCCATACCTTGTACCATGGTGGTGTTTGGATTTGATAACTTTAGGCTGCTGGATCATTTGAACAAATGCATGTCTGCAGTAGCCAACACAGACTTTGGAAGAAGCAGCACACTTCTGTGATAGTTAGCTGTTCTTTTAGATATCAAATGTAAATAAAATTGAATAATTGGCTTCATCGTTTTAAGACTTGTCATCAGGCAGTCATACCCCACATAAACTGCAGGGGGTCTGTTTTCGAGAAGCAATTGAGCCTCATCAAAGGAGCCACAATAATGTAGGAGAAAGCATGCATTCAAATGGTGGTAGCGCTGAGACTAAGCTTAGCTGCTGATCTTCTGCCTGCATATTGGTTTCCTGCAAAATCTACTAACGAGAATTTTATCATGAGAAGGTTTTTGGTTCTTTTTCCCATCAGTCTCACTCTGTTTCTTTCCTTTTGGTTGTTCCCTGTCTAATTTGTTTCTTTTCTGTTTTTCAGACATTACTTAAACATTGCATTTCCATTGATGTTGTCAAATATTCTGTATTATTTTTTATTTTCATTCTACAAACATCACTGATCTTTTTCTTTCCCCCTCCCCCTTTGGAATTCATAAGAAGATCCCATTTGTGCACAGAAGAAAGGTATTCAATAAGTTGGAAGGCTTAAGTTTCATTAACTTCCCTAATGCTTAATTAGATGATATATAAAATATGAGGATACCAGTGAGAAATTTGGTGCTGAGTCTTTCACTCAATATTGTTTTCTGTCTATTCAATCCTACATCTCAGAATATTTTCAGAGTTTATAGTCCTTTCTTCATTATTCTGCTTCTTAATCTGAAGATTAAAATTACATCTCACATAAGTCTTATGTATCCAGCTTGCAAGAGGTGTGTTTGGATAGTACAAATCTGAAATTCAGTAGAACTTGCTAAATTACTGAAGCAAGAGTCAAAGCTTTTATTCTGCTTGCCAAATAGTTTGACCACTCCATTGTCCACTGTTACTTCATGCAAATGGAGTTTGTTTAGATATTAAAGGAGAAGTAAAAACTCAAGAGGCCATCAAGCAATGTTACCAAAGGCTAAAACTAACCCTTTTATCCACAGTTCTCAGGTTATGACTTATTTACTTTCATAAAAGTTTATATTTAAAATGTAGCTGAAATAATTTGTAAGAATTTTGCAGTGATAGTGAATTTCAGGATACTAAACTGGAGTGAGTATTCACAAGTGAAATGTGATTTATGTATAGATAGTTAGGGAATCCAAATACAAGAGCACGTTAGTAGTATTCAGTCAAAACTAACAGGACAATAAAACATTGTGAATATCAGATGCATGATTTAGCAAATAATCTGTAAAAAAACAAATAGGATAAATAATGTCATGACTAATACTTAGTAAACTAGGAATATTTGAAGTCATTTTCACAGATCTATTATAAATTAGGAAATTCAATGGAGATCAAAATCTTTTAAGTGTATTTTCTAGTAACCTCTTATGTGTATTGATAAGAAAAAAAACCTACTCCCTTTCAGCCTGTTGTGTTTCATGATTAAGGTGACGGGAAGGGGTTCTATTCTTATTTTTTATTGAAGTGTAGGGCACTGTATTTCACTTTGATTATAAGTTGTGTTGCCGGTTCTCAGCTTTTCTGGAAGCTAAGCAGTGACTGAAAAGGGTTAAATATACTTATAAGATCAACTACCACAGTGTAGATTTGTAATAAACAAGTGAGGATAGTGATACTTTGGGAAAAAAAAATAAAGACAAATTGTGTTTAAGTGCTTTGAAGTTAAGAAAGGATGAAAACCATGTCTTATGTATCTTGAGAGTACAATTCAGTGAAATCATAGTAACTGAAGCAGGAGTATCCCTCCTCTGTTTCCTGAAGAACCCAACTGAATCATTGCTGTTTGATTTAAAATTTCATTAAGCTGTTACAAATATATTATATATAGTTCAGTAACAGCTGAAATACAGCTGTTTTTTCCACTCTTTATTGTCTAGAGTTAGGTGTTTATGCCTGAGACTTTATATCTTTATCTTTTTAAATCTTTTCTTTCTATTTTTATCTTTATATGTGGAAGATTTGAAAGCCATCATTCTGAACAGTTTATTTCAGTTTGATCTTAAAGATACAGGCTCATAATTTAAAGAGAGTTTAGGTGGACAATTTGAAATCCCTGGAAATAATTTGTTTAGTAGCTGCCCCAAAAGATAAATGCATGCAGAAGTAGCGTGCATGATTGAAAGATACCTAGCTTACATTCCTCAGCAGACATAGGAACATATCCTAGTACATAAGCATACAGTTATCAGCATTTGAGCCACAGATTGTGGCAGCTGTGAGCACGTAGTGGGTGGCTCTTGTGGACTTGTTTGTACGTTACCTGGTCAGGGACACAATCCCACAAGCAGCTCTGCAGGATTCCCTGTGTGTGGCTGTCAGACTCCTGCTTTATCAAGCTCACTGCTCACACTGGTGTTAAACACGATCTTGACTGTGATACTAAAAGGTGCAGTGAGATACATCCACAATGTTGTTATCTGTGATACGTGTTCCTACAGTTACTTAACTTTCTTTTAAACAGCTATAGGATTTGAGGGTTAAGTTTATGTTCAGTTTGGGAAGGTTTTTTTGCAAAAAATGTCTATTTGTTTTGAAATTCAAGCACAAGAAAAAAAACCCAAAAACATGCATCTTTTTCACCTCTTCTCAAATGCCAGGGTGTCAGACAGGCCACCTAGTCATCTAGTAAATATAATGAAGCAATGCTTGCATTTCCAGTGGTAGTCTCAAACTGTTACAAACTGTAATTGAGAAATCTGCAGTAGGATAGGTGACAGTGCCAGATAGAAGAGCCATGGTGCTGCCAGCAGCAGACATGTGTGGAAAAGAGTGAAACTGTGAGAATTATTGCACAGTCACCCCTCAGTAGACACCCGGCAAATCTCCTCTGTGGTGCTGTTGGACACCTGCAGCACTACCCAGTGCAGCTTGGGATCGCAGGGAGGAAGAGCAGTGACATGTGAAATGCTTATGCTGCTGAGACTTCTGCCGTTGAGTTTAGTGGACCCCACATTTTGCTATCAGCTCTTTTGGCTGAGGTCAATTTGTGTTTGTAATATAACAAAAGAGAATCTGTATGGCAAAGGCCCACAGCTGTGTCTTCTGCAGGTTTTCACCTCTTGCATCCATCACCCGGGGTGGGCAGCGCCTTGTTCCCCTGCTCAGAGCCTGCTCTCTGCCACTGCCTTGGCTCCCCGGCAGTGTCCCCCCTGCTGCCATAACCACCTCCCTCATTTTTGGCCCTTGATGCTATTTTAGCTTCCAGGATGGGCTCCACTTTATAAAATGGATCGGTTTGGTAGGAACAGATAATAGAAATTTTCAGTTTTGTCCTTGGTTTCTGGAGCAGTGAAGATGGAAGCATTATCATGGTGTGTCATGACACATGATAATTCAAGACCGTCAGCATCTGTACAAGAGAAAGTGACCTGTCATTCAGAAACCGTTGGGAGAAATTTTCATGGTGTATGTATGTGGTGATAATTGTGGTAACTAAATGAAACTGATTTACTTAATATAACATGGCATTTTCTTGGGGATGTGAGGGGCCCTTCTTTTTTCCTATTCAGGTGGTTCTCTTTTGGATTCACAGATAACATTCTAGGTTTTGATGATATCTGAGCAACAAGTACATACAGAAACTTAGCTGAGCTGTAGTCCCTATCCCAACATATGATTTTTTTAAAGACAAATTATTGTGTGAGTTCATAAATTTCAAAGTGATTGTGATTTTGAACAGACCGTAGCAGTGATGGGAAGAAAGTTACTCTGTGTATCTAGAATTCAGAATAGTACTGTAATGATTGTTTACAAAGCCATTTAACACTTTTTAATGTATTTTCCATAGGAGCAACAGCTGCTGCTCGAAAGGAGGTTATAAGGAACAAGATAAGAGCAATAGGAAAAATGGCTAGAGTTTTCTCAGTGTTAAGGTAAGGGTTTGTGCTGTTTCAGATTTTTTTTAATGTTAAAGGATATCTTTAAACAATTATGTAGAGCACTCTACTGTTAATCAAACAGTAAATATTATATGTGATATACTACCCGGGTGAGTTTTACTGGAACCTTTTAAGGATTCTTTTATTTATACGATGCTGCTAGCTGTTATGGCTCTGAATAATTGCCTTCCTCGGGGCTTTCAAAATACAAACAAACAAGTTACATCAGCAAAGAAGATTGCAATTACCCTTTTTTAAAGACCTGCTCACCAGGTGTACTAATTAACTCTTAGCCACTCTAAGGGAGAAGTTAAATGTGGAGAAAAGGGTATGTTCCACATCATGTCCCAGTAAAAAGGAAGCTAACTGTCCCACTTTGTCACCCATAGCTGTTGCTATAGCCACGAGTAAAGATGATTAAACATGAAAGCATTAGGATAATTTAACTAAAAATCCAGGAAATCATTGTGCAGACAACAGCAACTCATTACCTTGGGCTGCACTCCCTCAAACACATGAACATGAATAACTAATTGCTACCCATTGTTTAGAACTCTCCATTTGCTGTCTCTGAGCAGATAAGGAAACATGCTGTACTGTGCTGTGGTGAAGTCTAAATATAGAAAATACAGTTCTCCCTCCCTTTCAACAGAGGGACTTTTATCTTCAGGAAATTGTATGTTGTTTTGCTGTAGTCAGTTTATGGCTATGATGCTTAATGCAAAATCAAGGTATTTTTAAAAATTATATTGTTTCATTGCATAGTTGATACAAAAAGGACATTTTAAAAGCTACTTGATATGAGGCTCTTCTGCAGCATACAAGCAGTGGGCAGCTTGTCAGTGGGGCTCCTCATGGATGCAGCAGTTCGCCCACACATTGCAGATTGCAGCAACATAATTTTAAATAGTATCCTGAAATGGAGGACTCTGTACCTGGGGTTCCCGAAGTGTTATATGTGAATTACTAGTGATGCACATACTACTATAAAGTGATACGCATAAAAGTTGGCATCATACTTTTTCTCTAAACAAGCCAGGGGAGCGATCAAATGTTTCCACCTGCTCCTCTGTACCAAGTCTGGAAGTCTGGCAGAGAGCCTGGAGCTGACATTGCCACCACCTTCATAAAACAGCATGGTTGGGTTTTTTTCTGGTAATAGTTGAGCAAACAATGTTTGGGAACTGCAGCTTCTGGATCTGCTGTATTTTGATGTAGAGCACCTTTTGAAGATTGATCAAGATCAGTCTTGATCTTCCCCTGAAAAGTGGTCAGGTTCATCTCAGAGTTGTTCATGAAGCAGTTTTTTACCCCTGTCACATGCATCCCTATATCTCTGGAAGACCTGAATGGACTGTATCTGGAAAATCCAGAGGTTTACTCACTGAAGTTGCTGAGCTTTTTATAGTTCCTGTTTGTTGATGGACCTTAAAACTTTGCAAGAAGGACTGGAGATGAAGAGTATATTTATTCTGCACTAGCTTTAACTTTAAATACAATGCATCCTTGTTGTGGTCAGAGGCATAGTCAGAAAATAAATTGGTACCCCCAGTGGGCAGTTTTGCTGACCAGTCTTCCACAGGGATGAGTGACATTTCATTCCAGACACCACTGCCCCCCTGGGAGTACCTCTTCTCTTTTGCTGGGAAAAGTTGACTCACTTCAGCCAGGTGCCAGGCTTCTAGACAGAAAAGATTACACAAGGTTAATCTTGCGAATACTGTTCCTATAAAATAGCCTGGGTTATTTTTTCTGTCTTGCCAACACAGTCAACATTTAACACAGAAGTGTCTGATAACTGTGTATAACCCTGCAAAGACTGCAGTGATACCATCAACTAGACCAGCCTATTGCAGAAATCTTGGAAGTTGCTGTTTAAATCATTGCTGATTAGTAAATTTATTTCACTAATTCTTGAAAAGCATTTCTGAATGATCAGCACCTGATGTGACCACCTTCAAAGGACTCAGTTGAACATCTTGTCTCTGAGCCAGAGTAGCCACCTCCCTTGAGGATGTAAGATGAATGTAAAAAAGTAATTTCAGCCACTTTAGTCTCAAAATCATATATTAAAATAGCGTTGCATTGAGTTTCAGAGTTCATAATTGAGTTTGCTGAGGATAGCCATCATAGAAAGATTGATTTAAGCTCAGTGGAAGGTGTCTCAGTTCCCTGTCATTGCCTCTCTGACTCTGTTTCTCAAGTCCAACTTTTCTTTTTAGACATGAGGAAGGTAAATAAAATATTTAATCAATTTATTTTTCTTTTTTAAAAACAGAAGTTAAATACATCAAATGGAAAAAAGGAACAGTGAAGGCTAAAAAAATTCAAAATTTGTGATATAGAGATTCATTGAGCATATGCATTCTAAAGACATTAAAAATACTGTGAATACCCCTATGAAGGTGAAGCTGAAAGCATCATTGCAGTTTAATTTTTAAAAGAGATGGAATGGACTGAATTGAAAATACACATGTATTTGCATGCCATGACAAATAATCAAGAGAAAGCAAAAACTTTGATGCATAACTCCTGATGATGAAAACACTGTTAATTCTGGAAATGCTTGGCTGCTACATTAGTTGTAGTTACTTAGGAAATTTGCAAAGAATGCAGTCACAATTTGATTTTGACTATTACACAAAGAAAAGTGTGTAAAAGACATTGAAGAATATATGTAGTAGGTAAATTAGAGTTGTTTGAAATACATGAGTAATTTAGGGTCTGTAGGTCTAAAGAAAATCATAAGTCGCAGAATTTCTGAAAGACAGTTTCAGAAACCACATTATCCTTGAGTGAATGTGGAACTAAATTCTGTCTTTGTGTTTGCTTCCTCCAGCTTAATGTCATTATACATTTCAGCGTAAAGCACTTCAAAATGGGTTTCTCTTAAAGAATTGGGGTCAGTTTTGCTGCTGAGAAAGTATGTCATCACAGACAGCATCACAGAGTTCATAGCTGTATATAACAGCTTGGTCTGGATAGAGCTATTGTATTCCCTCTGTGAAATATTAAAAAATACATGTATTTGAAGACCAGTGAAACACATATAGATTTCCTAAAATATTTTTCTTGAATCCATATCTATTTCAGCAGACAAAACTATTAGGAACAGTGCTAGTAAGGATGGAAGTGCTTATTAATTTTAATAAGATTTTGGCTCCACTTTTTATTTTTTTAAAGTGACTGTTGATCATTAATAAATAATGCACCTGACTGCAACTGTAGACAAAGACAAAACAACAATTTAAATTGATCTTGGACGACACCTGGTTTAGCCTGGAGAAGAGGAGGCTGAGAGGAGACCTCATTGCTCTCTACAACTACCTGAAAGGAGGTTGTAGAATGGAGAGTGCTGGCGTCTTCTTCCAAGTGACAGGGGACAGGACGAGAGGAAATGGCCTCAAGCTCCGCCAGGGGAGGTTTAGGCTGTAAATTAGAAAAAAATTTTTCACAGAAAGGGTCATTAGGCACTGGAACAGGCTGCCCAGGGAGGTGGTTGACTCACCTTCCCTGGAGGTGTTTAAGGCACGGGTGGACGAGGTGCTAAGGGGCATGGTTTAGTGTTTGATAGGAATGGTTGAACTCAATGATCCGGTGGGTCTCTTCCAACCTGGTTATTCTATGATTCTATGACACGGTGTAAAACACTCAAATGTCTTGTTGGCAATAATTGCTCCTTTGTTTCTCCTACTATCACATTTGTGGGTTTACGTATATATTCAAATTTATGTCATACATTGTTTCATACATGCAGATAATACTGTTAATTTTAGTGGGAGTCTGTTTATGCCGTGAAGCAAAGGTGAACCACTTATATAGCAGTGAGGGGAATTGCACTGGTGCTGGTGTTGTCACAGGATTCAGTTTATCAAGATAAGGAGATTGGAGATAACCATATCATTGCAGGAATGGTGTAGCTTAATGTGTTTAAAATGTGTTACGTATTTTTTAAAAAAGAAAATTATTTACTATTGGGTTGGGTTTTCTTCCCTTCTTCTGCAGAGAAGAGAGTGAAAGTGTGCTGACGCTGAAAGGTTTGACTCCAACGGGAATGCTGCCCAGCGGTGTGCTCTCTGGAGGAAAACAAACACTGCAGAGTGGTAAGCCTGTTTTCCTGTGTGTGTCATTGCGTGTAAAAAAAAAAACCAGCTGGTTTTCAGCTGCAGGACCCAAGGAAAGTAATGGTATTCTTCTCACAAAAAAACAAAGGGCAGAATAAAACAGGTGGTTTGTTGTACTGGAGCTTTTGTGAGCAGTTCATCTAAGGCCACTTCTCAAGACTGATTACATACCTCTGATTTTCAGAGAAAGAGGAGAGGGGGAAAGTCCCTGAAAATCAACTGTTAAGAATGGTAGATCAGCATTGCATGTGAAGTGTGCTCCTTCCACAGTTCACAGCATCTTTTGGGGGATTTTTTTAAGAGCAGCCTTTGATACATAGAGTACTAAAGGTTCAGCTTAGATAATGACACTCAAACTCTTATTTTATCTGATTTGTCCTTCCTCATGGAGAATCACCAATGGAAAATAGCTCTAGAATTAAATTTTCTGTCCTGGCAATTCTAAGTGACAGCACGAGAACAGTTTCACTATGATTTAAGCCTAAGTGAAGGGAAGCTCTTACAAACACCGCATCTGCCTTGTACACAAACACAATACAGATTGTCAGTTCAGTTTTATACCAAGTGCTTCTCGTTACAGGAAAATTTGTAAGCCTATAATATAGCTGCCTTTGATGAAATATTCCTTTTGGAATAAGGAGCTGCTAAGTATTTAATTTACTACTATAAGCTCTCCTTTTTTCCTTTTTGTATGTGTGTATTGCTGTAGAGTATGTTGCAGGCACACAAGAACGTCTCTCCCTTATTGAAGTTCTGTTGGCACTAGATGTGAGAAATAGTAATGCTTTATAACCTTAACACGGTCTCAGCCTCTTGTTTTCCTGTTTCCTTCTTGGAGCATTCTTTGTCTGTATTTTTCCCTTTACTGTCTCTTTTGCCTAGAAGATTCAGGTATATGGTGGTAAACCTTTTCCCCCTTTTTTTTTTTCCCTTCTCTTTTTTCTTTTTGATGACTTGTTTGTTACAGGCATAGTAACGTTCTGCTTTGAAAATGCTGCAATATGATTCCACAGGATGCCTTTCTTAATGGGGTTTAGGTCTGCCTAGGCTTTTCTTCATGTCATTGATCCAAGGAAACTGCTATTGTCGTGCTAGCAAAATATTAGACGTTGAAATTAATTTGAGAAAATTGCCTAAAGTTCTTGTTACAATGACTAAAAGGAAAATCTCCTCATACTGCAGTATTCTGGCTTAGTAAAACATTACTATACACAAGCTTCTGCATTAGTTAAGATGTAATACCCCATTCACCAAATACTCTGAAGTTTACATCATTTCTGTTAAGCACACATTCATATTACTGTATGTATTAACAGAAAATGAGTAGTATGTTCTGTTGTGAAAGTATACATTTTAGTTGTCTTTTTCTCTAATGTGTCAGTGCTGGTTTGGATCTGGTTATTTTCCATCTTAATTATCATGTTTCCTTTTCTTTTAAGTTTGCATTTACTTTATTCCTTGATTTTTGCCACCTCTCTTGCTCTGTAGCTTGAGAAACATAGGCTTACCTTGGTGCATGCGGGTTAGCTCCTCTCATTTCCCCATGCAGCAAGATAATACCACACATCTTTTAGTATTGATCTCAATCCATATTTAATATCCTAACTACAAAATAATTTTTGTTCGGGTTTTATAGAGAATGAAAAAAATTTTACATAGGGGAAAATAAGACAAAATATCCCAGGAGAAATTCCTAAAAACTTGGCTTCTTGAGCTATTCTCTAAATCAGAGAAGTTTTTGAAAATCAAAATTTCTTTTTAAATATTTCAGCTGTACCATTTCTGTACTGGATGGCATTTGCTGATTTGCATTAGCTTCTAAATCTCTGACTGTGGAAACAAATTCATGCTAAAGCTGATGGGCAGGATTCAAGTGAAATCGTGTCTTTAAGAACAACAGATGGTTTCAAAACAGTGATAATATGATATTCATAATATTGCAGCAACCTCCCAGTTACAAACTTCTCTCTCTCTCTCTCTGATCAGGCTTTGCAGTTTTGGAGGTCCAGCAGCTTTCAGTCTTGTGTATATGTCCATTGATGTAAATAAAATGTTAGAATGCTGTTTTCAGAGACTGGGTTGATGAAAAGGACACTTACAGATGGAGCAGACTGGACGAGATTGCAAACAAAAGCAAAGCAGTCTGAGCAAACTCTGTCCCGTACTGTACTGAGATTTCTTTTAGTCAGGAGAGAGAAAATAGTCACTTAGAAGTCATATGTGTGGCTCTCTTGCCTTGTAATCGCAGCTAATACTTTTCAAGCTGACATTGTGAGTGGCACGAATTTTGTGTGATGGCTTTATGCCATTTTTCATTCTCCTTTGACAAGGCAAATCAAACCGATTTTATTCAAAGCAGGGAGAATTATACAATAACCTTTGCAGATCAGATGTGCAATATGGAAGACATTTTCATTTTGTAGTTCTTTTTACTCAAAAGAAAACTACTCAACTGTGTCTTTAAAAATGTTTAGTTTGTTAAACTTTTGCTGCAAAATGAACTGTAGCTTAATTCAATCTGCTAATTATTGGTTCTGTGTAAGCATTTCTCTGTGTGTCTGTTTCACCAAAATCCAGCACTTACAGTAACATTAGTGTTGTAGCTCCTTTGCTATTCACTGACTTGTTCTTAGAGTTAAAATCCTCTGCTCATTTTTCTCATTCGTTTTGCTGCCCCTTTCTTCTCTTCAGCTACTGTTGAGGCTATTGAGGCTGATGAAGGTAAATTGGCCAGTCCCCTTTCTGTTGGTGCCACAACAGATAAGGGCTCTGCTGGGTGTATTCATTTTGCTGTAGCTTGTACAGATTGTGTGGGTGTTGGGCTAACAATTGTGGCTCGGTATTAACCAAAATGTAATTGCTTTAAAGGGGAAAATGGTTTTGGTTTGGGTTTGTTTTTTTTTTTTTTTCTGTTGCTGCTGTTGGGGTCTTTTTTTGTTCTGAAAGTTACAATCATGTTGGAATTGCTACATGTTCAACTAAGCACTGAGTAGGGCCACAGGAGGAGATCAGGGGACTTGGATTTCACAGGACATAACTCAGCAGCAGCTCATAAATGCTCTGTGACACATAGTTCAAAAGCTGCGCACTGATGGCTGGGTCTTGGCTCCGCCTCAAACAATTCTCAGTAATCTCTGGTGAAGGAAAACACGCACTTTTTATAAATATTCTTTGTTTTGGTTGGATTTCCCTCCCCCTCTTTTTCTTTTTTGTTTCAGTTTGGTTTTTTTTCTTTTAGATCACTAGAAAAAAAAATGTATTGGTCTTTTGTTACAGTTCAGCATGTTTCTGTTTCTCTTTAAAAGTAAAACAACATGAGACATTTGTCTGCAAGATGTCTGCTTCCTCTGGTAGTGGCAGTTTACACACTGGATATTTACATTAGAGCAACCATTAACACCAGCACCATTTTATCTATGAATATAAAGTGACTGGCTGCCTGAGAAGACTTCTGAACATTTAATATTAAAAACTATGGTGCTTTATTGAGAGATCTCTAATCTAACCCTTAAGCAATTTTTAATGCTACAGTTAAAACCTAAGTAATCTTGTATTGCAATGTAGATGCAGAATATTTATTCAGCATTATAAAATTTTGGAAGAAGAATTTTCAAAATTCCCCTTTAAAACAAAATTCTTCAGTTGTATTTTGTTCTTGCCCCTCTCAAATTTTCTGCAGGTGTTTTTTTTTTTTTAGTTAACAAAAAAAAAGTAAATCCATTGGTAAGATGTGCCCTTTTGGCCAGTTGAATTTGTTTTTGATTTTTGAAAAGCAGTGAATAAAATTACAGAACAAACAAGTAAGAGAAAATACAACTGCTTTCTAAATAGCAGTGAGTAAGCTGCTATTTATGTTGGAATTATCTATTCCTATCGGCAATCTCTGATCTGCAGTGTGCATTCTTGTTGACAGTTTGGCTGTTCTCTGTGATATTTTTGTGATTATGTGTTGTGTTTTAGTATACTCTCAATGTAAACTGCTAATACTCGTTGTCTGACCAGCAGCTACAGCAGAGCACTTTTCTCAGTACTACAGATGATAATGTGTCTGAAATACAATTGATTGAACATGCCCCCATTCCAGCAATACATCTCTTCAAGTTAATTCTTAATGTCCCATCCTGACTAGTTAGACATGGTAACCACAAGCATAGTAACTAGTTTACGTAAACTAAGCTAATGATGGAGAAACTGCTTCATCCTTTCCCAGTTATCCCTCTGCAGTCAGATTCAGGGTCTGATGACACAAATGAGCTGTGCTACCAGCAAGCTCTAGGACACAGCAAGTGTTTCAGCTTCAAATTGGCTATCCGCTAAACTATTGTTTTAAGAGATTGGCCTGGGTGCTTGTTAGACATATTCATGAAAAAAAATCACTGTAGGGCCTGTTCTGTTTTCACTGCTCATCCCCTGCTCACTTGACTAATCACCATTATGTTGGTTTTCTGAATTGAAGTATAATACGTGATAAAACTCATGCACTTCACGAAGTTCTAACATAAAGTTTGTGAAACTGGCTAAGGAACAAAATCCTGAACCAAACAGGATATGCCCATTTTAACAGGAATGGTTGGCAGAAATCCTAGCATGCAAAAGGCTTTTCTTGCTCCCCACAAAATGCAAGGAATGGTGTATTGGTACCAGGGATGTTCTGGGGTTTGGAGTTTGTTTGCCTTATTTTTAACAGAAGTCACCAGCTTGTCCAGAATCGGGACTGCATATTAGAAAGGAGAGCAGGAGCACTTGGGGGTAAAGAGAAGAAAAGGGAGAGAAGGAATATTGAATGTGATCTTTGAAACTCCTCTACCATTTTCTCCCTAGGGAGTTTGCAGTTTCCTGGTACTAACACATCATTTTTGCTCTATGGCATGTTAAGATAGAAGCACAACAAAAGTGCCAGTTCCAAAAATGCAATGCATTGATTTGGTGCAGAAAAGAGAAAAACACACAGAAGGCTATGACAGATTATCTGCAGAAAAATATTTTTTCTCTTTTGCTTTAAATCTAAAGATCTTCAACTCTTCAATTAAAGAGAGGAAAAAAAAAAAAAATCACACTCCACAAATACATTCCCCAGTGTGTGGCCACCTTATGAGGTCAGTGTGGCCTCATCAGCGTCGCTGCTGAAGAGCAGATCAAAAGTCTTCTCGTTCATTTGGAATTCTGGTCCTTTATCAGTGCATTTCCAACATTAAATTGTACAAATGTGGCAGAATGATGATATCTTTGGTTGCGCAGCATTACAGCTGTTTGGCTCAAGCTGCTTTCTAGAAGTCCAGGGATGTGTTGGGGAGAGTAACTGTCCCAGGCAATCAACACACAGTTTGCCTGTGTTGGGAACCTAAGGCAACACATTGTAGGGCCACCCCGGATCTCCCATAGCTTTAATATATGTCCCGCAAACTGGCCTCACCATGTCATCATCATCGATAACAGGCCAGTGCTTTTTCCCCTGGTCTTTGCAAGTCAAATGGGAGTTTTGCCTGATTAAGTAATAGTGAGGCACGATGTCATTTAAGGCTGTAAATGATGATGACAAATGCTAACTCCTTGGCTTACAGTTGGGCCCTAAGCATGGTTCCTACTTGCAAACGGTGGTTTCGTGTCAGCTTCTTAGCGTTTTAAGCTGAACCCCAGTGGACAACAAAATACTGGAAGCTTGACCATGTTGAAAAAAGCAGTTGTGTTGCAAGAGACTGTGGTGATGGTTAACCCCCAGGTCTTTCTGAGTGCGGTAAGGGGTTGGTTCTCTTGTCAGATCTTATTGCCACCATTGCAAAGGAGGACGTCCGTGCTCATTTCTGAGTTGGGGGTAAAGCTGCCGACAGTTCTACTTTGCTAATTTTACTTTTTAATAATCCTTTATTTAGCTATCAAAGGATTTTCACCCCAGCATAAGATCACTAGCTTCGAAGAGGCCAAAGGCTTAGATCGAATTAATGAGCGAATGCCTCCACGCAGAGATGTGCCATCCGATGCCAACCTTAACTCCATCAACAAGGCAATCTCCACAGAGACTAATGGCACGGACAGCAACAGCAGTAATAGCAGCAATATTCAGTGACCACTGTCTGGGAGGGGGGTTGAGCTGCAGGGTGCGATGGGGTTGCTGCACATTAGCAGTGGGATGTTCTCGCCTCTGATAATAGCTTACTTGCTCTGGGGGCCAGCTGTTGGATTCAGTTTACAAAAATCATCTACGAAGAGATCGTCAACTTTAATTTGGTGGGAGGGAGGGTGGGGGAGAGACACCTCCTTTGGATATGCCTTTAAAATGCTTGTAGAAAAATGAAAGCTCATGCTGGTATATATTGCAAAGTTAGAGGAATGAACATGTTTTCCTACTGCATTTGAAACGTCTAGATATGTTACTGAAAGGCCTTTTATTATGTTACTGGACATGAAAACTTTGTTTAATTTCTTACTAACTATTGTACGTTTACAGTTGCAGCACTAAACATGGACAACATCGAAACATTTTTAACAAAATGTACAAACTAAATAAGGACTATTTATTGATAATGTTTTGCTACTCTTGTCAGACAATGGCTATGATATAAATTAGGCAGTCTTTATAGAGAAAAAAAAGAAAAAAAAGAATGTTGGAAATTTGTTTAAAATGCCAAAAAAAAAAGAGAGAGAGAGAGAGCGTGAGAGAGAGAGCGAGCGACAGTTTAATTTTGTACAGATTATGCTTACCTCAGGTTTCTTTAGTGTGCTTCAATGCCCTTCTTTAAATATAACACTTATCTTACTAATTTGGCAGCAATTATCCTTTTCTTTCTTTAAAAAAAGACTGGAATAATGATAACATTTATCTTTTTTTGCTGTTTATATTTAGGGGGGTTTGGTTTGGGGGGGTTTCTGGGTTTTTTTGGTAAATCAAGTCTTGGTTGTGGCTTGCTGAATTTAAATATTTATGAGTGGTGCATTTTTAAGTATAGTGAACAAGACACCATATTAAGTGCAGTGAAAAGCATCTATATTCTGTAAAAATCTGCCTATGCATGTTTTTTAAGAAAAAAAATGGCTGTATAGGCCTGTATGGGACTGTAATGCGCTTAGTGGTCTGACTTATACTGGAAATGTATGTATACTGGCGTACTTTATATTCTCTAAAAAAAAATGCTTAATGCCTTTGAAATTTTGTAATCAAAAAAAAAGCTTTGAAAAATCTAAGGGGAGAGTATTCTTAAAGTTTTTAACATAAGCTTGTCAGTGCACATATAGATGGGTAGCATGTTTAGCAAACCTTGTGAAATTTAAATAAGTTTGTAGTTACATGTGAAATTCTAAATGCATGATAACTGTTAATGTCATAATGGTTTAGTCATTTTGTTCTGTTCTGTCACGTGCCACAAAATGTGTAATTTTTTCACTTTTTTCCCTTTGTATATCAGTTACAGTTTTCAACCGGTTCATTCTAAGAAAAAAAAAAGAAAAAGGAGCAAAACAAAACAGTCCATTGATATTTTTTAACAATTGTATAAGTGCCCAAGTAATTCACTACAGCCTACAGCCTTGCCTTTGTAATTTGACTTCGAAATGTTGGCAATCAAAGCATGCACTTGTAACAATGAAAGAAGCATTTTATATTACTACTCAATAAAAACGTGCATGAACTTAAGCGCTTTTCCCTTTCTTGCTGGCTCAGACACAGAAGTGCACACAGGCACGCGTGTGCTTGTTGTTCGCTTTTGCTTTGGACAGGTGGTGATTGTCGGTGTAAGAGAAGAATGACTTGTTTCATAGTTCAAGGTCAGTTCTTTACTGTGAAAAGAATTCATTTATTACCCAACTGGAATAGGCTACTGAACCATCTGCAGAATCCCTGGATGTCTGTTTCTCCCACCAAGTTCTGCTTAGAAACTTGGTTTTTTTAATAAAATGAGTAGGATGAATCCCACAAGTAGAATGCAGGAGAAAACACGTGCCTTCTGTATACTTCCCCCCATCTGGAGAGTTTGAAAAGGGCAGTTAGTATAATTTACAATTTACCTTTGAGAAAAAAAGAAAAAAAAAATTACTATTTCAGATTTCAGTTACACTCTCTTTGATGTCAGAGGTGAAATATCAAAGCTCTGCCTTGTTCTCATTTTCTCCCTGACTATGCTCCACGTCCTTCTACAGTCTGTCATCCTTTGAAGAACTGATGGACAATGCCAAGTGGTGCAACATGGTGGGTGTTGCTTTTGCCCTCCTTTCAGGTAGCATTGTTAAATATTACTTGGTGCCTGATTTCTTATGTGTTTTTCCCAGTTTAGCTCAGTGTCTTGTTAATTTTTGGCAAAATGACAGATGGCAATATTAAAAAGAATTCATAATATACAGAACTAGAAAGATGGATCAGGTTTAGATTTAAATTTTTATGTCAGATTGTATAGCACTACTGCATGGGGGAGAGACAAGCAGAGTCTAACTGTTTGTCTGGTGACTGAGAATAGTAGCTGCAAAAAATAATGGTAAAAGTTTTGAGTGGCCACTTTGCTTGCCGGTTTGGTCCTGCGTACACGCAAGCTGAACAACTGTAAGTCACCTCAGGTAAGTTTTTCTGTAGAGATGAGTCTGAGCTAGTGCTTAGCAGGCACTTCGTGCAACGTAGAGCTGTACTGTTGGGCAGCGCAACGTGTGCTGTCTGATTTCATTTAAGTTGGAACCTGGCAGTTGCCCAAATCGATGTAACTGCATGAAAGGAGTTTTTCCTTTCATTAGTGGTGTAAACCTCTCAATTGATAGGCTTAACCCAAAAGGTTCTTGCTACAGATCAGTGATAGGTTTGCAAATGCCG
This sequence comes from Clamator glandarius, assembly GCA_033459285.1. Lineage (NCBI taxonomy): Eukaryota > Metazoa > Chordata > Aves > Cuculiformes > Cuculidae > Clamator > Clamator glandarius. Next base: position 2,610,911 of record JAUNZM010000404.1, read on the forward strand.
GCTGTAATTGTCAAAAAGCTTTATGAGTAAGCAAGGTAGCCCAGCCTTAGTAATGTTTTAGGACATGTACAGAGTCTGTCAGGTCCGTAAGGAGATTTTTGAGCTTTTTACATTTTAGAAGAATTTAAAATGTCCTGAACTTGCAAAATAGCGCTGTCCCATGTGTCCAGGTAAGACGGTCTGGCTCTTTTCTGGAGCAAGCCCCACTGTCCTACAACGTGTCAGTTTCTGGGCTGGCTCTGAGGGACAGTCTAGACTATCCTCAAATGTTCCTAAAAGGCCAAAGAAATTTTCCAAAGGTTACCTTTTTCCAGGATGTCCCACCTCTTCCATCTGTCCTTCCTTTTTCTTGCTGCAGAAGGAGCTGTAGATGAATTTGAAGAAAAACCCTGGTGCCGCTGAAGGCTGAGTTTTGGATTCCATTGTGCCATGCACTGGAGTATGTCTCCCAGTCCAGGTTTCTTCCTTCTTACCAAATATACTACTTTCATGCCAAAAAAATCATTGGTTGCTATAATAGGATTTACTGTATTTTTTTAACCACTTTTTTCCCCACTGTGAGAGATAGTATATTGGATACAAGTATTATATTTTCTGTTCTATCATAATTATCCTTTTCAACAGCTGTTAAGCATAAAGCATACTAGCTGTTAGCGTTCATTAGCTGAAGAAGACAACAGCCAGATTTTGTCCAAGGTTTTCCCGAAAATTGCAGTAGGTTTAACCCTGTTTAAGCTTGTGCCAGAATTTCCAACTGTTAGGCACAGATAGAAATTCTTTCACCATTTCCCTTGACAACTTATTTATTGCCAAGGGAGGATAATCTGGAACCGCTAGAGAAGTTTTGGTATAATTTGTCTTTCTCATGAGAACCTGGCGAGCAAATTTCAGTTCAGTAAGCAGTGCTAAAAACAGGCACTGAAAGATGCTGCTTGTTAGCACAGACATAACCTCCAACCTCTCTCACTTTAACTTTGTTTTTTAGTGAAATAGTGGAGTTCAGAGTGTGAAAAATGAAAATTATGGGATACTTTCTAGATTGAAACCGAATCTACATCTTTAGTCCTTAGAAATCAGTTTCCCTTCTTTTTTCAAGGTACTGTTGCTCAGATTAGTCAGATTGATGAATCTTCCCACTTCTTTCACAAAGAGAGGGATGTGAGAAGGAGCTATTTCAAATGTTAAAACCCACAAGCACCAAAGCAACCATTTGGAAAATAGTTTGCAGATTGCTTTCATAGCTTCTTTTGGTAGGATATTTGATTCTGCTAAAAAATGACCTGTTTTGTCAAAAGGATGAACTTTCTGGTTCTTAAGTGATTTAGAAAAACGCATATCCAAATTCACATGTGTTAGTATGGATATGTTCATTTGTATGTGAAAGCACAGAGCACTTGCACCCACCTCCACGGGGTCACAAAAAGGAGGAGCTGATGGAGCTAGAGATAGGGGAATTCTTTTTTTGGGGTTTTTTTTTTTTTATTTTGTCTTGCTGAGCTGACTTCACAGCATCAAGCCTGGTGAACATTTTAAAAGGTATGTTTGATGAGGCTTTATTTTTTTTAATATTTTAAATAACTTGAGGGCCATTTCAGTTTTATATGTGATACTGTGTTTCTTCAAGCTGACACATAGCTGTCTACTCTGGGCAGTATTCTGACACTGCACACGATTGCGAAGAAAAAGGCTCTACCTTGGCTCTTGTTTCAGGTAAGTCTGGCAAAGAGCGTGCTAAAGGACTGGTTTTGCTGCCAGTGGGAAGTCTGGTGTCAGACATGATAGCATCTGGTCCCTTGTGACATCTACAAGTGGCCATCACTAGTTGCTCTGGGATTCACCAAGGCCCTCTCTCTTTCTGGTGGAGCCTTGCTGGAGGTTTGGGTGTGGGCACCCAGTTAGTCAAATCCTTGCAGCAGTACGACTCAAGCAAGAGGTGGTTGTTTCATACTTCAGCAATTGCATTACTGAGGCAGCTGATACAGACAACGATGGTGCAATTGAGCAAGCCTATTTCTCTCAACATCTGGGTATTTAATAACCTTTCTTGCTTTAAATGAGAAGTTGAATGCTGTGAGTTGGACTAATTTCATAGCATTTTAGGCCAGAGAAACATGTTAGGATACAGAATCGAGACTCACTGAGGCACCCCTTGAGATCAGCTCCTCCAACCCAACTGTTCATGCAGGGTCAGCTGGGGCCAGTTGCTAGGGGCTGTTTCCAGATAAGTTTTGAGTATCTGCAAGGATGGAGACTCCACAACCTCTCTGGGTAGCCTGTGCCAGTGCTTGACAGGTGTTAGAGTAAAAAAGATCCCTCTTAAATTTAAAATCTTTCTGTATTTCAGTTTGTGCGCACTGCCTCTTGTCCTATCTCCGTGCCTCACTGAGAAGAGCCTGGCTTCATCTTTTTTACTCCCCCTATCAAGTACTCGCACACTTTTTCTCCAAACCAAGCAGTCGCAGCTTTCTCTCCGTCTCTTTTCATAGGTCAGATGTTCCTGTGCCTTAATCACCTTAATGGTCCTTTGGTGGAATCACTGCAGTAAGTATGTGTCGGTCTTGGGCTGTGTAGCCCAGACCTGGACGTGGTACTCCAGGTGTGTCTCACCAGTGCTGAGCAGAGAGGGCGGAAAAAGTTAGATTACTTGTCCTGGTTTCCTGCACACACCATGGAACTCCTACAATGTTTATCAGTGCCAGTAATTTAAGACAAGTGAATACATTTTTGGCCTTGTAAGTTAAGGAGATGGGAGCCACACCTCAGAAAACAGAAAAAGTGGAGTTACATTGCAGTTGCAGTGTGAGATGTACTAAGATACAGATCCAAGAAGGTAAGAGGAAATGAATGTATCACCAACCTTAGAGGACAGTGGAAGACTGGAATAATATTTATTGCCTAATATGATAATAAATGAGATCAGCAAATTATCCAGGTAGGTATCAATTGTGAGAGGGAGGACTCTCTTCACTGTATGCCCTGTACTGTGTCCCTCCTATTGCTGATCTTCAGTGCTTCAGAAGAAGGAGAAGAAGTGATTGAAAAAAAATCTGGCCAAGCTTGTATTGAGGGAAGTAGTCTCTTCTGGAATTCAGCAAGCAAGTGGCCGAAGCCCTAAAGCATGTGATGTGTTTACAGTCATTATGTAGTACAGATCTGCACTTGTGTTATCAGGACATCACATAAATAAGAGATCTTGTGCTGAGGAGGTTGCCCGAGGAGAAGGAAATTTGTTTATCTGTCACTTGGCAGTTTATTGGTTTCAGTACACATTTAATAAGCTTTGCAATTGGACTGTGTTTTTCTAAAACAAGAAGAAAGTGCACTCTGAAGGGAGTATGAGGCTGACACCACTGCTGAGTTTAAACAATGCTGTAGAGCTGATGTTTAGGCAAAACACAGAGGAAGGCCTGCAGCCACGGAGCAGGGCACCAGAGAGATGAAAGCAATGAGGAGTGGGGCGGGTGGGAGAGCTTTGGGTATTTATGCTATTCCTTTCTTAAGGTAGATAAGAGGAGGTGATAGCCGTGCTGGAGGAGACTGGGGCACTTACACTGCAAGACTGAGATGGCAAGGTACAGAAGCTGTATGATGTACCTTGCACTGGTAGGCAACGACAGAAAATATTTAAGCTAATAAAATTTGACTTAGACTAGATACACTCTTTAAGATGATGCTAGTGTTCAGGCTGTGACTTGAAGTCAGTTGTGCATAAAATGAGCATAGAGAATGGCATGGAAAATAAAAGTTTTGAAAGGCAGACCCATGATAAGGAGCAGGCTGAGGCTCTCGGCGCTGGCAGAGGAAGAGGCACAGACTGCAGGATTGAACCCTGTTGTTACATGCTGAGGGGCTGAATCAGTTCAGTTTACAGGGATTGAGTGCGCCCTTATTAAGTTTGCGCATGATGCTAAGCTGGGAGGAAGTATTGATCTGCCTGAGGGTAGGGAGGCTCTACAGAGGGATCTGAACGGGCTTGATCGATGGGCTGCGACCAACGGGATGCGGTTCAACAAGGCCAAGTGTCAAGTCCTGCACTTGGGATACAACAGAGCTACAGGCTTGGGAAAGAGTGGCTGGAAAGCTGCCTGGCAGAGAAGGACCATGGGGTTTTGGTTGGCTGCTGACTGAAGATGAGCCAGCAGCGTGCCCAGGTAGCCAAGAAGGCCAACAGCATCTTGTCCTGTATCAGAAACGATGTGACCAGCAGGAGCAGCCAAGTGACTGTGCCCCTGTACTTGGCACTGTTGAGGCCGCACCTCGAATACTGTGTTCAGTGTTGGGCCCTTTACAACAAGAAGGAGACTGAAGTCCTGGAGCACGTGCAGAGAAAGGCAGCAAAGCTGGTGAAGGAGCTGGAGCACAAGTCTTATGAGAGGCAGCTGAGGGAACTGGGGTTGTTTAGCCTAGAAAAAAGAAGGCTAAAGGGAGACCTTATCACTGTCTTCAACTACCTGGAAGGAGGTTGTAGCAAGGTGGGTGTTGGTCTCTTCTCCTAGGTGACAAGTGTTAGGTCGAGAGGAAGAGGCCTCAGGTTGTACCAGGGGAGCTTGAGATGAGACATCAGGAAAAATGTCTTTACTGAAAGTCTGCTGAAAGATTGGAACAGGCTGCTCAGGGAAGTAGTGGGATCACTCTCGCTGGAGGTATTTAAGAGAGGGGTAGATGAGCTGCTCAGGAGTTTGGTTTAGTAGTGGACAAGTATGGTTGGACTTGATGATCTCAAAGGTTTCTTCCAACTAAGCAATTCTGTGATTCTATTAAAAGCAAGGATGCCTGCAACTAAGGGGTTTGGACCTGATACAAGGGAGTTGCCATGAAGTTAGTGGGGATGACTGCCAAAGCCTGGTCTCTCTATAGGATAAAAAGGTAGGAATTGTAAGAACCTTAAATCTTAATTAAACTTGTAAGGCAGGACTTGCAGACTAACCAGGTAATGGACACCTCAAACAAACAGGAAAAAAAAAATCTAACAAGGAATGGAAAAAATAACCTGTCAGCCAAGTAAACTGGGGATGGCCAGTAAAGTTGAGGAATACAGTGAAAAGTAGCATGAGTCCAGCTAAGTTATCTTTGCTGATTATGGCTGAAAAGCAGCAGGAAACTTTTCCAGACACTTTAGGAAGAGCAAGGTATAAGTAAGTGGGAAATGGTGCAATGAAAGTAAGGGAGAGATTTAAAGTAAATGCATTGGCTAAAGGACCATAGAAGGAAAGCCAAGAATGAGATTTAGGACATTGGAAACAAAAACTAGAGGAATCAAGACAGAAGCAAATTCAGAGTTTAATGCACTTATTCCAGGAAAATGCAGTATTTCTTTCCTACAGTCGCAATAGAAAATACCACATTTGCTTACTCATTAAATAGCAATGCTCTTCAACACCTCACTGAATGGGTGGTATATTTTGAAAATACACTTGGAGAATATGCAAGTACAGAAATATAAAGAAATGAGGAATTATTGCAGGGCTGTTGATCTAAGCACAATTAGATGCAAAGATTTAGAGTAAATCTTGAAGGGAACACTGACTAATACGTGTGTGAGAGGGGCTATTTGCTATAGTGTTATGTGATAAATAGAAATAAATTATGGATGTCAGGAGTCTGTACCTGAAAGTTACGGTGGAAAGGAGCTAGCTGAAAGGAAGAGCACAACTGTTGGTATTGGGAAAGGAAGTTCGAGGGGGGTGAAAATTTTCCACAGAGGTAGCAGATAGAAATTCAGCTAAGCAAGAAATGCATGTGGCATCATAGATTGTTCCCTCCTTCCCTTTTGTATCTGTCTCTGTGCACCATCGCCAGCTTTCTTGTGGGCAACTAGGATTAGTGGGGGGCACCAGAATTATTAGGGTGCGATTGCTGTGGGAGGAAGTTCCCTTTCACAAATTTCTCTTCCTGTTAACTTTCCTCTCTGCTTTCTTTCCCCCTTGTCCTTTTTCTTTCTCTTTCCCTCATCCTTTTGCTTTATCCTAGACACAATTTTGCTACTGGTTCCTTCTCCCAGATGCCTGGGGGCTCTGCCAGCTGCCTGTCTGCAGGGTAGGCATATGCTACTGCCAGCCTTGGCTTGCAGTACCCAGCTCCATGCATGAGAAAAGTATGGGTTGGTAGAATCCCCACTGCAGCCTGGCTCCACCAGGATTATACCTCAGTGTGGCCTCAGAAGTGTCCTCACCTAAATTCCCTATGCTATTATCATTACTCTACCGCATGTGGACCTAGATGCCCGTGTGTCCAGGCAGCAGCTGCTCACAAAAAAACCAATAAAACTTGAGAAATTCTTTGGAGGCTGGCTCTGAGTGCAGGAACATTGCTAGCAGGTCAACAGGTCGAGCTTTTTGTTCCTGTTAACACAGTTTGAAGCTGTGTTAGGAAAGCACTGATATTTGCGAGGAGAGGGTGACTTGGCTGGAAAATATGACAATTTTTTTTTTCTTCTAGGAGGCAAGGAAGAGAAGCACTGATGTTTCCCCTGAAGTAGGCATTAATAATGACAGCCCTGATCCTTCCCAAGGAGCTGGTAGGGAAAAGCAGCAGAAGGATCAGTTCTGGATGGGGGAGGAAAGGGGCTTTTTCTGGGCTTTTCCACCTCAGTGTGGCTATTTTATTTACAGTGAAGAAAAAAAAGTAACGGTCAGTTTTGACTGCTATCTCCCAGCAAAGAACTTCTCGTGGCCCTTTCACCTACACAGCTTTTTCTTACAAGGAGTGATTCATGAGTGTGCTTTCGTATGGAAATAGATTGGCAAGGCTTGCCAAATAACGCACCTCTTGAAAGCACAGCTGGGTGCTGACACAGCAGTGTTTCCCTCAGTCCAGAAAGTTAAATCCAGAAATAACCTCCTGCCTCTAGCAGCTCAATGACTCACACAGGCTTTGGAGAGGGTGCAGGGATTCCTGTCCCCAGAAAGCCCCGCTGCTTCTGCAGGGGCTCTGGGAGAGCTCAGCTGCTGAAGAAGAAGTGCTGAGCTGTCAGAGCCTGTGCAGGGAGATGCCTTCTGGCCACTTAGTCAGAGCAAGTGGCTTCTGTGCAGACCAAGAGTTAGAGGAGATGGGCAATGAAGGACCAGAGCAGGGACCCGAGAACAGGGATTAAAGCAGTACTGGTGGGGCTGCCTGCCCTGAGTGCTAAAACACACTCTTTCTCTTCTGAAGTGGGAGGAAAATGTCCAGGCCAAGCCCATGGAGCAGGATTTTTGTTCCATGATGAGACTTGCTCCTTGTGGGGCTTGAGTCTGCCAGACTCCCTTCCAGAAATCTGCCCGGCCCTCCCAAAGGTGTGTAAAAGCAGCTCAGGTTCCTTGGGGTCCTCAAACCCCTCACCACAAGAAGGATGTTGAGGCTCTGGAGCGAGTCCAGAGAAGAGCAACAAAGCTGGTGAAGGGGCTGGAGAACAGGCCTTATGAGGAGCGGCTGAGAGAGCTGGGGTTGTTTAGCCTGGAGAAGAGGAGGCTGAGGGGAGACCTTATTGTTCTCTACAACTACCTGAAAGGAGGTTGTCGAGAGGAGGGAGCTGGGCTCTTCTCCCAAGTGACAGGGGACAGGACAAGAGGGAATGACCTCAAGCTCCACCAGGGGAGATTTAGGCTGAACATTAGGAAAAAATTTTTCACAGAAAGGGTCATTGGGCACTGGAACAGGCTGCCCAGGGAGGTGGTTGATCCACCTTCCCTAGAGGTGTTTAAGGCACGGGTGGATGAGATGCTCAGGGACATGGTTTAGTGTTTGATAGGAATGGTTGGACTCGATGATCCGGCAGGTCTCTTCCAACCTGGTGATTCTATGATTCTAAGTTCTCTTCAGCTTCTCAGAGGGGAAAGATGTCTATGCTAGCCGTCCTGATTCACCCAGCTTTCCAGACGCAGTTCCCACAGCGGCTGGGCTGGCTGCTTCCAAATTGTGTGTTTTCTCTAGACCATCTAAGCCATCATGTGGCTTGTCCAAAACTCAAAAGGATTCATCCTCGTGCAAGAGTATCTCTGTAGTAGTCTTCCATAATGAGTGAAAATACGTGCTACAAGATCTAAAGTAAGTTATTCTGACTGTTAAGATATGGATGGCCATTCAGATAAAGATAACTATCCAATACTTACAGAGCGCACGGTTACTCTGCATCATCCAGGACTTCTTGTTGGGCTGGTCTTTGGAGTTTCTGCTCCTGTGGCAGTTCTAGATTATGAATATTTAGGTAAAAGTATCTATGCAAATACCTTGTCTTTTTCATCTTCCTATGGGTTGTGCTTTTATTCTTGTTTTTAAACACAGTTAACCTGACCCAACCTTTGTATCTAATGTGTTGAAATTACTCCCAGCTCCTCATAGCTTATTCAGGAGTGTGAATGTAACATCAGCATAGGTTCTGCCTGCAAGAAGGTACATATACACATATATATGTTAACTTACCTGGGTATTTGGGGGAAAGAATATGATATTTTTCAGCATTTTAGATTGGATCTGCGTTGTTACCCTCGTAGGCAAGATATAAAAGCAGGATTATGCCGTGTCTGCCTTCTTCCCCTCCTCTTTGTGTCCACATGTCTAGTCTGATGCTTCCTCTGGGTGGATTTCTTTACTGCCCTTTGCTAGAAAGGGAGAGGAACTTTCTACCCACTACCTGGGAAAGCTAAAGCATGGAGGGGATGCAGTGATGGCTTAAAACTGGCAGCGAAAACCTCTCAGCCTGTGTACAGAGGCACCAACAGTGGCAGCACTCACAGTCTGTCCCCACTGCCGGCACCCATGAGGGCAAAACCTACAACACCTGATCCATGAGGATGGGGGATGGAAGAGGTAGCTGTGGCAAAATTTCTGAGAAGGCAGAGCACAGCCAAGAAAACAGCACTTTTGAGCTGAAAAGTATGTGGCTGGCTAACATTATTGTTACCTTTCTTGCTGTTCCTGACCCAGCAGTCTTGCCTGTCCATACCCCTCTTCCTTCGGCTGGAGCAATAGGCTTATTGATGACTCATTATAAGTGGGGATGTGGTATGGAGGACCCAAAGCCAGCAGCTGGGCTGGGGCCTCTCCTGCATGGAGCACCCTGCATGTATTTGCAGAAAAACTGGACCTGCAGGAGCCTGGCAGAGCTGCCCCATCAGTCACTGGGTGACAAGAGCATTTTTGTAAATGAGAAAATATTCTGTGCAGCTTGGCATGCTTTTCCAAAGCCTTCTTGGGAGAGGACAGCGAAGCAGTCCTGAACAGTGGGACAAAAGGGTATCGGGGCCATTTAGAGCTGGTTGTGAATTTTAGAGAATATTATTAACTGTATAATGCTTTTTTAGTTAAGCTTCTGGAGGAAAACCTTTGTATCTAATGGAATAACTGTCATTATTTCCTGGCTCAGAAATATTTCCAGTCCCCTGCAGTATCACATGTATCGGAGAGGTCTCAGCTATTCCTGCTTGCAAGGGCAGTGTGAGGCCAAGGCTGAGTGCAATGAGGGGTTAGGAAAGAGAAATGTGAGAAAGTATGACTTTTAGTAGCAGAAAATACTTTTTTTTCAAAATGCTTTTTTTTTTTTTTTTTTTGCTTATTATCACCAAGATTAATTAAGGATAAAAATCGCTGAAATATGGATCATTTGAAAGAGATCAGCTGGGAATGAAGCTTCAGCAAAATTGTCAAAAGACTAAACACATCGTTTATCTCTGCGCCACAGATGAGGTGCAACAAAAAATACATTCAGCTCCAAAATATGGAGGCTTGCCAGGTACATCCTTCGGGGGCAGTCTTTATGGATGCCTTCCCTGAACAAAACAGCAGCTCCTGGGAAGAAAGAGAGAATGGGAAATCCTTTCTTGTCTTCCATTTCCATGTCAGCCAATTCATTTGAACATCCAGCAAAAATAATCGAAAAGGCCAATCTGTTTACGCTCACAGCCCTCAACCCTGGTGCGTGGATGCAGACCCTGGTGAGGAGCTTGTAGTGTTATTGCCTTCCTCTGTGCATGGGTTTGGAGCACACGTGCCTGTGCATCGCTGTGTGTAAGTGAATCCCGTTGCCATGGTGACAGCGAGGCTGCCTAAATATGGCCTGTGATGCCCAAAATCGCATGGGCGTTAACTGCTGCGGTGCCTGCAGGGGCCCTGCTGACACTAAAGACCTGCTGTTGGGGCTCACCAGAAGAGAAAATGTTCACACTATTGGGTGAACCCCTGAACCAGTGACAGCGGTAATTGCAGGCTGCTGATTTTCACCTTCCACAGCACCCTGGGTGCTCCCTAAGATGCACGGGCTGCCTCTGGAACCCTGCATGCTGCAGCTGAGGAGTTGGAATGCATTTATCTTACAAGTGCAGGGAGGGATTTACAGCATCCTCACTACTTGATGCGGTTGGATTCTTTCTGCACTTAAAGCAATGTAGCTGTTCCAGTGCTTATCTGGGTGGGGCTGAAGGGAGGAAGGGCAAGATTACACCTGATATCAGTCTTGCAATTACATGCAAAAGGCCCAGATGCTCTCCTGGGTTTAGCATATGAATCTAATAACAGTGAGGCACAGGAGGCTAACAAAATCTGTTTGCCAGGCTTTTGCCTGCACCTTATGGTAAAAGCCACGGTGTGAAATGCAGGGATGTATGTGCCTGCTGCCACAGGGCTTGCCACGCGTGCTTTTATCGCTCTGTGTGAGGTAGTGTCCTGCTGAGGAGAGACAGGAGGCTCACAAGCCAAGCACCCCATGGTCCCTGTGATGCTCATCCCTCCCAAGCACAGGGATGGCATTTGCTTGCAGGAGGTGAGAGCGTTTTTGTGCCACCTGCCCATCCACACAGCCCCCACGCTGCGCTGAGGGATGTTGGAGCAGCAGGACTTGAGGCTGCAGTGCCCCTGGGTTCCTGGCAGCAGCCTGGGCTTTCCTGACTGGTCCTGGCCACACCACGCTGGGGAGAGCCACATGAGGACCACACACCCGGTCTGCCACGTAGGTCTGCCCTAGCACTCCCAAAGAGACTTTGGATTCAATGAGAACTAGGAAAATAATCAGGAATTTTTATTCCTAATGCTGTAAATCTTAAAGATAGGAAAACGTTATTCTGGAATGGCTCGTGAAATCCCTCTTGTCCTAGCAGGCAGCTTCTGGGCTCCTCCCCCAACTGATTTCAGTGTGAGGATCCCTGCAGCATGAAGCAGGATATCAGGATCCAGCCCCCACCAATAAAAAGCTTCCCTCGGGTTTTGGAGCTGGCAAGGCAGCTGAGCAGGAGCCACGTGCATATATTTGCAAGCTGTGGGAGATGCACATGAGATGAGGTGGAACTGGAGCACAGAGGGAGAGAGTACAAGGTGAGAGTCGTCCCCCTTGGCCTCCTGACAGGAGGAGGAGGAGAAAGGAATACAGCAGAAGTCATAGATCCTGCTCAATCTGCCTCCCACAGCTTTTTGGCCTCTTGCAGCAGCCAAAACCTTCCTAATGTCAAATTTCCTGAAAAAGGACAGATAGGTCATATTTAAGGCATGGAGTGAGAAATACAATGCCACAAAACTTCCAGAAGCCCTTGCAGCTAATACACAATAAACGTAGGAGCAACGGCAGAGAGAGAGGAAGGAAGCCTATGGGGCAGCCCTGCAACGGGCAGCTGCTCACTGGAGAGATGACGAAAGTGGGGCCAGACACACCAGTTTTGCAGATAAAAAGAGAGAGAGGCATGTAATGAGAATTATTCAGACAATACATGGACTTTGCAGACATCCTGTGCCGGCTTCTGCGCTGGGTCTGGTCTCTGAGTCAATCAAGGCATGCTGGAACAAGGTCTGAGTAGTAGCCAGTGGCACCCAAGAGGGCAGAGAGGACGTTTAGGGTAGGAGGAGGGAGGCTGGAGGATGGGAGCCACACATCACCCTGGTTTGCATTTCATAATGGAGGCAAAGAGGTGTCTTTTGGAGCTTGGAGGTGGTTGTGCTTTTTAAATACTGAGTTAAGTGTGAAAAATAAAATTGTTCCCAGTCCTACACTCTCAGAGCAATTTATGTTGGTATTTAATCCTGCTTGTGTTTCCTTGCCCACCATGTTCTAGTTTTCTCTGTGCTTTTGTAAGCAGTGGGAAAGCGGCACGCTGCTAATTACAACCCAGAGCTTTTTGGATACTGAAGTAGGGAGAGAAGTGAAGAGAAATAAAGAAATAAACGAAAAGTCCCATTGTCACTGTAAATCTAGGTCCTACTCTTTGCAAAACCCACCAGTGTGTTTCCAGGGAGACTGCAAGTTATTGGTAGCAATTTGTTGAAGCCTGGCTGGTTCAGGTTTTGGCTGGCAGCGGTGCGTGATCTCTGCCGTTTGCACTGCTGGCACTGGAGATCTCACTGCTGTGCTTTTGAGAACAAGTCTACGTGGCCAAGTTGGTGCATCCACCCCAGCCCCGTGGACACCAAAGGATGTTTTAGGGGGTGGCCCTGACAGAAAGGCAGGCTGGGCAGCTTATGCTGCGATCCCAGGGCAAGTGCAGTGCATTGTATGTACTGGCAGAGACATTTGTTTCTATAATGATCGTTTCTTAAGAGCTTGGGTTTAGACTTCCAGGTTCTGTTTGAGTTCACGTGAGGCCAAGTAGGAGGGATCTGACAGCAGATGTAAGCAGGGGATGGTGCTGCCTATTTGGTTCCTGCTGCAACTCAATTAATTAATAAAGTTCTCTGGTCTTTTATCTGATGCACCATTTCAGTCAGTTTGGGCTCCCTGTAGCTAGTCATCCTTGACTGGTTGTGTTCACTTTTCTTTCTGGCTCCAGGTCTCTTAGCAGGCTGCCTCAGCCCAATGAAAAGTCATGCAAACTACACACCAAACAGAGCCACAGGTGTTTCTGCTGCGCAACGCTCCGGCATGCAGATTTGTCCAGCTGAGCTCTCTACATCATCTCCTTGAGTCCATCCTCCTGTGCAGTAGCCAGCTGCCGCCGGGTTCTTTTCTCTTGCCTCTCTCCAGGCAGCGCCACTGCAGGGACTTTTTCTTGTGCAAAAACTTCCACGTGGGCACAGGTCCTGCGGCACACAATGAGGCAAGGGGTGGGATTAATCCCAAGCCCTTGGAGACATGGCTGAAAGGTTGACACAGGGCTGGGTGGTGCATGGGAAAGGCCACCCACTTTTGGGTTGTGTAGGGTTATTTTGGGTGGGGTTTTTTTTGCTTCGTTTCAGGTTGGAGGGAGCGGGGTGTGGGGAGTTTAATTGGTTTGAGGTTTTTGATAGACTGAAGGGCAGGAGATGGTTTCAAAGGGAAGCAAAGCTTTGTAGCATGGCTCTTCAGGCAGAGGCAGGTGGTCTGGCAAACCCTGTGGTGACAGGGCATCTTTCTGGGGAACAGATTAGGAAAAGATACCCAGACACAACTCTGAGGTAGGGAAGGTGTGTGTCCTTAACACACTCCTCCTGTAAGCTCCCCTAATTTCCTTCAGCAGCCCTTGCTACATAGACCAGCCATATGTCCACCCATACCACCAGAGCTCCACCTCTGGCCCCTCTGCACCTTCCCTGGCTGGACACCCAGAAGGGGCTGGTTTCATTTAGCTGTTGAGCAGCTAGAGGTCAAGCTGGTGAAATCAATGAATTATTAAAAAATAAAGCAGTGCTTTGTCGGGATGCCTGCAGCTGTACCGCTGCAGCCTTTCCCAGTCAGAGTTAATTGCTGCAAAAATTAAAGCAGGATTTTTCAGCTCCCCAGTTCCCATTATGCTGTGCTTGCTTCTGCTGGTTCCTCTCTTCAGTTGGTGATGACCTAACAGTGTAACCAGAGAAATACCCAAGGATTAATTAATTTAATCCACCTTCTGCCCTGGTGACTGCTTGCAGCACTGATGCAAAGGTCACATCAGCACAAGTGGCTCGTGTATGATGGAAGAACATGCACTCATGAGGTGCTTTCTGTGGGACTGTGTCTGTTCCCTACCCCTCTGCTGGGGATGTCGTCAGACCTTCTTACATTTTGGAGGGTTAACAAAGCTTCCCTCCTGGTAGCTTTTGTGGAAGTAGTCCACAAGTCTTGTGGAGTTGTGCAAAAGCTATAGCACACAGTGGCTTTCGGTGCCACTGCACTTTATAGATGTGCTGCTGATGCCCTTTTCCATTTCTGCCTCCACACCAAGTTCAGTGGCAGCCTGGGATCTGGTACACAGCTGCCTCTAATGCTCTCTGAGGCCTGATGTCTCCTAATGGCTGCATAAACTGATGTGCATAAGGATAAATTTAATCCCACAAGTTTTGACTGCAGTTGACATAAATACCAGCTCTCGTTTTAGTGATCACCAGGGGCCTCCCGGCACAAGGCTGAATGAAGCAGACATATCCTGTTGGCTGTCTCAAAGTTTTGCCCAGGTGCATTTTCCTGCAGGGAGATGGAGGAGCCATGATGTCTACCAGCCTGTAGCCTTCGGGCACCCTCCCCCTTCCTTTGCATGGGAAGAGATACCTGTTGTCTTCAGTTCATCCATCTGGTTCCTCACAGCAGCCTCTCTACCTCTTCCCCCATGGTGCTGAGAGAAGCTGCTGCTTTTTTTTTTCAAATCTTCAAAGAAAGAACATCAAGGAATATTGGATAGTTGCTTCTTCATCAGCCTTTGTCTTCTCAGAGAAGAAAGATGTTAGTGCAGAGAAATGGAAGTTGGTGCTTTGATTTTTCAGGCAGAGATGGAGATGCAAAGAGCTCAAATCCCTCCAATCTTTGGCACATCCAGATATCTTTCCACAGCAGAGAATCACAGAGGGCTGAAAGTACCAACATTTATCACAGAATCACAGAATCACAGAATGACCAGGTTGGAAGAGACCCACTGGATTGTTGAGTCCAACCATTCCCACCAATCCCTAAACCATGCTCCTAAGCACCTCATCTACCCTAACCTTAAACACCTCCAGGGACGGTGACTCAACCACCTCCCTGGGCAGACCGTTCCAATGCCTAACCACCCTCTCTGTGAAGAATTTCTTCCTAATCTCAAGCCTAAATCTCCCCTGGCAGAGCTTGAGGCCATTCCCTCTCGTCCTGTCCCCTGTCACTTGGGAGAAGAGGCCAGTTCCCTCCTCTCCACAACCTCCCTTCAGGTAGCTGTAGAGAGTAATAACGTCTCCCCTCAGCCTCCTCTTCTCCAGGCTGAACAACCCCAGCTCTCTCAGCCGCCCCTCATAAGGCCTGTTCTCCAGCCCCTTCACCAGCTTTGTTGCTCTTCTCTGGACTCGCTCCAGAGCCTCAACATCCTTCTTGTGGTGAGGGGCCCAGAACTGAACACAGGACTCGAGGTGCGGTCTCACCAGTGCCAAGTACAGGGGGAGAATAACCTCCCTGGACCTGCTGGTCACGCTGTTCCTGATCCAAGCCAAGATGCCATTGGCCTTCTTGGCCACCTGGGCACACTGCTGGCTCATGTTCAGTCGGTTGTCAACCAACACTATGATCATTAACATTGTTTCTAATTACTTGTCTTCTACCATGTATTAAAAATATAATCATGGCTTGGCGTTCTGCAGTGCTAGGTACAAGAAAATGACACTTCCTGCTTTCCTCTTTTCTCATTGCCCAGCAGCACGGCAAGGTTGCCCTCGTCTCAGCTGTGCCACTATGGGATCTGGTTTAGATAGTTTCCATGCGGTCACGCACACTGCAAACCCAGCATCTCTTCTCCTGCTGTCTTCATCCTCCCCCCATCCTCTCCCTCTTCCTCATCCTCTGATCTCTGACCATCTGGTCTCACCGTGCAAGGCACGCTACACACACACATCCAACAGCGTGATCTGAGCATTTCCAAGCATTTAAATACTCCTGGGTTCATGTTCAAGAAAGAATTAATATGATTTAAAAGAAAACCAATTTACCTTGAAACTTAGAGATTTATGTTCTAGGACATACAAAGAAACTCAGGGATTTCACTAACTTGTTTTAATTAAAAAAAGAAGGGAAAAAAAACCCAAACCTGCTGCAAGCAGTAATAGCTGCCAAAGTCATAATTGTACAAAACTGGAAATCCCTTGTTCAGCTGAACCTAGCACATTGGTACAGCATCTTAAGTGAATTAGCTGGCACTGGAAAGCTAGTATTTCTTATAAATAATACACCAAATATTTTTTTCAAGTCATCCTGACAGTTTTCTTGGAAATCTGCAAACACAATACTTATGTTAACCAGTTGTGTCATCTGGATCAGGGTTTTGGTTTTCTGATGAGGAATTAGAGAAGGTAACACCTGTAAAGCAGAACAATTCGTATAGATTATAAAATACTCTCTCTGATGCAAAAATACATCATCTATGAAGTGATAATTAAAAAATATATACCTGTAATTTATGGATATGTTTATATTAGATAGTCATTTATTCTATTATTCTGCTACTTTTCTTCCTGTTGTTTGGTTTTTATTTTTCTCGTTAGTCTTTTCTCCGTATGAAGGTTATTCATCTGTGTTCCCAAAAGCTGGAATGCTGGTGCACAGCAGGAGTGGGACTGCCTAGTGTGTGCTGTGGGGATGATCCCAACTGCCCCTGCAGGCTTGGGTGCATTTATAACTGTTAAGACCAGAGCAATAATGAAGGTACAGCAGCATAATCAGCGTGTTTACTGATGCAAAGCTGTTTGGTGTGTTTGTTCTTCCAAGTCTTTTTAGACTACAGCAGATAAGAAACTAGGCTACTTTTCTTAGGAGAGATCCTACTACTTCCAGCCCTTTGGTACTCTCAAATCCCTTCTGCTATCACTGCAGGTTTCAAATTTTGACAGGTTGAGTAGCAATTAACGTTCCTAAATCATCTCCTTTTGGCTGAGACTCATGAAACCCAGAGAAAGGCCTTCATGATGGTTGCTGTTTGTGGTTTGATTCATGTTCTCTGTTTGGTAGAAGTGTTCTGTATGAACCAACCTCTCACATCTGCATGTCTCAAGCTACAGATGACAGAGCTGAAGGAAGCACAGAAGAAAAATGCCAAAAAGTCCCACTGTGTGGCTTGGCCGGGCTAACTATGTGGCTCTCTGATCCTTAATCTTCTACTCAGGAGCAGTCTCATAAAGAGATTCCAGGGCAATATGTGTAGCTGGTTTCCACCGCCTAGCTAGAAGAACTGGAGAGGTTCACACCCTGAGATCCCTTTTAAATCCTGAGATAGGAAAAGGTAGCTGTGGAAAGGGAGGCCCCAGAGTGAAACATCAGGGTTATCCTGTGCAGGGTGGTGAAAGGGGAAAGTCTAGGAGAACATGCATCCTCCAATGGAAGAGGCAACACCTGGGAAACAGCAAGACCTTACTAAGCAATGTGGGTTCCCAAAAGTACATAAAATAAGGGATACATAAAAGCAAACCCACAAGAAATGCTGAAAATTTGATGTGTATCTTCTCTGGCTTTTTTCAAGAGGTGGCAGATAGCACAATGTGTTGTGGACCAGAGGATTCCTAAAGGTGCCCCAGAAGATCTGGAAGCTCCCGTGGACTTCTAATGAGGAATGCTGAGCCTGGCAAAGCTGTGAGGTTACAATAACTTGAGGCATCTGTCCCCTTGGATAACATTGTAAAAAGTAAGTACTGTTGGTGGCAATTAACACTGATCTAATCACAGAATTCACATATTAGAAAATCCTTTGGGGTCTTAAAGTGGTTTCCGAGCATAGATGCTGAAGATGGTAGTCACATTTGCCCAACATACTGGCCAAAAACCTGAAATGGAAATTTCAGCGATGTTCACCATACAGATAAACCCCAGTGTTGTTTTGTGTTACTGGAGGGATCCAGAGCATTGCTGTCACTTTTTCCCATTTTGCTAGAGAAAAGGAAGGAAAAGCAAGGCTGCACATATTGAGAAAGCCAGCCATCAGAGTATCCTGAAGACAGACCTGTTCAGCTGTCACTGCTGGCAAACAAAGCATCCCACTGAGCTGCAAAGGCTTGTGGAAGGAGTAAGAAAATAAAATTAGTTCAGTGACAAGTTCTATTGAGTCTGTCTTAGCTGCGTCAGGAGGGAAGTTGGTCTAGTACTGGGATCTGCCTCAGCTCCTCTAGGAGACTGACATTCCCAATGAAAGAGATGGGTTATTTGACATATTACTCTAAGTCATAAACCTAGCCATCATTTTCTTGTGTGGTGTCAGAGAAGAAATTAAGGAGTAGAAGAAGTGGAGAAGCAGGTCTCCCACTGGAGATCATATAGGGCCCTTTACTTTGCTAGGATAGCTTGATGATAGTAACCATGGAAGATTTACATTTAATTCCGTACCCACGTACATTGTCACCACTCAGATTAGCACAGCTATCCCACAGTGACACGAGACATCACAGGTCTTTAAAAATACATGGTAATTAAAATTATTAGAAAAATTAAACATTTTTACAACTTCAGTTTCCCAGTTCTCCAGTAGGATTGTGATGTTGGTAATTTAAAACTGGGGGAAGAGGGGAAGAAAGGACCACATATCTTGGAAAGTTAATTTGGGGCTGAAGTGAAGGAATCCATTCTGTGTTATTAAAATTGTCAGCAGCTGCAGCTGGAGGAAGCAGAAACGGCTCTGTCCCACTTGTCACACAACTGTACATATGGAACCACTTATTTTTGAAGAAGTAATTGAGGGCCTTAATATGAAACTCATTTTAGATTTGCCTCTGAATCAAAATGTCCTTCTTCAAGATTAAGATTTTATATTAAACATTAACACAAATAAAATTCTTCTGAGTGTTTACAGTGAGCCTGAGAAGCCATTGGGAAAGTTTTTGCAGGAGGATGTGTGGAGAGACCATAGTGCTCCTGACCTCATGGGAGGCAGTTGGACCCTTGCGGGGCTGACACCTCAGCCACAAAGTCACAGAATCACAGAATCACCAGGTTGGAAGAGACCCACAGGATCATCGAGTCCAACCATTCCCACCAATCCCTAAACCATGCCCCTAAGTACCATGCTTTCAACACCTCCATGCTTTCAACACCTCCAGGGAAGGTGAGTCAACCACCTCCCTGGGCAGACTGTTCCAATGCCTAACCACCCTTTCCGTGAAGAATCTTTTCCTGATGTCCAGCCTAAATCCCCCCTGGTGGAGCTTGAGGCCATTCCCTCTCGTCCTGTCCCCTGTCACTTGGGAGAAGAGGCCAGCACCCTCCTCTCCACAACCTCCCTTCAGGTAGTTATAGAGAGCAATGAGGTCTCCCCTCAGCCTCCTCTTCTCCAGGCTAAACACCCCCAGCTCTCTCAGCCGCTCCTCATAAGATTTGTTCTCCCGCCCCTTCACCAGCTTTGTTGCTCTTCCCTGGACTCGCTCCAGAGCCTCAACATCCTTCTTGTGGTGAGGGGCCCAGAACTGAACACAGCACTCGAGGTGCGGTCTCACCAGTGCCGAGTACAGAGGGAGAAGAACCTCCCTGGACCTGCTGGCCATCCTGTTTCTGATCCAAGCCAAGATTCCATTGGCCTTCTTGGCCACCTGGGCACACTGCTGGCTCATGTTCAGTCGACTGTCAACCAACACCCTCAGGTCCTTCTCCTCCTGGCAGCTTTCCAGCCAGGCTTCTCCTAGTCATCCTGGCTCAAATAGTTTGAAAATGAAAAATCAGTTTCAGCACAAATAATGAAAGAAAACACGTTCTCCCTTTCAGAGATTTGCAATTAAAAGAAAGCGCTTTGGGGAAAGCACTCTAAACTGCTGGTAACCTCCGTGCACTTATCGTTTTTCTTAGGGTCAACGAAGAGTCTTCTCTGTGTCAGGGTTCAATCTCTTCTCCTCCTTCTCCTTCTTTGACAAGTAGGCAGTTGTAAATAATTTTAGATTGTGAATTGTCTAAGTCAGTGACTGCTTTTCAAGACAAAGAGTCTTTAAGTGCAGTAATGTAATCTGGACAGTAATTTGAAGTTCTGAATAAAAGATACCAGTTATGGTTTTGTTTCAGGGTGTTTCTGGCCAGAGTAGCCCAGCTACTGGCAAAGTTTAAAAAGTGTATTTCCACCTCTGCCTCGTTTTAGGGATGTAGTTTGATCTAGATTTGGTCCATCTTTCTCTCTCAATGCTCTTTGCCTACAAAATGCTCCCTGTGTGAGGGTGTTCCTCTGGCTTTCAGGTGCTGGAATGGCGTCCTGTGTGTTCCCACCATTTTCTGCCTGCCCCCTCTCTCCTTAAACCCAGGCACAGGCAGGGAGGATGACATGCTCAAAAATCAAAAGCTAAAGGCAAAAAATCCTCCTGTCTGCCTAGTGTCTGGAGCAGAGCCAGACTTTTGGGTATTTAGAGCAAGGGGTACAAGCAAGTATTTATTTATTGATTGAGAAATAACACCGTGCTTCTCTGACTTGCTATCGGTTTCCAAATCTGATTTAAATAAACTTTTCCAGTGCATAAATCCAGACAAAATGTCATTTACCATATGTTTATTACTAAAACTTGGCTCTTACTTGCATCAAAGTAGTCTTCACACGCAGGCTGTTTGTTATAAAACCTCAGCAAAGCAGGTATAATTAGCATTAGCGCTTGAGGGGGAAAACTGGGGCTGAGAACAGAGAAAATAATTTCATTGCTGCTGAAGAAGGAGACAGTACAGGGATTTGGATTAGAAACAGCTTTTCCTAGCTTCACTTCTTCTTCATGCAGATGACTCGATTTGCATCTTTTATTAATTTTTATAACAATTGGACAAATAGTACCTTGCTTATTTCTTAAAGTGCTAAAAATGCTTGTAAGATTAGCTTAAAAATATTCAAATACATGGCTTTCCTGCCTGAATGGCGATGACTACCTTGCAAGGAAGATATATGATGAGTTACTGTATGCCATTTTGCATACAATTAACTTCTGTCAACCAGAACATGAAACATTTTCTGAATGCATCATTTATACAAGCTTTATAAATGATCCACTCTTGTATTGCTGGCATAAGTTGCTCTAATGAAGCCACGCTAAGAGCATCAAAGAGATAAGCAACTAGCACAAGATGGTTCTGTATGATACTTTTCCAACTATTTACATATCACCACTAGGATAATCAAGTGCTCAGAGATTTTGGACTTTCAAACAATTTTTGAGAGCTCTAAAGATGCAAAGATAACTGAACATTTCCCTTTTTTTTTCACTTCAGTGTTTGTACATCAGCAAATCAAATTATAGGCTGATTTTGATATTTTCAGATCTGAACAGACCTTCAAAAGATTAAATAATGTTCGGGTACCCCCTTTTGGTTAAATTTGTCATAAAGATGAGCTCGAAATTTAATTTGAAAGCAGCAAAAGTAAAAATTAAAACAAAATAGTTCTTTCGCCTAACATGTTGAATTTTACTTTTCTTTCCTTTTAGAAAACCATTTTATGCATGCTGATGGGACTTTCCAGCAAATCCAGAAATCGATTCTCTCAGCAGAGCATAATTATGCATGCAAGACTTTTGTCTTTAAATTTCATTAAATATTACTTTTAATTTACCTTCTCCTATTGAAAATGCATTCAAGTCCTTCTTTCATAGGAGGATGAGAGAGAGAGTCTGGGTAAAAGATCAGTGGAAAAGTACTTTCAGAGAACTGCACTGCCTCTCTTCTGGGAAGCTTTGTTTGCTCTGGTTGTTTCATCTGCCATCACTGTTTTCACAACTCACAAGTCCATGCTACTCTAGTCTTCCAGCTCAGTAGTCTCATAGAGTTTTCTCTCCAACTCCCAAGCACTGTACCACTTGCTCTGAAAGTCTTTTTCCTCCCCAAACTTTCTCTGACATAAGAATTTCTCTGCCACCCTCCATACCATCTATTAGGGATCTGAACAGTCTGGACCGCAGGGCTGAGAACAATGGGCTGGGGTTTAACAAGGCCAAATGCCGGGTCCTGCACTTGGGGCACAACAACCCTGTGCAGCTACAGACTGGGAGAAGTCTGTCTAGAAAGCTGCCAGGAGGAGAAGGACCTGGGGGTGCTGGTTGACAGTGACTGAACATGAGCCAGCAGTGGCCCAGGTGGCCAAGAAGGCCAATGGCATCTTGGCTTGGATCAGAAACAGGATGGCCAGCAGGTCCAGGGAGGTTATTCTCCCTCTGTACTCGGCACTGGTGAGACCGCACCTCGAATCCTGTGTTCAGTTCTGGGCCCCTCACCACAAGAAGGATGTTGAGGCTCTGGAGCGAGTCCAGGGAAGAGCAACAAAGCTGGTGAAGGGGCTGGAGAACAGGCCTTATGAGGAGCGACTGAGAGAGCTGGAGGTGTTTAGCCTGGAGAAGAGGAGGCTGAGGGGAGACCTCATTGCTCCCTATAACTACCTGAAAGGAGGTTGTGGAGAGGAGGGTGCTGGCCCCTTCTCCCAAGTGACAGGGGACAGGACGAGAGGGAATGGCCTCAAGCTCCACCAGGGGGGATTTAGGCTGGACATCAGGAAAAGATTCTTCACGGAAAGGGTGGTTAGGCATTGGAACAGTCTGCCCAGGGAGGTGGTTGACTCACCTTCCCTGGAGGTGTTGAAAGCATGGGTGGATGAGGTACTTAGGGGCATGGTTTAGGGATTGGTGGGAATGGTTGGACTCGATGATCCTGTGGGTCTCTTCCAACCTGGTGATTCTGTGATACTGCATTTCCAAAGCACCTCCTAAATTCCAGATCTGCTTTTCTCAATGTCTGGCATGAGACATCATGTGGCCTAATTTCAAGGAGGATCTGGCATTTTTAACTTCTAGGCTTTCTTTATTTCACAGGCCTTGACTGCTATTCCACAGAGCTGATTCCAGATCCCTTCCTGCTGGGAACCCTGGATCCCCATACGTCTCTCTGCTTACCCAGTCCATAAAGATGTTGGTTTCTTCCATGACTTCTCATGATCTCAGAAGTCCTTCCTTCGCCCACAGCCGAGCCCTTCCAGACAGTTTATGCAATGGCCCCATTAAAGTGCAATGGGATTTGGTGAGGAGCTCCTCAATACCTCATATTTCCACTTTCCCTATCTTCAACTGAAAAATGCAATGGCTGACTAGCAGTGATCTCTGCACCTTATGACAATGAGCCAGCAAAGTTTATGGGTACACATATAGAAATACATATAATTTTTAGGGATGTTAGTGGAATAGAAGGGAAATCAGTTAAAGATAGCTCTCTAAAAGCCTAGAAACAGCAGTGGAAGCAACAGAAAGGAAAATGAAATTTTGGCCTCCTTTTAACTACTTTTAATTTTACAAAGAAATTACTTTTCTATGTAATCCACTAAGGTAATTGGTTTTGAGGGAGCAAGATGAGGCGAGATAAAATAGAATAATCCTCCAGGTACCATACATCCTGTTTAGATGTACTCAAATATGATATAAAATAAGCAAATGTCACCTGCTGCATGTACTGTAGCTGTCCTTCAAACATCAGCATGTGTTCAGGGAGTTGGAGCTTCTGGTCTTTGGATTAAAAGCATCTACCTGTGTGACGCAATGCCTACCTGCTGATATAGTTTATGTCTTTTGATATTACTGTCATGTATTGGCTGCTCCTGTTGAATCTAGTGGGATGGCTCTTCAAATCATGCACAGATGGAGGAAAGGTATCACAGGCTGGGGTTAATTGGTAGATACTGCAAGTGCAGAAGATAATACAGTTGGTCTGAGAGATACAATGTGCACGACATGATTCAGCCAGGCTTTTCCCAGGATCTTAGTACAGTATCACAGACAAATTAAACCAATTTTTCTAGACCCTGAGTTGTGCTGGAAGCTGGAAGGTTATGGGTAAATGTTAGGAATATTACGCAGGCTGCTACTGTAATTTGGTAGAACATACTATTTTAACAACCCTTCTGGTATTAGCTCTTCCACAAAAGCATTTTTAGTACATCCAAAGAGACACTTGTGCCTTCAAAGAAAGGACATTACCAGTCTTATTTTCATCATGATGCAGAAAACAAAAAAAAAAAAAAAGGAAATAAAATCTGCATAAATGTTTTCTTTCATTAAGTCTGTTTCCCTGTCATTTTGCATATGCCCTCTGGGAATTTTTCTGCAGCCTAGAAAAAAAAACATACCTGAA
This sequence comes from Clamator glandarius, assembly GCA_033459285.1. NCBI lineage: Eukaryota > Metazoa > Chordata > Aves > Cuculiformes > Cuculidae > Clamator > Clamator glandarius. The sequence continues at coordinate 2,634,825 of JAUNZM010000404.1, forward strand.
GGGATAAAACCAAGCAGGCTTACAGTGCAAATGGCTCTATCATTTTTAGGGTTAGTCCATTGCTATCATTGTTTTCCTCATAGGACTTTATGGGCTGGGTATGTTTGGTTTGGGCTATTCTTGCAATTGCATGGAAGAGCATGGAGCTGTCCTATGATGTGGACACTCTGCCCCAAAAATTTCAGCAGACAAGGAAAATCAGTGTTGCTGGAGGTGTCCCACAGAGAGAGGGTTATGTCTGGGCTGTGCAGACTGACTCTCCTCCTGGGCAGTCAGAGCGATGAGGGGACAGCTGATGCCTCTCTGTCCCTGCTCCAGACACATTTCTGCAGAGGCAGCTGAGGTTATTCATCATCCCTGTTCCCTTCCTTCCACCTTCTTGAATGCTGTTTTGTTTGGGCCCCTTCTCCCTTTCCCTCCAATCCCCTCTCCTCCCCCCTCCTCCTCTCTCCTCTCTTTATTGCAAGTGGCAAAGCTTTCTGTGGCACATTCGTGCTGCTTCAGGTGAGCAGTTAGCAGGTAAAAAACCCCTAAATGCAGGGGGAGGCACCTGGGACATGGGTTGAGCTGTCAGCACAGAGGTAGGTAACGGAAAACCATAAGGCAGAGACCATTAAATCTTTTCCTCTGTGTCAGACCCTGGGAGTGGGCAGGGCTGCTCCACTTTCACCTGTGCAGCCACTTCCTTTCATGATGCTTCAGGTCATCAGCAGGGGCAATCTGCATAGGCTGTATCTCAGGGATGAGGTTTCTAGGATGTTTATACCCACCTACCTGCATCTCTGGCACAAAGCTAGACCAAGCTCCCCACCCCTCAATCATCACCATCCCCATGTGCAACAAGGATGCGGAAGGAGGGAAAGAGGGAATTTAGAAAAAGCACGAACTTTATCAGAGGTATCAGTTTAAATATTGTATCTTTTTTTAATCACTTTAAAAATCACAGCTCAGGAATGAACCAAGGAATAAAACCCCAATCCAGATAATAATTAGTTCTCCACATAAACCCATTAGGACTATTACAGGAGATAGGCTGATTTCAGGATGGCACTCTATGGAAATTAGAGTTTTATTCAGTCTCAAAAGGGAGGAATTGAAAGACGTGGTAAATGTTCTTTAAAAATGCGTCTTGTGATAAGAATTGGGAGTTTGGGAGCAAGGCAATTGCTTTCCTTGAGAAATTGGCTACTACTTCTTTAAGTGTAAGCTGTAATCAGTGGAAGGGTGCTGGATTTGGCCAGTGCAGATGAAGCTGCAGTACCTGCCCACAGCGTACTCTCCTGAGGTGTTTTTTTTCCCCTGGCTGTGTCCAATTTGGCTGAACTGATGGGCTGTCCTCACTCAGGCTTTGGTGAGGTATTTTCATCTCTTGAGAAGTGCTTTTTTGGTTATTCATCAAGATGGCAGGGTGGGAGTAAAGTAAATCCTGCCACCGTGGGACATTTCCCTAAGCAACAAAGTTGTTTAGAAAGGAAAATGAAATAAGAACAGGTTACAGATGATGCATTGAAATACAAATCTCTGTTGACTCAAACACGCAGGGATGAAACAACTATTTTACATCACCAGGGTCAAAGAAAAATAAGTTGATAACAAACTAGAAACTAGGTCAAACAGGAGCAGGGTAAAGGCCATGAAAATAAGATCTAACAACAGTCCTATAGAAAGCATGAATGAATGGAGATAACAGTAAACTGAATGAGATTAATTAGAAATGTAACTTTGCATACAAGTAGGTTATTTGTTTGAAATGTTGGATACACACATTTAAGCTTATTTCAGTTGCCATAACAACTAGATACAAGCATCATATAATCTCTCGTTGCATTATTTTGGATGTGATTACATTATTTTACAACTTTGGTTGCTAGGAGAGCACAGTACCTTTCTGCACGCTTCCAACAATTTTCACTTTGCAGGGATATCAGCTTCTTCTGGCTGGCCTCTGAGAGAGCTTATGGAATCATTAGCAAGGCAAGAAACCAAATTATACATGTAGGATTGAGTTGCAGTGGGAAAACTCTCCATAAGAGGATGGCTGGGATCTTCTCCTGCTGTGGAGTTGGCAGGGGTGGCTCTTGTCAGAGAAGAGCCGGGAAGCAAGGAGGTGACAGTCTAGGGGACAGCCTTGGAGGGAGCTTTATTTGAGAGGTAGCTTAAGCTGAGGAGCTTCTTGTGCTTTTGTTTTAATGAGTTTCTATTACAGAGTATAAGTTGTACTTCATGCTATCACATTCCTTTGCTGGACAAGCTAATTAATGTGGCATTATAGCTCTAAAGTTGTTTCTAACAGAAAAGCATAAGCTGATTTCCAGTCACCGAACCACACTTTTGCCCACAGAATGATCTACTACAGTCAGAGCAAAGATAGCAGATAAGCTGAGGGGCAGCTGGCTGCCCTTGCAGAAAAGGAGTTGCTATTTAGGGTATAACAATGGGCATTTTGGGGGATGCACCACCCAGCAGAAAGCAGTGTCAGGCAAGTCTAACTGTGATGGTTTGTGTGTGGGAGGTGGTTATGCATCATAGCGAGAAGGTGTCGTTCTAGCATATGGCCTTAGAGATAAATTGGGGGGCAGTGTTGATGGCTTGCGACAGCAACTCTGGACAAGGAGAATACAGAAGAGAACATGATTTCCTTCAAATACCAACTGCTGAAGAAAGCAGCACCAGGAGAGAGGGGCCACGGCTGGAGGGAGATGTTCCTCTGTCTGGAAAAAGGACCAGCAATACTTCCTTGCCTCTGATATTTCTCTAATGCTTTGCAACTTCTGGAGGAAAAGGCATTAAAGGCCTGTGTGTGGACTGGGGTTACAACGGGTGATATGGAGGTCTGAAATAAACAGGAAGACAAGAACACTGAAGTATTTTTTAAGTATGTTTAAAAGCCGGGAGCTGTTACCAGGGGCAGGGCTTTCCTCTTCTCTTTGCTTTTAGATTTATTTATTACTACAAGGGCTCTCTGGGAAGATTTTGTTCTTAAACAACACCTGGTAGTGTGAAACAAGGAAATTAGTTCGAGGTTTTTCCGCTCAATCTTCTTCCCCTCTGTGTCTTTAATTGAGATTGCAATTAAAACAAAAGCCCAGTTGCCCAAGAAGCAAAACAGAAATTGGCAGGGTGGCCTAAATATCAGCCTCATCTTGTTTTCCTTTAGTCTTCTCCTTTGAGAGCTACAGTGACTGGACAATATAGGAAGCCATGCCAAAGTGGGAATTTGAAAAACAGCATGCACATCTTACAATGAAAACATGGAAGTGGCGTGTTTGTCGCTCCTTGTGACAGCCACGCTGGGACAGAGATTATGAACATGGACCTGTGAGAAGAGGGATTGGATCTCCCAGACCACACTCCGCTTGACAAAGCTGCCGAACTAACATTTCTCAGCAGTTCAGGACTCTCCTCCCTCTGCTACAAAATGTCAGGCTTTGGCATCTGTGAAGTACCTCACTGCTTTTAAATGACAGCCTGGCTCTCCAAAGTGTCACCAGTGATCTAGTCCCCAATTAACGGTGCAGGTTTGTGGGTTTCTGACACTATTCTCAAGCTCCTGTGGGCTGCTGCAGCCTACAAGCCAGGGATTGTTTCTGCTTTGTAAGACTCAAAGGAGTGGAAGGGAAAAAAGCTGGGAAGCAAAAGCTATATGGTTTCATTATTCCATGCTAGCAGGATGACAGAATATATTTCCTTTAATACTAAAATATGTCATTTGAGAAAAGATCCTGCTGTCTGATCAAGCTTTCCATTAGTTATTTTTGCATGTGCATGCACAAATCCAGCAGCTAAGCCTACAGCACTGCTGTATGTTGAAAACCAGAAAATGCTGCAGGGTGTTTCTAAAGAATAGCAATTTGGAGGTTGTGGGTGGTTTGTGGGTGTAATAAAAAAGGCTGCATACTGAGGCATCTGAGTTAGACTTCTCTTTAAGCTGCTTACATTCTCTATTAAGACCGTTAAGAACCTGATTCTGCCATTCTTATCCTCACCTAGTAGCATTTGGTCCTGTGAGCAATTTATTTAAGTGCCACTTCTTTTATTCAGGGCCCTAACACAGAAGCTGAACTCTGGTGTGGCTGAACGCAAGTGGAAAAACACTGAGCTTTACCGTATGTACCCAAGGTCCCCATATTTTTAGCAGTTGCTGAAAGCTGAGATCAGTCGGTCACCAAACCATAACTCACGGGCACCATGCTCCCTGTGTCATTCCTCCACACCACTCACCATCCCAAAGGCCACCACGGTCAGTCTCAATGGAGGCTACAAACCAGGCAGTTGTTTGCTGCAACCCGCCGACTCACGCCATCCCCCTTCCCGCCTGCTGAAGCATTGACTCAATGACCTTCCACTCCCAAGGACTTCGCCTGGCTCCCACCTGTGGTGCTCAGCCACAAACACCACCATCTCAGGACCCTCGGCAGCTCTTATCTTCCTGGTTGTTTTTTCTTGTTGTTTTATTTGGGGGGTTTCTTTTGTTGTGTTGGGGATGTGGTTTTGCAAAACTTCCTCCTCTTCCACCTGAGGCTCCTTGCTCTTGATCAGCTTGAGAAATACTGCAGGATGTTTTCTGAGCTCCTTTAACTTCATGGAGGCAGACTGATGCCAGGTTGCTGGCTCATTCCCCTTGGGCAGCCCGCTAACCACACAGACAGCTGATTCCAGCCTTTCCTAATCTGGTTGATGAGTTACTGCAGAAAGAAAAAAAAAAAAATCAGCCTTTGTGCTCCCTCGAGCTAACGTTTTGCCTGGCTTTTACTGCAGTAATAGCACGCTTTATAGCCCCTGCGCTCCCACTATGCATCAGCACTGGAGCAGTGCAGAAGCCAGCTCAGCCCAAACCGTTATTTCAAGAGCACGCCTAGCAAGTTCCCCAGGTCATTTATAGCCCTTATTTTGCTAATGGAAAGTTAATCATTAGCCTGAAACTGTGCAAAAATGTTAAGGGAAAGAATCACAAGACCACAGCAAGAACTCTAATGCATTTCCTAGTACATCCCTCTCATTTGCCTCTGCAAATCACAGCTCTAAACACCTCAGGGTGAAAAATGTTTGAGCATTTCAAAACCTAGCAAACATTAACTACCTCAGAGCAGGCTCGAACAAGCAGGCTTGGGGGTTTACCTTTGTGCCACAGCCTGCAAAGTCAGAAAGCCAGGGTCTATGGAAGTAGTCACTTCTAAGTTCTGCCCTTTGTTTCTGTGATTTTGTGAAAGACCAGCACTGAAATGGTGTAACTCCACAAAAGCACTCACAACACCTGAGGACTTTCCAGTGCTCAAACAATACTATATCATTGAACTTTTTTCTGCCCTTCCAAGGTAATAATGGTGTTGTTATGTCCTGCTTTTAGAAATATGGAAATTGGGGATTCTTAGATGATGCAGAGCCAAATGAGTTGCAACGTCCATCAGTCTCTGCAGATCCTCTCATTGCCACCCAGCACTTGTGACCTGTGGTTCATAGGAGCCCACGTTCACCCTCTAGCTAAGGAAGCTAAATACACTGTTAGCTGAGCTGTTTGTAAAAAGAGACAGAAAAGAATGAGTCTGTGTGTAACAACACTGAACAGTTTTCTTTCTGAAATCCGCTTTTCCTGAAGTGATATTTTGTTGACTGCCCACTGGAAGAAAACACAGTCACATAAATGGCAAACTCCACATGAGGAAGCTGAACAGGTAGGTTTACTTATACACACATTTCTTCTTATTTCCTTTCTCTAGCACTCATTACTGCCCTTCTTAGGTAAGTAGTGGATAATAGGGATGGCCTTCATCAATACATACTGATTTTAGTGACTGATTTGGTCAAAGAAAATATGAAAACAATTCTGCAAAGAAGTGAAATCTCCTTCTTGGTGGACAAGGGGGACTAAACCTGCATATCACATCTGATAATGTATTTGTTCTGCAGTAAAAAGCAAAGCCTGTTTGCACCCTCTTTTTTTCCAAGTGATGTTTTCTAAAATGGGAATGATACTTATCTGGTTAAAAATGCATATGGCAAAGAGAGAAAAATAAAATCCTGGTGTTTATGTAGAACCAGCAAGTGGAGAGTGTGGAAGTGCTACATGCCTGTTCGTAAATTATCTGTGAGGTTAGAGGAGGCTTTAGGGTGTTTTTTAGATAATATAATCTGGCCACCCATAGAGAACAAACTCAAACCCTGGTAGGTGGGCTTGTTTACACCACAGGAATGCAGCTGGGCTCTTTAGGGAGCAGCATCCCATAAGAATATAGCCCACAAAGCAAAAGAGGCTGGCCTTTTTCTTTCCTCAAATTTGAACCTCCTGAACAAGAAGGGGAAAAATATGTAAAGAAGGAAGTGTCTCAGAGACAGGGTAATCCATAGATTCGAAGTCCAGAGCCATGGGCTGGCATACATCTTGAACTGTGGGTGGTGGTGCTCCTACACACAGCATTTATGTTTCAGCCCCTGCTTTGTAGTCATGTGTCCAGTGAGATGTTTGTCAGTGAAAAAGCACAGGCTCAGCAGCCTTGCCAGCTCTCCCTCGAGCAACTAGTTTTCTCTCTGCAGCAACATGCAAAGTGGAAGAGTGGCTTCAATATGTGGAAGAGTGGCTTCAAGTCTTTCAGCTTACTTGCTTTACTGATTTAGTATAAAGTACACTGATTTCTAGCAAACCCAAATGCTTACAAAATTAATGAGGCAAAAGAAGAGTGTTATATGTAAACGCCAGGGAGCAAACAGTGCTTCTGCCATTATGGTTGTATTTTACTGTATTGGAAAAGCTCCCTTTGAAGTACAAACTTCTTCATGCTGTACAAGTTCTAAGACCCTAATAAAAATAAGATTGAATACAGTGGCGAAGAACTAGACACTTAAACAAACTGAAGCCAGGCACATACTCACACAAGTGTAATTATCTCCTCCACACTGCTGTGCTCCTGTCTCTCTGGTGAGTCATGCAAGGTAGCTTGAGAGCAATTGTCTTATTCTCTTGCTGGATTTCATGGCAGCCTCCCCTGAGAGGACTTCAAAGAAACAATTAACTGGAAGCTTATCCCTGAGAAGGCTTTAATTGCTGCTGAGCACTGGGCACTTTCACTGTTGTAACTGGATGGTGCCTCTCCCAGGCCACAATGACATGGTTAGGTATGGATGCACGGGCCATTGCCCTTGTCCTGAGCTAGGCAAAGCAGAACCAACTGCAACCCAGAAGCTGCATTAACTTGTGTCCCAGCCCTATGCAGTACCGGGCTTGCTGGTTTTCAGTGCTATGACTAGTTTGTTATGTGGTCTGAGGGTTTGGAGATAGCACTTGTGCTCTAGCACTCTGTATATCTTCACAACAATTATGGCTGGAAAACAACAGTGTCTTTCTGCAACACACCATCTGCCTGTACAAAACACTGATAAACATATTAAGTACCTGTTGGTTCATTCCTGTAGGTAGAAGCCACCTTCTCCTAGGGAAAACTCCATAATGTACTCTTTCCATAGGTCATGAACCATTGTATCAAGGGAACTTTTGTCTTAGACCAAAGCAGTAAATGCCTTCCCTCCCTATTAACATCAGTACAAAGTCACAGTCATGGTAACAGAAGCCATTTCTCTGACAGAGACATGCCAAAATCTAAGAGAAGCCTCTCATAAGAAGTCCCTAATAAGTAAGCAGCCCAGATGTGCTGGCCCTGGGAGTGGACTGCCTGACAAGGTACACCAGCATGGGAAAATATCTCTTGGTTCATATCTTTAGCTCATTTTCCAGCTGCTGCAGTGCTGGCAGAAGGAACTGCTGTCTCTCACACACTGTGACTGCCACCTCCAGTGCAGGAGATCAGATAGGTCTTCTCAAACCTTCTTCCATTCAAAGGAGCCAAAGTAGCAAGTGCTGCTGAGCAGAGTAATCAGGTGGTGGTGAGAGATGCTGGCAGGCTGCCACTCTGGGAGGACCATAGTCTCTTGCAGGAGTCAGAGTGGAGCAGAGCAGCTGTAAGAGGTCCCAGGCTACATGGATGAACTGAATAAGCTCTGGTGTCTGTGAGACTGTGGTTTTCAGCTGAGAAATGTGTCGGGCCCAAGGTATCTCTATACACTCTTCTGCAGCATTGGCAAAAAAAGGCACTTTGATCAAGTAGGGCTTGGATCTAAAGCAGCCTGGTTTTGGCAAACCATAGCTACTCTTTAACTGTCTTCTCCTTGTCCTGACTTTCTAGAGACTTTTGTTTTTTAATTTATGGTAAGGCGTCAATGTTGCTGTGCAGGTGGTGCAACTACCTCTGAATTTAATTTGTATCATAATTGCATCCCAGAAAAAAAGCTGAGTGTACTACAGACAAATACAAGATTACAGATGCTCTTTCAGGTCTTCCCTGCACTCTGGCAGAAACAGGACTCTGTGGGTGCACAGTCACCCCCAAGAACCCAGATTGTCCCTCCTTTCTGATCACAGTTCTAAGCCCTTCTGCCTGAAGATACCCAACTCTATTTCTAGCCCACGGAACAAGCCCAGGGGGAAGCAGGTACTTTAGATTGACACTAGTTAGTTACACTACGCAGATATATATGAGCTGCTCAAATGCTGCCAGAGAGTTTCCTGCAGACTTTTTGCTAATGTCTGACCTGCTGCCTGGATTCAGCCATGAGGAGAGTTGGCAAATATGGGTGTTGGCTGCTGATTCAGGCCTCCTTGGATTTAAGTGGCAAAGTGAGATGTTCAGCTCTTCTAGTAGATCTATGCCCAGGTGTCCTGAAATAAAGAAACCTTGCACTGCTCAGCTGGGGAGGTGTTAATTGCTGTGTTGTTACAGCTGCAGCTGACTGCAGGCAAACTGTCCCATGGTACTTTCTGCCCCAGAGATGGTTTCCAGTGTCTGTGCAGATTGCTGCAGGAGAGAAAACTTTGCTGTGGCAAAAAAAAATAAATCTGTCAAAAGTAGCAGTGCAACAGAAGGGGAGTGAACATCCCTTCAGGTTTGATGGAATTGCTTTGGCAAGAACCAGCCAGAAGGTGAGTGAGCATCAGGGGACACTTTTCTCATCTTCCTTGGTTATATTTAAGCTTTTTTTTTAAAAAAAATATTGATATGTCTAGTAATTGACTTTGGGAGGCTCTGTGCTGCTAGGGGGCTGTACTGAATTGTGGAGGCATCAGGTTTGCTTGGGGTTGGGGGCGTCGAGACTACAGCAGCATACATGCATAGAGCCTGCTTCTGCAGCTGTCTTCTAGGTGCAAAGCAACCTGCAAGTACTGCTTTTGGCATGTTTTCCTTTCCCCTCCGCTGCGATTGCAAAGCCGTAACAAGCCGTGCATTTCAGAAGTGTTCGTTTTGGCCTAATGGTTTCTTAATCCTTGGCGGGCATGGAGTGCAGGGGGTGGGGGTCAACGCGCTGACACTATATGAGCAGCAGATAGCTCTGTCCTCAATACCTCAAAGTACTCTAAATTAATGCAGATAAAGCTGGCAGCCTATGCTAATCCTCAACCAAATGCATGAAAACTGATTAATAAAACAAAGCTTCGAGCTCCAGCAGCTACTGCATTCAGGTCACTGACCCTATTTTAAGGAACAGGCTTTTGTGCAAATACATATTTCCCCTACCCAGGGTAGGGAGGCAGAAGTGACAACCAGAACCATGCACTGGTGTCTGGCATGGAATGACTTCTCCCAGGCTCTTCTCTCCCACATGAAAAAAAAAAAAAAGAAAAATCACCGTTACATATTCTTTTTACTAAATTCTCCACTTATGTCCTATTAAATGCTTCCTGATGTTTTGTACTAATGTTCTCATTATTTAGTTGTGACAGAAGAATATATTTTGTTTCCAGGAGAGCAAAAGCTGTATTTTCTAACTGTGTTTATCTCACTTGGGAGGTTATTCTAAATGCAGTGCTATTAAGGCTGCATAAGTTTAAGCCAGGAGTGGTTTATGACATGCTTAAAGTGCATCTCTAATTTGTTTATACTGGTGAATTAGGCAGGAGCATATTATTTCTGTGTATTATTTCTTCTGGACATAATCCGAGGGCTTAGCTATACTGAATTCAGCTAAAGTTAATGAAATATTTCAGTCCAAGAAGCAGAGATCTATGCCCTAATGATCTGCCCTCAATAGAAGGGCAATGGGAGTCCTTCCACTAATGCCTTAAATGTGTCTTTCTGCTGCCGTTGTGGTCTCACACCCACAGAACAGCAAGGAAACAATAAAGAGCTGTAGGTTCTCTGTACTGCAAGGCCGGCATGGTTGTCACTCACCCTTTAAGAACTACTCTTGTGGTTGACTGCTTTGCTGTGATTAAGCTGCAAAGAATTCAGAGATCCCACCAGCCTCAGTGCTGGGATTTGCCTTCATCCTTTTAAGAGGGCTGGTATTACTGTCATGCTTTTTTGCCAGGACAAAATCAGCCAAAATATTGCAGGCTGCTTTCCCATCGCAAACAATTCAAGTTTGCAACACGTCAGTGCAGGCTCCCTTCATCCACTCCTTGGTGATCCCCCATGTTTGTCTCTCTTGGGACCAACTGGAGCTGCAAGAAGACATGGCACAGGGGAATCTCTAAGGGTTAAACACAGAAATTTTCTGGCCAGAGCTTATCCCAGCTGAAGGCCAAGCCTGTCTTCACGAGCTGTTGTTTCAGCAGAGATGCCCTATCTCATTGAAATTTGTGAAGGCACACGTTATTCCTGAACTGCTCTGAGTATGGGAGTTCACAACCATTTTCCTCAGCCTTTGCACGGAACTGTAAGTTGCAATTTGCATTCTGTGCAAAGCCCTTTGAGCACAAAGACTTGCACCAACTGCTAATGCTTGTTCCCGGTGCAAACTGAAGGGTACGTTTGCAAGCAGTAGAGGCACAGAAAGTATTCATCTCCTATGCAGTTTAGAGATGCCACTTAACATCCCAGGCTCTGCCTTCCAAGCACATTCTTGCTTCAGTGTGAAAACCGTGACAGAAAACTGGGTTTTGCTGAAGTATAAGGTGTACAAAACATTCCTTGTTTCTGTCTCACGAGAAAAACAGCTCCTTCTTAGCCCAGGGTATATTAATATCCTTCCCCTATCACTTCCGCAAATTCAGCTACAATAAGAGTGAAATTCAGTTGAAGTTGCAAGTATCAGATCATCTTTGTCAAGAGATGGCAACAAATCATTATGGAGCAAGTTATATTTAATTAACGTTTTTCAGAGACTCATAGGCTGTTTCCCCACCCCCACCTTCTCTCTCTCTCTAAACTAAAATTAAGTTTGTTTCGAAAATGGGTAAACCTTCCTCATTTGCTTAGTGTGGTTTTGACAGGGCAGCCTGAGCTAAAATAAGGCTGTGCTGGTCCTGAGCTTGAACGAAGAAAAATGAGAGACCTGAGAGGTCTGTGCAAGGCAGGGAGCACATCTCCTTCTGATGCTGCATATAGCTCCTCCTCCTCTCTCCCTAGTTGCTGGAGAGTTCACACTGTGCCACTGTGCCAGGGGACCAGCACGCAGCCCCTTGAGGAAGCCGTGATGCACCACATGTTGCTCCATCAGAAATAAAATCTAAATTAAGATGGAGGAGGTGGTGTGTTTCTAGCTGAGGAGAGAAACAGAAAGATTTGCTTCTAAGAGGAACATAAGCAGCCGGGCTCTATAGAAGGATTGCAGGACTCGCTAGACGTTTCTTTTTTTGAAACCTACAAAGTTTGAAAAGCAAATTAATGACTCTTTGAGCCATTCTGTGAAACCAGTAGCAAGCTGTGTATATTTACTTAGTGGCTAAACTTCTGTATAAGTTGTTTGGGATATTTTTACCTCACGGGGAGGGAAAAAGAGACAGTGGGAAGTTAAAATCTTAGAAAGACTAATACTGAAGGAGAGACTCTCTGCTAAAGTTGAATTTCATTCTTCTCCAGCATTTCATAAAAGTCCATTAACAGCTCCAATCCCAGAAGATAAGTGAGGCGCTGTATGTGATGCAGCAGTTTGTGCTGGGCAGCTGTGCAGGGTGGTAAAGATGATCTTACAAATCTGACATCTGGCGCAAAGGGTACAAAAACCAAGACTTAAGTCTGTGCACGTGTGCTACAGCCACTAGGAAAAGCAGGATAGTGAAAAAAGGGCACCTAGGTAAAGAAAAATTGAGCGATTAATGAGTGGATTAGCTCTGTTTTATGCTACTTTAGACCACATTGCCTCTGTAATATTTGGTCTATTTTATCAGATCAAAATAATTCTATTGACATCATATGACTTTTGCTAGAATGAGAAATAATCAGACATGGTACTGAGTCCCAGACAAGGATCCCCTTTTATTTTCTTGCAATACCAAAAGAGGGACAGAGGCTAGCCCCATTCCTCTGTCGGTTGCTTACATCCTCTCTGTCTCTATGCCCTTCTTCACTTTCAGGAAATTAGGCTTATCTGAGGTCACTAAGGCGTCTTTATGTAGAGCTCCTACGATGGATAAGCTGCTCCTATTCTGTCATTCCTTTCCCTAGACTCTTCTTCCACTTTAAATTCTCTACAGGACCAAAAAAATCCTCCGTTCTTCAGCAGCACTTTCCGCGGTTGTTTTTGGGCTAGCTCTGACAGCAAGCCTGTGGTTTTCAAAGCCTCCCAAGGGGCCTGGATGCTCTTTCATGGGCAATCTGTGTTACTTAGGCTCTGAAATATCCCAACCCCAGACCTCCACATTTTTTTAGGAAATGAAACTGCTCTCTGGAAAAAAAAAAAATTCTTTTCTACTGAAGAGACAAAATAACATCTTCTGTGCTGGGGGCAGATTTCTCCTCTCAGATCAGCACAATAGAGTGCATTTCAGGCTGGGAGCAGCTCAAACATGTGGGGAGTGAGGTGGGGACCTCTTTTCCATGCAACACACATGTAACCCTACAATGCTGGTTTTAGTGTGGCAAGCAAACAGTCATCTCCTTGAAGTTCAAGCTGAATAAGAAATTGGCAACTAGTAGTTATTAGAAAAGTTTGAACTGGAAAGATTTCATCTGGTATTTCAACCTCCAGACCTCCAAGTTCACGCATGGGATTTCTAGTACTCATTATGTCTGATACTGTGTGAACACAGGAGAAAAGACAAAGCCCAGACTTTCTGGTGTGGCAAGGTCACAGAAATCCAAGACAAAATAAGATCAGTTCCTCACTTTTACGTAAGTAAAATTCAAATTTAGTTTAGTTTAAAAAAAAAAAGAGCAAGGTTTGGAGAATGCCTGTGTTCTTTTTGTCTCTCTTATTTGTCCCATTATGCTCATTATTCTGCTTTCCTACATGACATCTGTAGGAGTCCAGCTCCTATCCCAGAGGCACAGCAAAACTTTCCTGGCATGATACAGAAGCATAGCATTGGAGGATCCTTTAAGCAAGATGAAACTGGTTTGGTTTTAAATAAGTCTGAGGAATAATGCTGTTCAGTTCACATAAAATGCTATTGTCCTTTGCTATCAATATCTTTGTCCCGTTCTCATATATCATTATAGCGTTTTTGTGCTGTATGTAAGGCTCGCTCTTACACTTGAAAAAAATCTAGTAAAAAATACATTTTATTTCACTTGTATCCTTCAACTTACTGTAATAAGAAATATTAATATAATGAACATTATATAATAATGAGTTCAAGCAGTCAGTATGAAATGGCATTTCAGTGTGGGTAATCGGGTCCAGCTCACTGACAACCGTAGTGGTGACTGCTGAGTGCCTGAGGGCTAAAGGATTCCTTACCCACCATGTTCATCCCTTTCAGAGATCTCCTCCTGTTGCACAGGGTCTAGGAAGGAGAAGGGTTTCCCTGTTTAGTTTAAGGAAAACATAATAGGTTCAAGACCAGTGCTTTCCAGCTAAGGGTTTACTAGACTTAAAAAATTTAACCACAGTGTCCATTACAGCTAGGGAATATACGTATTTTTTTCCAAAAAAATCAAGCTGAGCTGTAAATTGGAACAACCAACACAACATGTTTACATTTGAGGGAAAGAAAAAAAAAAAGCATAATTTATTGCAAGAAAATACTGTCTTGGCACCACTCTCTTCTGCGGGAAAACTCAGCTTCTGAGAAGCCCCAGAGCCACTTTGTGCAGAGGAGATGCTGCCATGCTGATGTGCCATGGCTTGTAGGGAAACAAGTTCAAGAGAGAAGTCTTCAAATTACCCTGAGTCTTGTGTTAAGAAAATCAAAAGTAGCCTCAGGTATTTCTGCAACAAAAGGACAGAAGTTCTAGGGAAGGTGGGAGTTGGATGAGATGAGAGCTATGAAATGCATTTATTTCAACCTTGTGGAGTACCATAGCATGTCGAAGCACTTCAGCAAAAATCGAGAGAGATGGATTTTGACACAAATGTGTCTTCTGAATCAGCTAGATGCATGTCTCCCTGTCGACATTATTCAGAGGTGAACTTTGAGAAGTGCTAGCCTCATCAAAATGAAAAACTGGATCGCTTCTCCCCACTGCCACACAAGCTAAGCTCTGAAGGAAAATATATCAGTAGATGCAGGAATATGAACTTTGATTATATGGGGCTGGATGGACCTCCAGATATCAGCTAATGATTTTTTTTTTCCCTGAGAGTCAGTGTAGCTCTACAAGGAAAATGTAATTTTGTGTTACAGAAATATAATATATTTCTCATTTCTTCCTATTTCACCAGCTACTATTGCAAAAAATAACTCAAGTGTTCACAACTGAAAATTTAAATGGAGTTTGAGGTGCTATAATCCATCAGCACATTCAGCTTTTTTTGGATACAGTGTTGGAGGCTTATCTAGAGTAGAAGCAGAACCTCTCTCCTAACACCCCTGGGATCCATCATGCTGTTGTAAAGCTAAGTTATATCGAACAAACAAACTATGCAGTTCTGAGTGGTGTCAGGCAAAACTTTCAACTCATTATTCTTTTCCTTCCAGTTTTCCAAATGGGTATTTTCTGAGGAGGTAATACCAAATGTAACCTACAACCACACTGGACAAAATACTGTTGCATTTCTTGAGCAGTGCAGAGATATGTGTTAGAATGGGAAAGAAGAGGAGAGGGGGAATTGAGGAGATGGAGATCAACTCATCAGGAGCTTGAACAGCTCCTGATATTGCAGCTACTCCAGCTACTCTGGCCTGAGGGAATTGCCACCTAGATGAAAGGAAAATGTGCTCCATCTTCACCTTTCTGTATTATGTTGTGATGTTGGCAAGATTTGTCACTGTTTGTCTGCGCTTACAACACTTTGGTTTATTTTTCAGATGTTTCTGTGGAAAGATTATAATAAAAAAGAGAAAAATGAAGAAATACAGGATTATCTTTTACACTCCATTCTAGGAAACAGAAAGGAATATATCTGAAAATTGTTAAGGTAAGTTTTCAGAGTGCAAAATAACCTAATTTGCCTTGTAGCATTCCCTAAATATTTAAATTTTATTCAAACCCAACAAAATCATGCTTTGATGTTGTGCAGAAGGTTTTTTAAGATTCTCTGCTCCGATACTCGCATCCAGAGTAGACTCATAAGTCGGTAGCTTTTGTACAAACAACTCAGTTTCTTGACTTTCTGTTGCCCATCAGGTACATTCTGACCACTGGCAAGGCTCTAGCACACACTGTCACAGTCAAGCCTGGACCCTGAGTCCAATATTTAGGAAACTTCAGGCTCTTTTGCCAAACCTAAAGAAGAGCCGTGTTAGTTGTTGATACCAATGATCCTCTGTTCCTTCAAAAGTCCATCTAGGAGCAATGCCCCATTGCCCCTGCCTTTGCTGACACTTGCCGTAAAATACAGAAACATTTTTCTGTTGACATCAGTGAGGAAAGGAGTGGGCCCAGCTTTATTCATACACACACATTATGCTTAATTAGAAACTATTTTCTTCTAAGAGCAGTCATTTGAATTTCTTGATGTTGCAAAGAGCTTCAAAAGGCAGTTGCCAAGGCGTGGGGTTTCAGGTAGGAGGAGGCAAATAATGTGTGGAATTTAAAAAAAAAAAAAAAAAAAGGGTCTTGGATCAGGGTAGTTTTGTAATGTTCTGTAATCAAAGGCTATTAGCATGTTCTTCAGATTTTTCAGAAGTGTTTTCCATTCTGTTCAGGATAAATTTGACCACAATCTGTCTAAATCTCTTTTCTAATTGGAATTGACATGAGCCAGAGTCACCTTGCATTAGGAAAGGTACCACAGCCCACAAGAAGCAACTGCCTTGTGCTGAAACTCGCTTTCCTTTAGATTTCCTCTTTTAGCCTGCCATGAACCTTTTGCATTGTGTTCTTTCAGTCCCGTTGCCAGGGAAATAGTTATTTATTACTGTTGTAAAAAGAAGGTTTGCACCTGAGTTAATTAGCAGAGCTTGTGTCTCTAGCCTGCTTACCACTCGACTGCTGGGATTTATGAAGGAGACATTAACTGTTTGCCTTGTATGTGCAGTTAGATGGAATTACTGCAGATTACAGCCCATGTGTGACAGTTTAATGGCAGTGGTAAAATGCAGTTGAAGTCAGAGATTTCACAAGAGCTGTCCCAATTCATGCCCTAATGACATGCTTGGAAGTTTGCATTGGTAAATACCCTCACGCCTTGCCTGATGTGAAAAACAAAACAGGGGGCTGGAAGTAACCTCTGACCACAGGGACATCCTAGGCATTAATAAAAAGTGCCTCCTTATTGCAACTAACAATATCCAATCTCTCCATATGTGAAGGTTGCAACTAAGATGACCTTCAAGACCTAAGTCTTTTAAAACCAGCTACTATCTTTTTGAGAAGCACAAACACAGAGTGGAGTGTTTCCTTCCTCTGGGATATATAAAGGAGAAATTGCCTTTGGCCTTTCAACGAAACTGTACATCACACACTGGCCATTGCAGCTGGTGGGCACAGGAGGGATTGGGAGTGCTGACCAAGTACAAGCACTGTTCTTCGTTAAAGGTCTGAGAGAGATTTTCTGCAAGTTAACATCTTCAAGCCTTCTTATTCAACTCTTCAAAGGAAATAAAGAAAAGCAGGTATGCATGCATAACCACCTTGCAGAGGCAAGCTGGACTGACTGTTGTTTCTGAAACATGGGGATACATGTGGCAGGAGGAGCTGATCTCCAGGTGGACTGGAGCTGCCTAAAGATGCTGTCTGATGGCAGTGATGGGGAACCTGCAGGGATAATGAAAAGAAGATGATGTGTAGCAGTTACTCCCCAAAGCACTCCAGTGCTCACCACTTTATAGGATCCTGGTGCAGTCCTTCCTTCTGCTGCTTAATTCATTCTGATTACTCTAGGTGACAAAAATTAAGTAAAGCTGTCACTACTGGCAGGGAAGGTTAAGATGTGCTGTGTTACTCTTGTTTATTTTCCTTGCCCTTTGGAGGATAATGCAGTGCTGAGAAACCGTGGTGCTATGTCTGCACCACAGCCCCGTGCTCTGCCATGGCTGGCCCTTGGCTTTTCTCAGCCAAGCGAGGAGGAGGAGGAGTGGACTGGGTGGCACAAGGAGCTACCTACCCTACCCTGTGAGCATCTCTGTCCCTGAGGATAAGATGTTCAAATGAGCTGCTATAGGCAATTCACTTCATGCAGCTCATCAAGTGGAAAAATACTGCTTCAGACTCCAGGGTGGAGGCTACCTTTTGTCAGCTAGAAAAATTGATGGTGTTATTTAGCATTAACATGCTGGGTGCAAGGTCTTCTTTAAGAGCAGTGCAGCACTAGGGGAATGGGATGTCACTGGGGATGTCTGTGAGAGTCAGGGAATCTCTTAAGGGGTGTGAATATTTCAAGGGGAAGAGGTTCACCTGGTGCAAAACATCTATATTTTACAGCACCAGGGCTGTGAGCCAGAGCCACCTTGCTCTGCTGTCTGCCATCATCTTGTACTCAATATTATGGCTCTGTTTATGAAAAATTGCTAATCTGTTACTGGATATTTTAACAGCTGAGTAGCGGTTGCTAGGCTGATGCAGTCCTATCATTTGCTTGTAAATACTCTTTGCTAGGAATTTCATGTCAAAATGTAGTTCTTCCATGATCAAGCTTATACGAAAGAAGAGTTCTGGTGTTCCAGAAAGGAAAATGCAAAGGAAATCTTTCATTTGCCATGGGGTTCGCACAGACTGAAACGTTCAGATTTGTAGCACAGAACCGGTTCAGTGAGTACAGCAATGACCTGCACAACCTTCAAAATGCTTTTGGGTGATACATGTTATAAGCCCAGTTTCCCCCCAGTTGCAGCTACCTAAACCATCCCATACCTGTCGTAAAGAAGAGTGCACATAGCTGGCCAGTCTGTCTGCATTCTGCAGTGCCGTGAGTGCTCTCTTTTGTGGGGGCGAGGCGCGATGAAGCTTCCTGTTGAGAACAAACCTACTCTAAGTTTCTTATATCTGAAGCCTAAGCTGCACCATAGGAAATACATTTTGCATAGCAAGCGTCAATATGGGAGAGGATGCAAAGAAGATGGGAACCACAGCTAGTGGAGGCACTGTTAAGCCATGCAAAAATGCTGTTTAGCTTTGAAGGAAGCCAAAGCAACATATTTTGATTTGCTTCAACATACGCAACTAAAACATTTTGTTTCAGTCAAAATTAACATGTTGAAAAAATGTCAACGTCGCATTAGAATTTGTTTTAAAGTAATTTTAAGCTAACACACTGAAATTCTCTTTTGCATAGGAATTCAGATTTTTACTCAGGTATGACTGTAACCATTGACGATCACTTTGAGATATAAAAAATACTGATTGTCATAATGTAGTATCAGTGACTAATTACAGTTCTATCTTTTTCATTATAAATTTGATGCTTTTATAGTATATTAATTCTTCCCCACTGCCAGTGGCTCTGAAGTTAAAATGTCCAGTAAAAAATACATCCAGAACCATAACACTTTTTAAGTCTTTTGAACACTTAATTTTAATACCTCAGCATATTAAAGGACACAATATCTTTGAAGCAATTTGTTACTATCAGCAGAACATTAATTATTCAGCTTCATAAGCATCAATTCATGGGATATATACTAAGTGCAATATGTAGCTAGACACTCTTCTAATTGCTTACAAACCACTGGAATTTGTAGCCTGAAGTACAGAGGATGTAAACCTGCTTTGTAAGGCATGATACAGTGGACAACTTTTAAATGAGAAGAGATTATTTAATGCTATTTTTCTGGCTGAAAACAGTGACCAGGGTATGAGCCAACTGTGAGTTTCTGGCTTGCTCAAATGTCATCTTGTGGCTTGACTCAGAATTGTTCCTTTCCTCCTGACAACTTATTAGACTGTACTTTTTTTGTTATGTTTTTTTCCTAACTGCTACTTGAGAAAGAGCACTATCCCTCCATTATAGGGCTTCTGGCCCAAGGGGAAGCTGAGCATGATTGCAGCGATCTTATTATAATAAGGGTTTTGTAATCAAGAGTCCATTATAAATACATTTTTTTCAAGATACACTTTAAAATGACCAGGTTTCAAAGAAGCTTAAAGAGCAACATTGAGGTCATTTGGTAGAATTGTGTTTTGGATAATATTAATATCATAATACTCTTGGCTGAGTGAAATACTGGGTGGAGGGCCGAGCCCAGAGAGTTGTTGTGAACAGAGTTAAATCCAGTTGGCAGCTGGTCACAAGTGCTGTTCCCCAGGGCTCATTGCCAGGACCAGTGCCGTTTAATCAACGACCTGGGTGGAGGGGATTCTGTGCTCCCTCAGTCAGTTTGCAGATGACACCAAGATGACACCAAGTTGGGCAGGAGCATCCATCTGCTTGAGTGCAGGAAGGCTCTACAAAGGGATCTGGAAAGACTGGATTGATGGGCTGAGGCCAATCTATGGGGTTCAATAAAGTTAAGTGTTGAGTCCTGCACTTGGGACTCAACAACCTCATGCAGCGCTACAGGGATGAATAGCTGGAAAGCTGCCCAGCGGAAAGGAGCCTGAGTGGTGCTGGCCGACACCAGAACATGAGCCAGCAGTGTGCCCAGGTGGCCAAGAAGGCCAATGGCATCCTGGCTTGTATCAGGAATGGTGTGGCCAGAAGAACTAGGGGTGATCATGCCCCTGTACTCCATGCTAGTGAGGCCACACCTCGTATACTGTGTTCAGTTTTGGGCCTCTCACTGCAGGAAAGACATGGAGGTGCTGGAGCATGTCAAAGAGGGTCAACAAAGTTGGTGAAGGGTTTGGAGCACAAGTCTCATGAGAACAGGCTGAGGAGTGTGTTGTGTCCTCTGCTGTGGCAGCCTGTGATTAGGAGGAGTCGGCTTTCCTCTTTGCACAGCTGAGAAACCAGGGGAAATCAATGCTTTTCACTCAGAGCGATCGAGTTACTTGCTGTGTAGCGTGTTCATGACTAAGTAACCACTTCTGCTGATGCTGCAGTCCCAGGGAGAACCCAAAACTCCAGCCAGCAATCAGTGTGTGAATCAATGTAGGTAATTCTTTTACTCTTATTTTTTTTAATTTTGTGCCAGGAAAGGAAATAATTGGATGCTTGTTCCAGGGGCTGTACTTTCTTCCTCCTAGTAAAGAAAACAATGAATCTCCTCCTTTTTTTCTTTTTAAGCAGTCATTGAGCAGCTCAGCGAGAATCTCCAAATCCTCTATGCAGTAGTA
Organism: Clamator glandarius; assembly: GCA_033459285.1. NCBI lineage: Eukaryota > Metazoa > Chordata > Aves > Cuculiformes > Cuculidae > Clamator > Clamator glandarius. The sequence continues at coordinate 2,655,347 of JAUNZM010000404.1, forward strand.
CAGAATTTATTCGGCTGGAAAATTTGCTGTTCCTAAGGACTGGAAGTGTAGCATTAAAAATCACTAAAGCAGTGCTGTTTACCCAATATAATGAGAACACTGAAGTTTTATGCTGTCTTACTGATGAGCAAATTCATGCAAAGAAGATAAAGGGCTTGTCTAGGTAGTGGTAGGGAGCAAAGCTCCGTGGGCAACTTTGCTTTCCCAGAAATAATTATGCTCTCTAAAGCTATTAATAAACAAATTCCTAATTCTGATGAAGTTCACTTTATTTTACTACTGATGCTTGTCATGAAAATCTTGATTCAAAGGTTTATTGTGACTCTAAACAAGGGGGAAAAAATCATGAATGCTTCTAAACTGACTCTATGTTTGGCTATGGCCAGTTTTATATATTACTACCGAGCAACTCTTAAACTGATTTATAGTCTTGGCTCCTCTAGTGCTTCAAGGACTGGAAAATTCAGAAGTTGAAGCTTACTGCTGAAGTTGGCCTGCTGAGTTACTGAACTTTGAGGAAGATGGCAATGGGAGAGCATATTGTTTATCATCTTCTCTCTTGAGGGGTAATGAAGAAGGTTTTATAACAGAAGACAAAATTACAAGTAGGAGTTTAAAATCAGGCATGAAAATGCAATCATTCTCAAACAGATTATAAAAATGCATAATTGAGGGATGATAACCTGTAGGTTGGACAGATTCTTCAGCCTAAAAAAAAGGAACATTTTTAGATTGGTGAGGGTCGTCCAAAGTAAAATTTCTGGGGAAATAAAACAGTGGAAAGAGCAAGGATGTGGTAAGAAAGGAGGATGTCAGTAAAGCTCAGAGAGAAGGGCCCCTTAAGAAGCATTTATGTTTGTATATCAGATAAGATATAGAAGATTCATGGGACAAAAATGACTCCTTTTATATGGTTTTTCCAAATTCAGAAAACATAGATAAACATAGTAATTATTACATGCAAGCAGCATGGAACAGATGTCAGCCAGCTGTCCCAGATGAGGTATCCAACAGCACTGTTTCCAGATCAAGAAAGAAATGAGAAAATAAGCCTGAGTCGTTATGGGGAAGTTGGACCAGCTAGTCAATTCTTCTAAATATCACTCAAAATTTGAGTTTTCCATATGATAATATCCCAGGCATGAGGGTTTCCAAACTATTTTAAGTGGCAGTGAGTTAGTCTATTGTGGGGGTTTTGAAAATCTTCTGTTTTTCAGAGGGTAGATCCAATGATCATTGTATTCATAAAGGATGTGGGTAGAAGTGCATATGGGATTATCTTGTGTCTTGGTTTAATATCCTTCCAACTGGCAATTGCTAGCTCTGTAGTGCACCTCTCCACTTCTTTAATTTCATTTAATTTCAGTTCTAGACCTCAGCAGTGTTGCTAGTGAGGTTTTTGGCAAAACCAATATGTTACTTCAAAAATGGTCAGGTTTGGCTCATTGTACTTTTTTGATGAAAAAATTACTTAGAAAATTCTAAAGCCAGCTCTCATTTCAAATGTCAACATTATTCTTTCTGTAGAGGAAAAGCCTTTTGGAGGAAGGATTAAATTTTTCTTTTACCTCTAAATGTGTGCTTCCAGAGACAGGTTCCTTCAAACAAGGATGCTTATTCTGAGCCACTACAGAATTTATCATAGATTTTTTTGGGCTGCCTTGTTTAGAAAACCTGCAGCAACTGCTGACAGTGATAAAATTAATTTCAGACATTGGCATAGCTGCACCTTGAGTTTAAAGCCTTAAGCACACATATGAAACTGAGGAGTAGAAGGGCTTGAGGACAAATCTCCTCTAGACATAGAGAAGACAAGGAAGTGAGCAATCCCTTCATCCTATCTGAACTCATGCCTTAACATATTCTTCTTATCTGATATCAGGTACGGAGGATGCTTGCAGACGGGTCAAAACATCAGGGTCACTGTGAGCAGTGTTTCAAGCCACAAACTATGCTGCCTGGTCGTCCAGGCTTAGCAGAGTCAAACAGTGTGCATTGCAAGACCTGGGTATCTGGAGAAGATAGGGAGGACAGCAGAGTATCTTCACTGGTTCTCCAGCTTTCTCCTGCTTCTTGGTAGCTCAGTGTCAGTCTCACTTGAGTCATGTCCTTCTCATTTAGAAGCTGATTTTGTGGCAGTCATTTTGACTTGTTGGGAATGGAGTGATGACCTCTAAAAAGTAATTGCTGTTACAAAATATCTTTTATTCTTGCAGAAAACCCTCCAACTGATTATGAAAACAAACCTGAGAGTGTTGACTATACAAACACACTGCTTTACAGAAAGCCTTGATAAGCAAGCACTCTCACTCAGCCCTGTGATGATCGTGAACTGCTGGGGAGAAGGGTGGGAAAAAAGAAAGACTTAAAGACAGCAGTAAAGATTGTTCTGTACAGCTATCACAGGTGGAAAAGAAACAAAAACCCAAACCAAAAACCCCACAACACATTACTCATAGAATAGTTTGTACTGGAAGGGATCTTAAAGATCATCTAGTTCCACCCACCCTGCCATGGGCAGGGACACTTTCCAATAAATCAGTTTTTTCAAAACCTCATCCAACTTGAATGCCTTCAGGGATGAGGCATCCACAGCTTCTCTGGGCAACCTGTTCCAGTGCCTCACCACCCAATGGATTTAGTAGGTTGTAATTTAAGAGAACATCTAAGTGACAGCCCTAGCAGCTTCCCAAATCCAAAGTAGCATAGGTGTTCATTATGGGCAGTGCTTGGCTCATAGACACTGCTGCAGGTGCTCCCTCAGAGATGAAGATACTAGTCATACTTTAGTAATAGCTTGGGGAGAAATGGAAACCTCTCTTGTGATCAACACAGGTCTGTCAGTGTATGTTGAAGTTCTGAATGAAAAAACACAGTGTTTTTAGTCATGTTTCCTCTTTCTGCTCCATGCTCAGCCATGAGTCTATCCTAAAGAGTGGTGTCTCAGGGAGCAGGGGCTGATAAGCTTATTTTTTTAGAATTGTAATGTGGAGATCAGAAATATAAACTTTGGTACATATTATAGGATATATTGAAGAACATTTAATTGTTTTGAATTATAGTGTGCATCAGTCACCAAGGGACACAACCAGCTGTTTCAACTTAACTTTTGCAAGGAGGCAGAAGTACAGACTGGAAGGGGAGGGGAATAGATTAAAGAATATTTAGATAAGATGGATGTACTCCAGTCAGCAGGGCCTGATGGAATTCACCCCAGAGTACTTAAGGCGCTGTCTGAAGCAATTGCTGAGGCATTAGTGATTATCTTTAAGAACTCACAGAGGAGAGAGGAGGTCCCTGAAGACGAGAGAAGGGCAAACACAGCGTATTATATTTTAAAGAGAGAAAAGGAGGACCCAGGGAATTACAGACCTGTCAATCTAACTAAGGTCCTTAAAAGATTCAGGAACAAATCATTAAACAATCAATTTGCAAGTAGCCAGCTGATATGGTGATGAAAAAGAAAAGAAAAATAATTAAACCGAAAAACATAGACTTGTCAAGAGTGGTTGATGTCAAATCAATCAAATATCCTTCTTTGTCACCATAACATGACTAGTGAATAAAGAAGCAGCAGCAAATGCAACAGTGCTTGTTTTTTAGTAATGCCTTTTGACATATATGACAGGCTAAGGAATGTGATATAGATATAATTACAATGGGTTAGGTGCATAGACTGTTGACAAATAGCTCTGCAGCAACAGCTACTGTTGGATCACTTTCAGGACGAATACTTCAAGTAGGTCATTCAGCAGTTTGTCTTATATCTAGGTCTCTTAAATAGTTTTTATTGACAACTGAACGACAAGCGAACAAACCCAACCTGTGGATGATGCAATTAGGAGATGCTGCAAGTCCTAGGAGGCCAGGTTCTGAATTTGAAATGATCTTCACAGCCTGGAGAAATGACTCTGAAATATATAAATGAAATTCCATCAGAACAGTCCAAAGTGCTGTGCCCGTGAAGGACATACAGAGATTTTATTTGGGGGCAGATGGTAGTGGTTTGGGGGAATAACCAGGCAGCAGCATGTTTATAAAAGGTTTAAGGATCCAATTGTGGGTGCCACCTTTTCCTGCAGATGAAGAGAAAGTGGAGAAAATCCAAGGCTTGGAAGCACAAACTGTGAAGGGATGCTGAGTGAATTTGGTTTGTTCCCTTCATGAAAAAGAAGGCTGGAAAAATAACATGACAGCAGACATCCAGTGTAGAGGTGGTGGCTGTGAATGAGACAATGAGCAATCATTCTTTGGTTGTGGAGAAGACAACAAGCAGAAACTATCTTGATTTACCACTTAATGTCAGGGTGAGAAGAGCTGGCACAGTCATGCAGGGATGCTCCTTGCTGGTTTTTTTTATTATTTTTCCATAAACCAAGTCAGATGGTGCCTGTTGGGAACCTCTGGCTCTGTGTCAGTGCATGGAACTCATGCCATGAGTTTTCCTCCAGCCTTACATTTCTACTCAGAGAAAAAAAATGCAAAAATGTTCTTGTCGTTCAAGTTTCATTTTAACACTGCTTTGACTATATGCCAGAAATTGTTTGATTTGATGGTCTTGCATTGCTCACCATGAAAATGTCAACATTTACTCTCTGTCACCATCCTCTGTATTGAAGATACTGCAGTATTTCAGTTCATAATAAGCCAGCTGGTCCATTAAACATACTTTCTTTATGAACATCAATTACTGCCTGCTTTAGATTCTTCCTCTTTCTCCATGGCAGTATCACTCCAAACCTTGTTTTGTGGAAGGTAAGAGACAAAACAGGCGTATATAAGTATTAATTGAGAATATTGTGAAAAGAGATTATCTGAGAATCTGACCCTTGGAGAGAGCAGCAGAGCAGACTGTTGCATTAAAAACATCTTAATGCAGCTCTCCAGCAGAGAGACACCACTAAGTACTCTGAATAACCAGATCCAGACACAGGCAGACCCCAAAGTTTTTGTGTCATGTTGCTGGAAAGGGTGCAGCTCCTGATTTCAGTAGTTGGGATACTGCTAACCCCCACATGAGTCTGAGGGATTTGCAGGACTTTGAGCCAGAATTGCTTCAGCAGGGACAGCTGGGGAGTGCAGGGACAGACCTGTCTGTGCCACAGTCATCACATGCAGGGCTTCATGGCACCAGGGCAGTCTGTTCCGTGTGCGAGCTCTCTCTTTGTTGCAAGGAAAGCACAGGCTGTGCAGACTTCACCTGTAGCCCCTGGTATGTGCTCCCACATGCCATCTCTCCCAAGTTATATCAGGCTGTGGCCAAAGCTGCACTCTTATAAGAGAAGGCTGTACAAGCAGCTCCCCAGAACCCTACTGCTAAGCTGTGTTTGAACCAACACTGTTAACCCACTGCCCACGTAGGGGCATGTGGCTCACTCAACCCACAAGTCGGTGACTATTTTTCCTAATGCCACCACCAGTTGCAACCCAGCCAGTCCCTTCCTAAATGATACATAGACAACCCCATCGCTGCGAGAAGACATTGATTATAGGGTATGCTAGCAGTAATCCCGCAGTTAATGCCTGCTGGATTGTTAGAGGGGCGAACACCCTCAGCTTTGCTTTCAGCTATTAATTAACCAACCAGTCATTAACTGCTGCTAACAATTGATTTACAGGGAAATATTGCTTAAATAGCAGGAGGTATTTAAGAGAAAAATAAATTAAAACAAAGCACTGCTACATCCTTGGACACAAAAAGGACTCCTTGTAGTGCAGAGCATGGCTGCTACAGCACTGTAATTACAGAGTGATAAACAGTCATTGGGAAATACGTTCCTTTCCAGAGACAATGACATTATGTCTCCTGGAAAGAGACCCTTTGTCTGCACTAACTGAATGATCTGAAATGAATGATGTTATCAGAAACCTAACCAAGGAAACTAATGTTATATTTATGGGTTATCAAAAATGTTTAATCACAGCTGTGGTCTCTCTAAGATGTGTCATGGACACTGCAGCATCCAAAAATATGATTGAGGGCCAGCACATCAAATTTTCTTAATTATAAAGGAGAATTACAAGTTCTTACATTGGTTCTGCCTCCCTCCACCCTGGTAGAACAAATGAGACCTATTAACCTAAGTGCAAGTGAACACTGCCTCCTAATGACTTGGTTTTTTTCCCCTCTCCGTGGACAGAGAGGGAAAAGTGGTTGCATTTTTTTCCCTAAGAAATAGTGACACAGATCAGTTTATGAAGATTGCAACACGTGAAACCCCTCTCATGACTCCTTCTGTTGAATCTACACGAGCCTGTGCATCGTTGAGCAGGTAACAGTGCATTCGCCCTTTCCTGGCCAAACTGAACCGTGTTTCAACTGCCCTCTCCTGGAGCAAGAGGCTGCCTGTTCCACTACCTTTTAGACCCTTTTGGTACCCTAGCACTATCAGAAAATTGCTTAATATGGGGGCATAGGGAGAGGACTGCTGCTTCTTCATGTCCAAAGCTGTGATTTCTCTTACTGTGAGGCTTCAGCTTTCAAGATCACTTGCTTTTGTGGTTATATGTCAGTTTTCCCCCTATCTGCATTTTTGGGAGTTGGTTTCTGTAAACAGTCTGGCAAAAGTGTGACCAAGCCCAGGAGATGAGTAGAGCCCATGGAGTCACTCATGAAAAACTGCTTCAGAGGTTTTGCTTGAAAGTGATAAGGGTACTGAAGCAGACAATGCCTGAGGACATCTGACTTGCTGCTGGAAGAAAGAGCACACCTTTGGTAGCATTGAGAAAGAATACTAGTAGAGCCCTGAGCAGAGTCCTTTTCTGCCTCCTGCCAGCTGCTGTGTCCTAACATGTAGCCTCGCATCTCTCCCTTTCTTTTGCCTGGGTAAATCAGTGCAAATTGTATACCTGAGCTGTGGGGACATGGAAAACCCCAGTTTCAAATCTTCAGTCAAAATCTCAGGTTTTGTATCCAAGGTTCACAAATGTTGCGAGAATTTCCTCAGTCCTGCAGTGAATGTAGACATTTCTGAATAAAACTTTAAACACCTAAGCTATCTCTTGTTCAGCTTCAGCTGCTTTGATGAGAATATGTCTGATTTGGGTTTAGCTTTGTTATGGATATCCTAGAAAGGAAAATCCACAGTAACCTCCTGCCTTTGACAGCTCCCTTGCCCTTTAATGAAATTACAGCTACAAGAAATGTTAACTTTTTATGATCTGTAAAATAAATAGCTGCTTATAAAAAGCTGTAGAGAACAACAAAAATAGAGCAGGAAGTGGAGATTAGGATATTTTGCCAGGAGGTGGCACTGGTAATCGCAGGGATCTGCAACAGACCAGAATGGAAAGCCAGTTGGTAAAACCTCTTAGTTGCTATGAAGCATGACTCCAGCTGTGTGAGTCTTCACAAAGGTCTGCATGTCTGATTTGGCTTTATTTAGCAGCCTGCAGAAGCCTGGGAGACAGCCTTCCTCTAGCCAAAATTCTCAATTCAGTCCCAAGAAGGCAGCACAGGCTTTCTATGGGTTATTACAGAATGTGAAAAGGTAAGAGGCTGCTAGCAAGGAGAGCATCAGTAGCATGATTCTGTAATGCATTTGTAGTATTGCAGAACATAGAATCATAGAACAGTTTGGGTTGGAAGAGACATTAAAGATCATCTAGCTCCACCCCACCTGCCATGGGGGCAACATCAAACTGTTGTCAGGAGAGACTTAATTGTTCCAAATTATGCCCAAGGAAGTTCTAGTGCTCCTCAGGGAGGCAGAAGTCAGTCATGTGAGTATGGTTTTGGGGCTTAAAACTTTTTTATTACGGTTGTAGAGCTAGAGCAAATACATAGGCTAAATGCCTTCAGGCACGGCAGTGCTTGACTCCTAAGTCCCTGGAAGAGAAACCCAGATACCTAGAACAGGGTAAGTGCTTTGCATCTCGGGGTGGATCAGTAGCCATCAGAGTAGGGAATCATATTCAAGGTGTTTCTCAGACTTAGTTCCATGGAATGTTGGCACTCTGTAAGGCATCAAGGGGTAACATCTTTAAGAACTGCAAAATTGTTTTAAAACACTCCTGCATGTGACCAAGTAAAGATGAAATACTGACTAAAAGAAAGAAGTGAATGATCAGATGTCAGCCTGCCTGAGTTTTGGTTCTAGTGCAAAATATTACAGTAACACTGTCCTTGGGAAAAAAACGTTTTTGGGGTGATTTTTTAGAGATCTGGAATGGCTCTTGTTTCCAGGGTCTTCTCTCAGGGCTGTGAGAAAAGCCAGCAGCTGTCCACCTCTCCTGAGAGCAGGGCTTTTTTCTCTTGGACTTTCAGAGAGCAGAAAGCATTACAGTTTTGTCGTGGAAAATGTGAAGAGTGCTTGTGGTAACTCTTGCTTGAAGGCATTTTCGAGATACTGGGGACATGTTGGTTAAGAAATTTTAAAGCCACATTTTTGATCTTCGTAATTGCCAAGCTGTAACAGCATGAAAAAAGGGACATCTTCCTCGAAGCTCAGTAGAGAGCTTCCTGATTTCATTTCCTAAGCCTGATGCAGGCATAAGCAGGAGGTGTCAAAATGTGGCAGCTGTGCACGTGCTCAGATGTGGACCATTCCTGCACAAAAGCTGCTTTCACTGCTCGATTTAGCTCACGCGGAGTTAGCAGAGCATCTCAAGCACAGCCTTACATTAGGCTTACTCTGGCATGCCTGAGGAGTAAGGTATAGCAGGAAAACTAAATAAATTGTGGTCTGTTGGTGGATGCAATATTTTAGACAGCTGATGTGATGGGATTTGTGGGTTATAAAGCCCAATAGCTTTCATTATGTAAAGCCTGCCCAACTCAAGGTGCAAAAAGACTCAGGTCAGGGAGAAAGCAGACTCTCTGGTTTCCTGTTTTAGCTCTGTGTGTGAGTAGAAGGAACCAATAAAACTAATAAAACAATGATTGATTTACTTTGTCTAGTGGCAGTTGTCTCTAATTGTATCACCAGCTCCTCTCAAAACAGTTGCTATAGTAATGAAAAATACCTGCAAGGGTTTAGAGAATTTTAGGGACAACAAATGCATGATTTAGTCCAAGGAGTACCCAGGAAAGAAGTGATTAAGAAGCTACTTCTACACCCTGGGTTACTTCTCTGGCTAATATCTCTCCATGCACAGCAGAACTTAACCATGAACATTATTCATTTGCATACCTGATCTTTGCTCTTAGAGCCATGTCTCCCAAGATCAAGAGAGGTTGCCTATTGAACAAATTTGCTTCCTCCTTTAACTACACTTGGACAAACTCAAAACAAAATAACTTGTCTAAATAATCAGCACAGTTCACTTTTTATGCAGTAGGAACTGACCTGCCATTTATTTAATGTAATCTATTTTTCTCCCATTTAATCAATATGAATTGATCTCTATTATTCTTAATTCAACTGAATGAAGTATTGCATGATTGAATGAATCATATAGCTTATGAGGTAGATATAACTATTAATTGGCTTTCTATGTTGTTAGCTAATTAATGCATTTTTTTCTAATTTCAGCTTTACTTTGGAATTAACAGATTCAAGGGACTTGATACAGAATGATTACATTGCTATGATATCAAACCAAAATATTATAACAGTTGCTGAAATACATGCCAGGACTTTAATAGAAGCATTCAAAATAAGCTTGTTTTATGTTCCCTCCTGTCAAACCAGTTTTTTGATGACTATCTGAAAATTCAGGTCAAGTTACAGTAAAAAGAGACTCAGAATAGAGCCTATCAGCTATTTTTAAGATTCTGATGAGTTTATGGGTTCCAGGTATTCAAATAAGTTTTGTGTGAGATGTTGCCTGAAGTCAAATAAGCTTTGTGTGAGGTGTTGTCTGAAGTCACGGATAATTAATGGACTGGTCATTACTTTATATTATCTCTTCTCCTTTTTGTTATTTAAAACCAAAAAGAACTTATTCACTCTCTCAATTTTAATTAAAGGCTTGATGTGTCTTTAAATCCCTGTTTAAAAGTCCAAATAGATGTTTTGAGGGTCAAGTGCAGTAAAGACTAGGAGCAGGAACTGCAGCAAGGGACATAAGAAGCTCTGAGAATGCCTGCAAGGATTTTCCTTACTCCAACTGATGCAAAATATTTGAGCAAAGGACAGAGGAGTAGGCTGACATTTGGATTAAGAGTTGTTGAGCACTAAGTGTTCTTGAGACTGAAGATCTGGCAGCAAATACGGTGGATCGAAGTGTAGCTTATCTGTTTGGCTGCATTTCCAGGGCTAGCAAGTCCCTCGTCCGGGAGCAGACTGATTGCTGAGGGAGGAGTGGGACTGGAAAACCTTTTTTTTACTGAGGATGCTTTCACAGGTGCTCTTCCCTGCTGCTAATTATTCCTGAACATCTTTTCCCCTTTATCTGTGTGCAAGGCTCACCTACATCTGGATGCAAGGAATTTGCTCTGAAGGGACACTTTTTAATGAAATATCAGGGCAGAGGGCTTCACAATAGCCTTGAGACTGGTCCATAGCTATCTGGATTTCTTATCCTGCATCTCTCACCGAAAGTTAATTCTGAACAGGATTTTGTTTAAGCTGATTTTATCCAATGGAACAGGTAAGGTATTGACAAAGAGTAAAGAGTAACAACAAAACATGAATTAAAAAGGCAAATCTTTCCCTCAGCTGGTTTTATTCGAAACATCTGAAATTATTTCTGCATGAGTGGCACTCCTTGATGAAGAAAACATTTCTTAAAGAAAAAGAAGCATCATGGGGAGTGAGGAGCTTGCCTCTTGAAGCCATACTGGAAGAAGGGCATAGATGCAAAATACCAGTCTTTGTAAATTCACTATAGAAAAGTGTTTTGTAGTTTCCTGGGGATGGACTGAAAGATAAAGAAATTCGGCTAACAAGAGTTTTATTTAATGGACTCTAAAATATTCATATGAATTTTTTCAACCATCTTATCTTGTTCAGTTATGATGCTATGACGTTTAACTTCTGTATGCACAAGATACCACTCTTGGGAATGATAATTTGATTTCTATTTCCACAAGAGCTGGGCAAGTTTGTCATATGACCAATCCTGCCACACCAGGTCAGTTTGACATTTCAGCTTAAAAGTCTCCAGGACCTTGGTTTTTGTCCAAAACCTGCTTGCTTATAGAGGATTGATTCCTTGGAGGATTAACACTTGTAATATACATAGAGGAGATGAAGACCTTTTAAATACAATGTTCACATCTTTGTATGCATTCTTTTCCCAAGATTAAGATCTTTTAGCCTTGAGTGCAGGAAGCTTGAAGGACACATAAATGCAAATCTGCCCCACAAATTAAAAATAATAAAATGCAAGCAACAAGATACTGATTCAGGACAGGACCCAGATGTATGCAGTGATGCTTCCCTAAAATTGCCTTGCTCTGCTATGAGATACTACCCTGGGCTTTCAGATGGCCCCAGCAAAACTTGAAAGGTGTTGTTTTGGAGTGCTGCTGGCTTTTCCTACAGTTCATCACAGATCTTGTTAGGAAATGAAGGAGAGGAAACCGGGTAACCGTGCTGCTCAGCCACAAGGAAGTACACAATGAGCGTGATGAAGCCAGCAGCTGCAGGACAATGGGAGCAGGCTGGGGCTATTTTTGTTAGATGTGAACAATCAATTGAACGTGTGAGACCTTATCACATTCCCTCCCAGCCTTCTCCCCCTTTCTTCAACACTGGAAATTTTCCCAAAGAGAAATAGCTTTCCTTTTCTCTTAGCAAATTTGATTACCATAATAATTTTCTCTTTCATGTCAGAGCAGGTTTCTTTTGGAAGTCTTTGATGGCTTCCTCTGAGCACAGTTATTGTCTTGCTGTGACTGAGTGAATTGCAGCTGGGTCATACTCAGCATTGTGAAACCTGGAGAAGCATTTGCTGGTATTTATAAGTGGGTAAGGGGCTCCTCACCTCTCACTTGCTGAATGCATTTTTCGCGGAGTTGTCTTTATAGCAGAGATCTGAATTTATACTGGCATAGCTTTCATAGATGGAAAATAAACAGCAAGCATTCACATCCAATCAGATGCAATGAGAAGAAATACATAATTAAGATGGTAATCAGTGCTCTAGTAGCTGAATTCCCCCTTATCTTTATGACTCTCTTCTCAGAACAGTCCTTTTAAACATCACATCAATATTAGGTCCATCTTACAAATGGAAAAATGGAGAGACATAAACACTTGATTTATGATATTAAGTGAAAACGAAAGAAAAAACATATTTTGGTCTCTCAGGAGAAATATATTCTTCCTTTATGTTCAGATATAAGTGTATCAGTGCCTTGATACAGTTATGTCTAGTTTGTATCATTTGAACATTCTGTGTACCAAAAGCAGATATGCTACCCTGCATTCTCATATGAAAGAAATATTGATTTATAAATGAACTTTTCGAACATCTCGTGATATTTTAAGCACATACAGAATCAGCACTTCAGGCTTCTTATTAATATTTTTAATCTTCAATTCTTCAAGGTTTAAGTTTTTCCTCCTCTATTAAACAGCCTGTTAGTCATATAAGATCAATACTTCATGCACTTTTATGTATTATCTTAATGTCACTGAGATCTGGCTAGAACTTCATACCACAGTTATTGTGATTACTTTAATTTTATTATAATGACATATTTATGTTGGTAACAGTTCAATCAAAATTGGATGTGTTTATAACACTTACTGCAGTTTTGATTAACAACTTGCTTCTACTTCACTACAACAAAATCACTAAATTGACTGTAAAACCTAATCAATATCCTTATAGTTCTTAGAATTTAAATAGGTTTTCAAGTGGTCTTGCCCATGCTGCTAAAGGTGGCATGACTGTCCTGTAATTTGCCATCCAGCTACTGCAGAATCCTTTTCCGAACGCTCAATTCTTTCATTGAGTTACCAAAACCAGCAAGATTTAATTACGTTTTCCCATTTCCCACTGACTTTCTTTCACCTGGACTTGATTTAAAGAGCAGTGATGTTGTATTCTGAAAGCAAACTTCAAAATCTCTGATGTCTGAATCCTTAATCATACCATATCTATGCCTACTGCAGTAGAGATGATGCTAGTGGCTACAGCTGGCTGACCCCTCCTTGAAACCCTGGCTGCCAAATGTCACCAGCTCTCTCTTACCATTCCGTGTTATCATCCCATTTGGGTTAGTAAAACTAAGTAATCCACTCCACTGTCCAAATATTCTTCTCTATTCCAGATTTGTCTCTACTGGTTTACCATCATTTTTCTCAAAATCAAGCACAGTTTCACTGGGAACAGCTGCAACTCAAAGTCAGCACTAAAAACAAAGATCACAGTTTTCCCAGAGTGGCCAAGTCAATGCTCTGACCTCACCAGTCATATCTCAGAGGCTTCAAGCAGTGCTTGTGATCAGAGTTCACAGTTTCAGAATTTAGCCAGCACTTCAGGCTGGTCTATCACACAATGAAACAATCTGCAAGCATCGCAGTAGCATGGTCTGCAACTTGAATAACTGTTTTTTTGTTAATGTTTTGGCTTTATTTCAGCCAAAGACTCAACTGTTTCTAAGTGTGCCTAAGGCATACCCTGCTACCATATCCGAGGGCACTAGTCCCAATCCAACACCTCCCTCTTTCCCTTCTTGTGGAGAAAAGAAACAGCTGCAAGGGACCAGGACATTTTTTTTTGGACAGGTAGCTCGCCTAAACAACAAGGCGCATTCTCAGCTTACCTTGGGTCTTGGCCACTACTCAGCTCAAATGTGCCCAAAAGAGATTTGATCTGCTTCTCTCACTTTCACTAACCCTCCCCTCTGCCTTCACAGCTGTCATGCGAGAGGGAATTTTGCCTTACGTGCTTGAGCAAAACTTTGAATCGACAAACACTGATCAGATGTAATATGGCATCCTGACATAGACTGGCACTTTGTAGGCTAGGCAGAAGCTTCCACTGAAAATAGATGCCTAATTCCCATTGACTTAATTTCTGTGACTGTTCAGCTCCATAGTGATGGAAGCTCTAAAGGAGGTGCTGGGTCAGACCATACCAGAGATACTTTCTTTTTGTATATAGCTCCAGTAGACTGAATTGATAAAGACTGGGGTGAAAGAGCTTCCAGACAAGTAACTCACACATTTTGCTTATTTTTTGTTTGCTTTTTTAATTCCATAACTGAATATTTCTAAACAGAATAAAGTAAGATTCAGAAAAGCCTCTTAACAGCCTTCATACTTCCATAACTTGATTTGCTAACCAAAGAGGAGCTTCAAAACGTCTTCCCTGAAACAGTTGGAGCTAAACTTATTTCTTGGCCCTTTGAACCTTCCCTGGAAAGACTGCTGCTCTATAACTTTGGCTCTGAATTGCACAGTGGAATGCCCAGAAACTAGAGCCCTGTTTTATCAGTGTTTCTGGGTATTTAAGAGCTCTTTAATCAGGAGAATTGACAGCTTTCTTTTCAAATCAACTCACTTAATGAAAAAAAAAAAAAAACAAAAAACCCAAAACAAGAGGAAGGGTAAGAAAAAGCTATCAGCTCACACAACACAAAGGTCATTTTTGATGTCATTGGAGACAGACAATATTTTTCATCCATTTCTCCTAAGTGAGTCTGAGTTCAGTAAACCTTGGATCCTTTTCCACTGTCTCAGAGGCAGCAAATCAAAAGCAGCTTGCCATCAAATCCTGAATACACTGGGCTTTCCATCATATGGGATTAGGTAAGGCTGATGGGACTCCAGCTACCTAACTTTAACACTGAGCCTACTTTGGGAGCTCAGTGCAAGCAGACGGGCCCCTTCAAAGGCATCGACTGCATGAGAGTAAACAGAGCCCAGGCTTGGCTCACTACATTCTGTCCTGTCTTCTAAGCAGCTTTTCTCTACATAATGACAGGAAAAAAAAAATCTTTCCAGTTCCTGGGCCTGAGACTGTAAACGTGAGTCCATTTACCAGTGAAGCTTGATATGTTAGCAATGGCAGGTTGTTAATACTTAAGATGACTTCTCAGATTTGTTGCCTGGCTTGGAGTTTGTCTAGACGGGTTGTTTTATTAGATAGCAGATGGTTTGGAAATTGCTGTGACAGGACTGAGTGGAATTTGAATTCTCTGTTTCCAGACCAAAAATGGGTGGGGTAGGGAAAGAGGAGAGCAAAACTCTCACATTTCCCATTCAGATTGCAAAATGCATACTCTATACATATATGTGTGTGCGTGTATGTTATTGAGGGAAATGAGCTTCACTGCACTGATTATGGATCCTTACACAACTCTGATCAATCACAGGATGAATTTCCTTAGTACACCCTTGTTGTCAGTATTGGGAAACTGAATTTACAATCTTTGAGCAACAGCAGGGCACATTGGCTGGACAAAAAGAAATTGCATCAATTCACATTCTGGTTGTGGGTAATTGGATCTACTCTGTTTATTCAGACCTGCGTGGGCAGAAGTTGAGGCTGCCTCCTTTGCAGAGAGGCCTGCGAATAAAGTCTTCCTGGCAATGATTTTGGATTTCTCTTTTGTTCTAAGCTAATCTTCAACACACTTGAATTCATTTGCAGGGAAGGCAGCAGTTCTCTCCCCTGAGAGACAGCACAAGGTTCTGCAGATGGGCTTTGTATGTCAATATGGACTTAAGTGTGAAGTTTTAAACAATTTCCCCTCTGTCTTTCCTAACATAAAGGTCCTCCAGGGAGGAACTGGTTACTGAGTCGAAAAACTGTAAAAGTCGTGAAGCAATGCCTGTTCTCTGAAGAGATGAGAAGCTTTTGTTTCTGTCTGCACGGGAATGAAAAGCCATGTTTCTGAGCAGAAGCTGGGCCATCTGCACTTTGAAGTATTTCAGATTTTATCCCCAGAGCCAGAGTATGTGCTGATAGGAAAAAAAAAATCAATGGCACGTTAAAATTGACAGCCTACAGCCTCAGTTAGTATAACTGGGGTAGTATACAACCCCATTTTGGGCTTATGATTCAGGGCTAAATGTTGCTTCTGGCTTCCTAAGTCCTCTGATAGTGTGTCTGTAGGGAAAAACAGCTGGTTTGGGGGCAGGGAACTGAGAAGCAAAGGATGAGTGCTCTTTCTAGGGCATCCAACAGAGCTCACAGCCTTGCTCAGCAGGGCTTGGGGTAGCAAATCGCTCACACGACCTCTCTCACAACCTACATCAAGGGAAGAAGCAGCAGGTCTGACTGTGACTCCAACTTTCCTGGGGGATGGCATAACTGGACACCAGTCTGTATTCGTATCTGTGTGGGCAATCACATTTTTAAAGAGGGTTATGCGCTGCTTTGACTATTTCTAACCTTATTTAATCACAGCATCTTCTGAAGTGTAACTGTAAAAATATCAGGGAACTTTCAAAAGTCACATCCATCTCAGGTAGGCAAAAATTATCAGAGTTTTTGTGTCATCTTTCTAAACTAGACTTCAACCAACAAACCTCTGACACTTTTGTGGGAGGCATCCATCAGCAAGAGGAGGCACCAAACTGTGGGCCTGTACTTCTGTATTGGTGCGTTTTGGATTCCTGTTTCATTAAAGGGTGATCCTGCAGTGAAAGACTTTTAAGTGGATTTTGTGGCAATGAGCTACCTACTGTATTATCTTCACTCTGCAATCAGGTATTAGAAACATTTTAATATAAAACTATGTATATCATTGATATAATTAGTGGTAATAATTCTTGTGCTTATTTTTCATGTAGAATCATGCTAGTGGCAAGCTGCTTATTTGGGGAATAAGAGATGCCAAATTTTGCAGTGATGAGCCAAGCAAAGTATTTGCTGACACTGACTGATGCATGCCCTAGTGCTGAGGGCATGTGTTACTTCAATCTCCAAATCATTTAAAGGAGAATACAGACCTTTACTATTTATTTTCTATAAAGGCACATGTTCATCTTGTTTGACATTGTTGTGCTAGTCTGTGGTTGCTACTCATCAAATAATTGACAGAATGGTAACACCCAAATTTTGAAAATGCCTCAGTTCTCAAATATTAGGCTGCTTTTTTGACTGGTGGTAGTTCTGGCATGAATTTATGTACATGAGGAAGGGATTTAAGGTTTATCAGTCAATAATACAGTGGCATCAGGATGTCTGGAGATAGCCCTGTTAATTTATTTAGTGCAGTTCCCCAGGATGAGTAAATGCATTTTTTTCTGCGCACAAGAAGCTAATTCTTGATGATAGCTGTGCATTGCCATAGAAACCAGGATAGGTTCAGCTGCAAGTCAAAGGTTAATTCATAATTATTTTTAAAATCATCTCCCTCAGATGCATCAGTTTAGACAGAACTTGTCCAAAACCTGATTCCTTACCAAAAAATCTATTGTTCTATTCTAGCTCTTCTAAAGATACATTAACATGGTGTCTGTTTGCTTAAGGCAGATTCTCCATAAGGTGTTATACAAGCTAACTGTCTTGTTTTGAGTGTTTGTAGCTATATTTGCATATGACAGTGACTGACAGCACAAGCTCTCTGTGGGATGGCTGTGGACCAGAGCACCGATGACTCATTGTGTATGATGTTGTTTCACACCAAAGTGTTTGCTCTATATACTGAACATGTGTGCGAGTCAATAGCAAAAAGTTCAAGAGCAAACACAGCTTAGGTGGAAATAAATTCACAGTGACTGAAATCATTATGCCCAAATAAGAAAGATAATTTCATTGAAGGGTAGATGACAAGCAAAACATGCATTTAAATGCCTTTTTAAAGCAGGGGGTTTACTTGGGACGGTTCCCGTGTCCTCTGCAAATGCTTGAGGGTCAGGCAGTGTGCATAGAGGGTCTTGGCATTTCCTTGCAGCGAAAGCATTTTCATTGCAGGGATGGGCAGAAGTAAGTTGTAGTCACTGCTCAGATTGCTCTATACCTAATAATTGGGTGCTGCTTTTCTCCTGGAAATGCTGAATTTTGCCAAGGACTGGCTTTCTCCTCCACATATCTACTCAACTGCCTTTTCAGAGTTCACAAAGATCCGAATGGCTGTTTTTGTATTGGGAACTCTTTATTTCCTTTGTTGCAAATTAACCCTCCCCTACAGCCCTCACAGATCTGTAAGGCACAATTAAAAATAAACACTTTTTGATTTAATGATTCTGTTAACAGCTTCCTAGGAACAGCCCCAGTCTCAGGCTGGCTCAGTGGCACAGAAGTGCCCACCTCATCCAGCTCCTCTCCCCCCAGCTGAAAAAATAAGGGTCTGTGAGAACAACATGACACTATCTTCGTCCCTCTGCAGCGCTTGACTGTATCTCTGGGCAGTCTCTTCTTTTGTTATGAAAACTCCCCGATGTATATCGGAAGATTTCCAGTCATGTGGGGCATTTTACTGAATTAGGCAATTCCACCTGTTGTTGTGCCCCCTCTGTAAACATGAGGTAAAGGGACACAGAAATATTCCTCTTATCTGAGTAGCAAATAACAAATTGATTTTGTGCTAGTGTGGGAGATTAAACTGTACAATTTTTAAAGAAGGTTTCTCATGGGGTGTGGGTATGAACCCACAAAGACTTCAGGGATCTTTACTGTGCTTTGAATTGTGTAATCGTGTCTATAAGAACCTGTTGTGGATGAGGGACTGGTTCAAACAGTGCTGTGCCATAGAGAACACTGGGGTGAATCACTCACCAGTGTTTGCACGGAGGATGTTGTGTGGTAATGTGAGCAGAGATCTGGGGACAAAGAGGACATCTGACTAAAGGACATCTTTAGTCAGACAGCCTCAAACTCATCCCTTCAAAGTTTCTGGCAATGTCCCTCCGCAAAGCCTATTTCCACATCCTAGACCTTTTCTTGCAGCACATGTGTTTCTGGAGACATGCAGCTGATGAAGCTGAGGGATTTGTACCCTTGTGGGGTGACCCAAGGTACAGCCAGTCCTTGTCAGCTGTACAGCTCCAGATGTGGTCACGAAGGGACATACAGGGAATTCCCATTTCCTTACGCCACAGACAGACCACAAGGCTGCTGTGCCATCCTTCCCTTTTCTGCGCTTGCAGAGGCTGAGCTGCAGCAATGACAGCTTCACCCCAGGCAAACAACCTCCTGGGAAGCTGAGACCAGCCTGAGGGACAAATTCAACCTTGAAAAACAGCCAGCAGAATGCTACGCAGATCAAAGGGATATTGCAAAGCTCGAGATCCCTTAGAGACTTTTGGAAGTATTTTATCTCACCCTTAACTTCCTTAAAATAGAGTACAGGTTCTCTCAAGGAAGAGAAAAGTAAAATAAAAGCAGAGGTTAGGATATGCCTTGAAAAGCACAGGCATCTGAGCGGTGTTGCCATCTTCTATATCCCTGTCTTGTTCAGTGACTCTGCATTGCAACAAGAGGTTTATTATTCCTGTCGCACCTTTTGAAATATGACACTGCAAATCTCTGAAGCTGGAAAAACTGTTTTGTGATGACATTTAAACATTTTAAATGTGGCATGCATACATCCTGTTTCCCACAAGGTGTGGGCAATGTGTAGGGATGTGAAAGAGCATTCTCAGGAGCAAGAGTGGTAGGCAGTTATTTCAGTATTTTATGTGCCTTGGTCAATTTGCTTCTTATGAGAGGGGAGAGGGTTTTTTCAGTTTTCACCTTCTAGTTTGATTTATTAGTCTGCCAGTGGACACAGACACTGTAGAAAGTATTTTTTCTTGCAAATGAGTGAAGATTTCCCAAAGTGTAAAAGCTACAGTGAGCCATCCTATTTTGTAGTTAAATTCCATGTCTCTGATGGATTTCCCCACACTGTTGCTAGGAGATGAAGGTACTGCCTAACAAAGGATATATTGACAAAAAATTTTCCAGAACAAATCTATCTTGTTATGGTAAATAGAGCCTCACATACAATGGATATTGCAGAATTTATTTCCCTAGCAGTGGCACTGGCAAAATTATACACATTAAGTTAAGGTGAAGTTTCCCCATCACAAATGCATTTTTGTTTTGTTTTGTTGGCTCAAGGACTTTCAGTGTGTTTAATGCAGAAAATGCTGTTGCCTTCCAGTGTTTTGTTGCTAGGCTAATAGGATGAACACATCCTACATTAGTGTTTTTCCCTCTTCCCTTCTCTGCTACTTCTGCCTTTCAGGAAGAAACGTGACTTATTATCGTGGTTTCCTTTTTTTCATGACTCTTCTGGGAAACATGGATTCCTTTGCTTATTTTAAAGGAGGGAACATGTACATGACTCTGGACAAGTTGAGAATTGACACAGAAGCAGCCGAATGCAATGGAAAAACAGATCATCCTCTTTCTTTACAGCCCTAGGCACATGCACACTTAAAGAAACAAAAAAGAATTTGAATGAAAATCTAATAAAGAGAAACTTCAAGAATTCTGATGGAAAGATTAAATTTCTACAGGATAACAAGTTTTCTCCTCTTCTTTTCATGACATAATGAACACAGAACAAATTAATTTGAATAGAGAAAGCCAATGTTGCTTAGGTCCCATAAAATAAAACTCCTTCCTTAAGAGTAGTTTAGCTCTGGTGTGGTGATTATGTTCACTCATCCACTGCCATCACAGCAGTTCCCATGCCACCATAAGGGTCTCTTGCTCTGAACACATGCAAGAAAAAACTCACTGTTCAGAAAGATGTAAAGGCTGAAAATGAGGTTGCCTCCTCCCTTGCAGGGGAGGAAAGGAGTCAGAGAGAAACACAGTCCCCTTTGTTGCCCTGCATGTATCATTGCAGAGGGAACAAACACTATGAACATTTTTTGTGTTAAAGCTACCGTGTCCCTTCCTCCACAGCTGTGCAAATGTAGGGCTGTTTTCATTTTGGGGGTGAAACAGCTCACCACGGTGAGGCAGTCTGCGCAGACCAGTGACAGACGTGGTCCCCTCCTCCTCCATTCACAAATGAGTGGTGTGGAAAGGAATCACAGCAGAAATCATCATTTATCATGCCACTCCGTGATCTGCCCCCTCCCAGGATGCACTCTTGATTTCTGCCTCTCAGGGCACAGTGAACACGAGCCCACCAGCTGGGCAGAAAAATGCAAGTAGGGAAGGAGGTGACACGCCAGACCTGGAGTCACTCAGTTGCCATCCATCATGGCTATTTCCCATTTTGTGAGAGGAGAGGGGAATGCTGGTTTTGTGATGTTGATGTGACTGCCTTTGAGAAGCACTCTTTCCACCACAGCCCTGGACGTCTGTGTCAAATTCTGTAGCACTGGCAATCGCAAATAAAACTTGCCAGAAGCCAGAAATCTGCATTTAATTCTCTATAAACTTGCACAGGGTTTTAACTAGACACGAATGCATTCAGATTTTATCTCTACTTGTTTTGATGGGGGGGGGAGAGGGGACAATTCGGAAGGGCCTTGTAGCTCCCACAGTTACTGCAGTTATCCGGTTTTCTGCTGTAATTTCCTGGGTTTAGATGCTTGCAGTTTAGCCAGACATTAACCATTTAGGATGAGACTGCTCATGCTGGGATGGCGTAGACCAGCACTTGCAAAATATGTGTAAAAATAAAGTGATGTATTTTTTTCCCAGATCAAAGTCAAGCAAAGGGCTTAAAAGATCACTACAATCTCTTTGCTTTTGAAATTTGGCATGGTGGTAGCAGTTGGTCACAGTGCTGTTTGCTGAACATATGGCAAACTATGCGTATTTAGCCAAAATAAAAAATAGTAACAATAAGCCCTTAAAGAACAAACATAGCAAACTTGTATATAGCAGAGTCTTTGGTTCTCATGACTGCATTGCTTAAGGACTTGCTCCTGCCAAATGTGCCCTGAGGCAGCTTGCAGCCTGAAGGGTGCGGATCCCCTCACCACAAACCCCTCCACCAAGTCCTGAAAGTGGTATACGCAGAGGTACAACTAGGGGGAGACCAACAGAGCTCAGGCAACCTCCACTTGAGATGAAATAAAACTCTGGACTCTGCTAAGTAGCGATCTCTTCTCTGGACTGAAGGCCGCCTGCGATACATTGCACTGGGTAACCTGGAGTGGGAGCTCTGGGAAACAGTCTGTTTGACAGGAAAAGGAGGAGAGCCAAGGAAGGAAAAGAAAGTGCCAAGGTGACAAAAGAGATTTTAGGAAGGAGGGAAATGTACTGGGTAAAATCTGAAGACAGACTGTGAAAACCAGGAGCTTGGAGGATGGGTTATATGTTGTCTATTGACAGAGGACTGTGGCACAGGAGCAGTGACTACCAGGAGACAGTGAAGGAAAAACATCAATAGAATAGAAAGGAAAAACAGCGAAGAAAGAGCTTTTCCTTCTTCTTTTACGTTTATGCCAAGTGCTTACTTTCTTTATCCAACATGGTGTAGGTCCTATCCAAGATGATTCATACAGATAGTTAAAAATCAGTGTGAAGTTTTCTTCAGTTCTTTCCAGCTTTAGCCAGAGCACAAGGGTAATTCTCTTTGACAAATTCACTGGACTCTTAAAACTTTGATAGAGGGGTGGTTGTAAAGCTCCCATTTTCTATGACCTGTTGTATACCAGCAACTTGCAGCTGCTGTACCCACACCATTGCTCAGCTTCAGCGAGTTCCCAGTGCTGTGAAAGGCAGTGCTCCAGGCCCCTGCTCTCCATGACTTTTGGTTGTCAGCCAAAGCTGAATGAGGACTTTCAAAGCACTTGAGTCTCTATTAATTAAAATGGAACTTAGGCCATGAGGTGTGATGGCTACAAAGTATTGTGGAAATGTTGGTGACCAGGGTAGAGTCAGGATGGAAAATTTTTGCTTACCAAAGAGTTAATCTGAAAGATGCTCTCGTACAGCAGTGACCCTGCATTGCTGTCATTTGTCATTCACTGAACTTCAACAAACTGCCTTCGGCCAGCTTGAATCAGCAGGCAATAAGTTGGTCAAATGTGGCTGAACTCTGTGGCTTCTTAACTGTGAGTTAAATATACTTTTTCTTCCACTGAGTGTTTTTTGAACAAACATATTTTCCAGTCTCTATCCCTGTAGGATAGAAACTGCCATTGCGCACACATTTATTTAGCTCATTGGCAAGGTAAAGTGGAAAAAGCCTTTTCACAGAAGCTGTGAAAATCCTAGCTATATGCAAAATCCTATTTCTTCTGTGATACTGCCCTTATAAGGAGTAATCATAATTCTTTTCCTATCCATATCAAATTAGATATATAGTATTCATCTTCCTTAAGTGGCTTCTGACTTCGTGAAGAATGGATTGTCTGTGATATCAGTGGGTTTTTCCACTGAGAATCTCAAAGCTCACAACAGAGTGAGTTTAGTCTGTTTTATTTTTTCCTATATTCCTAGCACAGCTCTTCTGATGTCTTAGTTTACTAAGCATGCCTTGGGCTGCAGTTTTGCCTCCTTCTCTTCTATTTCTGTCCCTTCTTGGCTCACCCATGAGTTTTATTAATTCAAATAGGTTTTAGATACCTCTGTTCACTAACACTAGTATATAGTGCTCTCTACAGAAACAGTTGGAGCTGACTTCAGTTTTCCACTCTGCTCTGTAAGAACCAGAATTTAGAAGATTTCTGTGATCTATTCAAGTATGCTGATGTAAACAAAAGATTCCTTAAATTGTATAAGATGGGAAAACCCCAGAAACAGAACCTGTAGTTTATAATTATTTGTAAACCACAGAATATCAGACGATTTCCTAATTTGAGTAAAAGCACATACACACTGTATTGTAGTCTTCATACAAACTATATTGAGCTCTTAAAAAGCATTATAATGTCTTATAAAGATTGTGGGGAAAAATATGTATATTAAGGTAACTTTTGTTTTTATTAATCACAGTAAGAGTTAATTGTATTAAAAAATATTTTTTGGTTTTTCTGCTTTGCTACACTGTGATGTTTTTCAAAGAAAGAGTTTATTTATGAGGAACCTATTAGTCATTAATTCTTCATAGTGATTATCTCAGTCAATCTATTAGATGAACTTCAGCATGTATAAAATTAACCTGTATTGTATTTCAAAACCACACTATAAAATTCTTAAAGCACATTTTGAAAAAAAATACAAGTTATGTTCAGTCACTAAAAAATTTCCTTTGTTGTTCCCTCTTCTGCAATCTCAATTACTTAGAAACTGCAACCGGCAATTGCACAGTATCTATAAATGTAAAAAGTTGTTTCTAGTAGCAGTACCATAATAAAGATCTTCCAAGAGAAGCATGCAAAGTTAACCAGGTTGTGGGAATATGTATGCAGATGGAAGAGGATGTCAAATGTAGTTCCAAAATTTCACTGAGAAGCAAGGAAAAATATTCAAAAGGTTTTCATAAAATCATAGAGTCACCAGGTTGGAAAAGACCCATCGGATCATCGAGTCCAACCATAACAATTTGTTACATATTTCCATGTTCAAAAGACAACTTATCTAAGACCAATTAAACATATCAAAGGTATGAACTGAGAATTAGCTGGGGGCAAATATTCCTTCTTTTTTATCATTAATTTTGAGACTTACTAGTCGTTACTAAGGTTAGCATTAGCATTATCAGCTGCAAGTGATTGTATTCTTGTTGCATTGCACTCTAAACACTTCTAGCATTCTAAATGTTATCTCACTTGCATTAAGCAATCAAGTTGCCAGTGTATTTTCCCCCTTTCAGTTACATACTAATAAACCTAATATATGTAATACATTAATAACAGAAAATATTCCCATTAATTCAGTCATTAATGCCCATTACATGCTTTTCCTTTGCAAGCAAATCTTTACTTTAAGGGAGATCAAACACATTATTGAGCTATACCTTTCTTCTTCTACTTGGTGTATCTCTAGCTGTAGCTGAGTCCTTGGAAAGCATTATTTAACTTGTTACTAACAAGTGACATATGAATAGGACTAGGAACAATTTACTAGTTCTGCAGCAGCTGCCTTGGTGTTTTTCTAAGGTTTTTCCCCACTTTTCCTAGACCAAAAATATTTCATTCTGTAACATTATATTTAAATCACTTCCTTTGTGCTCTCCATTTGCATGTTGTCCTGTACCTGACAATCCATTACCATTAGCAACGGAGAAATTTCTGCACTGAATACAGTAAACTTTTGGCAGTTGTTCCTGTCCCAACTGGTTCTATGCAAAATCACCTCTCACTCCTTTCAGAAAAGGCAAAATGTTGTCCTCCTTAGCAGAGTGTCTTTAATTCTTAATGGGACGTGAGTGTGATACCACTGTAATGGTCTCAATCCAAAAGGGACATTACAATTAATCACAAATGTGCAAAGACCATAATATTTATTATTATTAGACTGTATTTCTCATTAGTATTGTTACTAGAATTATAATCTTTCTTTCTTTCACACAGTTGTGTCTTGATGATGCGGTTAGTCTCTCATGTAGCCACTGTTTTACTCATAAAAATATACAGGGTAAAATCACATTTGGAAACAAGTGTGGCATGCAAAGCAATCTAGCTGCAGTGCTTTTAATTAGACTGTGGCTATGTTGCATATCAAACATATCTGAATTTCAGCAGGAGGTGATGTAACTTACATACAAAGACTATAAAGACATGCTAGCCCTTTGTGTTTAAAGACACCATTTAAATGTAAACCACTGCTTTTTGATATCAAGTACACAAGGTTTGATCAACAAAGTGGCCTGGGGAACACCAGCAGCTTTCAGCTGAGATGAAGGCATTTGGATCCTCACTGAGAGGGAAGCATCTCCTCTCTTTCCCTCCCCAGAACCTTACCTGGGGGCCCTAGTTCAGGTTCCTTGGCTCCAGGAGCAGCCTGGCTGAAGGACCTAAGGACTAGGTTTTTTTACATTAATTTTCTACCTTTGTTCCTCTCGTTACTTTCCACACAGTCTTTGCTGTAATACTGTCATGGGTGAGCCCTGGCCCAGCCAATTTCGGCAGCTAAATCTGAGCAGTTGGGCTTTCTACCACACTTCCAAGTCCAGTGTTGGACATAGGGCTACACAAAAGCCATGCTGCTGCAGCTGTGTGGCAAACACTTGCAGTTTACATAAACATTAACTATGAGAAGTTTTTCTTTCCCATTTGCCCTTCCCTCGCCAGGTTTGCAAGAGCAAAGACAAAAGATCTAGGGGAATATTGTGTTTAAACCTGCAAATCTCAGAGGAGGAACACATATCTACAATTCCAGGTGAACACATCAGTAGAGCAAGGGAAAGGGAGAAGTCTTCTTTTTCTCACTTGCTTTCAATTTCTTCAATTTCTTCAAATAGTTTAATTAGTTCTGGTGATTTAATTAACAGTTACACTGCTTAGGTTTGCTCAGTAAACATTTGAGTGAATCGAGTCTTCCCCTTCCATTCACAGCAAATTAATAACGTAAGAACCATTCATTAAGCAAGAGGGAGCTAATCAGTCTAAGCAATGGATTAAGAGAAAATGAAGCCTGAAATCAGAGTCTGGCAGCCAGAGCATGCTGCTGGTTTGGGCTCCCTTCACTTTTCAAGGGAGAACACAGCATGTAGCATGAAAACTGAAGTTTTTTTAAGTACTGTCAAAGTATATAGATTTTTTTTTTTTTTTTAATGATGCATTCACTTCAGTCTAGCAGCCAGTACCTCCTGCCCACCCCAAGCAGAGAAAGCATGGCTGCAATCTTAACTAATTGCTGGTGCCATCTGGTGTGGGCTGAGGAAGTAGCAGGGATCTTCCTTCTTGCAGCACTTTTCCTCTGTGAGTTGGTGTGAGGAACTAACCGGGTTTTTTTTCTTGACAAGCAACACCCTACAATTTGATAGACATTGCATTATACTCTCAAGGTGGCAGCACCCCAAACTTTCCTCCCGTTCCCTTCCCAGGTGGTACAGGACCAGAAGGAGCCAGCCTTGGCTAGACCTGAGCTTCAGTGGTGGCTTGGCTGGTTATTCACATCTTCTACCACTGTCAATGTATGCTCCAACATCACTGGTGTTTCTTAAAAGGTCTAATATGATAATTAGTTATTTAGTGGGTTGGTTTCATAAGGAGAGCCTGAAGGCAGCAGCCAGGCTCAGGCAGAGCTCGTTGGCAAACCCCAGGCTGGGTTTCCACTCAGGGGCTCTTCCACCAGCAGCTTCTGGTTTTGTGGAGTAAATTCACCCACACCTGGCAGCAAGAACAAAGTTCTCAAAGACAAGAAGCCCTGAAGAATTAAATGGAAACTGGTGTCTGGAGAAAGGACAGAGCCTCCTGCTCCAGGTTGTGTCTCTCATGAGGGAAGTGGGTACTGCTAACCTTGTGCTTTGTCTTCTCCATTGCCTGGTCACCACGTGTGGTCTGGAGAGGGGCTGAGGAAAGGTGCCCACGCAGAAGGTAGTGCTGGTAAGAGGGGTCAAGTGTGGTGGGGGTATCAGGGGAGGGACTGAGGCAGGGGAAATGAGAGCAGTGCAATGGTGGGAGGTAGAAAGGGAAAGAGGGGAGTGACCCAGACCCACAGGCTTCACTAAGGCATCTGCTCACAACATGGCATGTTGGCTACGCCACCCTCCCCTCTTGCATTCCTCAAAGGAGAACAGCTAAATTCCTGCAGTTGCAAAATATAGTTATCACTGAAGCTCCTTTTCTTCTTGACCTCTGTTTCTTCCCTTTCTGATAGTTTACTGGCATATCCATATAATACGGATTTTTGTTTATTTGTTCTTAAGAATTATTTTGACCATTTAGACAATTTGGCATGCACCAGGCAGGCAGGCAGGCAGCAGCATTGCTTTTATTTTGCCGACAGTTGTCATAATGGGTCATGGCAGCAGAGTTTCCATCCACTGTGTAGATAGGTTAGTCATCCGAGTGTGACATGACCTTCAGATTAGATAATCGTGGGCCGTAGTTTTTATCAGATATGTCAAGGAAAAAGATTGCTTCCTTCAAAAACAAATTAGAATTCATTATTTTTCCCAAGGAAACTGCATACTTTTTAGGCAAAGGGGGCTTATTTTGTGACTAAGATCCTTCTTCTCTTTTGTATATGAAGGGAATGGAGTGAAATATGGCCTTGACATTTCTTAAAGATGCTGTGTGCATGTGATGCTTTGCAAGACATTGGTTCCTGGGATCCTAGAGGGTTAGATAATGTAGGCACGGGCTTGTACTTCATTTGCTTGTTAATCTACTGGGAAATGTTATACAATGAAAATATTTATTTTAAAAAAATAACCAAAAGCCTGCCTTCATTCAGGGATTATTGCAATTCATTCGTATGCAAAGAAAATATTCCAAAAGTTGCTGTCAGTGTTTTCAGAACAACAGCCCACAATCTGCTTGGGTTGTGTGCCTAAGCTTTCTCTCTTTTGTATTGCACAGTTTGGTGTAAGATTTGTCAGAAAATAACAGCTTAGCCAGTGTGTCTGAACATCGTAGACCTTTACACACTGTGTTCAAAATGTGCCATGGTTTTTTGGGGGGAGTATGTGTTAGCTGCCAAATATTATATTGACATCAGGATGTGAGCTTTCCGCTACTGGAAACATGCATTGCCAAGTATAGCATTCCTAAGTAAATATGGAAGCAGAGATCATTGTTTATGGTCCACCTATTCACCCATCCAAACCTCCGTACCCTGATGCCCGAAAGCAAAAGGGAGTTTCAAAAGTACACAAGGTCACTTTTCTCCTCATTTGACTTTGGGCTTTATTGGACTCTTTGTGAAGTAAACGGCAAAGACTCTATCCCTCTGAATCAGAAACCCCTACCAGGGACTTCATTCCTCATTTGGAAGTGTGATGCAATTTAACAATTATCTCAGAGTGATTGACCTGAATGAGAGACAATTTTTGGCATTATCCTAAATCTGATTCCACCAATTTGAGTCAGGCCAGGGCTGACCATCTGAAAATCCCAATTGTCATATTTCTTGTGATGTCATTTGAATTTTTATGGAAGGTGCTGATTCATGGGAACAGGGTTTGTAGTCCACACATTGCCTTACACAGTAGTACTGGCTGTCTTCCTGGCTTTCCTCCCAAAGAACTGTGATGAAATGGCTTGCAGGTTTTATGTACGTATGTCTGAGTATGTGTAGGCAATGTAGTAAATTATTAATATGAAATTAATTTATATTTGGGACCAGTGCTGTTTAATATTTCCATGAATGATATAGACAGTGAGTGCACCCTAAGCAAGTTTGCAGATGACACCAAGCAGTTGCCACACTGGAAGGATGGGATGTCATCCAGAGGGACCTGGACAGGCTGAGGGAGTGGGCCTGTGAGATCCTCATGAGGTTCAACAAGGCCAGGTGCAAGATCCTACACCTGGGTCAGGGCTATCCATGGTTTCAGTACAGGATGGGGAGTGATGTGATTGAGAGTGGCCCTGCAGGAAAGGACTTGGTAGTGCTGATTGAGAAGCTCGACGTGAGCCAGCAATGTGTGCTCGCAGCTCAGGCCAGCCATATCCTGGGCTGCACCAAAAGAAGCGTGGCCAGCAGATCAAGGGAGGTGATTTTCCCCCCTTTACTCTGATCTCCTGAGATCCCACCTGGAGTATTGTGTCCTGTTCTCAACATAAGAAAAGCATGGAACTGTTGAAATAGGTCCAGAGGAGGGCTGCAAAGATGATCAGAGGGCTGGAGCACCTCCCATATGAGGACAAGCTGAGAGAGTTGGGGTTGTTCAGCCTGGAAAAGGCTCTGAGGAGACCTTATAGTGATCTTCCAGTACCTGAAAGGGCTGCAGGAAAGCTGGGGAGGAACTTTATATAAGGGCATGTAGTGGTAGGATGAGGGGGAATGGCTTTAAAGGGGGAATATCTAGACTAGACGTTAGGAGGAATTTTTTCACAATGAGCATGGTGAGGCACTGGCACAGATTGTCCAGGGAAGCTGTGGCTGCCCCATCCCCGGAGGTGTTCAAGGCCAGGTTGGTTGGGGCCTTGGGCAGCCTAGTCTGGTGGGATGTGTCCCTGCCCAAGGCAGGGGGTTTGGAATAGATGATCTTCAAGGTTCCTTTCAACCCAAACCATTCTATGATTTAATATGACGTCTCTTAAATTGAACACGATCTGAAACAAATCTTTATATGACTTAGCACTCAGATCACTTCTTGCCCCAGGAGAAACTCCAACTAGCTCTGCTGAGTAGACAATGAGAAAGAAGAAAAGAGAAAGGTTGTGGACGATAATACACTTCTGTATTTATAGAAATAACAGCTTTGCTGGACGTGTATCTAAACTGAGAATACATTTTCTAGATTTATTCATGCTTTGGTCCACCTGCCTCAATTGCCATAAACACTTCTATTTAAATACAGAAGAAGGCAAGTATAGAGAAAAATACTGATTATACACAGAGTAATGATTACATCCATGTGGATGCTTTGGGATCCATTTGGTTCATTGATCCAAACAGAACCGATCCTGGCTGTGACAGCAGAAGAGTCATATGTTAGCATCTGGTAAAGAGAACGAGGATTTCTTATATCTTATACAGTTTCTTACTGTCATTTTGACCCTGGAGGGCAGATGGCATTCGACATTGTGCAGAATAATGTCAGAATAACTCTAGCTACTACCAGCCATCTCTGAGAAGAGGAAACTGGATTAGCATCAGCTTTGCTTTCTTTTCCTACTGTAATATGCTCCCAGCACAGCTCAACCAGTCTAAAAGATGTTATTTCAGTTTCTATTAGTTTATTACAATTGTTAACAAACATTTGTTTACTTGAGGAGATGGAGCATTTCATTGTGGTTGCTATGTTTATATCCTACTTGGGGATGTTGCAGAATATTCTTTGAACAAAAGGCTTTGATATTTCATTTTATAAATTCTTTGTGCAGAAGACTTTAGAAAAGTCTGCTGTACTTTTACACCTTGCACTGACCCCTGTTGCTCTCATTGTTACATGTTCATTTATGTTTCTGTAAAGTGTTTTTCATCCTATGCTTACTTAACATGTTTATATAGGAAATTTTCTATTATGCATTTAATGCATACATACACAGATATACATAAATACATAAAGCTATTAAAGCCCTTCTCCTTCAGGGGCTATTATGGCCTGCATTTCAATAGACCTTTAATACATTTTAAAGGTCCGATTAACCAGCTTTAGAAGTCCTGGAACTCCACAGTTCAGTTACGACAAACTTTCTATACAAAGCTTTGTGAGGGTAGCTATCTTTGCATTATATGCCTTCCTAAGCACAGTTGAGTGCAGTGAGAGCCAGCGAGGCTGCTTTTTGGTCATTACATTTTAATAGTGTCTGGGTTTTTTTAAATGGAACTCATGTATATGCAGTCCCTTTATTATACACCATGCACATTGTAATCTGAGCTTTGGCTTAACATATTTAAATTTCCAGTCTGTGCTTAATGGCAGGATGGAGAATGATGTTTTTCTGTCTGTTCTAGGAAGAAAGAATATCAAAGGTATTACCTGCGGTGGCAGGATGCGTACTATAGATACTTGCTATCCTAGTAATTACTTGAGAGAATTATTAAATATGATTTATACTTGTATGACTGGAAAGAAAGTAAATCAATTAGTGCTGGCCACAACATAGCCCTGAGCTAGGCAACCGATCCTCTCACTTCTTTTGGGATTGCCAATTATCCAGCTTGTATGATACTAATACTATTAGTATTGGGGACACAATTCAGCTAGGAAAAGTCCTTCAGGACAAAGCTTGGCATCTCTGATTTCAGAGTGGAAGAGTTGCAACAAGAAAAGAAAAAGGGAAGAATGAAACTTAATCAGCATTTTAACTAAAAAATTGCCTTTGAAACTGAAAAATGACAATATTTTGTACTGAAACATTAGTTTACTTTAAAAGATATTAACATACACATTAACACAGTGGTGCACATCCACTATATGCATGATATCACATCCTGAGCTCCTTGAAGTGAGGGAAGTCAGTGGGATTTGGAAATGAGTGAATA
This sequence comes from Clamator glandarius, assembly GCA_033459285.1. NCBI lineage: Eukaryota > Metazoa > Chordata > Aves > Cuculiformes > Cuculidae > Clamator > Clamator glandarius. The sequence goes on from JAUNZM010000404.1 coordinate 2,687,081, forward strand.
CTTGTTCATGGGAGCCTCACAGAATCAAACACAGAGATCAATATGATCAGCGAGTGTTCACTTTATTGAGCTTAGCTGTTTCTTTATAAACCCTTTTTGGTTACATAACTGGGTGCCCATGAGGGTATCTACAGTGTATTATTGGTTAAAGGTAGCTGTCCATAAAGCTATTACTAACATATTATTGGCTAAACTACTGCACATGCTAAGAAATCAAGTTACACTAAAATTAACTGTTGATAGTTCTCTTTAATTGTTTTTCTTTCAGCTGGTACTCGTTCCCACGGAACTAGCTTTTCTATTCCTTCCAGCTGCTTATCAAAAGGCTGTCTTTTCTCCTCACCAAACTGGCCTTTGTTTATCTTTCAGTTCTCTGTTTCAAGGCCTTCTTCTCTGTAAAATGTTCCCACAAGAACTGAAGTGTGACTCGGGACTTTCACCTATAGGGAAAAGTGTAGGACGCTTTTTCTGCTGCTACTTGCAATGAGTTTTTGAGTTAATGACAGCAAGCAGCCAGCTTAAATAAGTGAGGAGCTCCTCACTTTGTGTAGAAGAACAAGTAGCTAATTTTCTCCTCTCTACAAAATATCCAAGAGATGAGACCAAAGTTTTTCTAAGTAACTTAATTCAAGTTGTGTCAGTCTGAAATTAGAATAGAGCAAGGCACTTCTTCTCAGGAGCAAGGACCTGTGAAATACAAAGACACATAGAGTTACAGAGTGCAGTCAGGTCCATGTGTCCCCTTCAACAGCTCCAGGGGTACTATCCTAATCCCTGCTGATCTGCTGGACCTCTGATGGTCAAGAAGACAGTTGTAAATCTTAGCAGGGTCTTCAATGTCCTGCAACAGCTGTGTAATGCCCTGGGGATATGATACTTCCTTATGCCCTGCCCTTCTGTTCAGGCCAGGGCTATAATTTCCCTTCACTTTCACAGGCACACAGAAAAAAATATTAAAAAAAAAAAAATCTTGTGCACCTAGAGGTTTCGTGGAAAGTATGTGGGAATAATGCTTGACAATTAGATGTGATCTGTAATCCACAGAATACAGAGGCTACTGTCTTAACAGTTCCTATCTTATTCACAACAATTATTTTGAGACCTATGTTTACAGAACATTATGCCAATATCTTTCTTTTCATTCACTGTTTGGTTACTCTTTCTAAAGAACCTTGAAAAAATGCAGGGGAAAAAAATCATTTTATCAGTTCTGTCTTGAAAGCTTTGGAAGGAAAAGCAGAAAGAATTCCTGAAAGGCTGCAGGAATTAAAGGCTGAAGAGCAGAGTGGCAACAGAGGAAGGCTCACAGTTATATATTGTTGTTTGGTTCACATTGCTGGGTTCCCAATGGAAATGATTTGACTAATTTTGCTGAGAGCTGAGCCATGTCCTTCTCCTGGATAGGGTAGCATTATGCCACTGCAAACTGAGTGATAAGACTTTGAAATGGAGTATACAGAACTCTGGATACATGGAAAAGTCTGGACCAGAACAGGTGATGGGATCGTGTTCCAAAGAAGGAAAAAATAACAGGGCAGTTGGATCATTCTTGCAATGCAAATAAAGGATGTAGGAACCTGAGGGCAGCTCTAGCTTCCATCAATCTGAGCTGCTGTTTACCATGGCTTTTAACCGGGCAAGTGCTATAGCAGTTAGAGGCCAAATTTTGCCCCTTTTTACATTACTGAGAGAATTGCATTCGAGTTCAGATAGTGAAGAATTATGCCACTCATTTTGTAACACAGAAATAATATTTAGCCTTTTTTTGTACTGTGTAAAAACTGCTGCAAGAGAAAAGCCAAGATATAGAAGGAAAAATGAGTTGAAAATGCAATGCAGTGAAACTGTGGGACAGCTTTTAGTATTTATATATTAAAACTTTATTTTGAGATAGTCTCATTGACCTTACATGGGTTGTTTGAAGATAAAAAGAAGACCAAGGGTGGCATTTTCAGCAAGGATTTATCCTTGTTCCTTCTCAAGGGAAGTGGGTTTCCCCAGTGGCAGGTCAGGGAAGTGCTGTATAAAGAACCATCATCTACACCAAAGCCCACTTACAGCCCATAGTCCAGTGGGAGTCCTTCCCCAGTGTTAATTGCTTCAGAAAAAACTTTTCAGGAAGGTCTATGGCTGATTGCAGTGACACTTCTAATTACTGTTATTACTCTGACCAGTATTAAAAACACATAGGTAGTTAGAGGTTAGTGCCTAAGAAGCTTGAAAAAGTTACTCCAGACATCTTGAATAATTCTTGATCTTTTCTGTCAAAATAAATGAAAGCCCGTAAATAATCAAGGCCTTACAAAGACACAGGTTACAACACAGGTCCGTTCCAGGTATACAGCTGGACTATCAGGCAAAACTTCAGCTGAGACATGAGGATCACGACATGTTTCATGGTAATTAAATATGTTGTGAACCTTGCCTGATTTTTTTTTTTTAAACAGTCATTGGGATACACTTTGAGGAATCAGCTTATGGCAGGACCTTTCTGGGACTGTTTGGAACCTTTTATACCTTTGCAGACCTCACAATCTGATCTACACCATGAACACATTTGAGTTCCCTCTAGACCAATTTATTTAAACACTTTTTTTAAAAAAAAAAAAAAGAGGAAATTGGGACTCAAGAGCTGCTTGGAAGATGAACGTTCACATAGTGACAGCCTAGCAGATATTTGTGATCTAACTGGAATATGGAAGCCAGGGCTTTGTGGGAGGGTTTTACTGAGTTTATCTGAACTAGTGCACCTAAGAGATGCCTTGGAAAGAACCCATGTGACAGCTCAGAGAACACCTTCAGATGTTTAAAACTTACCCCTTTTTATTTAACAACTTGCTTTTGTAGTTGGTAGTCTGACCTGGTAGTTAATTGCTTTTTCCCTGGCATGGAAACCAGAGAGGTCTGTCAGTCCATGAAAGCAAGACAAGGCTGGCAACCACAAGGTGGTGGCATGCTGGTCTGCTGCATGGTTCGTTGGATGGGAATGAAGAGTGCCACTTAAAATGAGAATTATTCCTCAGAGAACAACTATGGTTTGCCAAAAGGCTCTGGGGCTGTTTGTGGAGGACAGTGCTGGTGTTGCTACTGCTCTTCTGTGGAAGGTAGATAATGGACTGGTGCGTCTGTCTTGTGTTACTTGCCTGCAGTGCTGTACACACTGACGTGTAGACTTGTTCTGTAAAGCTCTTGCTGGAGATGGAAGGAAGGAAACCAGTGAATCACCAAGAATCGGTGCACAGCCCTTCCTGCTTTATTTTGAGAGGTTTCATTAAGCCTCTGACTAGTGAAAGAACTGAAAACTCACATACGGCCCTACTAATTACTGTGGGGCTCTGCTTTAAGCAAATCATAGGTGGGGTGTTTTCACAATTGTAATCTTGTTTGCTCATATAGCTTCCTTTGCTGCAATGTTAAACTGTTCTTTAATGCCCACCAAATAAACCATGTTAGCAAAGAACATGTAGCTTGTTTCGCATTTCAGCTACTGCAGTTATCTTCTGCTAATTAGTTCTTACCAGTTTACTAACTATATTTTATCAACAAGGATGGTGAATCCAAAGCCAGGATGTGGCCATCCCTGAATTCTTGATCTGAGGCTTGCATTCATGGCAGTGCTCAAATGGGATGTTCCAAGGTGAAGCCCTTGAAAATTGATCTGCAAAGTTTCTTAACTTTGTACTTGGGCACAAGTGTGCACTCAAATCTCTGGAATAGCTGTACAGGGTAAGCTTCAGCAGTGCACTGCATTTGTTCACTTAATCTATGTTGTCTCACATTGTTATCCATCTTATTTTTTCCCCTACTAGTTCTGCTGTAGTTGATTTCAGAGGGACAGCAGTTCTAGGAAATAAAACTGAAGCCTTTCTACAAAGTGGGGGTTTCTTGTGAAAATGTTTTCTGCTTTTTTCTAAGTGATATTTAAGTGTTTAAGCTCATGTCTGTTGTCTTTTAATCTTTTTTTTGTAATCTTTCTGAGACCTGTCAGCAAAAACATTTGCCACCTTTCTCTACTCACTAAATAGAGTGGCTACAGTGTTAAGAAAGCTTCTTCCTCATGCTGTTTTTAGTGTCCCTTTGGATGAATTCCCTACCTTTCTGTGACCAGTCAATACTATTATCCTGAAGTCCACATTGCAATCCTGCAGAGAGTAACTTACGTGAGTTCCTTTAGAAACAGAAGTCTTACACTAAATTTAATTAAGGAATTTAGGGAATTTAGAAAGATTCTTATTCTTCATAAAATTATTCAACTGTAGTCATTAAAATAGTCTGGACAGAATAAATATATAGTATGTTCTCTCTGAGGACTCCAGAGACAAGAGCTGCCCTGGTCTGTAAGGAATGAATTAAGACAAATCAGTGTAAGGTGTTCTGAGAATAACCTTAAAAGGACACAAAAATACTATCATAATTAAAATAAAAACCAGCTTCTAAAAGGAGTTAGTAAAATGTTTAGAGCTTTTGTGTATAGGCAAGTCTTGAGAAAATAGCATAGTTACATTTTATTTGAAAAAGAAGACTTTCTAGGAATAGAGTTACACATTTGGTTTTGATTTGGGCTTCTGGTTTGGCTTTGGCTTTGGCTTTGGCTTTGTCTTCTGCTTAGCATTTAGCCTAGGTTTTGGTTTCAAGTATAACCGTACCCTGGAGTTATGCTTTCTGTGTTCCAGAGGGTCTTGACAAGGAAAACAGAGCCTCTTTAGAAATAGCCAATTGAAGTAGCTTATTTTTATTTTTATCTTCCAATTCCCTGTAAGGCATCCTGTTACAAGTTGCATAGCAGAAATAAATCCACTTCTTCAGCAGAAAAATGTGGGTAGTTTTGGCTGCTGGAGATCCCTGGGGCATCAAGGGTCCCTTATCTTGCAGGAGGTAGAAATGGTGCCGCTGCATGGGCTGAAAGCTCTGTGAGAACCCATAGAGCCTTGCTATAGGCTAGGAAGATGGGTAGACTATGAGTGGCTTTTGCATAGATAACAAGAGGGAAGGAAGGAAGCAACCGAGGAGGAAATGCAGCAAGACCCGAGACAACTTCAAAAGCAGCTGGAGGGAAGAAAGGAAGCAAAACTGTGGCTTTCGGGTTGTTTTGATGCTTGGGGCCCTGGAACAGGCACTGCCATCCTTCCTTTTTCGACCTACAGAATAACTATAGCAATGGTGAAATTTCGGTTTGCATCTAAAATGAAACTAGAAAATTAGAACCCTTCTGATTTGATGTTTAACCTGGAAGTAAAAGTCTAATAGTAACTGAAAATCCTAGCACTCTTAATTGTCCTTGGTTGAGAATGCATGGCCAAGACTTCAGACTTGAGGGACTAAATTAGGCTCTGAAACTCCACAACGAGGTGCCTAAATAAGCTACTTTCCCAGAACCTGTTGGATGATTACCAGTAGCAAAGATCAAGCCTCTAATCTTGGTGGCTAAAAAGGATTTAGGAGCCTAACATTAGACACCCATTTTTGAAGAATGCTATCTTTTAGTCCACTCCTGATTTACATATTTTTATTTTTGTGAAGTTTTTTCCAAATGCAAACCCAAGTATTTCCAAACATCATGTCTTGTGTTAATACACAGCATCTGCAAAACACGTGCCCTCACCCATCCCACAGCCCATCATCAAACAATATAGGAGTTCAGACATATTGGCTGAAGGCTGCCAGCTGCTTTCCCTGCTTTTACTGACCAAGAAAATGAATTGGCCAAAAGGTAAAAACTGTATTAAACTGAAGGAGGAGTTTAGCAGTAAAATAATGCCAGATTTTCCACATCTGAAGCAGTTTTCCATAGTAATTTGAGAAGGAATTTCTGCCAGATGCAGACGTGTAAGCACTGTCTTAATTTTTCTCTCATGGCCAATTACTTCTCCTGTTTTTATGATCTCCAAGAGAATAATTTGGCTAGTCAGATCTTTATTGTGTAAGTTTGCCAGGTAGTCATATGGTCAGAACCCACTCCAGCTCAGTATGTATTGCATTGCCTGTTGTATAAACAAGAAAGACTGTTACTTGTTATCTGAGCAGGTAAAGGAGAGAAGTGAGATTTGATAGCGTATGAAGATGCAACAGTGACAAGGAGAAAACAAACAGAAGCAATGCTCGTCACAGGGAAATGGAAGGCATGTCAAAACTATTGAGAACCAGGAAACAAAATGTTAAAGGTCTCTCAACACTGAAAGCATGACAAAAAAAGAAGCGTTTGGCCTAGTCTTTAGTCCAATAGTGTTATGAGAACTGCACAAACCAGAGAGAACTGGCCATGTTAGTGTAAGTGCTCTGTTAATTACTCTGACAAGTCTATATGCAATGGGTTGCTCTTCCATTACTCTAACAGCTGGGCACTCAGATACTTGCCAGTCACATAAGCAAGGTCATGTGTGGTTATAAGTGACAGCTCATTCCCATATAAAGAGCAGCTGAATTGCAGAAGGGCAATATCGTGTGGTTATGTTGACATGTAGATCACATCTGCCTTACCTTTTAAAGTAACTGTGATGTATACCTCTTGTTCTGTGCCTTGCTGCTTAATACTGCTAATACTCACTCATTTTCATATACCGTGAATGTCACGGGACAATGGTTCAGTGATAGAAACTTCCCATTGTTGGTCTTGTTTCTAACTCGCATGTTCTGTTCTGCCCCATAAATTGGGCTCAATCCAAAGTAAAGATCATCCCTGGCCCATGTAGTTCCTGCTCTGAGCGAGGCCAACATACTAATAAGTATGGGAGTGTGCTATGAGGTGGGAGCAGGATGCAGGAGATTTGCAGAAAATAGGAATACAGGACTTGTAGTTGCATACCACAGTTCTTTCTCCATTCTGTATATGTATAACATGTATGTTAAGATGTCCAGCTGAATTTAATAGTAATTATCATTATGAATTCAAAGAACAGATCTGCTAACCTGTCACTAAAATAGGCGTAGACTAGGTGCAAGCAGTATTTTCCAAAGTAATCAGCCCTAATAGAGATCACTGAAATTGGTGAAAGGTTGATTTAGGTTTGGGGTTTTTTTTCTATTATTTTTTTTATTTACTTTACTGGGAACAGAGTTAGACCAGTCTTGAAGGGTTTGAAGAATCTGCCCTATAACTTTGGCTAGAGATCAGATCTGTCCTGGCTTGAAAGCCAATCTTGTCTGGCTGAAAACCAGAAAACATTATTTCCAGTTAAATTCTTCAGAACATAGTGATATTTACTCTCCAAAACATGTAGTGAAAGGATATAGATCACCAGCTCTGAAGATGATCAAATGTTAAAAAAATTCTTTACCAAATAAATCTTTCAACAAGAAGTAAAAAAACCTCACTAAACAGCCAGCTTGATATATGGTGTTCCATCAGCTCTACTGCTTGAAAGGTTTTGTGAAAAAAATCCATTTTAGAAGAGGGAATAAAAAAAAAATATGGCCTGAAAGAACCATATCTTCAATGCAATTACAAATGTTGTCAGTAACCAGCAATCTAGCCTGGATGAAGACACCTCCTGGTCATTGTTATTCTTGAAAGATTTTGCGGCTGTTGTTTTCCTGTTGTTTTGCAGTGGGTGGCTCAGTGACTCACCCCAGGCAGTGCCTCCCAGCCAAAAAAACAAGATCCCAGGGAAATGAGAGTCTTTCTAACCAATTGCTACTAAGGGATTGAAGGGCAGGAACACACCCCTGCCACCTGGAGCAAGAGGAGATTATTAGAAACTACTCAATCAAAAGTAACGAGGCTATAGAGGAGCGGCTGGCTGTGGGTTGTCAGTGAGGTATTGCTTCTCTTGCCCCTTGCTCATTGGTTTCCTGCTGCAGCAGTATTAATGTCTAGATATTACTTCCTGAAATATGTGTGTGCTTTCCAGTGCTTTTTTTTCTTTCAAGTACTGATCTTAGCTGTACAGCAGATTCTAGCATCGTGTTACATAGTGGTATCCAGCAGCTCTTAAGATATGTTGAAACACTCTTTGTGTAATGCTCACGATGACAGAAAAGGGTTATGCCAATTAAATTAAATAAGATCCTAGGTTTCCTCAGTGTGTATTTGAACAATTGTCTGTATTTTACATATCTCCTAATGTGGATCAAGGTATTCTGTCAAAGTGAACTTTCTGTCAGTACAGTAATACTCCTACGGTCTTGCCTGTAAAGGAACAGTTTTGTGTTCTAATTGCATCTGCTCCAGTAAATGTGATAATACAACATGCCACTTCACAGGTTTGGGCTATTTCTACCCATCTTTTGATGACACATGGATTTGATAGTCTGTGTATGAGGAATTGCCACCTCAGCTGGTTCTTGACAGACTTTGCAATATCACTGTAATGGACTAACCCAGTCTTCCTACCTGTGGTCCACACACAGAAGCTGAAAATAGGCCTCCGTATCTGTGGATGATGACAAAAATTAGATAGCCAGTGGATTAATAACTTGAGAATTTCAGTCTGGAAAAGGTATCATTATCTCACATACTCTCAGGATAGCAAGGGTCCTACAGAAACAGGAGCCAGATCTCTGCCACAATCCATGGTGTGTGGTCTCTGATATATTTAATCTGGTTTTATGCGTTCTCAGTGATGGCAATACTCCCTGCCTTCAGCCAAACTACTCTAACAGTAGAAAGTCAAATAAAAACAATAGGCCATAGATTTATTGAATGTTTACTTCCTTCATGAATGTGATTAGGGAACTTGGACTGGAACTGTAGTTGTGGGGACTGCATTGTTCCAGCTATACCATTGTTCCTCCCTTCTTTTTATCATCCCTCGAGAATCAAAAATAACTAGTCTGTAGAAGCAATTGATGTCCACCTGCTATTCCCAGCACTGAACAAAAATGAAAGCAAAGTATTAACTTCAGTGTTTGAGGTACTGAACTTCAGACTGTAACTCCAGGTGATTTGCAGGAGCTCACAGGGCTTTTGCTGTTTAGCTGAGCCATGGAGATTAACAGTTTCCTAACTTGATCCCACTGTAAAGGAAAATACTTCATCTTACTTTGCTGGAGCATAATGTGTAGATTGTATGTGGTCCTGTAGGAGAGAAGAAAATACTTAAGCTATTCTTTGCTTAGCCATCTTTTCGTGGTACTTCAAACTTATTTGCATAGGTTTTTACTCCAAATCAGCATTTTTTGATGTTAAGTTGAGATGTGATGTTGTTGCTCCAAATACCCATGGTGCTAGTGTTCCTGAGCATAGCTACAGGATTCCAGATATATGACAGCATATACCATAAAGTTATTTTTAAAAGGTGATTCGCGTAATATGTAGTAGTTTATTAACAGCTCTTTGTTACTACAAGAATTAGCATTTCCAATTGCTACTGAACATTACTAAGTACAGGATGTGGCAGCGCAGAATGCTCGTAGTCCATTTTTATCAGTGGGTTTTTTCTTTAAAAAGTTTTAGTCTTATCCCAGATGTCTAGAACAAAAATTTAGATTGAGTGCAAGCAGAGATGAATATGAATTGGTGCATTTGTGACAACAAACTGTCTGGCAATATAATAAATTACTGAAAGCATGTATATGTGAAAATTAGTGTGCATTTTCCAGCTATCTGTAGATGATCTAGAATACTTGCTTTTGGGAGGTGCCCATGATGCTTTTATTTTCAGTTGGCTACTTACTGCCTAACTATTATGTGCAGTGGAAAGCATTTAGTCCCTCCTGTATTGCTGAATAAATTGGAAAATAGAAGTGCAAAGAATAAGAAAATGTTTATGATATCTGTGAAGGTGCAGATACGCTGTGTGTTAGGAAGCTGAAATGCTGGGGGTATACGTTGTCACAGGGATTTTACCCACTTTTCTTGGTGACATTGTTTCCTTATCAGACCGGACATGCATTTTATCTTGCGTATGTCAAAAAGTGCTTGCCAGCAGGACTCATTCTGATAGCAACAACAGGAAATCTGAAATACACCAAAGGAATGGAGGCTCGGGAGGCCAGACACTGAGGTTCAGCAGTAACAGCTATCCTGGATAAGGAGGTTAAGCCACAAGGAGTTCAAGCCTATCAATGCTGCAAGTTGGTTTGGAGGAGACAGTGGATAATTATGGGGGAAAAAAAAAAAAAGGCATGAGGGAATATACCAAGCAGAGAGGAATATGATCTCAAGTTTGAGAGAAGCTCCATGGAACAAAATGTCTCCAAGACATTATCTTGGGGCATAACTTATTCTAAAGTTCATATGTGAATTCTGGCTTCTTGTTATGAGTTCTAGAAGAAACTGTTCATTATGAATCGACTCTTTACTTTCTCGATGGAGTAAGAGATGCAGGAAATGAGTGTGCTGGCCCAGCAGCTGCTGCATACTATCTATCTGCCCAACATCAAATTCTGTGCGGCTACCAAATCTCCTGTAACTCTCCCTTTTTCCAGCCCCATGTCTTGAAGATCAGAAGCTCCTAGGGTCCTCTAAGAAGTAGTGTGAGCCCCCAAATCTCAGAATGTTGACAGACAGAAACAAAACTGGGCAATGAGTGACTCCTTTTATGAGTGAAAACAGTTTTATAAAAAATGTTGTGATATTAACATATGCATAGTGTCAGCTGCTGAGAAAGCAATGATACTTGTATTTTAAGTACAATAGCCTCTTTATAACAGATATTTTATAATGTTCTAAGATGTTCTTTTCTGGAACTAGTGGTCTGAAAGCAAAAGCTGACACTGTTAAAAACCATAGCTTAGACAGACCAATGCACATCCCCCTGTGGGACTGATGAGGAACCTAATACATTTTTACACTGCTTGCACAAAGGAAAACAAGGGGAAAAGAGAAGCCACAGAAATTCAGCTCAGCAGAAGCTTGTTGCCCAACAAAATCTTGCCCAAGAAAACTGACAGCTGCAGTTGGAACAGAAAGTACATCTTGCTTTTCAGTACTGAGGTCCACTTGTCTAATACTGCTGCCTATTTTTTTTAAACAGGCCCAAGAAGAATGAGCTCATTGCAGTTTACCACAACAAAGATGAGATATATGTCTGGATAGATAGTGGCTGGATTTATTCAGGCTTTTGGAAAATTAAAGCATGGTTCAAACACATACTTCGGTTTTTTTTTCTCTGAGCCAATCGTGTAATCATTCCACACGTTTCAAATAACGGGAGAAACTGAGACTGACTCACTGTTTCCCATTTCATTACCTCAGGACAGGATGCAAAGCCTATAAACACATTCTGGGTGAGTCTTTACATGACATAAAGTTTCTTGCTCTAAGTTTGCAAGCCCACATTATTTTATATCCCTGGAATGAGTGTTCATGGTCTCTCTCTTCCAGCTCTCTTGACTCCCCATAAGTAAGCATGAAATATGACTAGGAACAGTAATACCTTTCCCTCCATAGATTTCTGCTTTCTGCCACTGTAGTTATGCTCCACCTTATCTCTGATCAGCAAGATCAAAATATCTATACATCAGTAAATCGCCAATAGAGAGAGAAGGGACCTAGAATGGTGTCAGAAGGACCTCAGCTGTTAAGTACACGTTGCAACTCCAAGCAAGGAGCCCACAAAGTCAAGGGCTGAGCACAGAGGGACTAGTCACAAAAACAACCAAGTACAGCTTTTCAAGTATATAACCCAGATCTGAGAAATGCCTGAAGCCCATGAACTGGGTCCTTGGGAACAGGGTAAATTTGTTTTCCATTAAGATTTAGTATTACTGGATTGGGAAATAAGGACCAAGAACAAAATAAAGTCTGTCTTTATTGATACCCAAGATTAATAAGTAAGTGAAATAAATAAACTGTGGCTCAGGATGGAAATACAATTTGGGAAACGGGAACACCAAACATGCAAGTGCAGAGCCCTCTTTCTATCCTGTGTTTAGCTAGCAGCAGCAATGGGACCATAGGGTAAGAGGGAGAAGGACAGAGGTAGCTCAGGATTGTAAATCTGCTACACCTTTTTGACAGTGACCTGTATCTACAAAATACCTCAAACATACAACATCCTTTGAAATCTGGCCCTCTAGCAGAGTGGCAACAACATTTCTACAAATATGGTCCTGACTTGTATCGACTGCAAGTGAATAAACATGGAGCCAGTTTCTTCGGACCAATTTTCACTCTCTGTAGTCTATCAGTAGAGTCCCAGATATGAAAGAGTAGGAAAAACATGCTTTGCAGTAACGGATGTCCTTACAGAGTCTGTTGGTATTGCAAATAAACAGTCCTCAAACCCAACGACTATAGTTGCAGTAATGCTATTCGATCTTGCCTTAAACAAATCTTTCATAAAAAGAGTACTGAATACAGACTAAATGCATTTTGGTCTTTAGTACCTACATAAAGGTATCTAGGCACTTAGAGATTTAGTGAAATTTTTCACATTAGCAGCTAGCTCTGAATAAAATCAATGAGATCTAAACATTTCTGTGCTATAAAGAAAAGGTGGTTATCTTGGCTTTTTTAGGCACTTAAATATACTTGCAAGCCTAATCTTTCATAATTTTAATATTATTGTGTGCAAAGGTATTTGGGCACTGTGATTTCTATTCCCCGAGGTGTTCCAATGTTTCCATAAAAAATTCAGAACAAAATATCTACATTTTAAAATGTCCCTCGGCATGAATTTTCAGAGTAGCTTCTACACATTAGCACCAAAATATCATGGTTTCATACTGCTATATTCAAGTTCTTTGGAGTTCTACTTTATATTAAAATTTTAGTCTATGTAATAGACTAAAAAATTACTTCTAAAAATAATTTTAAAAGAGAACAGAAAGCATAACTAAACAATGTACTTTTACACCATTACAACTGCATTTTTCAATGTAAATTTATTCTGCTTTTGGGAGCATAAGCAAATGTACAGGTAAGTCACACGCAATATCTGATAAAATATCATTTTATATATATTTACTGAAATATAGTTGTAGCAAAACAATAGGAGTTTGCAATTATCTTGCTCTTTTTCTATTATTCTGCTATAAGAGCCAAAATAACCATCATTGGAAGGGATAGCAAACATCGATGGGAAAGGAGAGCAAATTTAGTCAGTGTGTTTCTTCCTTCACTTTAGTAAATCATCAAAGACCACCTATGTTTTGTATATTTTATTTTTGCTTCTGTAAAGACTTTGACAAATTCACTCTTTGTACCCACATTGGAACTTGCCAGTAGCCCACAGCAAGGCAGCATGGCTGTCCATATTATTCCCTGTTTTATTCAGTGGTGCTTCAAGAATATTGAACGATATGTATAATTTTTACATTCTTTAAATCTGAAGGGGATTATTTGAACTTCATTTGAGAACTGTGCATAAAAAGGCAATGTTTTGCTCCAAGCAATGTGAACGAAGAGAGAATATATAAATATAGCCTGAGACCAATAAATCTGTAACTGCAAATCCACTGTGGCAGTAAATGGTTTCCCTTTAATAATGAAATACCACACTGGCAAAAATAAATATATAACTCAGGCTACCTCAACCGTTACTGGACTACAAAATAATGGTACTTTAAAATAGAGTCCTCTTAGTCTCTTGAGTGTTCTTTGGTCATGTTTCAAGTTTTCCTCTGCAACTAGGAGGGTTAAAATCTTACTTGAAGAAATATGGAAACTGAGACCATCACAGAGTCACTTGTTCTGGGGCTCAAAGTGAAGCTCCAGATATTCCAGTACTGGCAGCAGTACCACAGTTGGCAGTAGTACTGGTGACCAAATTTCTCTTTATAAAACAAAGCACACATTGGCAGTGAAGCTAAATTTCTTAGCGTGTGGAAAGGAAGAAAAACATTTATTCAATAAAGCAAAACTTATTTGCCAGTAGGGAGAAAAAGAGAAGGTATCTATTTAGTGAATACATATAGGAGTAATCCTTTGCCACAAAGATCACTGGAAGTTTTTTAATCCTTAAATTATTTCTTTTTAACAAAAAAAGAATGTTTCCGTTGACAAGAGTTGTGAGAATCTCCTGCGGCTCTGATATTCCAAGCCAGAAGCTACAACACAGCTTTGGCCAGAGTTTCTCTTTCAGTGAGTTATTTGAGCTGCTTCCCTTCTATTTCTATTATTCCTTAATGTGCATGTTGCTGCTATCTATACCAAGTTTGATCTAGCAAAAGGTAGCTGCCTTTGATATTGACATTAATATCTCAGAGGAGCACAGTTCTCTTGAAGCTTCAGGGAGGGAGTAGGTTGCCTTAAGGCTCTTCAAGGTACAAGTCAAATTGCACGGCATGGCTTAAGGAAAGGACACTTCGTCCTTTCTCTTTCCCCCCCTTGCATGAGCTTGGGGAGGCTTTTCACACTTGTACCTGCCATATGGGTAGCTACTGTAGGGCTGCAACACTTTGCACCCTCTCTGCCTTCTGTGAGTTGTAGGTAACCACCACAGTCTTCATCTTTATCAACAGCAGCAGTGCACCAAAGTCTCCTTGGGATGCTGTTACTCAGATAAACAGCATTGAACTGATTCAATACTCTCTTGGGCATCTCTGCATGTCAAAACCCAAGGAAGAGATCCTGTCCTCAGGCCTCTTAGATTTTGCAGAGGTTTCATTTCAGTCAATAAAATAACATTCCTTTCTGTATCCTTCTTAAGAATTAACATTTCAGGTAGTGCTTTGGTAAATAAAAGTAAACAAAAGGTTAGAGTTTCCCTTATCACATTAGAATTAGCACTCACTTGGGATGAATTCACTCTCTGTGTTCATATTTATCTTTTTGCTTGAAGGCTTTCTGCTGCAGTAGTTACTGCTTTTCTTGCCTGTCCTGCGTTGGCACAAAACTAACACAAAACTAGAGCACTGGCACTAACTCCCTGCCATATGCTTCGACCAATTTGAGAGAAGTGTCATTGTGTGGCCCACATCTACTCTGAGTCAAGTTTGTGTTGCTCTATGATCCTTTCCAATGACAGTGAAAACAGTCTTGCTAAGGAGAACTTACATATTTGTATCTCTCATGGATGTGAATACCTAAGTTTGTCCAAATGAAGGGCCAGAAATTCATTGTATACCAAAAGACTTCTATTGAGCACCATCTTCTCTCACCTACAACTGGCAGAGGATGTGTCATAGCCTTAAGATATAATAATGCAATTTCTTTAACTAAACAAAAGTTATTCCACACTCCATCTTGAGCTGCTACCATTTTCCACATCCCATGAATACAACAGTACAGTTGTTGGAAGCTTAGCTCCTGAGAGTTCCTGCATGTGAAGCCATTCCAAAACTTGCCCTTATAGCAAGAAACAGTCATGAGGAAAAAAAAATTGTAATTACTGCAATAAGTAGGGTTGACTGTTTAATGAGTTATGCTGTTTGCAAGGTCAAATTTTCTGCCAAATTTTTGAGTTGGCAGAGAGGGAGATGAGCAAACATACTACACCACATTCTTGTTGTTGAAGTTTTGTCATCAATTGCTCTCAGCTGCCTCAAATCATTAAGATGCAGAGCACAAGAATATTACAAGGTTATGTTTTCATAGCCTTTAATTCTAGAGATTTGCTTGGGAGCCCTCCACAGAAGTTGGAGAAATGGCTGTAAGAAGGAGAGATACCAAAGTTTCCCAGATCAGGTGGTTCCAAAAAGCGAGCAATTCTGCACTAGCATATTAGACAGTCCAAGTAAGATGCTCATGCTGGGAACTCTATTCCCCATCCCATGGCACAGCAAGTACCTACGCAGAAGAAAAAAAACAACAAACATTTCCATCACTAATGGAGCAGACGCAGTCAAAGCTAGTTGCAACTTTTCAAATTATGAAAGAAAAAAAAATAAAAATCCTAATTTTCATTGCAAAGTAAAAAAAACCCATATCTCCTTGCCAGGGTACCTTACTGGAGTTAGTTGCTCACCCTGTGCTGGTGGTCCCTCACATCCTCTCAGCTGCAGAATGGCAGCTGTCTCAGGGACATATTCTCTCTGCCTTTAAGGTGAGGCCGCTGTGATTTTTCCCCAAAGCCACCTTGCATAACACAAAGAGGCAGATAAAGGCTCCCATTGCTTGTTTTGCTCCTCCATTCCTGGCTGTTATCTCCCACGACCTGGGCTTCTCTGCTGCTCATAAATGCTCCTTTAAAAGTATCCCCAGCTACAGTATGAAAGTTGGTTATGTATAACATATTCTAAAGAAAGACTTGCTTCTGTTCAAAAACCTTCCTGACCTCGTGGCAGAAGAAGAACAAAATAATGTATTAACAAAAACATGGTTCACTGCCAAAGAAAAGGAGTTCCTGTAAGGACTGAAACAATAAATCTCCTCCGTACTGAACTCCCAGAGGGAGTATGTTGTTTTTCCTCCTGTTCTTTATCAAAGTGCCCAAAATAAGCAGGAATGGGCAGTGACTAGGCACAGTCTCCACACACCTTTTTCCATGGAGTAATTAAGGCCTGCCTCAGAGTGAGAGAGCAGTCCCTGCCCAGCTGTGTCAGGGAGAGCTGACAGCACCACCACCAAGCATGAAGCTCCCGGGGAATGCCTTCTTTTTGCTAGCTCTGTGCTGTATTTGTACTGTGGGAGGTAAGTTCTTTGGCTTTTTTTGATAGACTTATCACATCTGTTGGGGTGTTTTGTGAGCAACAGCTTTGCTGTCAGCAGCTGGATACCCTTTTTTTTTTTTTTTTTCCCCCAGTTCAGTGATTGAAAGACTGTGTGTTGGAGGAGAAGGTTCTAGCTGGTAGTTGAGTTATATGTGCTCTGTGAAAAACCTTCCTGCTGTCGTATTATTGTGACAGCTCTCTTTCTAGGTGTCATGAAGCTCCTCAGTCTGAAAGGAATTAGAAGAAGAGCTGTATTTACAAAGGTTTTCTATTCTGTTTTTCTGCTTTAAAATAAAGCATCTTTTGTAGAGATAGCTTTAAGGGAGGAATTGGAATGTTGCTCTTGCAAATCAGATCTATCCCAGTGGACTTCCCTGTGCTATGCCAGCAATAAGTTTGGCCAAGAGTACCTCTCAGAAATTATCTTAAGTTTTACCCCAAAAGATATAGGGGCGTACAGAATTTACTGAGAGTCAAATAATGAGGGATACAAGCCTAAGGACAATATTAGTTATTGAGTGCAATATCTTTTAAAACCTATTCTCAATGCGCAGATTTAATCAAACTTTGAGGTGTTCATATGGTCACTGAACTGCTGTTCTCATTATTCTTCACCTTGAAAGATCATGCTTTTAAAGTGGAATTAACTAGTAAAACCTGCAAGGGTGAAAGAAACTAACAAGGGCTAGAGTCTGTCATAGATTTGTCAAAGATATTTTTGAAGTCATATCTTTTTACCTGTACTTTCATTTGTTGGCCGACTGGTGTGAACACTTATAACCAAAGCTTCCACAAATACCTATATATTGCCCGTAAGCAATTTTATGAATCGGAAGTTTAAATTTTGATAATACTAGATTAACTGATCTAAAAAAAGTTAATTAAGGTTTGCTCAGATTGTGTGTTACAATCTAGAAATGTCTTTTGTGGTGTAACTTATGCTATTGCTTGGGCTCACTGCTGTTAGAAAAAAAATCAATATGGGAGAATAAAAATAAGATTGTGACACAGAAAGAAGTGTTTTTAAAGCTATGTTAAGTAAATGCAAGCCCCAAAAGCCTGTGTTGAGGTACTATTTATTCTCTGTCTACTACTTCTAATAAAAATAGCCTTCCTGTCATTGTTAAACCTTTAATTTCACAATTTCTGAAAAGCAAAGTGGAGTTGGATCAAAAGGAGCATATTGAACGCAACAGTCCATAAAGCTTATCAGAAAGCAACATGCAAAGGTGGGAGGAATTCTGTCAATTTTATACAATCCTTTCTTTAAAAAGGATTTTCCCTCCTCTGCGTGATAGGAATGTGGCAGAACTGATGACAGTGAAAAAGCAAATTTCAAATAGAATATATTTGCTCTTGAAAATTGTAGTTGAGTAGAAGTTTGGTTTTGTTTTTTTTAAATGCTTTATTGTGAAGTAGACACAGTGGTGTTGATAAAGTCACATTAGAAAACA
Organism: Clamator glandarius; assembly: GCA_033459285.1. Classification (NCBI taxonomy): domain Eukaryota; kingdom Metazoa; phylum Chordata; class Aves; order Cuculiformes; family Cuculidae; genus Clamator; species Clamator glandarius. The sequence continues at coordinate 2,705,008 of JAUNZM010000404.1, forward strand.
AAGAATATGTGTGGAGGAATATGGAGTATGTCTCTGTCTACTTTGGAAGAGAAAGCATATTATCTGGTGAAGCTTCCTTCAAGCTACCGTATGCATCAACCTCTCAAGACAGAGGCAAGTTCATTGTGTGTTATATGATGCTTGACCAAAGTCTTTGGATTTCCACTGTTTGTTATCTCTGAACTGTCCTGGACATCTGGGCTGTAATAGCAGGATAGTATAATCTAAAGAGAGGAATGGATGTTAAGGATGCTGACACCAGTCTCCCTCTTGCTCAGTCTCTCTTTTCTGAGCATTTAAGACAGCAGCAAGACATTCCTACAGTTGCTTAGAAACACTTTTAGTATTTTAAAATTATACTTAGTAAAATTTAGAGAAGGTCACATTAGCCCATAGTGTCTTAATACTCTCTCTCCCAGATTTTGGGGTAGTTTGTCTTCAGAGCTTACCAAGATAAGTAACGTATGGGCTTGCAGCCTGTTCAGACAATACACACAGTCTGCTTGTCTTTGTACCTTTGGTGAACCATGCAGAAGTGGACAAGGATGTTTCTATTGTGGTTAATAAAGAATGTGCCAAATCTTCTGCAGGGCTTCCAACTTTCATCCCTTGTCTTCAGCTTAGATACTGGTGGTACTTTCTTCATCATTCAATAATTCGTCTTGGGATATTGCACCCTTAGAAGTCTCTAATGTTTTGGTTTGCTCTGTCAGCAAATTATGTACAGATGTGGAGGTCAATAGCCTCCTGACAGCATTTCCCTCTTTTCAAGGCTTTTCTCGACCCTTTGAAAGCTGAATGACATGCTCAAACCAGGAATTCCTTCATGCTTATCTCAAGGTGTTCAGTCCTCCTTACATATTGCCCTTTATTCTCACCCGCCCTGAAACGTACCTCAAATAGAAATGCTTTTTTAATTGGTTCATAGCAATTCCAGCTTCAAACAACAGACAGCACTGGCATGGGTCAAAGAATACATTGCCAAAGGATAGTAATCAATTATAAATGCTTTTGAGTCTGCATTAAGATGTAATTACTTTTAAAAATGTGTGAAAGTGAAGTTTATTCTTCTGAAAATATGAGGGAAGAGGAACTGGCATGTGCTTTTAACAGAAGTGCTTAGAGGATACATCTTCCTGTGCTTTGGCCTTGTAATACATCATGGCTAAGGCTACAGGCACAGCAGATGTCATTTAAAAAGTGCTTGTAGCACATCAGTTTCCTTCTCACTCATGCACCCAGGTTTCTTTCCAGAAATGACAATAGAAGAGAGTGGAGTTGCACTCCTCTTAACATCAGCCTAGATGTGTTTGAGTTAAGCACCCAAATGTAGGAGCCAGAACATACTGTCTTGTGTCCTACATGTACAATGAATGACTGGGTTTATTAATGTCTGATTAGTGACCCCTATTGACAACTAGCAGTACCTTTCTCCAAGAGTGCTCTTGTCAAAATTGATGGCACTACAAAAAAACACTGGTGCTTTTTAATTTGGAAAGGTAGGAGCAAACTGTGGCACCGAGAGCCTCTTCCAAAGGCCATTGAAGCAATCTGGAACTGTTCCATTACACTGTGGATCAACCCTAAGCTACATGCTTCCCAAACCCCTTCCCTGTTGAGGGGATGCTGTGGTGCCTGGGACATCATCCCAGCCATAAAACACATTAGATTAATCCTGGCTCCCAAGTGGATAGCCAGGGAAAATTTCCACTGAACCAGGGCTCCTGCAGTGATTGCACACGTCTGCAGCTGCCTGAACTCTGCTCTTGCTGAAAAAGCAGAGGGGAAATCAATAACCTTTTCCATCTTCCATGCTCTCAGCTCACAAGCCTTCAAGCCTCTTAAAAAAATCATATTTTAAAATTAAATACTAACTATATTGTTTTGAGCAGGTAAAGCTTTTGAGCATGGTCTCCCCTCTTTCTGGGTTATTATTCATAGCTGTTCTCTGGGAGAGACCAGCAAGGTGCAGACCGTCACAGTTGGGCTGTTGTCTCATCTCTGAAAATTTAAGAAATGTGAATAGGCTTTAGATAGACAAGGGCTTTTTCATACCTAGTCTTTGAGTGTCTTGAAAGTTTGCCTATTGTGGGAAAAAAAATGTGGTTTGGGCGTTTCCACTGTTCCTAGCAGTTTGCAAGACTAGCTTTCACAAAAATCAAATTGTAGTGCTGGAGTTACTATAGCCTTTAATTGACTTCTTGTTCCTGTGCAGACTATTTTCATTCTTCCCTCTAACCCCTCCACTGCCACATTCCTTTCATTCATTAGAACTTTCTCATATTAGGCCAGTTTTGCCTAATGGATTTTGAAGGTGTATTCACTACTGGGCAAAAGAAAACTGCTTGTTCTATCCCCAAACCCAAATGCCATTTTATTACATTTACTGATGATCAAAGCAGATGGCTTGATACCTGCTTGATAACAAAATTATGATTTGAGGCCAAAATAAATAGAAACTGAATCTGAAGGGCAAGTTGCCTGCAGCATTTGGCTCCAAATCTGAGAATACATAATGCCACATAACATGCCCTATGAAATGTTGTCTCTTCTGAAAATTCACCATAATGTTTTCTCTTCTGTTTAGCTTTCTCTTCTATCTGGATTAAAACCTAGAGTTCTTATTAATCTTTATCCCTTATAAATCAGGAATAAAAATCTGCTGAGTCTTATGTGTCGGGTTGGTTTTGTGATTTGTTTTTTTTTTCTAACTAGGAAAGGACCTTGAATTTGGTAACCAATTGTTTATACATCTGAGTCCTGTGTGAAAAGTCTGCAGAAACACAAATTAAAAATAATCTTTAAGAAACTCTTAATGTAAGGAAGGGTGTATATTTAACTGCTACTATTTGATAGCTGGGATAAATTCACAGTCTAAAGATGAGTAAGGCCTCTCAGTAAAATCACATGGCAAAGACGTTCTTATTACTTGTGTTCCTCATGAAGCGGGGCGGGAGTGTTGTTTGTTTAGGTTTTTTTGCTAAGACAACTCAAGGAAGACACTTTAATATTTTTATTTTGCAATTCTGTAAAAAGAGGCACAATGTTGGATTTGTGTGTGTAGCAGCTGTTATTTCGAAATACAAGTCAAGAATTAAAGACCTGGCTCCCCTATAAGACAAATATTTAGTTTTGGTTTCAGCAAGCAGTTTAAAAATAGGTGTTCTGGATTTAAACAGAAGAATCAAAACCCTGAGTCAGACAATGTCGTGCCATGCAAGCCACTGTGATTGTCCCAGCATCTGAGCTATCAGGTAGTGATATCTTGGCATTCATCTTGTGAAAGTGGATCTTTGGATGCCCTAACAGAAGCATGCTCTATAAAACAGACCTACCTGAAACAGAAAAGGGGGTTTGAGACAATTTAATATGATGCTATCTCTATGCTGTGCCTTCTGAACTACCTCCACATGTGAGAAAGCTGTGCTCCAATGATCACTTGCTGATATAATCACACACAGAATCACACAGAATAATTAGGTTGGAAGAGACCCACTGGATCATCGAGTCCAACCATTCTCACCAATCCCTAAACCATGCCCCTAAGTACCTCATCCACCCATGCTTTAAACGCCTCCAGGGAAGGTGAGTCAACCACCTCCCTGGGCAGACTGTTCCAATGCCTAACGACCCTTTCCCTGAAGAATCTTTTCCTTATCTCAAGCCTAAATCTCATCCTGTCCCCTGTCACTTGGGAGAAGAGGCCAGCACCCTCCTCTCCACAACCTCCCTTCAGGTAGTTGTAGAGAGTAATAAGGTCTCCCCTCAGCCTCCTCTTCTCCAGGCTGAACAACCCCAGCTCTCCCAGTTGCTCCTCATAAGATTTGTTCTCCATCCCCTTCACCAGCTTTGTTGCTTTTCTCTGGACTCGCTCCAGAGCCTCAACATCCTTCTTGTGGTGAGGGGCCCAGAACTGAACACAGGATTCGAGGTGCAGTCTCACTAGTGCCGAGTACAGAGGGAGAATAACCTCCCTGGACCTGCTGGTCACACTGTTTCTGATACAAGCCAAGATGTCATTGGCCTTCTTGGCCACCTGGGCCACTGCTGGCTCATGCTCAGTTGCTGTCAACCAACACCCCCAGGTCCTTCTCCTCCTGGCAGCTTTCCAGCCAGGCTTCTCCTAGTCTGTACCTCTGCTTAGGGTTGTTGTGCCCCAAGTGCAGGACCCGGCATTTGGCCTTGTTAAACCTCATGCCGTTGGTCTCAGCCCAGCGGTCCAGCCTGTTCAGATCCCTTTGCAGAGCCTCCCGACCCTCCAGCAGATCCACACTTCCACCCAGCTTGGTGTCATCTGCTAACTTGCTAAGGGAGCACTCGATGCCTTCATCCAGGTCGTTGATAAAGACACTGAACAGGACTGGACCCAGGACTGAGCCCTGGGGAACCCCACTTGTAACTGGCCTCCAGCTGGATTTAACTCCATTTACCACCACCCTCTGGGCCCGGCCATCCAACCAGTTTTCCACCCAGGAGAGTGTGCGCCCGTCCAGGCCAGAGGCCGACAGTTTCCAAAGCAGAACGGTGTGGGAAACTGTGTCAAAGGCTTTACTGAAGTCCAGAAAGACATATCCACAGCCTTTCCCTCGTCCAGCAGCTGAGTCACTTTGTCATAGAAGGCGATCAGGTTAGTTTGGCAAGACCTGCCTTTCATGAACCCGTGTTGACTGGGCCTGATCACCCGGTTTTCTTGCAAGTGCTTCTTGATAGCACTCAAGATCACCCGCTCCATGACCTTCCCCGGTACCGAGGTCAGACTGACAGGCCTGTAGTTCCCCAGATCCTCCCCGTGCCCCTTCTTATAGATGGGCACGACATCAGCCAGCCTCTAAGGGAACAAAGTTCAGCAGATGTGATATGTTAGGGTATTGCCACCATGCAGGTGAGGTAGAAACAGGTTAGGAATCCCCCTAATGCCAGCCGCACATGTACTAGGGACTGGTCCAGAGGGGTCCAAATTAATTCCAAGTGTTTTTTAGGGTTTTTTTTCCTGGCAGCCAAGCTTGACAACAGACCTTTTCAGGCCAGACTAACTAGCTAATGCTCCCAAGGTTGCGTCTGAAACAAATAACAGATCAAGGATTTTCTGACCGCTTTTATGTGGAAAGTAGACACTTGCCCAACTTTGGTACAGGCAAAAATCCTAACCTACTTATCAACAGGGTATTTTTATAGCAATTTTTAATCTCTTTTTTTTCCAGTAGCAATAACATGCTTCTGAGTCTTAGCTGTATGTTGTAGATAGCAATGCATCTCAGGTTGCTGAAGGCACAGAGCAAGTGGCAGCATAGTTTTGCATCATATTTATCTGCGATGATCTTTCTGCCTTGTCTTATCACTCTAACGAAATTATGCATTTTATCAGGATGGGAACATTACACCAGCCTTGCTGTTTGAAGATTTCCACAAGATATGTAATCCTTCAAAAAAGCACATCTCGTTTGTCTTAATGCCATGATTTCTCAGTGTGGTTCTTTGTTTGAGGAGTCAGTGTAATCCAAACTTTAGAGTTAAATAAATGAAATTCTTGATTATATCAACAAGATGTTTATGTTTCATGCAGATTTGTTCTTTCATAATCTTTAGCAGGAGATTTGTATCATATTTGGGCTTGGCAGGTTAAGCTATTGAGGCAACAACTAATCAGGATGGCAAAAGTTTTAGATTTTAGTTACTCTGAGGAAAACAGTGCCAGGAGATATACTAACCTTCCTGGGAAAAGATTCATACTATTTTCCTCCGTAAAATACCTTACTTGCTTGTTGAGTTGTGTTTTCATTGCATGGTAATTATTTGAAGTGATCACAGTTCCATATATTCCTTCAATTTTTACTAGTTTTCCTACTTCTTTGCATGCTTAACATTGAGTCTAGACTGCTATAGGAAATACAGTGTTGATAACCTAGTAAATGTTAATGCATGTACTGCTGTCTATTCTAGTGTGAGGACACTCTGAAATCATCTTACTTTGGCAGATTAATTACCCCTCTTCATCTCAGCATGGGTTATATATCACAGCAATATAGATGATGTAAAATCAGTGTTTGTGAACTCATTCTAAGGCTGTGGAAGGAAAAATATCAGCAAACATTGTTAGGTGAAATGGAAAAAAAGCTGAGGATTGCTCTGACAAGAAGTGAGAATTTAAAATGTTTTTACCCCCAAACATCCCATGTCATGTCCGATATAGAGGGGTGACTTTGGACATGGGACATGGGTAATGCTTGCACTACCACTCGAGGTGTGCAAAAGCCAAAATCTGGGCATTTGTTTCCTACCCAGGAATTACAGACTCTCTGAAACTCCTACCAAATTCTCCAAACTTCATTTCCCCTTGACTCCTACAGATGATCATAAAGGCAGATGGTCTGTGGTGTGTCAAAAGAAAAGTTTGTGGCCAGCATGCAATTCAGTTCTAGTTAGTTATTTCTGCAGAGTTGTAGTTAGTTATTTTTGTCAAAAACACTTTCCATAAACTACTGAATTCTTTAAATTATGGCATTTTCTGGACGTCCTACAGAATTCAACTCCACCTTGCCACAAAACACATAGGTCTTGGAAATTATATTAGAGCACCTTTAGGTTCTGTTTAGGTTGATATTTTCCTTATAGGAGTAGTGAATACATTTACTTGCTGTGGTTCAGAAGGTGGCAAAAATATTTACCAAACTGTTGGGCTTCACTTGCAACAACTTGCTGGAGTAGTTTCCATCGTGTAACAAGAGGAAGAATTCACTAGAGATCTATACCTAATAACCCAATGTCCAAGATCTGCCAAAGTCAGCAAGTGAAGAACACAGCACAAGTATTAGAGTCAAAACCCTTCCAGTGCAGAACTGTTCTTTGTTTCTCTGCACATTTTATCCTGTCTAGTTTAAATGGTTTCAGAGGAATCCATTATTTCCCTTTGCATGCCATTTGCTGTTGAATTTAGGTGAACTAGTGCACGATTTATCTTACTGGCTTAGCGACACTTTTGTGTAGTGCAATGGCTGCTTCCTCCCTGATTGCTTGCACCTTGCATTTCCAAGAACTGGCAGAAAATAGTGTTTTCAGAGGCAAAATGGAAAATGTTCATTGGTCATTTATGGAAAAAAAGCCAGGAGCAAAGAAGAGCAGGAGGCTTTGATTAGGAATTGAACAACCCATTCACAATAGTTGTAATTGTCATGAGAGATAAAATTACACTAATTGCTAGTAAAAATACAGGTGATGTCCGTAGCTGTTCACCAACATTAGATGATCAGCTCTCAGCTCAGCACAACTTCCCAGTGCACTGACTAGGACCTGGGGATTTGACAGGCCTAGGCATCTTGAATATAGTTCACTTTCTGCTTCAGCGAGAAGCTGGTTATCAGCACGGTTGCCTACATGGCTATTGCAGCAGTTCCCACTGCTCTTCGATAGTGTAGGTCCTCACTGCTGACCCTCTGCTTAATCACAGACTCTCCTAATAACAATTTCATTTCTTTAATAGGAATACTTTGGAACATAAAGAACATGAGAAAAGCATTTCAGTTTCACATCTGAGCTTAGCAGTGGTATCAGATTTGTAGAAATTCAAAATAATGTGAGTATTCAGTCCGCTTGGCAAGACACCCACAGGCAAATAGATCTTCGTCAGCTACATGTGTGAGCTACAGAAATCTCTGCTTCAGGCTTGCAAACCCCATTTTGGTCTTTCTCTTTGGAATATTCTGTACCATTTAACCTTTGTTCTATTCAGTTTTGAAAAGATGAAGAGCGACTCAACTGAGCATGGAATTACAAGCATTTTAGAAGCAGTTTACAGTATTTCCACAGAAGTTTTCCAACAGGAATGGGGTTTTGATGCTCCAGAGGCTTCCAGAGCTTTGTCAGGAACAGGGTGGCATGGATGGGTGTGGCTGAAATGGGTGTCTAGGTTGATCCCGGATGTGCTAAAAATACATACATCATAGCAGACACTGCAGTGACCCTTTCCTGAATTATACAATTAGTCATGTTGCTGGAGACGCATTTAGATCACAAATATAGAGCAGCACTATGATTTTACTTACTGCTCCAGCAAGTTGTAAAGGAGAGCTACTGATTGACCTGGGCTCAGCTTCCCCTCTGGCTGTTCTATATCTGCCCTACCCTAACACACTCTTTCCTGGGAAACAAAAATAGGCTCACAAATAGCATGGTAAGGAAAAAGCATTGTAAGCATTACCCAGAGAAGGATGTAGTTTTCTCTCTGCTTTCTGGGTGGAGGTGACTTACACCAATGCTCCTGTTCTTTCCTGTTGCACAGGAAGGGGTTCTCCTTTCTTTCTTTTTCTTGTTCTACTCAGCAGTGCACAATATGTAAAAAGCTCTTTCTATATAAAACTGCACCCATAAAAGACATTTTCAAATTGATTTAGCATGACTAACACAAGGGGGGTGGTGGTTTGTTTTTCATACTATAAAATAACTCCTAGTAACTCCTACCTTTATCTTGCACATGGACAGGAAAATATATCACCATCAAAGGGTGACAATCTGGTGGTTTAAATAGCTTTAAAGGGTTTAATTAAAACCTATTAAATAGGTTTAACAGGTTCAAATAAAGAGAAGCACAGAGCTTGGAGCCTTTGTCCAAGGCAGTCTGGAGTGCTGATGAGCATGCTGAGCATATTTATTATTTTATGGAGTGCACACAATGTGCTCATCCCTCTGTAGTACATGGTAATAAAGATATCCACCACAGGAGCAGAAAGTGCACTGGGAACGCTTGTGGTTAAAAGGGAGTTTGCAGGGTTTTTTTTCTGAGTCAATAAAAGAAACCATGGAACTTGCTGGTAAGTATCCATATTTCTAGGTCCATACATACAGAGAGGCAAAGCATGCTATGTTTCGGCTGTTTCTGACACTCAGTGAAACATGGGGGGAAATAGTCAGCCTTTCTCATTACTGTTTTTGTTGAGGGAGAACCCACAGCAACCTTCAGCTGCGTTAGCTTACCCTGGTCCTTGGAAGCTGCTTTTTCAGTATTTCTCTGTGGTGGCTCCTTTTACAGGAGCTGTTTTCTGAGTACCTTGAGCAGGGTTTGTGGAAACAAGGCTGTTTGCTTGGGGAATTAGTAATTCCCACTAGCTCTCTGCCAGTGCTTGGCGTTGGGTCGCGCTAGACACGTGCCTGGGCAAGCAGGAGGAGCGATGGGGCAGTGCTGGCACCGGAGCTGCATTTCCTATCTTCTCCCTGTTCCCTGCTGGAGAAATTGCAGCAGCTCCCTCCCTTTCCTTCCTCTCTTCAGCTCTTGCTTCCAGGCGGCTCCAGCCCACCCAGTTTGTGTTTCCTTTGCAGAACCCAAGTCCCACATTACCCTGGTTGCTGTTCTCCGTTCCCAGGAGCAGCCCTGTCTCCCTTTCCAGCTACGAGGCTTTGCATTTATGGTCTCCCTTCCCTAATGTCTTCCTCTCTTTCCTGTTCTCACATGCTTTTGCTTTCTGCAGGGAGGGTGCTACGCCCTTCTGGCCCAGGAGCTTCTCCTTTTTCCCTTGGTGTCTTCACCCATGCTCTTGCCCACGCTTCTTCCAACTCTTTTATAGCAGGCTGTCCCTGTCCTGTGACACCAGCCTGCCAAAGAGGACTAGGATTTACAGTGGAGAAGTAGAAAGTTGAAGCTAAATGTAAGCTCTCAATGTGTGTGATTTGTATAGTATATTTTCGGGTTGCTGCTCAAGAGAGGCGTGACTGAAAAGAAGGTAACAGCTTGGCAAATGGGAGGTGGTTTCCCACCTCCCTAGGCAGCAGGAGTCACAGGCTTCAAGGTTGCTGGCATCAGGCGGTAAAGAACGTGGCCTCTCTCCCTGCCTTATATAGTTCTTAGCATTGCCTGAAGTATCTGACTTCGTTCCACAGATATTCACCTCAAACATAACCAGTATAACGTTATTCAGACTCCACGTAATCCTTCCAGTTGCTGTTGTGAGATGTTTACAGCTGAGAAGATTCTGAGGAAGAAAACGGCTTATAGAACATCTGCAGAAGTGCAAAAACATTGTGAGACCAGGCTGGAGAAGTGCCTTCATTATTCTGACTTGTGACAATATTGCACAATATTGTCCCTATTTTTAGGGTCACGGTTTTCCTTTTGCCAAGCACTGGCACAGTGCAAATAATTGTGTGCAGACACTATTACAAACATCTGAATGTATGTTCAAGGCTAGCCATGCCTTGTGTATTGCTTAAGTATATTGAAAAATATGAAGGCATGAAGGCTGTGTGGCTTTTTGAGTTTGCTCCAAATTCATGAAGTTTGAAAATGACTTGTTTAATTTAACATCTTTTACTACACACTCTTATCAGCCCCAGCTATTCACTGAATTACATCAGAACCTTGATTCCCACATAAATTCTAGCTGATAGGACTACAGAGGAAAGATTTAAAGCATGAGTCCTTAAGGATTAAATGTACTAAAAAGAGCATTGCTTCTATCAAATTAATTATTTTACAACACAATATTCACAGGGTTTTAATATTTTATTATGTGGGTTTTTTTAAATTCTGGAATGTTTAATTTATAGATTTTGTATTCGTGATCTTAGAGGTTTTGAATAGGAAGAAATTAATTGATAGTTTCAGAAAATGATGTTAAAATTGCATTTAAGCCTCTTCTAATAGTGCATCCTAAACGGAAGTTTTTGTGATCTGGAAGCATCTATGCTTCCTCTAAGATTACTTGCAGTGCTTGCTGGCTTTCTAAATAATTTGTATAGTATGGATTAGTCATTTTCAGCCAACCAGCAACTAGCCTACAACAACAATTCAGCACTGTTTGGTTTTTTTTTTTTTTGGGGGGGGGGGAAGTTTCATGTCACAATTTCAGTTGTAACAATACATTCCAGATGAAATTGCTCTTAAGATTTATCAAAACGATGTAGATAAACCTCTCTGCTTTTAGAAACGTGCCTGTCTTGAATCTGCTGATTTCCTAGCAATGCTTTTCTCTTGATAGTATGCAGCTCTTATGTGTGCAATTGTGTGGGGGGTAAGTTTTTATAGTGGAAATAAAATAAGATGCAGAAATGCAGAGGGAAGACTGAAATAACAAGACTTATCTAAAATTAATCCTATTCCTCGCTCTGCCCTACATTACAGCTTTCTGCATTATTTTCAGAAGGTTGATTCTGCACTGAACACATGCTCCAGACAAAGCAAAATGTTTAGAAATCTGAGATCGGTTGCAAATACAAACATTGTAGCTTTCACCCTTATTAATTTTTATGGAAGATCCAAATGATAAACACTGCAGATGCAGTTGAGATCATGACCTGAAAATCTCTCTGCTTCTTGTGTAACTCCATTAATGCTAGACTATGGTGCCAATGTGTATTGCAGTTTGTAGCCCTCTAGAAAATAAGAACATACTATTATTCCTCTTTTATTAAATGGAAAATGGGACATGGAGAGTGTTTGTGTGGCAAAATGCATAGAAATACCCAAGCTGATCTGAATGAGGCAGATTAAGTTCCAGAAGCTCCATCTAAACTAATTAAACTGCATTGTTCTACGTAGACATTCAGGGAGGATTGAGTAATCTCTACGCCACTGTCATAGCCTTTTATCTTATTTGTGGTGATATAACCAGGAGAGCTGTAAACCAGCAAGCTCAAACACAATTTATAGTAGCTCAATGCTGCAGTGTGGATGCCACAAACATGCTGGTACTCGGGTAGATCCTTGGAGAACCGGCCAGCACTATAACATTACAAACCAGCCATAAACATCAGTGGCAGCTACTTTGTGCATCTTGGCAGAATATTACCATGAAGCTGGGCTGGAAACTGAGCCCAGGTTTCCCAAATACTGCTTATATCACTCTGCCTTCTCTCCTCAGCTGCAAGTGCTCCCAAGGCCTCTGAAAACATTACTAAGAAGGAAAGGCCAGAAGGTCCTAAGCTAAACCTTACCATTGCAGGCCTGTTTCTACATCGGTAATTAAATCTTAAGTTTGTTCCATAAAGAAATGTATTCAGGTGCACTTGAGTTCTGTTTAATGGGCTTGAGTAGAGTTTGAGCAGTGTCCAAAGGTTTTTTTTTCTCTCTGCACGTCGGAGTAGTGTTTGTGCAATGCCTGGTTGATGGGAGATGAACTACTCATCTATAAAAAACACATTTTGTTTTCCTTTGGAGAATGTAGGATCTTTTACACAAAAATGCATTACAAAAGAAGAAAGAAATGTATCTCAAAGTTTATGGTAGAAGGTCATGAACAAGGATAGATAGGTGGGGGAGGAATAAAAGTAGAAATAACAGAAGTGCAAGAACTACACTGAGCTTGGAGAAAGATCAGATTAGAGAATAAAGAGATGAAGCAGCAGTAAATTAAAATGAAAGAATAAACATAATAGACAATGTTGCTACAAGGAAGGAGTAAACAGGTTGTGTCTGTTGTCAGGTAGCAGCTATTTACAGGGAGCTGTAAGAATATCAGTACAAGCTTTTCTCACAAGGACAGCTATAACTTTTTCCAGAAAGGAAAAAATATCAAGTGAAGTCTACAGTCTTCCCACAGATACTGCTGGAGCAGCTGTTACAGGAGGCTCTGTCATGGTCGGGGGTGCTGGCAGAATTATCACTTGCTTCCTGGGAAAAGTTCATTATTTATTTCTGATGCTGTGGAAAGACAGAAAGCAAGAAACTAACTCTGACTTCTTCATGACTTGGGTATCACTGCAAAGACAATTGTAGTCACTCAAACAAACATAATGTAGTATACAAGAAACAAATGTGATATAACAATATTACCTGTAGATTGTGCTGTATAGCCTTGAAGAAGGGAATTAACATTTACAGGTTTCCTCAGGACATCCCTTTTCTCTCAGCAATAGCCTTTTGTGTATTGGTCTGGCTTTGAGTGGGAATATCATATAACCTCATCAGGAAATGTTTAAAATGCTACCTTCTGACTGTTACGCCATCAGTTTGACACAGGCACCAAGAAACCTGTAAAGTTTCTAGTCCAAATTTCCCTTGTCCATTACTTCTAGTTTTATCCTCAATGGATGTAATAAGAAATTTATTCCTTAGTCTTTGTTGCAGCCGCTAACCTACTTGAGTGCTGTTATCACGCCTTCCATTAATATTTCCCACTCTGGGCTAAATAAATCCAATTTTTGCAGTCCTTCCTGAATGGTCAAATTTTTTTCCAGACTCTTGATTTTTAAGGTTCTCCATTAACCCTACTCAGCTCCAGGCATCCATACCCTTCTCGACAGCTTTCCGAAGCTGGACCAATAATTACTTCAGTCATGGCTCATCTGAATGGAGGGATTTAAATATGAACATATGTTCCTGTCTACCTAATGCAAGGTCAAGTGAAAAAATGTCAAACAGGCCATTTTACTTACTATTTCTATAATGATAGTGACTTTTCCATACAAAAATATTTCTTTTCAAAATCAGACATTGACACCAAACCAGACAGCATTTATAGTCAGTAATATATGTAATGGTTAGAACCAATATGTATTTTTAACAATCTAATAATCTTTAAAATGTTTTTATTTTGACTTTTAGGCATTCATTATTGTAGTATCTGTTTCAGATGATGTTTTAAACTTAGTGTTTTGTACTCTGTGGTATTCTATAGTTTATAAACAGAACTGCTGATGTAACATCACATAGTCATTTCTGCCTTTTTTTTCTGTCTTGATTATAGCTATAAAAGGCACCTAATTAACACAAGGTCAAAACATGCTTATCTTAGTCTTCCTAGTGTAAACTTAAAAATAATGAGAGAAAGAGAAGGAAGAAATGATAAGAGCTCCAAGCTTGGACCTTGGAGACTGAAGCCTGCATCAAAAGCTGCAGTTGGAGGACAACTGCAGCTGTTGGTCAGTCCTGGCTGAATTCAGAGACTCCTTCTGAATTTTAAAACCAGAAAGTAAGCTCAGTGTTTAAGTTCATTCATTTCAAAATGACGTCTGAGGACCAAATACAAATTATTGTACTGTTGCTTTAATTTTAGAATAAATGTACCATTTAAATCCAAGCCAGAAAAGACAATAAAGGGAATTTCTGTGGACCTGAAAGAAAAAAAAAATCACTCTTTGTTCATTTTGCCCTTTGTAGTCATGTGTCAAATGTTTTTCAAGCTCTTCTGATTTCTTTCTTGTTTTTCCCTGCCACCTTTATCGTCTTGCTGTCTCTGGGCCTTTCTGCCCTTCCTCTCTCGTCTTTCTGTCCTGTTATCTTTCTCCCAATTCTGATTTCTTCTCACCTTGTTATCTACTTTCAGACATGTATTTTTCTTTTTGGATCTTAACACCACCACCATCGTTTCATTGTTCAGCCCAGTGTCATATCTGAGCACCTTTTAGCTCCATGCATTTTCTCCAGACACAAGGGTGCTACATCACAGGTCATCTAAGATATTTTGGCTATGTTTACTGCCAGAAACCGTGGCAAATGGGGGACAAATGGGGGAGGTTGTGTGCAGAAGCAATTGTCAAGTACATTTTTGCAGTTCCCACATGAGAGTACATTGTGGTGCTCTCGTATCAAAGGGATCACTGAATCAAAAATCGCCAAAACCCAGTGCAATTGTAGCTTTACTTCGTTGTCTGTCACCTGAGGCTGCAGCCAGCCTGACATAAGCAGAAAAAAAGAATCTTTCTGTCTTTGTCTAACAACAGTCTCTAATGGGCCAAATTTCTTTTCTCAATCATTTTTGATCTCTTGCTTTTGTTCCCAATAGGATTCTTCTTAGTCACAACTTAAAATTGCAAATAAGAGGATAATAAACTACCAGTTTTATCACTTCTTTTAATCAACCAGTTGCCCCCAAAATCCTGGTGAGTTTTAAGCATCTTTGCACGTTGCTTTCAACTTGTTTTTGAAGTATACTTAATTATCCACCGTATTAAGAAAACAGTTAATACACAAAACTCTACTTTATTCTACTCTGTTAATCAAAGTTACCTTGATTTATCTCTAGCCTATGATAAAATCAGCAAATTGTGAGTCATAATGAAACTGTGGCTTATATTCCAATTTTTTTTTATTATGAGGAAATCTTGGCTTATCAATATGATTATAACATCATTAAAGGATCAGTAATCTAAGTATTGCAGTGGGATTTCTACAAAGTTGTGCTGATTTAGGAGAAGAATTAGAGTAAGAGTGAATTAGGGAATGAGCTAATTGGCCTTCTAGTACATTTAGCTGGTTTTACAGACATGCTAGTTACTGAGAGATGTTATAACAAACCATATGAAATGTAGGCACTGTTGAAAAAACATTCTGTTTTAGTGCTGTGGCCTTGTGGCATGGGGAATAACAGAAGCTTTGTCAGCAGCTCATAATGAGAACGAAGAGATGGTAAAAATGCTCACTGTTTAGGGAAACAAGACTGCTTTTTGGTTTCTTTTGATAAAATTTATTTTCAAAGTATTTTAAGTGTGGGTTACGAGGCGTAATTCTGACTGGGTAGCAAAATGGTAGGAAAAAAACGTATTTTAAATGCAGTGTGCAAGAGGCTGTGCGTAGCCTGATTGTATTTGTGTCCTGGGGGTAGGGCTGGGGCTGCAGCAGGCCAATAGGGAACGGTTTTAAATTGATATGGGATATGCCCATATCAAACTGGGTCAGCACAAGCTGTGACAAGGCATTATGAAAGCAGCAGTACACCTAGAAAAGATACCCAAGAAAAGTGGGCTCGCAGGAAAGGGGCAACATCCCAGCTGAGACCTATTAGAAATACACAGGTGCCAAGAGGGCTGATAACACCTTACACTTTTTGAAGAGGAGCTAGAAGGGCTTATCTGACTAGACCTTAATATGTGCCTGCAGAGCTCTCACAATTGTATTATGCATTATTTTTCTTTCAGGTTAGCTCTGTGACTCTGTCAGGCCTCGGGTGGTGCTCGTGAAATGTTAATCGGAGCACAGCACACTGAGCAAAGGGAACAGAGCTGACTGTTCTGCCCTGTAGCCAGAAAAAGAGAGAATGCCAGCAGATATTACTGTGAATGGAGTCACACAAGAATAGTGACATGTTGTCCTGACTCAGTTTTTCAATGTCTGTATTAGAGCACGCTAATGTAGCATGACAGGATGTCACGCTCCAAAACTGAAAACACTTGGGGGGGTTAGTCTGTGCAATTTTGTTCTCCCATTCAGTCATAGGGCTTATCTCTTCCTTCCTAAATGTATGAATCTTTGTCTCCCAGTGGTGTAAAATAGTTAAGAAATGCCACTGTTTCTGACTCAATGTAGTTTTTTCACCCCATCGTCTCCTCCCTAACCTCTTTTAGTAGAAAAATATGAACATCTCAGCAGTGAGACTGAAAATCTTATTTGAAGCCAAAACTCTAGTTGAGTTATGCTATTACAACTTTTCAGCACAGCCTGAAGATACAGAAATTATTTTGCTTTTGGTTTAGTGGGTTTGGGGTTTTTTGACAGTTTGTTTTTTTTTGTAATATAGAAACTTTCACTTGCTAACTTCATAGAATCATCTAGGATTTTTAAGACTGGCATCATTCACTGCAGTAAACTATCAACAGCTGGAACTCTACCTTGAGGGCAATGGGGAAAGTCAGTCATCACTCAAACCAGGTGCTTCCCCTGCTGTGTTTTGTGAATTCTCCTCTTCTCCTCTTCCTCTTATACATAAGGATCAGGACAATGCTGGAAAGCCCTTCTGAAATGCTTATACTACCTAGTAAAATTTGTTCCTTCGAGACAGGCTGCTTACTCCTGCAGCCAGTTATTTTTGTTAATCCTCCACCCTGAAGATCCAGAGCAGTTGCAGTTGTACTTGAGGGCAGGAGGAACTAGCAAAAACCTTTTAAATACTCTTTCCTCCCACCCCTCCAAACTAGTCTTGGAGACACTAATGCCTATTGGAAAACAACCTGCAGTCCAAGAAGGGGCAGTGCGGGGGGCAAAGGGGAGAGTGGCATAGTAGATGTTCCTCACTACAGCAGTGAGGGCAAAGCTAAGAAATTTAAGATACAACCTGAGGAGTTTGCCAGCAGAGTTATATGATTTGATTGCTTCTGCTAATAGTCTTCTGAACTTGGTATTCCATGAAAGTCCTTGCTGATCCCCGCTTTATATACCTATGTAGTGCTAAATAGATCTGGAAAGGAGCTGAAGTAATATGATACATTCTGTGTTTATTTCAGAAGATGGTATTCCAAACAGTACCATCAGTACAAGCACTTCTACACCAACATCAAAATCTGGTAAGAGTTCAAATTCACTGTTATCTGGTATTCTGAAGCTGCCATTGCCTTTTTAGCTTTCAGCTTTTCCAGCTGCCGGGAAAAATCAGGTGAATTATTTCATGTAAGATGATTCTCTTTTGAGAAGAAAGGGAAATTAGCAAGGAAAGAGTTAATTTGAGCAGGCTGCATGTTTTGTTTCACTCAAGAAAGGCTAAAACACTGTGAGTTCCTATGATCTTGGGGAGCTGTACAAGTGTGATCAGATATTAACAAATTAGCTAAGACTCATAGTTCAAGAAGTTTTAAGATTGAGAATAACTTGGGAAATAGCATAGATAAAAGTATATGGCAACAGGGAGTAGCTGGTTTGGTGTGGAGTGATGAAAGAGGACATGAATTTGATAATAAAGAATTACACAATATATGTAAATTTTGGGCCTCAGTTAATAGGAAATAATACATTTGCATAAAGTTGTCAATTGCAAAAATGTTACTGATGACTTCTTGAAAATATTCCTGTCAAGATTCACTTTTGGGAGTAAGGAAGTGGCACCAGTGCCCTCAGTTTCAAAAGATACATTTTCTCTCTCTCTCCTTTGTGATTGTTTTAACTAGATCAAACTTTAAGTCCTAAAACTATGAAGACTTAACCAAGAAAATAACTGCTTCACACGGTAAAGGTCTTCGATTCTGATTTACATCTTCAATTGGCACATTCAGTTCTCTTTATTATGAAGTTTTGTAGTTAAGAAAAATCAATATTGACCATATTTCATTCATCTTAGCTAAATATCAACTCTTTTATTAGTCTGAGTATTGAAGAATTCTGCATTTAATAAGGGATGCACGTGAGAAAAGAAAACTTGGACACAGGATTCTATTTTTTGATAACAAGAGATACTAATTTTGGAGCTGAAAGCACTGAAATAACGATAATGTATACACTAGAAGTGCTAGTAATGGTGATAAATAAGACCCAGCCAGGTGAAGTATGCATATGTTATGTTTATTACAGCAACAGAATTAGTCCTTTTTTAAATCGTGTTGCAATTCTTTTACATTTCGAAAACCCTGGTGCTCGTGTCTGTTTCAAGGACACGGAACATTAAGGCCCAAAACCTCACAATGAATGAATTCTTCAAATGTTTCACTGAAATTTCTGTTGCAGCATTTTGGCACAGAAGGGAAAGCAGTATTGTTATTTCTGTTTATGAGAAAAATATCAGAAACACACAATGAGATTAAAGCACTTTGTGAGTGTGAGTAAGCTCCTAAGGAGATCCATTCTCTCAGGCACTGTTATTCTATGTGAACAGCTAGAAAACTGAGAACAGAGGAAGAATATAAGTTATGTTTTAAAAGTTCTGATGTGAACATTGTATTTAGAAGTACTTAAGTCATATGAAAGAAAATGACGTGTCATATCATCATTTGTTCTTATTCTTTCATGTATTCCATCCATAAAAAGTGCTAGAAGAGGAAGTGGGACACGTGTTGGTTTGTTGTCAGGGTTTAAAATGAGCCTCTCTAACTCTCTGTTTGTACTAGATTACAGAAATGAAAGCTAAATTCTTAAAATTATTAGTTACAATTTTTTTTTTTAGCCCAGGTTCCTTGGCAGCAATTTGGCTAGTCCATTCCCTGAAGTATGTACCAGGGACGCATAAGACCTGCCCTGTGCCATCCGTGACAGCAAGACACACTGATTTAAAACTTGTTATTGCCTTAGTAATTTTTGCACAACTCTACTCCCCATTCTTCCATACCAGCAGCAGCTGTAACTGATCCTTGCTGCCTGAGGGAATCCTTTCCCCTCCCCTCAGCTTCCAAATCTCACCCCTCTGGAGAAGAGTACTACCAGGAGTTACCTTGCAAAGGGTACCATGTTCACCCTGAAGAATATCACTTACAAAAGAATACTATACATCTCATCTATAATGTCCTAAACTTTGCTGCACACTTCAAAGGAAGCCCTGCCAGCTGCTCTTTTTTCCCCAGAAGAAATGGGTGCAGAGGAACAGGGTCTGGGAAAACTAGCTAGAGAAGAAGACTCAGCCGGGGCTTGAGATGGACAGCAGGGAGGAGAGATAAAAATTGCACACAGACTGGGAGAGTCTCTTCCCCTTTGGTTCCCTAGTATATAAGCTGTGTTTGCATGTATCACTTCTGCATCCTTCCGTAGAGTTTACGTCCCACCTCCTATTAAACAGGTATGTGACAAAGCGCTGGTCAGCAGTCTAGTCCAGCAGCATAGTGAACCCATCCATTCACAACAGGCTGGTTTTCCTCCTCTCCTCCCTTGGAAGTCATACCAAGCACCTTTGTATAACTCCCAAAGAGCGTATGACTTCCTTAGGGAATGGTTGGAAGGTACAGCTTCTAACCTGCAATGGGCTACTTGCAGATATGCACTTTGAATCCTCTTTAAAAATGTGCATGTAAGTAAGCTCTGCAAGAGACAGACTTTAAGAAGAAATTCATTGCTTTTGTGAGAGAAAGCAACTAGGGGTTTTATGCATGACAAAATAAATCAATAAAGATGTGAATGCCTTTCTTGCAGGAATGGAAGTTGTGAATGTGTTAACTTCACAACCAACAACATTGCAAGCATCAGTGCTGACAACGACCACAAGCAGAGCTACAAATGAATCCATCACAAGCAGTAAGTGATAATTTCTTTCAGCTGATTGTTGATGCTGTTCCAGTGGATGTTCAGGAAATTAAGCAGCAGTGCTTCTTGGCTTGGGAATTTGTTTTATAGATAGTAAATTCTGGTGAAACCTTGTAGGTGTGCAAGGAGCTTCCTCCTGGTCATGCTTAAAGCAGCTCCAAGGCAGGCCTTGTAACTGCATTATCACAGCAATGATATGACCCACCTAGGGTACTGAGATTAGCTTCTCTACAGTGAAAGAAGCCCTGTCCATGTTAGTTTTCAATTTAAATGAAATATTCTCTTGATAATTTAAAACTAGGCTGCAAGCAGGGCAAAAGGTGTGTTTTGTGTGTGTGTGTATGCAGAACTGAGGATATAATTTGAATGTCATTTCTTTATTAGACCACAAGCTTTTCACACCTAATGATACCCAGCAAATATCACAAGGTACAACAACACCACCACCAGTAAACGTGACCACTACAGCAGAAGATAAAAGCGACAACACAACAAACAGTGAGTGATAATTTCATTGTATGCTACATTTGTGTAAAGCAGTGTGGAGCAACAAAAGGAGGTCAAAAAGAATAGTTTGGGTTATGGATTTGGAGGCTTTGAGAAGCAGAGCTATTTATCCTACAAATTATCATATGTATCTTTAATGAATCTTGCCCTTGTGGAGGTAATCTAAAGCCATTGCACAGGATTTTTATCTCCCTGTAACCAGCAGAGATGCATTTGGAAGGGTTTAAATTTTTTTAATTTCTTCAGTGTTTTGCTTTTTTTTAGTAAATATTTCATCAAAAATAAATTAATCTATGTGATCAGAGTGGTGTCAGAACAGAATCCTTGGGGTTTTTTTTATTTTTCTATATATTGCAATGCTACAGTTGATTATGCTCTGTATTATGAGTCACAGTACTGAAAGCAGAGAGGTAACACTAATTGCCTTGCATTAATCTTAGGAAATACTTTTATTCCCTATAAGTCTTCAGAATAACATATGTGTTGGTCCAGTGCATCAGATTTGGATTGCAGAAAAAGAAAATTGATAAAAAAAAAATCCCTTGTATCCAGCAAGTAGTTGGATTAAATTTAAACATTCAAAAGGAGCTCAGTAAACTTCAGATGAAATTGTCTCATAATTTTGTCTATGAACCACACTGTAAATATTTGTTCAAGTCTTTTGCTGAACCAGAGCCTTGAAATACCCCATTGTTTATATTTTAAAATAATCTGGGTGCTTAACTCAGCAGCCAGTGGTACACCAATGTTCTCAGAATTGATATTTAAAATATATCAAACTGTGACAAGTGATTAGAACTTGACTTCTCTTCCCTTGGTTGCCTTGACTAAAAAGAGACTCCTATGAAATGGTCTGCATGCTTTCTCTGTGCAAATTCTCTTTTAAAGACAAACCTCATGAACCTGAGCCTGCTAAGCTTCCTGGAGAGCAGTCACCCTGTCATTTAGTGGTTACATCTTACTGATGCAGCTTTTCTGCTGTGTTTGGTGTAGGGAGCACTCTGACTGTCAGCCTGAAGTCTTTTGGTTTTTGGCTTGGCCTTTAAATGCCAGTCTCCGTGAGTCACAGAATAGTCTTGGCAATGCACAAGCTGCTGAAGTGATACTGAAGAGTACAAAGAATCTTTTTTAACTTGCATTTGTGACCCTGTGGGCCTGTCAAAAGCCCACAGCATGATGCATCCTGTTACGGTTGCGATTCCTAGTCCTTTCGCGTTGGCGGAGGTTTCTGGCTTGTGGGTACTGGAGCGGCACAGCCACCTGGAACTAAACCTTGGTGACAGGTAAAGCTCTTGGCAGGGGAAGGAAAGCTAACAAGGAAAGGCATGCCTGCCAGTGAAGCTTAGCTTTGGACACAGCTCTGCACTGATATCCTTAAAAACCAGTGCTGAGGGTATGATGGTGCTGGAGATATAATGGGCCTGGGTACGAAGTTTTCACCAATGCATTTCCTTGCTGTTCCTTTTGTGTTCTCTTCCCACCAGCTAGAGTTCAGTCTCTAGCTGGTTGAGTTGTAATTTGCTTTTAAAACTCCTCGTTTAAGATACCCCCCCTAAACTGGTGATAAAAAAGATTGATAAATTAACCTAAAAATAGGGCTTACTTGCCTCTCGCTCCACTTCATAAAAAAGAAAATGAAATAAGACATTGGTAACTGCCCTGTATTAAGAGACTTTGTGTTTGCTCAATGCTAAGTAATATTTGGGAAAACTATGTGTGTCAAAACTAGTTTTAGCATGTTTTAAGACAAAATTCTGGTTTACCTTTCAAGAAAACCATGGCCCTGACTTCAGCACAAAGGAGTGGGATAGGGCACGAGGTAGTGGCTTTGCGACAGGGTGTCGCGCAGGGGCTGTGCAGACATGTGGCCAGTCCTTGCAGAAAACCCGCAGACCCCCCGTGCTAGCTACAGCCATCTCTCCGGTTCCACCTCACACGCTGGCTTCACTGCGTCCTCTCAACATTTCACTAGCGCTCTCTTCTCTCCCTTTTTGGGCTGGTCAGATGGGACTGGGGCAGAAATTGGCAGTGCCTTTTTGACATTTCAATATTTACCTTTACTACGTCTGATTTTTAATGAAAAGCAGGTGCCTCTGCTGGTTTATGATGGAGGCTATTGCTTTATCTGCTTCAACCCTAGTACAAGGTTCAGCAAGTAATCACATTCATACAGCAGACATTTGACAGGGCTTCCCGTCTTCACTGCAATTTCTGTGGCTGCTGTCACCTTGTATTATAGATTCAGCAAAAGCCCCCAGTGCTCCATACGCTGTGAAATCATGCAGACAACTTTGTCTTTTTTTTTTTTTTTAAAGTCTTCAGTATTCTTTTCCTCTGCAGGCCATAACTACAATCTCTCCCTCTTTGCCCTCCTGCCCTGTTTATTACATTGGAAGCCAGCAACTACACTTGTCGCCTTAGCCTTCTTATTTATTAATATCAGGGGTCAAGTCCAATAGTTCATGTTCAGTCAGAAAGTGGCCTCACTTCTGCAGTCCAGGCCCTCAAACAAGAGTTTATATGGTGCCACACTACAGCAAGTTGTATCTGCGATGAGGATTTCATATCCTGGGTCATCTGGAGTTATTAAAGAGAATATGAAATGAAATGCAACAAAGGGTTCTGTTCTTCCTCCTTTGGGTATGGAGCAAGCATCTCATACAAGGTCGATGGTCAAGGTATTAAATTACAAGTAAAAGTGGGGTTTGGGCTGTTGTGTTTCCAATGTATCTCATGTGACTTTCCTGGATGATGATACATCATGGTGCAATGAGATACCAAATATTAAAAAAAGTGAGAAAAGGAGAGAGTGGAAGAGATACTTTTTCTTTTTTTTTAACAAACTACTGGTAATGCAGAAGGAAATTGCACTTCAGTAGAACTACCAGAAAAAGGGTTATGTATTGCTCAGTTGTCCTCAGGTTGTTACTGCATGCTGTAGGTAAACACTGAGTATAGTTGGCTGCTGAGACATGTTAGGTGGAGAGATGTTTTAAAACATGTATTTTTAAATATTTGTGGGTTTTTGCTTACCAGAAAATGTAAAGCTGGCAGACAGCAGTTGTGATCAGCTATGGATGTAAATATTAAAGCCGAGATCTGTTTGGTTACCTCCCTAGCCAATCTCCCTTCCTTTGAATGGGTGTAAAGTTGAATTGATTTTACTATACTAGAATTTTTCAAAGCTTTAATGAGGTACATTCATTAGTGCAAATGTTTTCTTAGGCCGTTGATTATCGAGGTAACATTTATATGTGTGTTTATGCTAGAGGTATGAGATCAAGGGAGAAGGTTTAGTCTTCCATCTAAAAAAGCCTTCATGTTGATGTTTTCACGTGGTTTGGGTGCAGTCCCTTCTGCCCTGTAAAGGTGTTTCCTTGATTCATCGACTGGTCGAGTAAGATTTTAACACGTATACAGATGTCTGCATTCTTTGCAGCACATATACACAGACTACCTGCCACTTATTGAAGCATCTTATGATGTCAAGTTAGTTAGGTAACAGCCTGCTGTAAATAAAATTTAAAGTACTGCTTATACATAGGTTAAGTAGAAAATCATGCTAAGATCGAGTGAGGATATGTGTCAAATTTCAGCTGGTTAAAGTGAAGGGTTTTCAGAGCACAATAAGTAAGGAAATACTGAGGCTCAGACAGCAGCTTTGCAGAGCAGCTTCAGGTTCCCTGTTGTTGATTATCCCTTTGACAAACCCATGTTAACACACTGTCATTTATCCTATCAAAAAATCAGCAGGGAGAGCTGCATCACCATCAGGGAGTTCTGCCACTGCAGCAATCATCCCCATTTGGGCAGCTATTTTACAGTCTTTACTGCTTTACCATTTTTATTCGTAATCAGCTGTCGACAACAAACCCATTAGTGGATGATGTGAGTGCTTTTGCAGCAGCAGCACCCCTTCTCTGCTGTGCTGCTTTTCTGTGAGCCCAGTCCTCCCCTTGCCAGGCAGGCAGAAATCTGAACTGCAGCTGGCTGAGCCGGAGCGTGATGAATTACTGCAGCAATGTGTCAGTGGAGATGGCAGAACTGAGTCACCGTGTGCCTGCGCAGAGTCCCCCGCCTGTTCCTGCGCAGGGCACAGGCACTGCAGTAAGGACTTGTGCTATCTCCTCCTGTTGAGATCAAATTAAACCTTGCATAGATATGAGTTATGGGATTTACCAAAAAGGCAGATTCCTAGCAGGCGTACTGTGCTGTCAGTGATGCCATTGTGTACGCGAGCAGTTGCTGGATATGGATGCTTCTGTTCCCACAGGCTTTTGGCACAGAAGCTTTTTGATCAGCTAAGTATGTTGATGGGAAAGCCTATGCTGTGTATTAGGCATAAGGCTTGGATGCTGCTTTAAAGCCACTTCAAAGCCACAAATTAGCAGAGAATTCGGTTGCTAGGATTTAATCTTGCAGAAACGCAGTGGAATTAAAGGAACCTTCACCACCATGTTCCATTTTTCATCTTGGGAGTGGTGAAAATTGGCGCACAGATTTTTGCACCGTAGCATGCCTACACCTAGACCCTAGACACCAGAAGGGGGGAGGCTCTTCTACGGTCCGCTGAAATAAATGCAACAAGCTTAATGCCAAGCTGTGAAGGTGAAGGTATGAGTCATAGCTGGTGCTATTGAGTTCCTGGGAGAATCTTACCCAGGCTGAATTGAAAAAAAAATTTAATGGAACCACTATAATTCCTCCTCTCCTGATCCCCCACCAAGGCATATCCAGCACACAGCCCATGTTCCCAACAATGTGTTCTCACAACTCCCAAACACAAGAGAAGCACCCGGGGCTGGGCTGCTGCTGGGACTGATAGGGCACTTGGAATGTGTGATCCCCATGGGAAAACAACTCTCTATAGGATTACAAGGCAACTGGCTGCCTCCCTTCTCATGTCTCCCACACACCTGATTGTTTTGCAGTATTCACAAGGCACATTTGTGTTCAGATGTCTCTGCATATGAAGGCTCACTGTTACTCTGCCTTACTTTTCATTCTCCCATGAAGCTTTTACTAACTTATGACAAGGAAGCAACAAGGTGGTGGCTGTTAATGTTAAAATCCCATGCATCTTAAAGGGAGAGGGTGTTGGTTGACAACTGACTGAACATGAGCCAGCAGTGTGCCCAGATGGCCAAGAAGGCTAAAGGCATCTTGGCTTGTATCAGAAACAGCACGGCCAGCAGGACCAGGGAGATGATTGTGCCCCTGTAGTCAGCCCTGAAGAGGCTGCACCTCAAATACTGTGTTCAGTTTTGGGCCCCTCACTACAAGAAAGACATTGAGATCCTGGAGTGTTTCCAGAGAAGAGCAATGAAGCTGGTGAGGGGACTGCGGAACAAGCCTTACGAAGAATACCTGAGGGAATGGAGGTTGTTTAGCCTAGAGAAAAGGAGGCTGAGGGGAGACCTTATCACTGTCTACAACTAGCTGGAAGGAGGCTGTAGTGAGGTGGGTGTTGGTTTCCTCTCCCAAATGACAGGCAATAAGATGAAAAGAAATGGCCACAAGTGGTACCAGGGGTGGTTGACATTGACACATACATTTCAGATTAGACATCATGAAAAATTTCTTCACCAAAAGGTTATTGGGCACTGGAGCAAGGTACAATACTGAGGTTTCCAGGGGGAGACAACAGTGAGATTGCACTTCTCATCACTAGAATCCCAGTGAAAAGTTTGAGTAATTAAGGTTCTCTTGTATAATTTTAAGTACAGCTGCCTTCCATGCCTTGACCTTCAAAGACACCATCCTTGACTGTCCAGCTCCTCTCAGTCACCAAAGTTGTATGAATCCCCTGACTTAAGTGGCTTCAGCTCAATCTTTCTTAGCTAATTGATTTTTGAAGCTTGCCTCTCTAAGGTATTTCACTTAATAAACAAGAGAGGAAGGGAAGTGCCAAGTTAAAGATGGAAGAATAGGGAGCTTTGTGTGCTGGGATTTGTTTTTCCTGAGAAAAGCCTTCTTTGAGGGGGCAAACTGGTAATCGGAGTTTCTGAATAAAGCGTGTGATGAAGCATTCCTCAAGATTTATATCTTTGTGTGTGCATGGTATTGCCCTTGCTTGACTAAAACATGTCTTAGTTTCAGTGTTTGAAATTCATAAGAAGAGGCACTGGAAACAGTTTACAGCTCAGTCGCATCTCTGATTTATATTAGAAAGGAAGTATAAGGTTACTCTTGGGCACCCCCTATGTTTTATTCAGTAGACACTGTCTTACCTGTTGTTATGCTGAGATTTGAGAGTAGACATAGGAATTATCAGCTGTGCTGGAACAGCTTAAATTCTTCTTGTTGTCATTTAGTGATCTTCAGTTCCATGGGTTCAGGCGGTGCCTTGCACCATCATCTTGGACTCACCTTTGGATGCAAATCTCGTGACCCAGATGGCCTTGACCCTCTATTGACTCTATTAGAGCAGAAATAAGACAATTTAATCTTTCATACATTAATTTTTAGGCATATATTATTTTTCCTAGCACTTAACAACACAGAATGAAACAATTAATTCTGCATTTAGTTGCAATCCTAAAACTTTTTACACAGTATGTGACAGTTGCAGCTGAAACTTGCTTTTGTTGCCCTTTTTTCTTTTTATTAAGATTAAAAATAAAGGGCAGTAAGCAAGCTTCTTTCTTCTGCTCATGTTTTTCTTGGTGCAAGACTGTCTAGTTATTCTGGGCTCCCAAGTATCAACTCTAGGCTGTCTTCTGGCACAGATGTGAGGCTGTTTCTGATGCTACAACATGTTTTAAAGATGGCTTGACTATGCCAGTAGTAACAACTCCATAGGGATGATTCGTCGCTTGACAAGCAGTTACCAGAAGCTGTAGTGCTTTCTGATCTTAAATCTCTTATATGATGGCAGGAACATTTGTCTGAAGTATGGTCCAGGATCTAAAACAATGCTTATACAGGTGTGTCTTACCTGAACATCTTTCTTCTTTCCAGCTACACAAGCAAATGCAACACAATTGGCACAAAATCAGAGTTTGGATGTTTCATCTACTAAGGGATCATCTTTTTCTTCTACAACCTCTCTACAAAAAACTACTTCTGCTCCCAGAACTTCAGGTAAGTCTTGAAAACTTACACTCTATTTTCCTATACAAACAGTTAAAAAGATGCAAACAGTTTCAAATCTCCTCTTCATTTGTTGTGCATTTTCCTGGAATGAGGGCCACCTCATGCAAGGTATGCTGTGTCCATGTCATCTAGCTATGAAGTTACAATGGGTGATGAGTGAACCTCAGAACATTCAGTTGGGATACTCAATGTCGTTACAGGAGAATATAAATTACAAAAGATAATAACAACCTTTATATATACTGTATGTGGTCATTGCGTAACATTGACTGCCAGAGAAGATCATCAAGATAAATCCTCTGGCTGCAAAGCAAAGGAGAAAATAGCTATAATTTTTACAATTGTTAATAAAACTGGAGGGTGTGTTAATGCATTCATCAATAAAATGACATTATTCAAAGTACAACACGGTCACATGCAAGGTCAAAAATATATTGATCCTTCCCAACTCCAGTCTAGTGTTTTGGTGTGTTTCAATGTATTTATCCGCTAAGCAACATTGTGGTGAAGGTAGATGCCAGGTCATGAGTGTGGTATTTATCATGCTTCTGACTGACTTAACTTTCCTAGAGCCTGAAGACCCACTTATTCAGGTTTTCTTAAAGTGTCTCGAGCATTTAGTTCACTCAATACTTACTTTTAGCTACATGCATGCAAATCCAATAAGGACACTGATTTTGTTTGCATATCCCAATTATTATTAACATTCAACATTCCCCAAGGGGTACAAGACTTTTTTACAGCCTCTGGATTGTGTTTGTAGGAGATAAGGACATGCATTTACTGTGATTTTTCCTCATACAGGATAGGATTGGATATGAAAGCAGAGTAATATTATATGCTCAGTACACACTGAAATTCTTAGAAGCATACAAGGAAAGATATAATAATAAGCATTTTAAGGAAGTTGGGGTATTTTAAGTTTTATTCCAAGGCCACTGATATAGAGGGGATTTTTTGCAATTATTTCAATAAGCCTATGCACCAGAAAGTATACATTGTGAGCTGTAGTTACTTGATTATTCTGTTAGGCTTTGTGCGTTTTGGCAGACGTGCATGGTGTGGGAGGCTTACCAGTGGTACACTGCAATAAAGTAGTAAATTACAATGTCTTTTAATTAAAGGTTCTCTTACACAGGTACACTCTGCAGGTTAAAATGGAACTGTAATATGTATCTGGCTAAGGATCCCCTGAATCCTGGTTCTTCTAGTCTCAGCACCCTAAAGAACTGACCTTCTCACTACCATTAGACTATTTCTACCCATCTCTTTGCAATTCCCCATTCGTTGGCTTCTATAGGAGCTGGATACTTTTTGTTCCCCAGAGCAGACGCTGGTATGTGTAACTGGCTTGGTTCTGCAGCCCACAGGGGACAGCAGACCTTGCAAGCTCCCAAGCCACAGGTTCTGCATGGGAGCTCAAGTGAAGACAAATTAATATGAAGTTTACTCAAAACTGAATGTCTCTATTTGGTATGCTCAACTGAAACAATTCAACTGGCTAACCTCAATGCAAAAGAATATATTTAGTTTTGAGACCATTTTCCATTTAAAAAAAAAAATGCCGTTTTGGTAAAAAATTCCCTTTTTGTTGCAGAGAAAGAAAAAAGCACATTTTTAAGAGAAGTTTCCCATCAGTCCTATCAAAAGATCAGGGTGTGGGAGGAGTGCCACAGAGAGCTGGAGAGTGACTGAAATGAGTGGGGGAGTCTAGAAAAGAACTTGGAGAAACATCAGAGAACAGTATTGCTGTATTAAAGAAAACTGAAATCACCAGCCACGAAGAAGGGGCTGCGTAGTTCTCACTCAGGCTAGAGAAGGCGATAGGGACTGTTTTTAACAAAGAGGTCAACCTGCATGTGCACCATTGACACATACATTTCTCTAACTTTGGCTGTCATGTATAATATACCTCCTACTCATTCTCTGCCTCCACAGAGGATTGCTTGCTAATATTTAATTTTCTCCTTTTGTTTAATTAATGAAAAATTTGAGATTTAATGGATCAGTCAGAGCCTAAATTCATCTGAGAAACTGCAGGTACTATAGCTTTTTATTATGTGACCTAAACGACAAAAAAAATAATAGAGCAATGCAAGCTTAAGTTCACCCAGGAGGGTGATAAGATCAAATGATCTATTATAATAAACTGTCAGATGAATCAATCTACTGCATCTATTGATATCTTCATTGCACTCCTCCAATTATAAATCCTACTCACTTGATTCACAGGAGGCATCTCCCTTACAAAAATTCTTATAAGTAAGACAAAGAGGATTCGACTCTTTCTGTACGCAAACTGTGTAGGAACTTTGGATAGTGATATTAGGTAAAAATTACCCACCAGGTCTTCAGCTTCCTCACTAAGAGAGAGACGTAAAAATTGAAGTGCCTGGGAGGTAGAAAACACAGCAAAGCCTCAGGTAGCACAATTACAAATCCATAGCATGCTCAGGGCAAGGAGGGTTTTTTAAAGTTCTTAATTTTGCTTTGATTCATATTGTGGTATCCCCTCTGTGTAATCAGCCAAATTTATTCATTTGTTTTGCCAGTGAACACAGTTTAATGTGGCTACCCTCCAAAAACAGTAGCAGCAAACTGCAGGGTGTCCAGGCTGCTTAAGTAGTGATTGTTGAAGAATAGAGTGGGGAGAGGTTAGTTACTGGTCTCTTCTCCATCTGTCAAGTTTCTAACTAGCACTGAACTGACTCAGGCAGGTATTTTCAAATCAAATCACCATCATGTGCCAATTTTTTTATCCTTGTCCTCCTTATGGCACAATAAGTACTCAGCACAGCCAGTGTTGCACACCTCACTTTTCATGATGAATCTGGAAATATTCCCACGTTATTTATGCAGAGCATCTGCCCCCTAACTTGCAGCACGAAAGGATGTGGTAAGCTCAGAACAGGCAGCTAGAACAGCTACAGTAACTATGTTAGCAAGGAAAATGCTGCCTTTCCTTCCGTCCTTCTCATTTTGTAGAACAGCAATGTATGAGCCCACCACCAAAAAGGGCACTGGATGGTTATTTAGAAAATGCAAACTGAAAGTACCTGCTGAACTGCTCTGATAAGCACAGCTTTGTTTGTGTGGTAAGGCCAAGCAATATCTGAACAGAGAGTGAGCCTTACTTGCATGCTGGAGAGCGGGGGAGAGAGAGAAAGGCACAAGATTTTTCCTATTTAATTTTTTTATGCTCTAGCAGAGTCTGGGTGTGATATCTTTGAGAAAGATGCTTGTAGTTTTATTGTGTAGTTGTGTGCAGTTTTTAAAAAATAACAAAGACTCAGGAGGCTCCAATAGTTCTTGAAGGAAGGGCAAGGTGCTGCTGTCATGTTTCCTACCTGGGATCAATTCTTCTGTTTGGGTTTATTAAAGTGTCGAAGTCTGGCTAGGACAGTAGTGTGGGGTTTGGTTGTGCCTGTCGATACTGGCCTGCAGGTCGCCCAATCATTCTTGTTCGCAGAGCCTAATGTCATCTGCATACAGCTTTGACAAACTTATTTGTATTGGGGTGAACTTGGACATTAGGCTTGGGCTTGACATGTTTCTACAATTTATTCATTTGCTCTAGTTTGAGCCAAGATCATTCACTTCTTTTGCAACAATGAAGTTAAGGGAAAATGTGTAATTTTGTTATAATCTTGGGGAGTCTTCTAAGGAAAGCTCAACTCTTCGCAGGCTCCAGATACAAGGCTTGAAGCGTCTTAGATGAGTGTCCTATTTGTAAGACCTACAAGGTTTTCTGCCTTTCTCTAAGGTTATGCACACACAGGGCTTTACTGTTTGCTTGTTCAACCATTGCTGTGTGATCACATGATATTTTTTCCATGGAATCCCATTCCTTATGGGCTGAAGGAAAAGTATTATTTGGGTAACAAGAAATCATATGATTTTATGATGTTTCCTTGTGCCAAATAAGTGTTCTTCTATGTTCTGTACTGTGTGTCATTCCAAATATCCTTTGACAGGCAAGTTATTGACTTCCCAAGAGCTTTTCCTTGGCCCTTGTTGTTAATGTTGCCCAAACATGCTATAAACAGTGCCTAATGAATCATCACAGAGATCCTCTCTGAGCAAGGTGACACTGCTTTTTGCAGATGGATTGATGAGATGATAAAAAGCTTAGGAAAAAAAGTCTCCTGTGGATCCTAGGAAGCCCGAGTGAGAGCATCGTGTACCTTCAGAGTACTTAGCATTACTAATATTTAGTATGTTCAAGGAGAGCTCTTGCTGCTGACTTTTAAGTACTTGGCTTTTCAACCGGAACATGCTTTTCATGCATGTTTGTGATTAAAATGCAGTTAAATTTCTGCATATACCATTAGCAAAAGTGGTTATTTGCACCCCAGTGGCTCAAGCAGTCTGTGTTTTCAATCAGGTGTAGAGAGGAGGAAATCCAAGAGCAGCCATTCTGGTTTACAAAGAGTACATTCACAGCAGTAAGTAATGTGCTTCACTTGTGTTAAATCTTGGTGACAGGAACTGTCTTTGTGCAGAGCATCAGTCCGCAGCACAGAAAGTGCAGCAAGGGCATAAGAGTGGATTTATACTCCCTGAGGACCCTAGTCAGAGAAGGAATGATGCAACCTCAGGCACTCAGGGAAGAGGGCTCAATTCTTGGCCAGAGTTACGGCTGCCTTCATGCCACTCCCTCTGCTGCATCTCAGCCTGGCACAGCTCAAATATGGAAGATGTGCTGGTGGGTGACATCCCCCCATGGAGCACTTGGCCCAGGGTCAGATACACCACGTTCCCCACAGATGCTGTGGCAGCAGTGAACCATGAAGACACACAACAAGGGGACTTTTATGTTGCCCTCCAGCTTAAAGGAAGGTGAGCAAGTGCTGTAATATATACCTCAAAAAAACCTAGCAACTGTTGGCGATATGGTGCCTGAGGGAATTTTTCCATGGTAGTTCCAATAATCCAGTGTGAGAGGCCTCACCAGACAGGCAGAGTGCCAGTCACTCACCTTTGGCAAAAGACAGTCTTTCTTGTACAAACAGAGAAGTTTTTTACTGCCACTTCACACAGGTGGATATTCTCAAAGACACAGGCAAGTTAGGTGTCCAGCTCTGTTTTGCTTTAGAGTGATCATGGGAGAGATTTAATGCAACGTAGTAAAAATCAGTGGAACTGGTGGTTTCTGTGGCTAGTCTTCAAGTGCGAAGTATTCACAGCTGCCTTAATTTCCAAGCATGCTACAGTCTAGGCACACAGAAGCAGCAGCATACTAACAAAAAAACTGACAAAAAATTAGTGTTCTGCACCAAAAACTTGTGAGTAGGTGAAGCTAACAGTTGCACGTCAGTAAGCATTGTTCACAGCACTCTGCAAGGTCCATTTCATTACCAATGCTCCTTGCTCCTGCTGTTTGTCAGCCTGCTGGTCAAAGGCACTGAGAAAATTAATGAAGATTAAGACTTGAAGACATGTCTCAATTTAGCACTTTGGATTCTTTTATTAAAACGCTTATTTGTCAGTTAAATTACAGCTATTCACTTCCAGGCACTTATTTGGTTTTGGCAGGAGGAATTTTTTTAGGAATGTATCAATTAATTCAGGATTTTCTCCTCTTAAGCAGAATAATAACCCAGCATAGGCTATGCTTTGGATTCTGCTCTCATCTATAAGGGATGTCTGCAGAATTTCACAGCTCAGACTTTCTGGGCTTGGGAATAGTGTCATCCTGCCAGCTCTGGCTCGGCATTTCCTGTGGGGTTACTGAGCACATTGCTGGAGTCTGACAGTTTGTGTGATGTGAAGAATGTGAAGACTTTGGAAATCTAACCTTAAAATACCTACTTACAAAACCTTTCCTTCTCTTTTATTGCAGGTCTTCACGTGAGCCCAACCACAGAATTGACAAGTAAGAGCTCCATGCACACTGATGAAAAGGGCTGCCGTGGGGTGGGAGTGGGGCAAAATGTTTATGGAACAAGGAGACTTTGGGGGAAGAATGAGCTTGAAGTGTAGTACAGAAGAGCAGAGAAGTGATGCTCAACTTGTAGCAATGAGTAACTTTCCTGTGATTTCGACTGAATGCCATGTTAGACTAGCAGATACTGAAAAAAAATAGGGTGGGAGCACAAAAAAAATCAGCCTGGCGTATTTTGTGATGCAATGGGAAAGTGATATAAATAGCGTGTTTACCAAGGACCTTGTTCCTGTCAGTAGCTCTCATTCCTTGCCCTCTGATTAGGAGCAGCAGGTCCCAGAGTAAAGCAAGAGTTTCCTGTGCTAGTGAACCTGTATTGTCCTATTTTCTTTTTTCTGGTCTTATCAGGAAACATTCTTTTCAGTACTGGTCCTTTCAGTTCTTGCTGCTGCTGCCAGCAAAAGTTTGTCCCTCCTGTTACCATGATGGATGTATTACTACAGTTGTTATTCCAATTCCAGATTGTTCCATAACTGGAAAATAGCTTCCCTATTCACTTTCCAGACTCACAGAAAGTAGAAACGATGTGCTGGTGTGTGAGAAACTTAAGTGAATAAAGTGCATAACTAAGTTTTAATTCCTTAATCCATTTTGTTCATTCAACAGTGCTTCTTTTTAGCTACTGTATTTCTCTCTGATGGTCTCAAATATTTAAAATGCTAACCTATGGATTTCTCTTTCCTGCATTACTAATTTTTCTCTCCTGAAGAGATGCTGCGCAAACACAGAGATACACATTCATGTTTTCCAGTGTAATTTGCTTCTGTTGGCATTTTCAGTCAGTATCTAGGATAAGTCATTGATGTGATAATTGCTGCTTGCCCTGTACATCATGTGTTATATCAGGTAAGGTAGTGAAAAGGGCAGTAGTATTTCCCTGGGAAATCTAAAGAAATCACATGGAATTAGAAATTCATAAGAACTATTTCAGTCACTTGATGATGGCTCACTGTTTCCATCCTTACATTATCACCCCTCAGCAGACAGGCACCGTGGAGAGAGAACTTCTGCTTTAAAGGAACAGTGATTTTTCAGAGATAAGGGTCTCTGGCAGTGTTTATTTCTTACAGTATAGCATCAGAATGTCTCAGCTGTGGCTGTATTGTTTAGGCATCACACAGTGAGCGAGTGATCATTTTCCCTCAGGACATTTTTGTCTCTGTCCAGACATATTCTCAAGGGGGGGACATAATAAAAAAGGGGGGAGGGAGGGGGAATGTAAGAGAAGAAAACAGGTAAACTAGACAGTCTGCCCAAGAGCATGCACACCTCTCTGTAGCACTCAACTCTCAGGAGAATCACTAGCTGCTAACATTGCACCTCTTCAGATTCCTTCACCTACTATTAGCGTTTTTCTTAATTAGCAGTGAAAAATTTTGGTCCTTCTTCTTTTGAAGGCAGGCATAATTTTCACTCTCTTGCTTGTTAAGAGATCCCTTCTAATGCTGAAAGGTACCTTAACCTCCTGCAAGTGAAAATCTTTGTAGTTCATAACCTGTAAGTGGAGAAGGAGATGATCCTAGGAAAGACTGAACCCACACAGAATGTGTGTTTCTTCTAGGCCATGCTAGATAACCTTTTCCACCCCTCTTCCCAAGTTATCCAGGTATTATTAAAAAGAACTGGAGCTATAGAACGTGAAATGGCTCCAGAACTGGGGGCACAGAAGTTGCTTGGGGAGGGTAATTCTTCAGGAAGGAATTGTTTGGGGAGTTTTAACTGTTGCATGTTAACCTGAAAGACATTATTTCTTCTGCAAATCTAGCTTCTGGCACTGCTGGAAACAGTTCTGGAAACAGTTCTGGAAACAAGGAAGCACCAGAGAATGTCATCCACTATTCTAGTGAGTGTTCCTCCTTTATCATCCAACCTTTGAGCTTTCAGTGAATGAGTTTGGCTTTTGATGAGTGATTGGAGTCGCAGAGAAATGAAACTGGCAGGTTTATTTCTAGCCTTACCAGACATAGACCCAATTACCAACCCAATTTAACTGCCTGTTATAGAACTCCTCTCAAAGCGAAATAAGAGTTTAACAAGTTGACACCACTCTCACTGGAGAGCAACACAGTTATCCCCAAGGTCTGAAGTCAAAGTTATAAAACTGAAAAAAATGTGAACTGAGTCATCCCTGTGGGAGAAGACACAAGAAAACGTAAGGAAATGTTGTTCATATACCATTATGTGTACATATAATATGAATATATTGTTATGAATGTATTATACAAATATATTGTTCATAGTGTTGTGGGAGATAAGGACTAGGAGGGCGTCTTCTGTAAACATTTCATGTACATCATATTTGCATGATGCATGTTATTTAATCTTTTATTTTAATATTATGCATCTCTAGGGTAAGAGTGTTGCAGCAGATCTGCTATTTCCTACCCAAAGTACGGGCTTAGCAGTATATGTTTGATGTTGTTCCACTGTAAACTTGCCTCTGGGTTCTCCCTCTAGTTCCATAGATGTACACACATATCTAAATGAATATTAAATATTAATTGCATCAAGAGTCATCAAAGGTGCTATTTCTAAACATTGGGCAGGCATGACAACTAATGCTGAGAAAGACTGTGGGAATGCAGCTGCATCCTCCCCCGACGCAGGGTGCAGGGCAGCAGGCGAGGGATTTGAATGTGGCCAGTGCTACCAGAAAAAAGAGAAATGGGGAGAAACTGGTCTTATATATTTCCCCAGGAAAGCTTCTCTTCATTACATAATTCTTTCCTTTTAGCTTCTTGGCTGGAAACACCTGTCAGGAAATGGCAGATGGTGGGAAATAATAAAGGAAAGAAATGTCCTCATTTAAAAAGGAGATCTTGCATTTTCTATCACTAGTTGTAAGTGCTGTGGAGAATGTTAGTGGATTACATAAGTCCTCAGTGTCTTTCTGTGTGTACAATGTTAAAAGAGAAATAACCACTTCAGTTACTGAATTTCAAATGAGTCTTATTTTCAAAAAAAAAAAGAAGAAAGAAAATGTATATATCAAAGGTCTATTCCTGAAACATGACTATTTCACAAAACCTTTGACAGCCATTAACAATGACCCCCAAACTGACACCGTGTTCTCTCTCTTTTGCAGGTTTTATCTTGCCAATTGTCATCACCTTGATAGTCATTACCCTTTGTGTCTTCTCACTAGTGGCATTGTACAGAATGTGCCAGAAGAAAACTCCAGGTATTTGTTTGCTTTCTTTGTTGGGGGAGAAAGATCAATATGCTTTTTATTATTAAAACATCTCTGAGGTCTTTTCAGAATACCTTAACCATAGATATTGCAGTGGCCTGATAGGAAAGCTTCTTGTGTTTCAAAGTATTTTGCCTAAAGTGGGAAAGTGACACTTCATTTTCAAAATCAGTAGGAAGAACAGAGGGAGCAAAAACATCTCTGTTTTTTGAAGAATATATAATTCCATAAAGCTTTTTGTTCATGCTTTTGTAGCTACAAAAAGCTAGCAAGCAGCTGTGCTAACACAATTAATCAATTAGGTAGGTAAAGACAGTGAAAACTACATTTGGAAATGATGCTTAACAATGTAACTGTATTTATTGTGTGTATTTTCTAGATACAGGCAAAGAAATATCAATGTTTTCTTTTAGGAAATACCCAATAAATGCATACACACAGATACACACATACATATAAAAGCAAGGTTTGCATATAGGCAAAAAATCCCTGAGCAAACAGTAGTTTCAGAAACAATTTTGACAGATCAGCTAAAGCCAATATCTGTTTTGCTGCTGTCCATGAAATACTTAAAATAATTGGAGGGTGTAATTGCACTAAATTGCATTTGCCACATGTTTCAAAGATTTGCTTGAGTGGGCCACAGGTTAAGTGTAATTCTCCATTAAGTGAAAACCAGATCTGAATCCAGACTGTGTTTGTCTTTTCCTGTGAGCTGGCGTGAGTAAAGAGACCCGTGTAGAGGTTCAGCTGTGGAATCGCTAGGCCTTGGAAATATAAAATCTCAACAGTGTGTTGAAGCTGTAGACCGAGGCAAACTGTGTGTCACAACCAATTTAGCCCATGACATGGAAAAGCAGAACCAGGTAAAGAGAACAAGATGTGTTCCTTGCTTGGGAAATTACTGAGTATTTGGAGTCAAGAGGTACAGATATGAGGTGAAGAACATTTGCACATCAGCTCCCCCCCTGCATAAATGCCAACAGGCACAGTAACAGCAAATTCACTGGGAAGCTAAAGTAGATCAATACCTGCAATGCTTCCTGCATATCCAGTGTGTTTCCGCCACAGATGGAGAGCCCTGTGCCCAGTGACACAGGGCTAGAATTCACTTTGTGCCTCTGATGGAACCCTCAACTCAATCTATCTGCCCATATCTGCACATAAGAATAAAATATGTGCAAAATATGCTTGGTATTTGATTTATTTTGTGGAGAAACCCATTCCTCACAGGCAAGGGTGACATACTGTTCTCAGATGTCATGCCGGGTTAAACCCCCTTAGAGTGTAGAATCTGGCAGCTTGTTCTCTCATTCTCCTCACCTTGTATCTTTTAGCTCAGTTACATAATTGAGAATTGTTGCATGCTTGCCTCCTCTGTGCCAGCTACCTGTGGATTTGGGAGCTGCATGGAAGAATGCACTTCTGTTGTGCTCTTGTGCAAGTCACGTATGATTTCACCCTAGTTTCCAGAAGTATTAATCTGAGCAATATCAGTTCACTTCCATAGATGATGTGGTTTTCTTTTGGGAAGACAAAATAGAAAAGTACCAATTACCGTTCACTCTGGTTGCTTGTGTTAATGTACTTAATGCAACACTGCAAAATCGCAAGTATATCTGCTGCTACTAACTTCAATAGGTATGTCTAAATGTTTAATTAATTGAGTTCAGCAGTCAAAATGATGTTAACTTTGTTCCTTCTTCCAGAGCGACAGGAGAACGGCACTGAACAGTAGGTTGAATCCTGTCTTTTCACTGCTTTGAGGTCTATCTGCTATGGGGTGCTTGTCAATGCGGCAGATTCTGCATGAGATTCTCTTTGGTCTTTCTCTATTTAAAAATAATAAGTGGTTGCAGCCCCAAAGAGAAATATTCCGTTGAAAGTGCTGCACTTACAGTTACTGTACACCTGTGTGCACAACAGGCAGCTCTTCCAGCATGGCTCTCAACTGTTTTGCCGACAATCCTTTTGAAAAGGATAAATAGCTTATGCTGTGCCACAGGGCAAATTGGCCCAGTCTTTTTTCTTTTTATTTTCCATTTTTGCCTCACAGATTGCGTCTGTGTCACTCTCCCTACATACACACCTTTCCCACCCCCTTTCTTGTGTTCATGTTTCTACTTTTTGAATGTTTTTTATTCTAAATTATTTTTCTTTTCCTTGTGCCTTCTAAGATTTCTGCTGATTTACTTGCTAGCCTTGACTCCTTGGACATCTGAAGTGGTCCTTCTTACAATTCAACATGGCTAAAAGCCTTGAATTCACAGAAAAATTTACTCTCTTTTCCCACAATTTACTTCTGTGGAGCACTAGATTGAACTTCAAGCCATGCAAGTTGATATATTACATATTTTAAGGGAAAGATATTTTCATAAATACTGGTATATGGTTTTTCCCATCATCAAGACTTATGGATGATCCCATGAAATGCCCATTTGAAGCCTGATGGTGTAAACTGGCATAGATGCCATCTCCTTTGAATGATAATCTTAAGAGTTTTGTTTGTCTGACAAACATGCATACTGAGCTGTGTGATGACTGTCTACTTAAATGTTTTCTGACTTCAACAGGGCCCAATCAGATAAAGAAGGAGTCAAACTTCTTTCTGTGAAGACAACTTCTCCCGAGAATGGTGAGTGTTTCCTCTGTGTGTACGTCTGTCTCTGAGCCCTGAGAGGAGCAGTTTGGGGATATCATTCCCAATAGTAAAACCATCTTCCATTACTGTCAGGTCAAAGTCACTGCAAAAAATTCATCTACAGTGCAAACTCCTAGACTGGAACCCTCTTAGAACTGCAGTGTAGTGTTTTTTTAACATTATTGATGTAATAGATCTACAGCTAGGTATGTTCAAGAGTTACTGTGATCATAGTATTTATCAGCTATATCTGGCAATACAAGGAAGTTTGAGGACTGGTAATGTCCCAGGGGTCAAAATGTTTGAGAGTCAGTGCTGTATGTAAAAGGGGCTCTACTGAAGATGACGTTGGCAGCGTTCAGTCAACAATCCACCTAACCACCTTTTGCAATCAAAATCTTACTCACTGCAAATTCCTCTCTCCTGTGCTTCACTGATCCAGTTTCTTGAAAAATATGTTCGCAATAAAACCTACAGGAGCAGAGGTTATAGATAATAAGCACAAAGGGAAGCAAAATCTCATCAATATCAGCTAAGAGATGGGTGCAGTTATGGGTTCTGCAAGAAACAGAGGAGCTCAAAGTAAGACTGAGGCAGAGCAAAATTCTGACTAATCTGATTCCCAGCTATTCAACAGAAAGAAAAAACAAAAAAATCCGAAACCTCTTGTGGTAGAACTACTCACGGTGAATCTCCTCAAATTCACCCATTGCAGTTTGCTTCCTCAGCCATGTAGTTCTTACCTTTGCAACATTTTAGAGGTCGCCCTATAGCTGTTCTCTTCTTTCCTCTAAATTCTTGAGAAGTCGTCAGAACACAGCACTTGATCTGAACTATCTTTTAGCTCCTGGTTAGGCACAGTGTGCAATTCCCAGCCTTCTCTCCAATTCCCAGGAGCTGTTGTGCAATCCAAAGGACACACGGGGCAGTTCTGGCAGCCCTTGCAACCTTACAGGCACAGGGCAGCATGCTGGCAGGTCACAGAAGGAGAAACATGCTCCATTGCAGGATGCATCATTCTGTCTCACTGCTGTTGAGCAAATGCAAACTATGCTTTGGCACTTAAGTACTTCAGAGCTTTTGGATTCTTTTTTTTTAAGTATATGTCTTTGGGAATGGACTTTTAGCTTTATTTTAGGGAGTATGGAGTTGTGTCTATAATTACATTTGAAATCATATTGTTTTCTTCTGAAAGCTGAATGAAGTCAGAAACTGGAATTCATAGACATTTTTCTGATTGATTCTGACTTCATAATAGTTTCAACAATAAAGTAACTTCATTGGCAACAGCAGAATTATTTGTGGTAAATGAGAAAAGACTCAGGCTCACTGGATTTTTTTTTTTGTTGAATTTTTTTCCACAACATTAGATCTAGTGTCTATTGATCAGCAACTGGTTCACCAAGTATCTCAATTTCTTCCATACAGAAGATGCTTGATATTCTTTTTTACTGAAGTATGATGTATGCGTGTTATAATTGGAAGGTATGAGTCATAACCACTTGGAAGACAAGATTCTTGCCCTCCTCTCATTAATACAATTCATATTTAAACTATCTACCATTTTCTCTTGAATTCTTACAACTTTATATGTTTCAAAATTAAACGTGCTTTCATAGAAATTGAAATCCTGTTTTCTCCCAGGTTTTTAGGCCCATTTTACTTCTTAAACTAAAAGCACTCTGAAAGATGGGCCTGCTTTGTTACAGAAATATTTGTCAGACATACAAGTGTTTTTTGAATATGTTAGGATGCCTGCCCATTTGAATGGGATTTTCTTACTTCATTAGAAGCTCAGACATAAAGACAAGTATTCCTTATGGTACACATAGAAACTTGAGAAATGTCTGATTTGTAATTCCTCTTACAACTACCAAAAATAATTGCACTGTGCAAAACTTTTTTACCTGTGTATTTCAGTTTCCTTTTTATACACACAAAATCCAGGTCACTTAAAAGGTGATTTCATTGTCCAGTGGTTTAGAAAGTGTGTGTTATAGGTGCCTCCAGTTGTACCAACAAAACTACAAAAAGTCTTGACTAAAACTGGAAGGTTCTCAAGAGCAGACTTTTTACTTTACTTTACTTTACTTTTTACTTTACTTTTTACTTTACTTTACATCATCCCCTGTATTAATTGGCTGCTCAGCTCCCTAAGGTCAAGCATACATACAACAGAGGTTTACTTTGACATTTATTCTATTACAAGTACACTTTATGGGTTTCTTTCAATTTTTACTCTTCCTATTTCAAACACGATTTTGAGATTGTATAATTGTTTCAAGAATGTGTAAAA
Source organism: Clamator glandarius (assembly GCA_033459285.1). Taxonomy (NCBI): domain Eukaryota; kingdom Metazoa; phylum Chordata; class Aves; order Cuculiformes; family Cuculidae; genus Clamator; species Clamator glandarius. Next base: position 2,746,536 of record JAUNZM010000404.1, read on the forward strand.
AACATATATGCAAACCAAGTAAGGATATGATCTACAAACTGCTCAAGCAGGCAACCTAGAAAAACCCCATGTCAGTGTTGTGCATGATACATCTTGATCAAATGTTATGTTGTGTTTAATGTTGTCTTATTTTATCTATCTAAAACACAAGCTAGCTAGTCAGTTGAAAGAGATATATGTATCTAGAGGGCTATTTATCCCATCTTTCTCAGATGTGTTTCTTGAAATGGAATGAGCTGACCTATGGAGGTCCATTGACTATTGAAAAATCCCATTTTAGGACTTCTAAAATTAGGTTCTGACTATAAATTAAAATAAAAAAGGACTCCTTTTTCAGAAGCATAATTGGACTAGATTTAATCAAGGATATTATTTCAAATATCTACAATTACTGTGAAAGAATACAGGCAAAGAACAGTCTTCAATTAAGCCTTGGACTAAAGTAATGGTTTTTAATTGAGCAATTGCATCAGGAACACTAGTTAAGGCTGAGATTTTTGAAACTCTTAGAAAAGTGTAATTTTTAAAACTCTTAGAAAAGTTGCTGATGGCTTATAAGCTCTAAGGTGCTGCTGGTTGAAAACTGATGTAAAGTAAAAAAAATCAAACATACAGTGCTAAACACTTTGAATTTTTCATGCACATTTACCGGTGAACTGCAACACCTGGTGCAAGATACGAGCCTCTGTGTGCTTCTTATGTAAAAACTCAAATTGCATTAAAAATGGTCACAGTAGTGAATAGTCTCAAAAGTTTTACACTGATATACAAATAGAGGATTTGGTAAAGCCATTCCATGTTGACAATATGGGCAAATTTAGGATGGGTTTTCCTTGGGATAATAGTGTTCTACAATACAGAGCTGTAGAAAATCTACCCTCAAACATATTTGTTACTTGGGATTCACTATAGGCCACAGAACTGCATGTTCAGCTTGTTAGTGTAGATATGTTTCATAAGAATATAAGATGGGGGTTTTCACTTGATGACTAAGAGATCACTACCCTCTTTCATGATGTTAATGGTAAAGTATTGCCTATCTTGAAAACTTGCGTAACTGTTGTAGTAAGGATTCTTGCATAATTCACTGAATTTTGTGGGATGGAAATTCATCAGTAAAATAAAGGTCGAAGAACAGATATTGGAGTGACTGATTCATGCAGATGAATGATGCATGACTGAAGTGTTGATATGTGAATAATGACTTGACAATGTTCTTTTATGGCCTTTGTCTGGAGTACGCATTCTAGAGGAGGTAAAATGTATGAAGGGCCTTTTTAGTAGCAGCGCACCTGTTCAATATTCAATATCAAGTCTCATAAGAACATAGCGGGTGACATCATATTCAGAGTTCTTAGGTATAATTCTGAAGGTGTGTTTTCTAACAAATGCGTGCTCTTTTGAGATAATAGGGTAGGATATTACTTACTTCACTTCTACGGGTATTCTCTGTTCTGTTGTATTAGCTGGAAGAATGTTAAATATGCCAAACCTTGATGTGGCTAAGATTTTGGTAAGGTACCTGGAATGGAAAGTGGCTGGGGAAAGGCCCATGGTACACATCCACATTAGGGCTTTCCAAGACACCAACTGTGGAGAGGAATTAAAATTCAAGTGTTGCTCCTAAACAAAGCTGGGGAAACATATCAGGCGAACATGGATATTTGAGGAAACACATGATCTATCACATGTGAAACACTCTTAACTTTTTGTAATCACATTGGAGAAAGGGATAAGTCAATACCTAGTGGTCCTTTCAGGTGGCAGTGCAGTACAAAATAGTATGAACTAGAGGATGTAGAAAAAACAACATTCCCCATGTGCTTCGCATCTCCTCCAAAAGCTGTTGTTGATTAATAGTAATCACAACCTTAGAGCTTTTACCCTCTTCAACGGGATGTACTTCCTGCCTGTAGATTATCATAACATTTCTTGGGTGCACCCCTTGCACAGGATGAGCTGCCTACCTTGAAGATATGTGGGATTTCGTGGCATAGATTAATTGGATCCCGTAACTTCAGTCACTTTTGAGATGACCTGCAGTTTGTACCTGCAGCATTTCTCTGGGCTTCCTAAATTTCCAAAGCCTTCTCCATAAAGGCTTTGAGGATTCCTAGCCTTTGATGTCAGAGGCTGATGACTATTCATAGAGACCAAGCACCAAACCAAGAGACCAAGAACAAAAAAAACACCAAACTCTTGTCCTTATTCAGCAACAAATCTTGCCTTGGTCATTGGAATACACACCAAGTTCAGCACCTGACGAGACAGTCCACTGTGGTGCTAGGATTTGGACTTGGAAAATCCTGTGGTCTTCTGAAATGGTGTGGTTGAACAATGTCTTCATCACTGCTTTCCAAGAATCTCCAAATGCCGAGACTGTTTAATTATCATGCCTGTGACAGAATAGGACAAATCTACTGGAGTAGACAACCTTTCCTCCTCAGTTTCTATTACACTGAACACATCTGAGCATGGACCACAGCACTTAAGGAGGTAAGAAATCTTTTGTTTCACTTCACTAGGGGCCCAACCTAGGGAAACTTGCCTTTGCCACAGGGCGTGGTTCCATAGCAGGACATGGGTTTTTCAACACATGTTGGTAGTCTCATCTCTTTTTCATTTTGCCTAGGAGCCAGGTGGATGCCTCTAGGAGCAGAGGAAGACGCCAGGTCTTTAGGTGAGGCACATCACTGAAAAGTCCCTTCCCTCCTCCTCTCATGTGAAAGATGAGCAATGCAGATCAGCTGAGAGCGCTCTGCTGGATATTTAGAAGCAGTAAGAATGGGTATTCCTACTAATGTGAGGATATGATATTGATTGTTTATTTTTTGTTATCATGAGCTGTCTTATTTTTTTCCCTGCAGGTATAAAACCTAGAAGGTGCTTCATAGAGAAGAGTCAACTCACAACAAAGAGATGAAACAAGTACCTGGTTCCCTTTCCTTCTCTTTTTCTGATACTCTATTATTTCTAACCTTGTATTGTATAATGGCCTGAAGTTGTGTTTTCTTTCTTCATAGAAACTGAAGAATAAACTTTTTCTGCTTTTTGCACCTCCTGGCTGGATTCTACTTGTGTTTACTCACACCACAAAGATCTGAATGCACGCATTTGCAGCTGAGACTTTTGGGCAAACGTGTAGTCAAACACCTTAAAGAGTGAATGCTTCCCTTTGTATTTCTAATTCAGTTTGTAAGCTGTGCATATTTGCAAGAGTTTTTAAAGCTCTCTTACAGTCAGAGACTGCTGAGAGTCAGGTGACATTTTCACCTGTGAAGCATTTGTTAACTTTACAACCTGTAGCTTTCTGAGATGTTCCTCTGTTGGGGGAGCCACCTCCCACCCTTTTGCTGGCCATTCAGAAAGGATTGCCTTCCTACTCTTCACCTGAAAGCTTCCATACACACTCTCTGCCGTGGTGAATTGTACAGATCCTTCTGTCCTGCTGACAGTGGCGAGGAGTGATTTGCAGGGGCGTGGGTGAAGTAGGTGGCAGGGGAGCCCTGCTGGACACATTGTCCCACACCGAGCCCAGCCAGTCCATTCAGGCACTGGGACTCACTCAGTGCCGTTCTCCAACACCTGTAATGCATCCCTCCTTTCAATTCAGCACAGTAAACTAGGCACTTAGATTCCTACATCTGCAGAGGTAGTTTTGTACTTTTTAAAAAATAGATTTATTCAATCATATTTTGTGAAAAACTTACTTTAATTCTTTGCTCCAAACCAGTTTGCCATTTATAAGTAATTTCTCAGCAGCAGATACTGCACTAGCCGTGCAACTAGTTTTTTCTTAAGTACAACATATTTTGAGATGCAGTACAACCTTTTTTTTAATGTCAAAGACTATTTCTTATATCCTTTTTATTCCAGCTTTCCCAATAATGTCAAAGAGCACTTTGCTCAGGTCAAAGACTTCCTGTACACATACTGATATGACCTGTTAGCTCTCTTTTATATCATCATGTTCTGCAGTGTATATGTATTCTGAATAATATATTCCAATTGTGAATCAAACGGAAGGGAGAAAGAAATTACAGTGAGATTAATGTAATAGCCTTCCTCAAAGGTGAAACAAAGAAATTTTTGTTTCAGAGTTCCAAAACTGATTTCATACAATCTGTAATTTCAGCTGATTATGTGCTTATTTCTCATTCACATATACTGGCATCAGAATGCTACACGAATAGAAACAAGTACATTTGTGAGAGTGAAAAATCAAATCAGATACTGCAGAAGTGAAATTTTCATTAGGAAGAAAACCTTATGTTTTCATTAAACTACTATTTCTTTCCTGCTTAAACATTTAACTTTGGAGAGTCCTCAATATTTGTCTACTCAGTCTGCTTCCCATGCACTTAAAACAAATATGTTGAGAGATAAGAATGAATACAAACCTTTTCCTACTACATCTTCCTTGTTCTCACCCTTTTTATTCATGGCCACGTTAGAGGAGGATGTATGCAATGCGTATTCCTAACCTGCTAATTTACTTGGGTGAATTGGCAATTGCAACTTCAGCGGAAGTGTTTGAGGGGTGCCACATGGGAAGCTGTGCGTATGAAAGACGAGTCCTGTATTACAGTAGTTGCTATAGTACCTTCTGTTAATACTGAAGCTAAGAAATTGTGATCTGAGCTAGCTGCACCTGGATCTGTGTAGCCCCAAATCTTGTTACTGATCGTGGCTGGCGTGTGGTGTGGAGGCAAGGATAACAAATAGGGAAGGAGTACAGTAATCCATCCTCCACTATAAACTTCCTACCATCTGTGGCTTGGAGATGCCCTGAACTAGAGGTTATTTCTTTGCTGTAGTGATGGCTTTTACTTCCATGGATATTTCTTATCTGCTGCGGCATCCACAGTCTCCTGTGCTAATAAGTTAGACAGTTTAAATACCAATCTGTCTGTATTATATGACAGTAATACTTAGAGACTTCATGGTGCCTATGTCTCTGTGTTTACAATCCAGTTTCAGACAAAACTCAACAAACAGGTGCAACATTAGAGGGTGAGAGGAAGAATAAAAGTTTTAATGGAGGGTTTTCTTGTCAGCTAAAACTTCCATGTCAGTATCAATCTGATTTCATTTTCCAAATATTCCGCCTAAGGCCTCTTTCTCAAAACTGTGCATCATTTCTTTCAGTTTCTGTAGAAGTGCGTGATATATATGAAATTGGCTTCTCACTGCCTTCTGCCAATCTATATGAGCCCACAGCTCCTCCTCCCTCAGGAGAGGTGTCACAAGGCAGGACTACAGGTAAAGGGGGCCACGCAGCTGCAGCTCTGCAGTTGACAGAGCCTTTTTAACTGCACCAGATACTTTCTTCCAGTTCCCTTCATCTCCCACTTTTTGCAGTTTATTCATTTACTAACCAAAGTAGGCAAACATACAATGAATTTTCAAGCCATTCTCAGAGGATTATTTCCATAGCACCTATAAAATTGGATAAACCAATGCCTTTGTGCAAAGTGCTGTTTAACTGTATTGTTAGGAGATGATGGCTCGAGTCTCTCTTGATATCTTCCATCTCCTACTGTGCAACAGCAGAGGTTAAGTGCGTCATGCTCCACTAATTGCATAATCTAGAATCAACAAAAGCCAGTTTTTCACTGATAATGTTGTCCAGCAATTTTACTCTTGTTTTTATATTTTGCGTAACTACACCCTTTCTCTCTCAAGGACAGCCTTCAAAGTATGCAGATAATCCATCTATCTAGACTAGTTTAGCACTGCTGCTACACTGCATATTTTCTTCATTGTCTAAACAGCTCGGTGTGAAATAATTTCTTCAGCTGATTATAATCATCTGTTCTAACAAAACACTAAACACAAGTCTTTGTTTTTCATTTCCTCTGTGGTAAGCAAGGTCTAGTCCATTGGTTTTAGTGGGTGATGATTTGGAGACAAGTTTGGTTTTTTGCAGTCTTGGAATTTGTTTCTGTCAGTTAAGGCTACTTTGAGATCAATAAAAATGTTTTCCCACTTGCAGTTAACCTACTCTTTGTGTTGCAGCTGGATATTTAGAACAACATCAAACTCTTAAGCCATTAGACTCCAAAATCATTCTAGATACCTCCCTGTGCAGTCTTAAGGCATACTGCAGCCATGTATCTAAAACTATGTGTTATCCTTGTTACTCTTGAACAGAGAGCATCTGTGTGGCCACTTCTTCATAAACACTTCTTCATAAACGCTTCTACATAAACATTCTCTCTTCATCACTGAACTATTATTTGGCACTAACAATTACTCTCCCTGTAATGCAAATATCTTTGGATGTGTTTGCAGCCATAGAGACAAGACATCTTGGTTTTGTTTCAGAATTCTTTCATTTTCGTGCCCTCCTGGGAGTGCAGTGGCAAAGCAATGCAGAGCATCCCTGCCTGCATCGAACTCTCATCAGGCAATCACTGATCATATAGAGGGACATTGACCCCAGCAATAGTTTACAGAAGTTAACTATTTCCAGGGATTACGTGCATAGCACCAGGATCTGCACAGGGCATATGAGTGTGTGTGTGCGGTGTTCTCAGGGTCTGCAATAAGGCAAATTCACCACTTTGGTCCTGACCGCTGGTGCTGGCAGGTTCTGCTCAAGCAGCTTGCTACCTGCAGCCAGCACTGCCTCCCCCATTTCGTATTCTGATCTAAAACCTGCTGCCATCAATGAGATGTTATCTAAGGAGCTACGCTGGCTCTGGAGCTTGTCATTAGACGTGTTATTTTCCTGTGGCGCAAATTATTAGTCTTCCATGTAAGTCTCCCTAATTTCTAGTGTAGGCAGAGCAGCAAGCTGAGAATGGAACTGATAACAAAGTATTGATATTTATTACAACTACTGAATATTGTCTTCTCCATGGTAATATATTTTGCTATTAATTTCTCCTACACCTTCTTTTTTCAAACAATCTTGCCCATTTCTCCCTTTCACACCCTATTAAATCTTCTGTTTCTGTGTATTGAGCAAGGAAGGAATAATAAAAGAATAAATACATTAAAAGAAATATAAAAAGAAATGAGAGTTCTTGAAAATCTCATTCCTTTGTTAGAACAAAATTATACAATGTTTGAACTGGTTCAATTTAGTTTAGCTTTTCAAAAGAAGATTTTTATCTATCAAAAACTTTTCACCTACTAAAAATGTATAAATATCATTGAAATGTTTCTTTTTTTTTTCTACCAGAATTGTGTGCTTTCTATTTCTCTAAAAAAATTGTATTATGAATTATTGAAATAATTGCTGGAGGCCTTTTTAGATGAAATTTAACATCATTAGAACTTCTGAAGCTCTAATTTATCAACACTTTATAATGTTTTAAAACATTTTATGCAAAATTGAATACTTAGAAAGCTAACAGCATTCCAGAACATTATTGTTGAACAATTTCTAGTGTTTGTCATTGAACCCCATTACTTCCCAAGTTTTCTACTTATCTCCAAAAGGCTGCACTAAATTAAAGATCCTTTTTTCTGCCAAGAAAAGCTGTCTGAAAACGATTGATGAGTCTTTTCTGTTTTCTTCAAGAGTGCAACTACTTATTTTGACTGATAATTATTTAAATGCCTAATCAGTGAATTTGTTATAATCCTAATTTGTATTACAGTTTTCAATGCCAGGCTGTAGATTATAGAATCATGGAATCATAGAATAGTTTTGGTTGGAAGGGACCCTAAAGATCACCCAGTTCCAAGGACACCTCCCACTAGATCAGCTGCCCAAGGTCCCATCCAACCTGGTTGTGAACACCTCCAGGGATGGGGCAGCCACAACTTCCCTGAACAACCTATTCCAGTTCCTCATCACTCTTATCATGAAGAAATTCCTCCTTGTGTCTAGTCTAAATCTGCCCCTCTCCAATTTAATGCCATCCCTCCTCATCCTATCATTACAAGTCTTCGTAAACAGTCCTACCCTGGCTTTCTTGTAGGCCCCCTTCAGATACTGGAAGGACCTTATAGGTCTCCTCAGAGCCTTCTCTTCTCCAGACTGAACAGCCCTAACTCTCTCAGCCTGTCCTTATATGAGAGGTGCTCCAGGCCTCTGACCATCTTTGTAGCCCTCTTCTGGACCCATTACAACAGTTCCATATCCTCAAGTTCCACCAGGGGCAGTTCAGATAAAATATCCAGAAAAAATCTTCACCAAAAGGGTTGTCAGGCACTGGAACAGGCTGCCCAGGGAGTTGGTTGAGGTATCATCTCTGGTAGGTATTTAAAAGATGGATTGATGAGTTTCTCAGGGATATCATTTACTAGTGGACAGGTACAGCTGGACTCAGTTATCAAGTGTTTCCCAGCCAAACAATTCTATGATTCTGTGATCTGGAGGCTCATTTGCCTGCCTATAATAGCTGGCAGCAGTTCTGCTTTTCCAGGGATAGATGAGTGAGAACTGTCTGTAATCTCTAACTGAAGTGGTTAAATGCTCATTTTCTTACTTTGGAGGAACTGAGCTCCTGTCAGTGATATCAGCAAAAATTAATTTTAGAGTTGTATCTTTTTTTTAATAATGTTCTAATCATAGTTTAAAATTAATTAAAGTCTTAAGCCTTTTCTAGCCCCTTGAGAACTCCCTTAGAAATACTTGTGGTAGTAACCCACCATATGAGAGCAAACCATAGGGGAAATAAGCAAAGAAACACTGAGAGGGTAGTAAAAATTTATTGTGTGGACAGTTTTTACTGGTTAAGTCTGACAAGGAGGCTGGCTAGCTTGTATGATAGTCAGTGATATGTTCCCGCTAGACCCATTTGTCCTTTTAGCTTTGCATGTTTAACTGATGCAAATATATTTTCTGTTTCTTAGGAGAGCACTCATCTCAGGGAAAGAATAAAACTCGGCAGCTCTTCACACCTCAGCAATAAATATGTAAGTTTATTGCTTTTGTCTTATGCCCCTACAACATTATTGTTTTTTAGTTTGGGTAATACTTGGTATTTTCAGTATTGTGACATTTAACTAAACAAAAAGGTTAAAAACGCAAAACAAAAAGAGCAATGATTTTGGTTGGCAGCAGCCTCAAGCAGTAATGGCTTAAACAAAGCTTAGATGGAGCACAACATCCCAAGCAAACTGAGGAACTGAAGAAGCTGCCACTCCACAGAGGTAGAACTTTGCAGGCGTAGTATTTGGTTTTAACTGGTCAGCATTTCCTGACTGTAAATCTCTAGGTGAATTTTCTTTTTGTTTCTGTGAAAAGTAAGAGATTATTAAAGGCAATTACTGATAAAATGGAATTTGGTATCCATGAAAAACCTGTGTCCATTCTACATCACACAAAAGCAAGAGCTTTCATCAAGGTCTTTTATAATGGCTTGAAATCCTTAGTGGCTAACATGCAAAATTGGCAAATGTTGGACAGTATTTTTATGTGTGCAAGGGCAGAGACTGTCAGAGCACCTTTGAAACCCACTGTTTGTGACATGGGTGCTGCATATTCCTTCATTTATGAAGTTGTCTCAGGCATCACAATCTCCACTTCCCATGGAGTTGCTTCCATTGCTTGTGGGGAAATAGGATCCTTTGTTGATGATGAAAGAAGGAAGCAGCTGTGGGAAAGGGGAGGATATGGGAAGGTGTGTGACCACAGTAGTGCAGGAAGGTAGAGGAGAAGGATGGCCTAAAGAACAGTGTATGTGGGATCAACCAGACAGAAGCAGCTGTGATGCACCCAGACGAAGCCCAGCCTTCCATCACCACTGTAGGATGACGCCCCTCTGGAATGGTTCCCACCCGCGCCCACTGGGAGTGATCTGGTTGATCAGAACTGTGGAAAGACCCTTTTACAAAACATCTTTGATGTTTTGGGCTTATTTTCATTTCCCCCAGGATGTACAAACTGAGCTTTCCTGATGCCAACTGTAAGGGCAAAATAACCTTCACTGTCACGTGAATTAGAGCAGCAGAATGAAATTTTGCCTGGGTTGCTGAAAACCCAGACATGGTTCTGTCTGTGTAGATGCAGGATAATGTCCTCTACAATTGACTCACTCCTTGTTTTCTGTCCCATGGGCCATCCATTTCATCTAACTCTTATATTCCTGAACAACCTTACCTGGGATAATAATCTTGAGATACTGTTGTCGTTTCAGATGTGAAGCATCCTGTTTTATCACAATACATGGGAATATCCCACCAAAGTTGCAGTTTCAAAGGAAATGTGGAGCAGCTGAAGCCTTTTACCAGGCAGGACACTTGCATTAATGACCAGCTCTTGACTTCTAAATCTCAAGTATATCCTGTCCTTTCTGGACTGACACATAATTTTGTGATGGCTTAATAACTCTTATATCATATGTATTTATTATTTTCACATATAGTAAAAGCTGGAAAACTTTCAAGACGGTGGAAGATAATGTAAAATCAGGTGATGTTTGCATAGTACTTACTAAAAATGTTCTCTGCACATACAGGAGGAATATGTTAGCATACTTAGTTGAACTTATGGTAGATAGAGTTCTTTTAATTCTATGTAGCAAAATACAAACAGGGTCTGACCCTTGAAACAGTACTGGGCAAATTGCCACTATGAAAATCAATTCAGTGATTTCCATGAGACTCTTCACTGTAGCACAAACTTTTCTTATCATAAATGTTTACAGGATGGGGTGCCTGGGTAAAATGCTGAATTGTGGTTTTTTCCTGTGAAAGGGGGAGTATACCTTGCACTGAGGCTCTTTGAAGTTCTGTAAATTACTGGATTTAGTCCTTGTAATGTAGCAGGCAACATAGTTTATTTTCACCTGTTCCTTGCTAATTGCATTACATGTGCTAGAAAGACATCTCCTATACAGCCTGGGGTGCACAGTGGGGACCAGCAAGATAAGCAATTTTACAGATGAACCTTCCTCCCTCTGTTCTGAGTAATGCATGGGGTTCCGGTGGGTCATTGAATAATTCTGGAAGTTTGAAGAGTGTTTCAAGTGCTAATTACAGACTCTCTTAATTTGTACCGAGCTGGCAATTCAAAAATATCAAGTAGTGCTTCTACCTGCATGTATCCTACTTTACTACAACTATAAAGTTTTGAAAATTATATTCCTGTGAGCATCTGCTCAGTCTCAATGCACTGGCTGTGGTAGCACGCCAAGAACCTCCGTTGTTTTATTGGTGAATGGAAAGAAGACAACTGGTGGTGTAAGTGCAGGACCAAGAGCCAGGATGATGATCTAAGTTTTGATGCCTATTGATACAATGCTTTTGAGGAACTTCTCTCTTTAATTTCCACCGATGAAAGAATAAAACTTACCTAGCAGTATGGTAAGAGATTGATCAGATTTTTTATTCATGTTTATACATAAAGCTGAAAGTGTTTATTTCCTTGTGCTTGACTATTGCTCTGATTTCCACTTTCATACATATAATAATCCTCTGTCTTAGCAGTGCCAAGAGAAACTTTTGATGAAGCTCTGTAAAATATGGGGAACCAACAAGTGTTCTCTATGCTGTAGCTGAACTTATCGAGTTCATTCAGGTATTCCTGGATCACTTGGGTTGCTCAGGAGTAGAGGAGTCTTGGATGCCTACTTTGGAAAGGTCAGGCCATCCAACGTGCTAGTTGACATCTGCTACTATTCAGTTTCTTGTTTGCAGAAGTTTCCAATGAAAAAAGCAATCATTGTGGTTTTCATGTTGATTAAAAAACGAAGTGTTTTGTAGCATGTCGCATCATACTGAAAGGACAGTAGAAAAAAAGCAGAAAGATTGTGAAATATATATACACATTTGCACAATTTTTTTTCAGAAACTACCATAGTGTGTCAAGAAAAAAATTTAACTGCCTATTAAAAGTTATTCTTCTTATTAAGCAGCTCGTACGTTTCTCTTTGCAGAAATGCAATTCATTACCCAACAACTCTTATTCATTACTTTGCATTCTTGTAGCACAGAGTGAGTTGAACTCTTAGAGTGAGCATCCAGAGTAGACATTAGATATTCTGGGCATGGCGGTGGCAGAGGGAGCATGGGACCTTGCAGGAGGCATGCTAGGGGTGGCAAATGGAGTACAAAAAAGTCCTCCTCATTGCAAAAGTCGATGAGGAGAAAGCAGGACTGGTTGGAAATCTTGGTAGTGGAGAACTGAAAACCACCAAAACAGGGAAAGATGTTTGGGCTTTTCGTGACAAAGGGTCATGGCAGAAAACCAAGCTCTTATCAGAAGTCTGGGAAGTATGTGTTGAAGTAACTGGCTTGTGTGGGTGTGTGAAGAAAAAGAGGAGGGTTTAATGGAGAGCAGAAATTAAGAACCTGTGATGCTCAACCCCTGAGGCAACAAGAGCTTGTGGTGAACGGAAAGTATGAATTTTCATCCTTCTGAAGGATAAGGAGGGAACTGATATTTATGTGAAGGACAGAAGACAGGTTTGCTTGAAGGATATCTGTGAAGCATAGAAAGGGTTTGGAAGAATATTTGAGACTTTTTCTGCAAAGCTGGAGATGCTGGAATTGGCTTTAATTGGAGGTGATTAACTGACTGCAGACGGAACTCAGTTATTAAAGAAGAGAAGTTACACACAATGGCTCAGGAAGATGAAAAACAGGTGAAAAATCGATTCCAGTTGTCTGGCTCAACAGCTCTAGTGTAATAGGTGTCTAAACGATCCACTCGAACTTTTCTAGTCACTAGCATGGAGAGGGAAAAAAAACATGTGAATTTTGTCTCTATGAGGATGCCTAGGAAAGTGGATCTCCATCTTTAAAACACTTTCCACTACAGTTTGACTAAATCTTCTGTGGACAACCCCACCTAAACTGAGTGTTCTTCAGTTTCCATGTCATAATTTGCTACAGAAGTGAATGATATCCACTTCAGTAAGGCATAAGCACATCATGTGAATGTGATTGAACTGGATCCACTTTCAAATTAGTTCAGCTTACAAGCTACTAGTTAAACAATTTTTTAGGTCAAGCATATGATTCTGATCTACATGTTACAATCCAAGACTAAAGAACAAAAGTAGCTGGCAGCAGCTTTGTTTGTGTCATTGTTAGTCACTGCTGGTAAAGCCTCAGGGCTCAGGTTTGCCAGGAGAAATGTGTTTTCAGGGCTGTTTAACTCAGGCTCAATTTGGGAAGGTGAATCACTGTCTTTGAGGATAGAAAAGTTTCCCTGAGCCCCTTCCAAAGTCCTAACTCTGTTCATTTAAAAGACTTGCAATATTTAGGGAGTGATCGATTGCAGCACATTGGGATTTTGGATCAAGTCCCAAACAGGACAGGTGGGCACTAAGGAACAAACAAAAGGTGTGGTACATTGTAATAACTGTCGGCTTTCTACACTAAGATGCTGTATCAAGCAACTTATTTGACTCACGTAAGAGAAAAGATACCAAAAATAAAAGGACTTTGATCATTACTTACAGAGAAAAGGTACAGAAATGTGAAAGCAGTATGGAAAATTAAAATAGTTATTTCTAAAAAGGAGGGATGAACAGGTAGGCATTAGGTGCTTTTTAAAAATCCCACAAACAGCCTATTAGCCTTCTAAATACTTAATTACTTATTCTAGCATATTTGGCTAGGGGCCTCGTGTTAGCTGCTCATGAATCAGTGAGTCTTTCGTTCGTTACTCTGCTTATTGGATCACAGGAATCATTCAGGCCCCCAACACCCCAGGATCTGCAGGCAAGAGGGGACACTTTGGTTGCTAGCAGCCCTCTGCTGGCCCCAGGATCTGGCTTTTCTGCTGTGCCTCGTGGTGGTAGCGCTGCTGTTTGCAGCCTGCTCTTCAGATTTTGAGCAAGCAAGCAGTACAGTGAGCTAGCTATGGAGTTGCTGTTGGATTTCTGGAGCGCTGCCCCAGGCTCGCCCACCAGAGCATTCACCAGCCCCACTGCTGCACTCCAGCGTGCCAAGCACTTCCAGCACACTGTGCCTAAGGGTAAAGCGCTCTCCTCAGGAAGCTTTAAACATACATCTCTGGACTTCTCTGGTGCTGATAATGATGACTCCTTCGTTTCTTCAAATTAGCACTCTGTATCTAATAAAATAAATGAGCTTAAAGATTACTCTATTGATTCCCAATTGAAGCAGCTTTTCAGTTTATGGCCAAGGGCGGTCTGCGTAATGCAGGCTTTAATTAACCCCAGTGCATGCACCTGACATGAAATGCCAATACCCTCCGAATATTCAGCATAGACAGCTGAACTGTTTTCTCAGCTCGCTCGTATCCACCCTGCACACACACCTCCATGAGGATCCACAGCAGAGGTTTACCCTCTGGGCTGCATCTGAGCCAAGGTCAGAAACTTCTCTGCTAGCACCAGCATCTTCATTGCTGGAAGTTCTCACTATGCCTGCTGATGTGTCTATCTATTTGCCTTCATTTTGAGGGTTAGACCTTTGAAGGTTCCTTCCAACCATATCATTCTGTGATTCTATGATCTTCTCAGCCCATGACTTTGCAGGTAGCCAGGAGAAAGACCCAGGAGCAGGCTGCTAGTACCCTGCAAGCAACACCCATCAGGTCCTGCTAGGGTGGGCAGCTCCAGGGCTGTTCTTCAAGCAGCTACAAGTAAGCCTTCATCCTGTGGCTGTCATGTTGTGGCTGCCACATTGTGCTGTACCAGTTCCCTGGAAGAATCTCCTGTAACTTAATAGTACTAAGCAGCTCTGGGTGCTGCAAAGAGTTTAGTCCATTATTTGAGGTTAAAGCTACCGCAATGCCTCAACAGGACATCCCCAGCATAGGCTCTGATGCATGTTAAGACAGTCACAGGCGGAAAAATTCATTTCTTTCCACAATAGCACATGATCCAGCCCCTTCATCCACCTCTTTTGGTCCCCATGGACAGAATTTCCAGAGGAGAAAAAATAAGATGCACTTTCTCCCCAACTTGTGCAAGCATGGGGAACTTGTGTTCCACCTGTCCCACTACCTTGGTTTGTGCCTTTGCCTCAACGCTGCTGTTGTTCCCATTGCCATGGGACAGAATGCAAACAGCCCTTTCCTTTAAAACCTGCCTTGGGGATTTGAATCTGCAGCACCTTTTGGGGAACAGAAAGGAGCACCGCTCAGGTTCCTTGGCTGGCCAAGGGCAAAAGGCAAGTCTGCTTGTGGGAAAGTGCACCTCACTGCCTCACTTGGCAGCATTTCTGTAGCAGTTTATGTTGCTTTTGGGGCCACATCATAGCACTCAAGTGAACAGCACTAAACAGTGCAACTACAGAACTCACCCCCACAAAAAAACCCACTACATAAAACTGGGAGGGAAGGCAGAGCTATTCAAGCAAAGGACATTTTCATCATTTTAATCTCTGCCTTCCAGAGTGCATTAATTTTATCCAGATGTGGTGCTTTCTGATAGAAAAGCAACTGTGTTATTGTGCTCTTTATTATTATTAACAACCTTTAGCTTTCTTCTTACATCGGCAGGACACTTCCCTGGCCAGGGTTGCTGTACGTCTAATGAACACGGCTCATTTGTCTCCCGCCCTCCTTTCCCGCTCTGCTTTTTGTCTGCTTGCTCTTTGGGCAGTAATTTGATGTGTTGAGCTCTCACCACCTCCGCTGCCCCAGGGCTGAGGTTCTGACGATGCTAAACAATTAAAATGCAATGCAATTACAGGCACTACAGAATAGCAGAGAATAAGCTGGCAAAAATTCAGCCATGCATAACGCTGCAGAGATTGTGTGGCTGTCAGTCTCCAACTCCAGGAGATAATTTGGTTTTTCTAAGAAGCAATAATTGAGGTTTTCGTGTGTGCCACGGTTATGAACTAGTCAAAAGCCTGTTTACTGTGCACCCAGGAGCACCAGATGGATTGCATAGTCCCTACAGCATTTCTGGGGCTGCCAGCTTTACACTTCAAATCTTTTCTAGCTCCTGTACTTATAAGTTATTCTTTTGACAGCTTTTATATGTACGAGTGCCCTGTCTTCACTGTCAAAGTGAAGGAGGAAGGGTGAGGAATAGCATGTCAAACAAACAAAACCTGCACAACTGAACTCTGCTGCTCACATCCACCCCAAGAAAAACCCACAGAAGACACAAAATCATGTCTGACCATCAGCCCACAGGTTACAGTAAGTGCCGTTTGCTGTGGGTCAGGATATGTCCACAGGTGTCCTACACCAGCCAGTTTGATCACACTCAGTTACTTTTAATCCTGTTTTCATGAACCCCATGCATAATTATCCAAAGAATACAGTAGCAGGAGGTCCGAAAAGAGCTGCTGCTATCAAAAAATGGATTGGAGGGAGTCTTTTTACCTGCAACCTAATGGCTTTCCACAGTGCAGCAGACACCTAAAGAAAAAGGCAGAGAGGAGATGACTGCAGGTGCCTGCAGCTGCTCTGCACAGAGTACTAAGAATCAGGGCTGCTTGGACTTGTAAGTCAAATTGCAAAGGTGAGTGACAGAAACCCCAAAATGCTCTCCTGTGCTCTGCCATAGGTCCTGCTCAGGGCAGAGGGGCACAGAGGTGGCATCAGGAGGAAAAGTACCTCCCAGCTACAAACCCTGCATGGCTGAACAGGGCAGCATATCTACCCCAGACCCACCAGGATTGTTTCCTGTGCCCTTCCCAGGTCCCTTCCTTGAGTCCCCAAATTCATGAGCATTCGTTGCAGACATGGACAGTATTGACTTTAATCCTATTGAACTATAGTGATTTAACCCCTGATTAATGTTCTGCACGAGATGCTTACTTGGACCTCAGGGAGAAAGAGGTAAAATAGTGAACCAGACTATGCTTTTGTGCTGATTAAGCTGGGTGGTTTATAAACCATGGCAAGTTTTTATGCCCTTGTGCCATAATGTGCTTGGCCAAGGGGCCAGGAGAGGCCCCTCACAGGGTACTGGCCCTGAGGCACATGTGTCCCTATTACCTACTAACTACTAATTATCTACTAACTACTGCCTCCAGGTGCTGCTCCTGTGTGATCACCTGGGGAACCTGGCCCCATGCACTGCCCACCCTCCCTCCTGGGTAGGTTTCTTATTGCTGGGGCTACTTTACACTCTCCTTTGTGGCAGTAAGTGCTGGTGTTTGCAGAAGATGGAGAGTTTGGGACATGTTCCACACCTCTAAACACCTGAATGCATGGAGTTCCTCTGCCCCCAGCAGCTGCCTGGGCTTGGCTGCTAGCTTAGGAGCAAGAAGGCTGAGCACTGGAAGCAAGAGTCTGCGGAGGGTTTGGGCAGTATTCAAGGGCATTTCAGTCCCTGGTTGCTGGCACACAGTAATGGTGTGTCTCACTAAGTAACTACAGCAGGTAAGGGGAAAAGCTGTTTTTTTTCCTCTAGCCACGTTTTTTCTCTTGAGAGATCCTGCTTTTTGTTCCTCTCTTGGGTGGTCTGCTTTTGCTCTCTCCCAAAAAAACATAGTGTTACAAGGGAAAAGTACACCTATGTCTCTCCAGGGTGTATCAGCTGCCTTCATGCAACCATGTCATCATCTGCACACAGAGAAGAGCTATTTGTGATAGCTGCTGCCTAACCCTCTCCACACAGTGACCATCGAACTCTGTACCTAAAATAATACAGTCAAGGGCTCCGTTTTGAACTCAAGGTTAAAATTTGGAGCCCAGCTTTCTGCTTGCTGTGCCTAGCTTCACAACCTGTGAAACATAATCTGGAAAGATATTTGTCTCTTTTAAATACTTTCTCAAAGCTCATCATTTTTTTAAACTTCTTTTTAAAAGCATTTTAGCAGTTCTTTGCAACTTTACTGCCCTGAAGAGGTAGCGTGTGCAGGAGCACGCCACAGTGAAGGTGGTGGGTTTCTCTCCCCCAGGTGGAGCGACGTGGAAGGAGCAGCAGAAGCTGGAGTCAGCCACGCAGGGGATGGTTCAGTCTGCTGCTTCAAGCAGTGTCTTGGGAGCAAAGGTAAGGGGCAGCTTTTAATGGATGAATAGTGCAAATATGCTGTCTCTTTGCCCTGGGCTTTCAAAGGTTCAAAGAAACAATTTTCTCATGCCTAAATATCAATGATAGCAGAGGCTACCTGCAGGTTTTGCCCTTGGCATGCCATACAGAGCTTGGAGCATGCAGGAATTTTCACAGAAGTCACCCCTGTGCCATTTGTAGGCTTGGAAACACATCCCTGCCTTCCTCTGGACAGCTTTTCTCACTGCTGGCCATCTCGACACAGCAGGACTGAGTCAGGCAAAGTGAAGTTTTGCCCAAAAGCTCAGTTTTCCATCCCCACAGAGGTTGTAAACTAAACCCAAAGTAGATGGAGGAGAAATCCTGACACCAAAAAAGTCAGTGGGGTTGCTGCATCCTTGGGGCAAGCAGGTGTGTATTTATGTACCCAAGCATCCTCTGGTAGTATAGAATTCTGCCCTTCTGAGGGAGGCACAGAAGGACAGATACTATTGCAAGGACACAGGTGTGATTTGGAAAGAGGAGAGAAGGATCTTTGTTTTCTAGCACTTGTAAAAAAGCTTGTCTGAAAAACTGTAGCTTTCAGAGGCTTTTATTATTATTATTAAATGAGGGCACCTAACCAGCTGGTTTTACTGTGCCAGTTTTGGGAACACTATCATTAGGCTTCTGTTGCAATGCAAAGGCAATGCACTAACTTTAGCAGAGGCTCAGTCATTAGGCGCATATGTGTTTTTTTCATTTGCCAGCTAGGTCTAACATGTAGAAGTAGTTATTTTGGCCATGTGTGTTGGAAGCAGCAGGAATTAGTGTAGACCATAAACAGTGTAGCTGACAGAGCAAAATGAGGAAAAGTTAACAAATGTAATTACTGTAGCAAGTGTTCCAGGTATTTGAGGATGGTGTTCAGGGAAGAAGAAGAAACCATATCTATTACGAATTAAATCATCCCTAGACTTTAAGAGATCCTTTTCAAAAGGAGCTCATTAATACTTAGAGTCTGTGTTTTCTAATTGGAAACAAGTAACATTATCTCTATGTCACCAATAGCGAAAAATGAGAGTGAAAGTGCATCACTTTGCAAAGCCTCGCATGCATCTGCAGTGGGGACTAGAACAGCAGCTCATCAAGGCTCACACAGGCCTTGCTACTGCTTTGCTCTCCAGGCTCAATGCCCAAGAGAGCACGTTTAAGGCCTGAAGTCCTTCAGGTAAAACTGAAATTAAGGGAAGTTATAACTGCTAGTCATCTTTTTAAAGGACAATACAAGGATAATGTTAACTGTTCTCTCTCTAATTTCATTTTTTTCCCCTCCGAGTTGTTCACCCTCAAGCAGTGTTTGCAGCTCAAATGGTGCAATTTGTCACCAGCTGTCTTATCAAAAACATTTGGCAGACAAACTTGTTGCATCACCCTCCCAAACTGCCTCTCACCATCTCTGAGCATCGTTGCCCCATTTGCAGGGGAAATAGCCGGTATGAGATAAAGCCAACACCATGAAGCTCCCGTGCCATCTGCATTTATCTCTTGTATTAATTAAAATTGGTCTATTTTTAGTTAAGCTGACTTGCGATTTCCAGCACTCAATAACAAAGTGCCAGAGAGACAGTGAAACTTTCTGGTACAAATCTTCCCTCTCCTTCAAGGGAGCCAATACAAAGGCATCTCTGATAGCATCTGTGCTCTTGCATAGAAAAAACACATCCACATTAGCATTAGGTAATGATGGCCCTAAATACCAGTCAGATGAGCCTACAGCACGTCAGGTCTGAGCTCTCGGTCAGGTTAGTTTTCTTATTTATATATGTGTGCTGAGCAATACTTGGAAGCAACATAGAATACCAGATACACTCCTAAGAAAACTGACCTCCATCACTTTACACAACGAAAAAGGTTACTGGGACATGAAATGATCCTGGGCTGGATTAGCTGGAAAATCTGGAATTGCCTTCCCTGCTAAAACTAGCCGAAAGCCAAGGTGGCACCAAGGTGAGAGCATGGGTACCATAGGATAGGAGTTTGCTGTATGAGGACGTATTTGATATACATAATACGTGGGTTCAACTGCTGGTATTTACAGTGTTTTGCAACTCTTGGGGTGCAGGAAGGGCACTGCCTTTGTTTCTGCAAATCATAGAGTCACGAGGTTGGAAAGGACCCACCGGATCATTGAGTCCAACCATTCCTATCAAACACTAAACCATGTCCCTTAGCACCTCGTCCACCTGTGCCTTAAACACCTCCAGGGAAGGTGAGTCAACCACCTCCCTGGGCAGCCTCTGCCAGTGCCCAGTGACCCTTTCTTGAAAAATTTATTCCTAATGTCCAACCTGAAACTCCCCTGGTGGAGCCTGAGGCCATTCAAAAGGCAGGGTATTGTTAGAAAAAGGAGAACCTTAAGCAAATCCACTAAAAACCCTTAAGCAAAGCCTTCGAAGACTGGGATATATTCCTTTTGTTTTTTCTAACTTACTGTCCTTTAATATTAAGCCATGTCAGATGAACTAGGATGGGTGGTGATGGTCCAAGTTAAGAGTATAGTATGCCTACATGCCCTTTCTTCCTCGTTTTCTCCTCAAAAGCAAGTTATTTCATTGCTGTCTTTGTCCTGCCGTGTTAGCAGTTCCTCTGCCCAGCTTCAGAATCACATCGCACAGGATTTGGGTTCAGCAACCTCTGCTTTTATGTGAGCAAGTCACAAAACCAGCCACCCTTTATTTTCCAGCAGATGACAAGTGTGAAGAGACAGCACCAAACTGTCTGCTAGCGATGCTTCCCGTGACACGCCGATGGCGAGTCCCGGGGATGGTGGCGAGGCACAGGCCTGGGTACTGACCCTGAAACCAGCACAGCAGGGGAGCTCAGATCATGGAGAAACAAGAGGTGGTTTTGCTTTGTGCTGTGGAAAGTGAACACAAACATTTCTTTCAGAGGGAGCGGTGCAGCAAAGCATCTTGCTGTCCTAGACGTATCTGCGCCCAAGTGGGGAGGGCTGGGCTCATGTGGGAGCCTAGTGGCAAGTTAGGAAGCAAAAGTTGGTTTGTCCGGCTGATGCTTCCTACTAATGCATTTTAATACCTGGATAGGAAGGTAATGTTCTTTGTAAGAATATCACTTCTGGTTATGTTGGAGTCTCTTTACTGTACCGAACTCCCCAAGCAGAATTCTAGACATTCAACAAACTGATTTCTTACCTTTGTTCCTCCACACTGCAGGGAATGACAGCTGGTGCTCTGACTTCAACCAGCATTGCCTCCTGCTACCTGCTGTACGGGTCCCCCAAAATACCTTCAAGGGAGGGATGGCAGCTGAACGGCTTCAACAATCTCACTTCTTCCTTTTTTTTATTTATTCCTTTGTGATATCTTAGAAAAAGAATAATAATCTTTGCTTTTTGGTATATACAGCCTGTGTCTGGCAAGAGGTATTTCATCTTTGGAGGCAGAGACCACCAAGAGGCTGACAGCCATCACTTTATCCACGTACTGTCAGGCTGTGCAGGGCAGTAAAATCAGTGCTGTTTGGTTTGGATGTAGGAGGCAGGTGATGCATCAGGTAGATTGGAATTTCTCAGCCTGTGAGCTGCTCTGACAGGGTGCTAGAAAAGACTGTAATATGATGTGACCAGCAGGTCCAGGGAGGTTATTCTCCCTCTGTACTTGGCACTGGTGAGACCGCACCTTGAATCCTGTGTTCAGTTCTGGGCCCCTCACCACAAGAAGGACGTTGAGGCTCTGGAGCGAGTCCAGAGAAGAGCAACGAAGCTGGTGAAGGGGCTGGAGAACAGGCCTTATGAGGAGCGGCTGAGAGAGCTGGGGTTGTTTAGCCTGGAGAAGAGGAGGCTGAGAGGAGACCTCATTGCTCTCTATAACTACCTGAAAGGAGGTTGTAGAGAGGAGGGTGCTGACCTCTTCTCCCAAGTGACAAGGGACAGGACGAGAAGGAACAGCCACAAGCTCCACCAGGGGAGATTTACGCTGGACATTAGAAAAATATTTTTCACAGAAAGGGTCACTGGGCACTGGCACAGGCTGCCCATGGAGGTGGTTGACTCACCTTCCCTGGAGGTTTTTAAGGCACGGGTGGACGAGCTGCTAAGGGGCATGGTTTAGTGATTGATAGGAATGGTTGGGTTCGATGATCCAGTGGGTCTCTTCCAAACTGGTTATTCTATGATTGATTCTATGAAGGATGGAAATGCCCAGCACATGCTCTCTCATTGTGAGAAACACCAACAAGGAATTTCATCAGCCTTTGCAAAAGCAGCAGAGGAGCACAACCCTCCCTGGTTTGTCACCCCAACACTGCTGAAATGCCAGGGTATGAAGGGCAAGCGTTGCTTGCAACAGGCAGCACAAAATAGTGAGGAACAGTGAGCAGCCCAGCCCAGCACGGTGACAAACACTCAGCTGACAGTGGATGATTTCCTAGGCCTGGTTTCTGTGTTGAGCAGCCCAGCATCACACTGCCGCACCTGAGCTGGCTCCAAAATGGGGAGGGCTTTCCCTGTGCTGGGGTGCTGTGCCAGCAGTGAGCTGCAAAGCCTGGGAGCTGCTATGCCAGCACAATTATCTCATTGCCAGTCGTGCTTCTGAGGAGAAAGCTGCTGGCTGGCTTTTTTTGCATGCAAAGTGAAATTTCTGTGTATTTTTTGCTTATCTATGCTCACATCAAAAGCTCAAATTTAGGCAGGCACTAGCACAGCTGTGAATCCTTTGTCCTGATGTACAAGATAACTCTGGTGTTAGCTTGTTACTTTGTAGGCTATTTATTTGCAAACAGGTCCATTGCTTTGGGGTCTGCAATCAAAAGTAACGATAGTAGCCTGGATGTGCTCTCTTAAAAGGTTTCTCTAGGCCTGCTTATAAGAAAAGGGGTAAAAGAAGGAAAGGAAAAGGTAGCATTCCTGTCAGAAGAGCCATCCATCTCCTGCCTTTACCCAAGACTTCAGCAGGTTCCTGAGCTGCACATCAGCGCTTGGAGCAGAAGGGCTTCCAGATCTGCAAGAAGAGCCCTTGCTCTGCACCTCCACTTTCCTCAAAAAATGCTCATACCTGCCTGAAAGATAGTACTGAAGTAAGATGGAGATGTTACCTTTTCAGGTTCTTTATTCAGCAGATGTGGTGGAAAGGTGGGAGCGCTTTGAATTTGCTTTGAGTTAGTTTTGGATAAGAACACAATGGTGAAAACGCTCATCAAGAGGCCTCAGTTCTTCTAGGATTTACCATCTTCATGAAGGAGAAGGGAAACAGCCCCAAGCATTTATGAAGTTCACCTCTGAAGCAGAGACGGAAGGAGCAGACACGTGGTAAGGGAGTTCAGCTCTTATAAACTGAGACCTGCAACCAGGCACACCGAGCTTTTTTGTACACAAACTATTTCTGTTCTCTAACAGCTGTTTATAAACCTACCACTGTGCAGATAATCTTCCCAATGACAACTGGGCTTGACTAAAATGTTACATCCATCCTTTTTACAATAGTTCTTTCATAATACAGGTGGGAAACAAGGTAGTTAACAGCTATTCATATTCACAATAATGTGCCAACCTTAAGACATAATGCTTTCAGCATTTTTGCTCTCTTTCCCCATAGTAGTTTGGTATCTTGTTTCCACGTGCTGTTTGTTGGTGAGGCTTTTTCCCCTTATGTCACTTTACCTGGGAGATGCTCTGGGGAGTGTCTCATGGGTGTGATTTTTATGGTTTGTTTGGTTTTTTTTTCAGCTGGAGTGTATTTGCTGGGCTCTTGCCTGGACAGGGAAGTAGTTCTGGCTGTCTTTAGAAAACAGGAAGGTTATCAAGAATCAAGCATTTACAATTTCCTTTTTTAAAAATTTTTCCTAGCTGTGTTGCTCACTCAAACAATTGGTGTGCTTGATTTCTCACTGTCCCAGAGAGAATTTAGATCCTGCTGGAGCAGCAAGGTAGTGGGGCTATCACACCAGCTTGTCCTGTAGTGGTGCCAAGGGGCAGACAAACCTGTAGGTGTTCTTGGGAGCACCGTGTTGAGGCCACAGCAGGAGTTTGCCGGGTAAAACAGCTTTGAAGAGGCAGCAGCTTCCCTCTGGAGCATGTAGGCTGCCCATAGTGATGCTCCCAACAAGGGTCATCAGTGTGGGACCAGGGACGCTTCCTCCCCTGGCTGTCAGCCTCTCCCTGTCTAGGTGACTTCTGTTCACATCAGCTTTACGTTTGTTTTAATGGGTTTGGCAAAGGCTCATTTGCATGGCAGGCTGCTGATGGAGCAGGTGTAGAACAAGCAAACAAAATCAAAGCAGCAGTTTGGACTGAACTTCCATGAGATCTCTTGGAAGAAGTAAATGTATAACTTTCCAAATATGCAAACTATGGAATTCCTAAACCACAACAGAGGACTAAATGATTCCTGTCTTAAAAATACCCATTAAAAAGTTGCTTTACAGAAGAAAGCAACGCTTTTTGTATAGAAAAACTTGCAGCAAACTTGTATGTTTTAATACAAATAGACCAGAAATGTCAGGGTAATGATTCAACCATCTTCCACTTTTGTTTCTCCCTATGCAGAAAAAAATACATCATTCTGATTGCAAATGTCCTCTAGGGCAACCCTGGGTATGCTGCATTCAGTGGTTGTAGGTAGGTAACTGCATTTGAAGACCATGCTGGTTTATTTTTCCCTGAGAACAGACAGGTTTCTGTTCCCAGAAGCTGAAAGCCCCACTAATGAAACAGAACAATTTTCCAAGGAGAAACACTTGATGTGAAGCCCCTGCAGAGGATTCCCACCTGGGGAAAGGTATCCCAGCAGCAATAGCTCCTGAGCTGCAAAGCGCTACAGCCAGCTGGCAGATGGAGATGTTCACAGGCAGTGGAACCAGGGCTTGTGAAATATGTAGGTCTTGCCTGGCCATGCAGGCAATTAGAGAAAAGACCTGTGCTTTCAGCATAATGCTTTCTTCCAAAAATACGGAAGGATAGATGCCATCAGCACCCAGTGGCTTGCCACCAGCCCACATCTGCTCCTTGAGGCTAGGAGTTGGCTCTGAAGACAATTGCTTTTTCAGTGGTAACAGTAGATGCTGATGGTGATGAAAATGATAGTCATGTTGGTGATCACTGTGATCATGCCTTCCCTGATGTGTTGCTTAAGGTCTTCACTCACTAATTCAAGTTTCCTCTGTTTTGGAGCCTAAAGGTTGAACACATGAGTTTATACAGCCATATTCTTGTGATTGCTCATATGCTTACTGGCTTTTAGATGGGGAAGAGCTTCATGGAATCTGGAAGTGCTGGTCTCAAGATGAGGATTTGGCTCATAGAAGGACTGGTGGTTTCTAAACACGCAGCTTTTAGTTTGGTAGCTAACAGCAAACACCAAGAATGCCCAAAACTCCCACAAAATTAAAACTTTCCTTACCCCTCCTCCTGAATATTTATTAGTCTGTTGCTGAAAACTCTCATGAGACTGTTTTAACTTTAACCCTAGTAAACAGCAATAAAAATTAAATCAAAATATTTGACTCTTTTTTTTTTTTTTTTTTTTTTTTTTTTTTTTTTTTTTAAACTGGTCAAACACTTAACAATTCAGATTCTTATTTTGGTCTCTGAAGCCTGAAAGTTTCCATCTGTTTGGCTGGTTCTTCGCCTGTGTTTCACAACGCTGCGTGGGAAGAGGTTTGCTCTCCTCCTGGGGATGGCACCTTTCCTTCTGCCTGAGACCCTTCTGCATTTGCAAATCTCTTTCCTAATATCCAGCACTCCAAAATCCATTTGTTGATGTCCTCCCCCATTTTCTGGACCTATCTCCAGGGACCCTGAACCCAGGTTTATGCACCAGGTATTTAATGGAAATAAATACAGTCCAAAGTTCCCCAGAGCATTTCTGGAGGTAGAGTGAAGGTGCCACTGTTCATAGTGAAATTTTTGGAGGGTAGTTGGGAGCATTTTATGCCTCATTGCCCTTTTCCCCTTCCCTCTCCAGGCTGCACACTAGAACAGGTTAACTGCAAAGCTCACTACCACCAGCAGCATTTAAAATGCAGTGGGGAGAAGCGTGTTGATGCCCTCCTATGAAATTAGGGTGTAGATCAAGAGGTGGCACAGTGAAAAAAGTGAAATTAAAATGAAGTTAAAGTTTGGTTTACCTTCCTTCCAGTCTGCCACTGGAATGAATGGAGCTCCTGAGAGTGGCAGTGACCCCACCTCAGCCCTGATGGCTGTAGAGATGCTCTTCAGCCTCTGGTCTCATGGGTGCTCTTGGGTGTGGAGAGGACAGTGGAAGTATGTTCAGTGATGCAGGCATAATAAAGATATTTTCAGCTCGTGCTCTACATGAGGAGGATTGTTTCTTACAAATTTTTCCTTCGTTACTACTGTTGTTTTTAGTTAATTGGCAAAGTATTAGGTGTTTAAGGACAGGTGGAGATGACTTCAGTTTCTCTCGGTCCTGAGTCTGGCACTTAATGCAAAGGCTCATCTCGATTGTTGCATTTACATCCTGCATTTCTCATATTCAGTGCCTGGAAATTGTTGAGTATGAGGTTCTTAATTATTCATATATTAAATGAGCATTTGAAATTGCTCTAGCACCTTAGCATTTTTTTACAAATTCAGTCACTTTTAGGCTTTTTTTTTTTATCTAAACCTCTGCCCTTTGCACCCAATATTTTTGGGAATCTAAAGCATTTAAGCTGAGATTCACTGGAGTTTGAATCATCCTGCATGTTAAAAGCCTGATAGGAACCCTGTCCACACATGGTCCAAGGACAGCCAAGTTTGGCTAAGTAGATTCAGCTCCCCTTGTATTTTGGGGCAGGTCTGGATGGCTTTTAACAGGAGTGTGTTATCAGGGGCAAGGGAGGAAGCAGCACTGAGGAAAAGGAAAGGCAGCTTTCGGTAAGTGGAGCGTTTCAAGGCAATCAGGCTTTGTCTTCCTCATTGCTGCAAGACGATCACTGCAGGGGATTCAGAGAGGTTTATTGTAAGGCTCAACACTTTTTAATTAAAGCTGCTATTGAAAATATTCGTCACTCAGTGGTGGGAGGGAGAGAAACATCCTGCCCTTCTCTGCACATAGCAGGGAAGCTGAAAAGGCCACATAACTGTTTGATCTCCTCCGTGAGGTCAGTTTTGAAGCAAGGTGGGGGCAGCACCTCTGAAACACCCTCCCCTTTGCCATTTTAGGAAGGAAGAAGTTTACATCTGTTAATTCCCAAAAATAAAATGTCAGTTAAAGCTAGCAGCCCAAACTAAACCCCAATTGAGCTGGTTTGGTATGCTAATCAACTGGAGCTACAGCATCAGGATTTTCAGGATGACTAAGGTCCAGCAGCATTTTTTGGCGGAAGATGCTTCAGGAAGTGAGAAACCCATGGTTCATGAGCCAGGGGTTGTCACCTCTGTATTCTTCCAAATCAGTAGTGCACTGGGGACCACAGCAAATGTCATAAAGTAATTTAGGCAAGGTAATTTTAATATAGGACATTGTTTACCAAAGTAGCCCGCTGCAGGGCAATTGCTGGTGACAAGAAACTCCATGATGACATGAGAAAATCCACTTGTCACCCCAGTGGCATTGGTGCTGCCTCTCTCTCCTTGAATCGTTATCGTTAATAGCCAAAAAGATTTCAGGCTGTGTGTAGGCAAATTATTTGACTCCGTAAGATGGCAGAGGTCCAGCAAGTAGCCCAGTCCTTCAGTCCCACAATGCTGGCTGTGGTTGTCCCCAGGGAGCTTGGCCACAGGTAAGTTGGTTTTGCTACCAAGGGAACCCCAGCAAAAAAAGAACTGCATGACCCCCTCTGCAACCAGGGATGGGCAGTTGGGTTATCAATGGGAGAGAGCACAGCATCTGTCCTTCCACACGGCTTGGGATAGGGAGCATCCCCAAAACAAGCTTGTAAACCAGTCCCTACAAATCCATAACAGGGATGTAGGAAGATAGTCAAGGATTACCAATAGAGACCCCAAAAGTTGTTATTATTGACTAATAATAATATGCATTAGTCTCACCGAGGTGTGCATTTCACTTTGTGCATCAAAATGTGCCTTTGTTTGACTATAAGAATGGTTGTGACTTCAGAATGTTTCCCCAAAATCTTCACAGGGAAATGCTTGTAGATGGTCTATTAGAGAAAAATACATGTTAAGACCGTTCAAAGTGAGTAAAGAAAATCTTTTAACCTGCCTGATGATAGGCAATAGTGGCTGGGTTGTTCTGTACGACAAACACTCTCATTCCCCTGTTTTCTGATTCTCCAGAGGAGTTTGAAATTCTTCTGCAATCTGCATGGAATTGAAAGCTAAGCAAGATTTGTAGCTTGCACCAAATCTAAGACAACAGCTACAAGGATACTTGTGGGGAAATATGCGTATAAGTCTCCTCAGGCAGTAACCAAAAGGGTATTATTTTTCTGTATAGCCTACATTGCTTTTTCATACTGAAGGCCTAATGTTTGGAAAACTCATCTTCCTAAACTGCTTTCTCTGAAGGGAAATATCACATACTGTTTTATTCAGCATTGGGCAAAAATTATCTTTAAGGATTGGGTCACTATGGTAACCACTTCTAATCTCAGAATCAAAAAGCAGTCATGATTGTAATTAAAAAAGTATGCTTTCTACTAAGAATTATTCTGAATTATAATTGATTTTCTGTCACATAGTTATTTTTATTGCCCTCAAAGGCATGAGCATTTGTTATAATTCAGTAGTGCAACACTTCATATAGAGAGACTATAACCTGCTTTGAATGTACTGTCAGAAATTGTGGTCGATGACTTCAACCTCTTAAATACTTCAACAGAAGTATTTAAGTGAAACACCAGGAATGCTTTTTGCTCTTACTGGAGTGAAAGCATAAGATAAATGAGGCCTCATGAAAGCTCACATTTCATTACAAGTAGCCACATATCCTGAGCCTAGTGATGCACAGAGAGGGGTTCAGCTTTGCCACTGTAAGCAGGTGGGTTGGCCGTGAATTCAGATTTTTCCTTTGGCTTAAGCAGAAAAGATCTTAAAAAAGAAGAGGGGGGAGGGGGGGTGGGGGGAGGGAATCCCACTTCTCAGCTTTTCTTCTTTAGGTGCTTTTTCCAATCACTACTGTTCCAGGGATCAAGGTCACACATGGAAATCTTGGCAAACTGCTGGGATATGGTGGGAATTTGCAGGTAAATCATTATGGCTACTGTTAAAAAATATAAGTAAGATGAGCATAATGCTCCATGTGGCCCCAGATGAGTTAGTGGCAAAGCCCATTTTCAACTCAAGGGGGTTTATTCTGGGCTTGTGACTAGGTAGGCTGCTCCAGCTGGTGCTGATGAGAATTGTTCACAGGTGGCTTCAGGGAGGGAAGAAGTCTCCTGCTGCTAATATAAACCATTTCCAAGGGAGCAGCAGCAGGGTAGCTCTATCCCCTTCTCCCTGGTTTGCATTAGGGCTAGGAGACTTTTAGCAGGGGTTTTGGCACTAATCTCTGAGATTTCATTTTTTTGGGGGGAGGATGCGATCCATTCATTCTTCAATTTATGCATTATGGAGCAAATATCCATCTATGTTTTATCTAAATAGTAATATAATTGTTTGCCTAAATGTTTCTTTTTTTCAACTCTTTCCAAGAGGGAAGCAGAACAAATGTTTATTTTCTTAAAAACCTGCAGCTTTCAACTTTTTTTTTTTTTTTTGGTCTAATTTCTCCATAATAGTTGTGAGTCCCTGTGGGCTCCTTGAGCATTTTCTCCTGGAAGTTGATTTACTGCCTGGTGGCTGCAGTTATTCCAGCAAGACACCATGGAAAGCCTTTTGGTGCCTAAAAACAAGCAGGTTGTTCTTCCTGGACTTAAGAAGCAGACTGCCGTGCTCCAGATGAGCAGTAATCAATCAGGTTAACAAAGCTGTGGACTAATAATTTTTACCCTTTCAGAGCTATTCCAGCCAGTCACCCATCCAAACAGCTCTTGGTGAAGGAGGAACTGTAATTCATCGAGCCGGCTGAAGTCTTTTGGGAAAAGATCCTGTGAAAACGCTGGTCACCCAAAAGAGGCTGAAGATGCTTGCAGAGCTAGAGCACTGCACCCAGGATGACTGCAGCACAGACCCTGCCTGTGTTTCAAGGCTGCCACAGGAATGCTCTCAGCAACCAGCTACTACCTTCTCGTCAGGCAGGTTAATGCAGCAACCTTTCCAGGTGAACCTCTTGCCACCTAGACTGCAGCTATAATAAAGTCGAGTGGTGAATGACTTCATTAATCTTGGAGTAATAATTAGTTTAATCAGCTGAAATGCAGCTCAATAAAGCGCACCTCGGAGGTGAGTTATCTCTAGCGTACCATGCTGGGGGCAAGGGAAGATGCTGGCAGTGCATTCTCTGTGGACCCACGCTGTGGTTCTCCCCAGCCACAGAAGGACCCTGTGCTGGGAGAGCAGTAGCAGAGGGACATCCAGCCCTGCAGCCTACCCTGGTGCGGCTCAGGGACAGGTCTACTTGCACGGCAGCTCCCAAAGCAGGAGGACCAAACCCTCTGGCCTTGAGGCACACCTGGGGCTTCGCCCTGGACATCCCTCTGCTCCTCTGAGGAGCAGCAATAATTAGGCCTCTCCCCTGCAAGCTTTCCCCAGAACTGCCCCAGGGGCTTCTCTGTTCCTCTTTGGCAGATCAAGCTGAAGGTCTGGTTCCCCAGAACCCAGGCCGGTGGTTGTTCTTTCTAGCTCTCGTCAGGATTTTGAAGAATCCTGACAATACCCCCTTATTTTTCGGTTTGAGCTGCTGGAAGAGTCACAGCTGAGCTGCAGCTCACACTACAGGAAAATGTCTTCTTCCCTCTCTGAGTGCAAGTGGATTTTACACTTGTGATGGTTTAATGTCAAGTAATGCCTTCAAGTGTGGCATCACTTGCAGAGGTTGGATCTCCTGCCCCATCATGTGGTGTTAGCCTCCTCTGCCACTCTCATCTTTCCAGTTCCACAGCGGCAGATTCTTGGTGGCATAGCCCTACGTTTAGATACAAGAAATTATCTTGTCTGCGTTGACACTAAAGACTACAGTTTTGGTTTTCAACATGGGGTGCCTGTGGTGTGAAATTCTGCTTGCCATCAAGGATGTGCATCATCGTCCCAGCCAGCACAACTCCCCACTTCACAAGCTGCTCTGTGAGCAGTGGAGCTGAGATGTGCTGCAATGAGGACATACTGGCGCCTTAGTGCCACAGCCTCCAAATGGAGGAAAGGTGCGTAAGCTCTTTACCTTGCTCAGGGTTGCAACCTGGCCTCCTCCTACCCTGCTCTCCTGGCACTGCTCTGGGTCAAAAACACAAGAGCCCATTAGAGAGGGATTGTGGGGAAAGGAGGACTACCATGTAGCCGCGTGGTCTTGGCAGTCCTCCCACTGAGATCTGAGAAGCCCTTGGCAACGATAACTACTCAAGACTGCAGATGCTACACCAAAGCTAAGCTTGGAGGAGCCTACTTCAGTCTGAAGTACGTTAACATGCCCGATACTGGAAAGCAGAAACCAACGTGATATACCTTCACATTGTGAAGTAAGAAACAAATCCTGCTGTTTGAGCTGGCTGCTGGAATAAGGCAGCCCTCCATCTACTTCCTCAGCTTGAATTCATTTCCTTGTCATCCAGAAAGACTAGGATGTGGTAGTCTTTGCCCACAGGGCATCAGAAAGAAGGAAACAAAGAGAATTTTCTCACAAGATAGACACAGCACATTGCCAAAGTAGGACCAACTCGTCATCTCTCGGCAAACAAAACATCAAGCAGAGAAAAACCCTCCCAGAGCTCTAACATTCACTGT
This sequence comes from Clamator glandarius, assembly GCA_033459285.1. Lineage (NCBI taxonomy): Eukaryota > Metazoa > Chordata > Aves > Cuculiformes > Cuculidae > Clamator > Clamator glandarius. The sequence continues at coordinate 2,778,150 of JAUNZM010000404.1, forward strand.
GCCCATTCTCTATCCATTGCTCCAAAACTGAGTTAATTCTTTTAAAGAGCTTCCCTGTGCAGAAGCACCTACCCTGCAATCTGCTGTTGGAGCAGCTTAACGGGCTGGGTCTTCACCCTGCCTTCACTTCTTGAAGTGACATCTTGCTGTGATGTGTGACTTTTTGAAGATTTTCCCTGAGACATGCCAGTGGGCTGGTTAATGGGGTCAGGGAAGAGGAAAAGCAGGCTAAAAAAGGTGGCCAGGAGATCCAAGTAGAAAGTGCAATGGCAGCCAGGTCCCTGGCTTTTAGCAAAGCATTTTCTATGAGATATCCTCATGGGTGAGAAAGGAGATGTGGATATATCAGTTGCTGATACCTTTGATAGAAACTGCATGTGAGTAGATTACTTGTGCTGAAAGGTCACCGAGCAATCAGAACAGCCATTTATAGTTTACCAGGCAAGTTCAGTCTTCTATCCCTGTAAAGCCATCCCATGAGCCAAATGAGGCAGAGATCCTGGGAGGAAAATAAAGGTGTAGGGTACCATACGTGTTGGAAGGGGTGCTAGCTGAATCCTGCCTTCAGGCTCCAACACAAGCAGTATTCTTGTGAAAAAAAAAACCCACTCCAGCAGCTTTTCAAAAGGAAAAGGCAAATCTGTTAAATTGCAAGATCCTTCCTGGCTTTCCAAGGCAAGTCTGGGTCTAGATGCTCCTGAGGTGCACTCAGACTCTCTGACCATGGGGCTCTGCAGGCAGGCATGGGGCCAGATAGTCTTGCCCTGGGTGATCATCTCTTATTATCCATTTTCCAGAAGAGCCTTGTGGTGCAGATGGTCAAGGTGAGCGTGTGCTCACACAGAGTGTGGACATGCCAGTTGCACCTTCCTGCTGCTCCCACCATTTCAACTGCGGCACTGTGCTGATTTGTGGGACTGTGGGACCCCAAGTTGTTAAGCACCATATTTTTCTTATTTCCCCACTGCCCATCAGCTTCCTACAGGGGATCATGAATGTGAAAGAAGGAGGTTTTGCAGAGCTCAGTCAACATGTATTCAAAATAACAATTATATCACCAATGGCAAGGGTTTTCTCTGCTGCAGTCTCATGGCTTACTAGGACACCAGTAAGAAGTGAATCAGACACCTGGGATACCAACTACTGTGCTCCTCCAACATGCAGGTAGTGGTAATTCTTTAAAAAAAATAATTGCAAACTGGGCAGTGATTGTCTAGGCTTGAAAGTGGGTCACAGATGAAAACAAACTCCCCAAAAATTATTTTTGAGGGAGACAGAGGAGAGTATGGAGGGATTTCTATGAGCTGCTTGACATCCTGACTTGTATTGGGGAGAGCAAGCAGGATGAATAGGAAAGAGGCAGCTGCACCATGGGGGAGATTTGTCCCCCTATAGCAAGCAAGGCAAACTCTCTGTCTCCCTGACATGGGGTTGCCTCCCTGTGTTTCCACTGAGATACAGCCAGCAGCAGGCACTTGAAGGGTTTTCTCTTTCCCTAATCTGTAAATATCGCTCCAAGAGGTATTTTGGTGCCATTGTACTCTTGTATTCTGAAAGCAGACCTGAGCCTCGCCCGTGGGTCAGGGGCCTAATACAAAACGGCAGAATGATTAACATTACTTCAGGTGGTTTTAGACACTGTCTAAATAACAGGACGTGTATGTGCAAGAAAACCAGTGTGCACTTCCCTTCCCCTTCCTCCTCACCACTTCTTTAGACTTAAAGCCTTAAAGAAACTTTGCCTTTGGCATCTACTGGAGGTTTAATGTTTCCTTCCCTGTGTATGTCCAAAACAGAACAAAAAGACTTGGAGCAGGACAGCAGTATCAGGGCTGTTTGGCCAAGCTACAGCCACAATTGCCCAGGCAGCAGGGCAGGAGCACAGAGCAGAGGAATATCGTTCATCAAGGAGGGATGCCAAATGGTGTAACCACTTTGTATAATGCCAAGACGCTGCACAGCAAAACCCACCAAAATCAGGTAAGAATGCAACATTTTGGCAGGGGCTGGTGGGTTTAGGGTTGGCAGCAGCAGCCATGGAGAGTGGGACATGTGTCAATACCCTCATCTCTGCCTGTGCCAAATGCCCCTCTGCGGTTTCAGCCATGGCTGTATCAGCTTTACAGCCACAACCTGGATTTCTACTGACAGAAACCCTGGGCTGTGGGCAGCCAGGTGCCGTCTTTAAGGCTGTGGCCATTGACATGCCTCTACTTGTCCATCATTTTTCAAGGGAAAGGTTTGCACTGAGGATGCTGGATGCCTCACTGGTAGCCTCATTGCATTTCTTTAGCTGATAAAACTCTCTTGTCTGGGAAAGCCAGTACCCTGCAATTTAAATTATCGTTTTGTTCAGGCTAGTGGTCACACGCACAGTCCTCTTGCAGTACCTTTTATTCCAAGGTAGATAGCCAAGCCTTTTCCACTCCACAGCCATACTGCCACATTTAGTGATGAGAAATACCTTTATAAGCATCTTCAAGATGCTTCTGCCAAGGCAGGAAAATTCAGTCTCGTGCTGTCTTCCCCTCTGCCAGAACCTATTCCTCACCACCACCACCACCACTCTCACCAACATAAGTACCTCTCCACTCTTTAATGAACTAATGCAACGGGAAAGGAAAGAGAAACTCTTCAGGAGCGTGTTTTCCTGCACCAAGGAGGAAACTGGAGGAGTTTCGCTGCGGGGCTGCACACAGTGGTCAGAGCAAACTGCACAAACATGTTTACCTGTCATTGCAAGAGCTGAAGCACCGGCAGCTGCCCTTCATCCCACCTGGCCTCCCAGGGCAGGGAGGGCAGCCACAGGAGTTAAGGGGGTGTACATAGCTGGGATTTAGCAAATTTGATGATAATTATTAATAGTTCCTTTGTTATGATATAGGAAGTATGTCTGGGCCCTGGATGCTGCTACCACCACCGCTGCATGTTCTGTTCCCAATATATTGAAAACTGCCCTTGTTCTTATCTAGGAGGAGGCAACAGGATGTCGGAAGATGTATTGGTGAGCTCTGATGTTTCCATGTGTGTGTTGGTTTTAAGAAGTTTAAAGCTCACCACAGCTACGCTATTCCATCTTGTTGAATCAGGGCAGCTCCCAAAGTCCCCAGGCCTTCCCAGAGTGAATCACTGCTCAGACCCGCTGCTTGGATGGATTGGCCCTGTTCAGCATTAGCGCTGGCATGGGGAGGGGTTTTGCCATGGTTGTTTTGACTCAGCAGGTTAGATCAAGAAAGCTTTGAGAGGAGTTTCCAGCAGGCATTATGCCACATGCTGTGGTGGGTGGATTTAGCTCCACTCATCTGTGCTCCAGCTATTTGGCCAGCTGACCTGGGCACTAGAGCTATGATGGTGAGGAATATACGGAGAGATATGCAACATTTCCATACTCAAGAGCCAAGAGGAATGCAGAAGGAATATCTGAAAAGAAATTTTGCACAATCTGAGCTACCCATTTTTAAGGTAATGATGGGCTGATATTGCTGGGTAGCTGAGTACTTGCCAGCTTCTAGGCAAGCCATTTTTATAAATGAATATGAGGATAGCAAAGGCAGGCTCTATCTTTATGGGCAAGAAATCCAGAGATCTGCAGGGTATTTGTATTTGTGTCTGAGTGACAACTTGTAGCTGCTCCAGCAAAGTTTGCATGGAAACACATCGCAGCAGATTTGTATTTACTTAACCACCAGGAATCTGCTCCTTGGTTTGGATTCCATTAGCTATTAAATGGGACATGCAGAGCACTGGACTGCACGCCTGACAGGTTGTGAACACGGGTATTGTTCACCAGGCTTGTTCCCTTGATACAGCCAGGTGTAAAGGCAGTAGGAAAGGACCAGCTGGACTGACTTTGCTGGCACCAGCGATGCTGTGTTGGTCCTCAGCAGCCGTGTAGCCCTTCCTCTACTCCTTTACAGTTTCCCTTAGCCAAGCATGCATCCTTTGGCTGATGGAAATATATTTTCATGAGCTTCTTCAAAATGCTGCAGAATCCACAAGACATTTTTCATTCTACAGTCTTTCACCCATTTCATATATTTATATATAAATATATATAAAAATCCTAAATTATATCTTACAAATGGTGTTGGGAAACTACTTACTGGTCTGGTTCCCACCTCATACAAGAAGGAAAATACGTGTACCTGAGTTTTTCTCCCCATCTCTGAAAAAGTGAGTTATAGTACAGTTGTTACTGCTGTTTTGCAAACAAGCTTTGAGCAAACAGCCTGGGAACTGCTGAACATGCCACACAGACAGACCCAAGGCCTTCACTCAATCATTCACCTCACTTTATAAAATAATTTAATATAAAATAATTTAAGCATGGATTTAAGTCTGCTGCTGAATTTTGACTTGGAGGAAAACCTACTGGATTCATTTAATTTTAAGCAGATACTTATCAGAACTTGGGCAAAGCCACTGACATTTTGCTTAAAGTATTTCACAAAGATACTGTGGGTAGTAACTTGGACACCAGTGCACCAGCATTTTGGGAAACAAATGAGGATCAACCAGTATTGTGCTGGATGAGCCATACAGGAAAAGGGGAAAATTAGCTGGTTTTGCTATTGTTAAGGCTATCAGCCTTGCCAACGCAAGCAGTAGACAGAGAAGAGCCAGGCTAGAGCCAGCCATGGTGGAGAGCATGATGGCTGGCTATTCATTTCAGAGGAAAATTGGCAGTAAAAGGGATCTGGTCAATGTTAAGCTCCAGCAGCTTTTATTCTAATTTTGTTGAGCTGACTCCTTAATTAAATGGTCGCTTTACAGGGAGCAGAAGAAGCATCAGCTGTGTGATAGCAAAGGTTTTTTTCCTGAACTCTGAGAAAACATTTTCCACTCCTGAGAGGCTGTTCTCCCTAAATGCACCCATTCTTCTGGGAGGTTGCAACAGGAAGACAGCGCTCCCAAGCAACTCCTGCCTTCCTGCCTTAGCTGCCCTCTGCTGTATTCCAGTCATGGAGGATAATTTTGCTTCTAGTTTTCAAACAGCACTTATTTCCTTCTCTCCATATCCAGGACTTTCTCTGGGTCTCAACCCATCACTCCCTCCATCTCACAGTGCTTTTCCCAAAAGATTGCTATAAACTTCACATGTGTGAGAAATACAGTTATTCGTATCTTCACACGAATAATATGCGACATTGAGTCTACATAACTTAAACCAAACATTTTTGAAAGTCATCTCTATGGTTGTCAGTGAAAATATGATTGACAGGGCCAGGCTGGGATTGCCTCTATGGATAGGGCTACCAGAGAAAACGGCCAACTGGAAAACCTTGAATCTGATCTCCTTAGTGGCAGACAGCAAACTCAAAGCTGACATCAGTGGAGAGGGCAGGGATGGTTCCTCACACAATTTGGATTTTGCAGGTCCCCAGTACTCCGTTCCAATCATTTCATGTGGGGTGGTGATGGCAACACGATGTTTCTTGTGCAAGTCGCTCCTCACTGGGGAAAAGCATTCACATCCAGGTGAAACTTCAAGCAATAGTTGTGTGCGTCTGCCTGTACCTGCATGATGCATGTTCAGGCAGTGAATTCAATTGCCCCATAACCATAGCTGATGTGATTGCTGATACGTAGCTTCTGCCTCTCACAAATGTCTGGATGATGGGCAGTGATTCTGGAGAAGGAAAACCAGGTTTGCAAGAAGGTCTGTGGCAGATTCAGACAGTGCCAGAGCCAGGAGGAAGATACCTGCAAGGAAGGCAGTCTGGCAGCAATGTGCAAGTACACAGACAGCACGCAGAGCTACTCTGGATCTTACGTTTGGCTTCTCTCTTAAAATAAATTAAACATCTTTTCATCATGACTGGCATCTGGCCAAGGAAGGCTCAGCTGTGATGTTTCCTGAGATGAGCTGTTTGCCTTGTGCGTGGCTTGTTTTGTTCAACAAACCATAGGGAAAGAAAAATTGCCCGAGCCTAGAAGAACTGGACCTGTTATTTCTAAGGCCCTGGAGCTGAAGCATCATCTGCCCTTGGCAGCTATCCAGGCTTAGAAGAGGAGATTAATTTCCTTAAAACAGGATTTTCTGAGCCATAGGCTCCATGTTGCCACATTACTCTCAGCCAAAACACCTGATGTATTATGTGGTGGATACCACATCCAGAAAGATGAAGAAAGTATCCTCTCTATGTCTGCTATTGACTGCTGTCCAGCTGGCTCAGTTTTTTTGGTGAATTTGAAGGAATTTCTGTCCAGCTAGTGCCTACATCTGATCTGCAATGGGGTGACCAGGTTCAAGAATCCCAGATACCATCAGGCCCTTCCCTGCAAGCTGCCTCCTCACTGATTAAGATCAGCACTGCTGACCCCTCGTTCCATATGTGGCACTTTCTGGCTTAACAGGATTATAACACCATCCCCTGAGGATGGACTTTTATTTTGTCTTGGGGATTTATAAAGTGCCATGGACAACTCAAGGAAAATAAAACCTCCTTGCAGTGAGGAGCCCAAGGCTGCCAGTGGAGAAAGCCTTTCCTCCTGGTCGAGATACAGCCATGGCATCACTGCTTTAGTGTGCGGCATTTCTAGCTGCTTTTAGGCGATGCGGTTGGTAATGATTGCTGCAGGGACTCAGTGTCAGGGGATGACTTTATTGAGATGCTTAATCCTCAGCAGGTACTGTGCAATATGACATGCGGTTATGTCTTAGAGGTAATAACACTGCGTTGATGTTTTACTACACTGTTAACCCTCAGTGCGATGAGGTATTGCAAACATCATTTATCTTCTGCTTCATTACTGGTAAAACATTCTCTCTCTTGGAGCCATTTTGCCAGAGCAGTGATTGATATGATGCAGGAAGCAGCTCACTTCTCGTGGCCATCGTGTTTCTTATTGTTGTTATATTCCACACTTACATTTCTGCCTCTAATCCGTCTCTGCAGGATCTCACACTATAAAATGGAGGCTCTGGCTGCAGGATGCTGCATTGCCTTACTTTACAGTCATGTCTTGCTGATACATGGCTCTCACACAATCTCTTATTTTTGTAGCTGCTCCTGCCTTTTTTCTTTGTTAGACAGCAAAACAACAAGAAACATCATAGCTTTTTGTAAGGATTTACATCTATGTTCCACGAAATACTGTCATAGTTCCCTGAAAAGCAGAATAGAGACACATTTAGCTCAATCTGTGAGATATTTCCCATGTTGCTGATCATCCTTACTATGCTGTATGTTGCATCTCTTTGCTTCTTCCTTGGCCAGTGAAATTAGTGGGGCTTTGACTGTATTTCAGTGGAGGACCAGGAAAAGGATCATGTACATTTCAGTAATGACTTGTATGTGCATGGAATATTTTCCTATCATTTTGGACAAACGGGGATATTTTCACAGGAATAGGAAGCCACCACAGGGTATGATCCCTATATGATATCAAATAGCAAGTTCATATTGACTGAAATAAGGAAAATTAACACTGATGAAAACAGCTAAAAAATTAGGGTATCACTCTTATACTGTTTGAGTCATTAAACTACTCAGTGCTTTGTAGCTTATCAGTCTAGAGATCATCTTACAGATAACCTCAATGGCGTGTTACTCTTGGGAAGTCGCTGCTACAGCTGCAACCCATCCCCCTCCTCAGTGTCTGATTTTCACCTTGCACCCACTCCAAATAGCTTGCTTGGGTCCCACCCCTGGCCTGCCGAGGTTTTCCCTAGGGATTTTGTGATTGAGGCATCCTCACCTCTTTCACAAAGACTGAGTGTTGAGCTGAGGTCCTGTGCTGAGGCTGGGGTTGCAGACCTACTTCCACCGCACAGCTGTGGCCAGGGCTCCTTACACTTTCTCCCATCCCCTCCTGCCCATCTCACCTTCTCCACAGCTTGAGGCTGGATCATCAGCTCTGATCAGGGTTGTATGCATATTTGGACAGCAGCTGATGGCAAAGGGGGCACTAGTATCACTTATTTTTAAGGATGGCTGCTGGCTGTACAAACTACTCTGCTGTTTATCATCACACTTCTTCTAAGCTGTGGCTATCCATAAGATTTTCCAGATGCAGCTGTCCATCTTCCTTGGTGCTTTGCCGCAGCACGTGCTCAAAGCAAGCCCCAGAAAGATCCCAGAGAGGGTCTTGACCCAGGTCTTCCCAAAAATGCTGGGGATTTTCTAAAATACTCCTGAAAAATCCCACTTTGGAACTTCTTCCTGTGCTGCAGCCTACTTATTCCCAATGCCACCACCACTCTCCCAAGCCCTGGCCACAGGGGCTACTCAGTGGAGCAAAGAGGGGTGAATCAGGGGGTCCACAGCAGCTGCTGGTTTTACTTCCTTCTGGAAAGGAGGGATTAGGTCACAGATGGTTAGTATTAGTGACCTGTCACAGGTAGGTGTTTTCCAGCCAGTTTGCACAGCATGTGGAGAGTTTTTATCAGATCCCCCTGCCTAATCACGAGCAAACTGGAAAGCAGATGGTAATTATCCGCACTGCTAAGAGAGACCTGGGTGGGAAGGTACCATGCCTTTCCTTTCTAACGCCTCAAGCATGGAAAATAAAATAGTGATTCCTTTTTTTATGGTACGAGGTAACACTCACAGCTAGTAAGGGAATCCTGATCCCTGCCTTGTGGCTAATGGAAGCAGCTGCTCAGAAATGAGTTTGAAAATGTGGTGACAGGTTCAAAACTTCAAGCTTCATGATGTCATATTTTCAGGTTTTAAGTAAGCCCCAGTTAAGGTACGTATTCTGGCTGTGATTAAGCTATTTCCAAAACAGATTTTGGCTTTGCATGCTCAGGAGTATGTATTGACATTCCTGATAGTGATAAAGTTCACAGATCTGGAGAATCACAGATGCTTTACCACCTTTGGGAATACCTCAGGAACAATTGCACTTGACATTAATATCCATGACTTATTTTACTCTCTGGTGACAAATTCTGCCTCTTAGACTGTGAACCTACATTTTTCTTCTGGCATGGCAGAACTGCAGCCCAATTCAAAATAAAGACAATTCAGCTGTCAGAACCGATGGGCTCCACACTGCACATGAGGCTACAGGGGAAGGACACCTTGACAATCCTGAGAAATCTCAGGAATCCAGCTGCAACAGGGGTGTAGAAGAAAACTTCCCTCAGAGGCATCAGGGAAACCAAAACAATCTGAGAATATTTGGATTTTATTTTACAATAGAGATCTCCATGCAGCCTGCTTTTTGTGTCATGCTAGCTTTCTACCCTGTATGTTAGGGCGGATACAAGGTGGGACAGACCTTGATGTGTCCCTGTAAGGCTGGGCTTGTGTTATGGAGATGCTATGGTGCATAAGGGCCACACCATCAGCTCTCGTGAGCCACAGCATCTCCTGCACCACGACACCACTGAGCCTTGTGCCCAATGGTTACTCGCAGGTAGACTGATAACCACCTTTGATTGAGGTGGTTTGAAATTGTCTTGGCAGCAGCCCATCTTGCAGAGCCTGCAGTGATATAATGCCCACTTTGCCCCTTTCAATGTTAAAAAACAGGTCTGTGAATAGAAATGGGGGATTTAACCCTCATGCTGGCAGAGTGTGTTTACAAAAGGTCCTAAATCCTGTTGGGAGCAGCTGCCAGAAAGCACCTCACACAGAATACTGACCAAGCAGTCACCTTGCTCATTATGCATCTATTTCACACAAAGTGTTTCTTAATGCACTAAAGATACAACACTCCGGTATTCATCCCTTTTCAGTCTGCGAGGGGAAGAGATGTGGGTTTCATATGCAATAATCTCCGAGAGCTGAATTACAGAGCTGTCAGCCACAGGACACTGAAATGACAGCCCTTTAAAGTGCTGTCAGGTTCATGTTGGACACTTGTATCGAAACACTCATTTTAGCCTCAGGAAGACAAATCCACTGTGACTTCCCTTTCTGGGGAGCTCCTTCATTTAAAGCACTGCTATTCAGCAGTGGAACATGTAACAAAATGGCTTTATTGAACTTGTCTGCACTGTAGGTACAATCTAGTCCGCCCACAATGCCCAGAGTCACACCAACACCATACACAGGGTTTTTAAGCAGGGTTCCCAAGACACAGAGGCCTTTTGTAAACCCTGTGCACTCCACAAAATGTTGTTCATAGAAGCATAGAATGGTTTGGATTGGAAGGGACGATGGAGGTCATCTAGTCCAATATCCCTGCAGTGAACAGGGACATTAACTAGTTGCCAGAACCCCATCAAACCTGACCTGATGTTTCCAGGGATGGGACATCGACCACCTCTCTGGGAAACCTCTTCCAGTGTTTCACCACCCTCAGTGAAAAAAAAATTCTTCCTAATATCTAGTCCAAACTCCTCCTTATTTAGTTTAAAGCCATTACCCTTTGTCTTATTCATACAGGCCCTGCTAAAAGGCTTTTCCTCATCTTTCTTATAAGCCTCCTTCAAGTATTGAAAGGCTGCAATAAGATCTCCTCAGAGTCCTCTCGTCTCCAAGCTGAACAACCCCAACTCTCTCAGCCTTTCTTCACAGGGGAGGTATTCCAAGACTTTGATCATTTTGGTGGCACTCCTCTGGACCTGCTCCAACAGGTTCATGTCTTTCCTGTGGTTGCCTGGGGCTTGCATGAGACCTGCTTGGATATGCATCTCACTCCCATCAGTCAAAGCCCACCACCTGCCCACTCTGGAGGTAAAATCTTCTGGGGCTCGGCAATGTGTTGGCCTAGTACACTCACTAATCAGTCGCTGGAGGTTTAAGGAAAGAGTGGGCACTGACCCCACTACCACCAGCACTGAGCTGGTCTGGGAAGAGCCTCACTAACTCCCCAGACCTCACTCCCGTCCGAGACACAGATTTGTGGCACTAGGGAAGGACTCACGGCTTTTCTTGGAGTGGGAGAGTGGGATAAGGAGATGGCCAAGTTGCCCCATGCAATTAAGGCATCTAATGCATGTGACCAGTGCAAACAAGCTGCCTAATCTTGTTGCCAACTCCTCTCCCTCAGGAAAATCCAGGCTCCTCACCAGCCAGAGGAGGTTTGGCACAGCATGGCATTGCTGTGGCTGAGTTCCCCTCACACCTGCCCATGGCCACTAAGTCTCCATTACAGGAACACTGAATTCACTCCACGGATCAAAGTTAATGTCTTCTGAGGAAAATAAATTAAAAGGGGGAGAGGAGGGAAAGCAGCAAAATAAAAAGAACCCTTCACACTGCCATAGCACTTGCAATTAAGATCAAAATGGGGCAGAAAGCTCTGAAGCTTGACTTCGGGCATGAAGAAAATGCCCTCCCTGGGAGCCCTAGGTTTCTGTAGACACAGTGCAGTAGCTGCTGTCTTCACTTTACGTCAAAGCATTAAAGCTGTTGTTTCGCCCCTGGTATCAACAGAGCTCGCCTGGTAGGTGGGTGGGGTACTGGGATTTATATTGTAGAAAAATTCAGGAAGGCTTCAGTCTTTTTCTTTTTTTTTTTTCCTCCCTACAAAGCTTTCAGAGGTCCACTGGGGACCCCTAATGTTCAGCTGCTGCTGAAGCACACACTTCAAAGCCTAGCTGCACAGCTTCTTTAGCCATTTATGAGTTTGATCATTTTGATGGGCCTTTACTATGGGCAATAAGGCTTCCTTCCCCCCTGCAAAAAGTCATCTTTCCGAAAAGCTTCAAGAGCTCCTCAAAAGGTTTGGTAAAACAACATTTCTACAGTCAGAAAACATGCAACAAATGGGAATGCCTCTGGAGATGCTTTGGAATGCAGAAACTTTCATGCTTTCTACATAGTGGGGGGCATTCCACCCTGCCTGGGGCTGTGGTAGTAGATAGGTCTAACTTGTCCAACAGAAGAGTTTGCTGAAAAAAACCAGTCAGAAATCATGGTTATCATAAAGGTCATTTGGATGAATCGCCCTGTGGGGTTTTTAAGGATGTTGGTGACAGATTGGCAGGCGCACAACCCTCCATAAACTCCCGCTGACCAGTCCTTATTTCCACACAATCCCCTGTGTCTGCATCACTTCCTCTCAAAAAAAGTCTCCATTGCCCATCTTATCAGGCCCACACCAAGCTGGGCAGCCCCCACAAACAAAACTTACAGTCCCTCTGATGTTCTTGGCCAGGGAAGACAGGAATTGCCCCCATTTCCCAAGGTCCCTGCTGGTGGGGCACACAAATCTCTTTGCCACACCCCATTTTAGGAGGTTTTTAACCTAGACCCCTTGGGTCAGCTTTCTTCCTTCTTATCCTGAAACATATCTTCTCTTCCAAACCAGCATGATCATCATTATAATTTCTCCCCAAAGGCTACAGAATGGCTGGTTACCAGGAGCAGGCAGCCACATCAAACCCACCCAAAGGTTTGGGCAGAGGAACACTGTTGGGGTTAAGTGCCCTCCTCTCTTTGGTGCCTCCATTCCCAAACGCAAGTAAATCAGAAAAATCTCACTAAGTGGCTTCTAACACAATTAAAGTCAATTAGAGTGATGCAAACGGAGCTGATAACTGTGGGTTTTCATCACTGACTCCATGCGAAATGTCTGTTCCGTGTGGTTTGCGAGGAGGTAAGGGTGCATGGAGAGGAAAGGATGGGGTTTTTTAAAGCAGTTAAATTGCCTCTAATTAGCAACACCACTGTAGTCAAAACATAATGTGAGGGTAATAAATTGATATTTGCATAATGGAAATGCTACCAAAATGCACTTCAAATAAACTGAATTAGATTATAATTAGAGCTGTGTTATGGGAAAGAAAATCCTTCTAATTGCCTGTGTACAGGCAGTGCCAAGGAGGAGAGGGCTGGCAGCTTCCAGGCAGGTCCAGCCAGCATTGCACAGGACAAGCGCTCCACGACCAGGGGCCATTCCCTGTGTGGGGAGGCAGGGTTCCTGTGCCCTCCATGAGAGAGCACAGCACCAGCAAGGCAAGTCAATGGAGACAAATTGAAAAAGGTAGGAGGAATGTGAACACCTTTGGCCATCAAATGCAAACCCGTGTTTCATGAGATTGGACTGAAAGACAATCTAAGGTGAAATCATACAAACAGCAACTAGGATCTCAGGGGAGCTGGTGCAAGAGTAGAAATGCAAGCGCTAATTTTGCAAATTGCCTGAATATGGTGAAGTCTCGGCACTACATTGAGATGCAGTAGCCTTCTCCAGCTGCTGTTTAATAACTGGCTTTATTAAATCTCCAGTTATTTTTTTGTTGATACATGTGCAAGGTTGCTTGTAATTTATTTTCCAGCTCTTACTACTCCTTATTAAAAAAGAGGCCACTTGGAAAGCATTGGATGATAAGTCACTCGCCCATTGTATAAGACCATGTGTACTGGTAAGGAAACTACAGTTGAAATAAGGGGAAAATGTCATATTCTGAACCAGCTTTTTTGAGAAAGTGAACAAAATATCCAGCAAATTAGTAACGTGCTGGTATCTTGCCACCAAATCATGAACCATGAGGCTGACTTGTCTTGCGGTAGCTGCAGTCTCACAATTGGTGTTAATGGCTATTTTGGTGCTGGGCAACGACATGGTTCAGGTGGGAAAGTTTATCAGCACACAAAAATCTACTTGCTTGCATTGACTAGGGGACAGAAAAAGGTGGTTTCTTAAGTACTGTGAACCGCAATGACCCTGCCCACCAGGCTCTTGGAATATGCCCTGTTCAAATACCCAGGTTAGTACGCCTGGTACTCACTGAGGTAATGCCACATGCCAGATCTTAGCACATAGCAGCAGCATGCCAGACCCAATAGCAGTAGGAAAGGGGTGTGAATTCAGCCATCACTGATTGCTGCAGGTCTACAGCAGGGCATGGCTCTCCCTGACCATGCTTGAATGCCCCTCTGATGTTTGCTGCTGTGTTTAAGGAGGACAGAGAAAACAAGGAGGATGATTTTGGGGGTAGAGGAGAGGCAATAGATACCATGGGTCCACACTTTGGTGAGTTTTTGACACAGCCCCTCAAGCCATTTGCCTGGTGGAAGCTGATTTGCAGGGACAAACACAAGGTTTTCCTGGTCACAGACACAAAAAGTAGGGTACTACAGGCCTGAAAAGGATGCCCGCTGCACATAACTGGTGTGTCTCATCTCTCTATACATAAGATATAGAACATAGGTATAGTTTCCAAATCAGGAGCTATAGCTCACATGTTTACTGTACGAGGGGAATAAAAAAGTGGATATGAGACATGATGTAGCACTAGCTTTGTGTCAAGGTAAATATTCCCTTGCTTTCAAAGTGTTCTGGCTTCTGGACCCGGTCCCTAGCCACTGCAGAGACCATGGAAATAAGCTCCTTTTTGAGCTGGCAAAAGCCATCTTGCTCTTCTGCTTGAGGGGGGGTTGGGGAAGAGAGGAAAATCGCTCTGCTGCGGGTTTTGTGGGACCAGATTTAATAAAGGGATGCGTGGGAGGGAGCACAGAAGGAAAAGAGAAAGGAGAAATGCAGGCGAGGGGAGCAGGCGGCTGCACTGCAGAGAGCATTGGTCTGCAGCAGGTGCTGGCAGGGATGAGCTGGGAAGGCAGGCGGGCAGCCAGGCCCCAGGGTGCCTCCGCTCCATGCTTTCCTCCTGGAAACAAGACGTGGAGATGGCCCCAAGGAGCCCAGCCTGGGGACAGCCTGGTGAAGCAAGGGCAAAGCCCGGCCACCCCTCACTTAATGTGTGGCCACCAGCCCCCCCTGCGCTGTATGCCAGCATTGTGTGCCTGCAGCATGCCCCTCAGTGTTGCTGCCATGCCCTAGAAAGATAGAGGGATACATCCTTCGTGCCTTTACCTACAAGTGACAGTGCAAAAGCAATTGTAAGAAACCAAAACCTGGCCTCTGCTTCTATCCCATTTGCTCCCTTGGCAGCAGCCCTCACATCTCTCGGCCACCAGTGTGGCCTCAGACACCTGACGGGAGAGTAGGATCCAGTATAATGCAACAAGTGAGCTGGAAAATCACGAGAGCAAAAGAAGGAAAGATTGCACACCAACAAAGGCAGCCCTGGGAAACAATTTTATTGCCGGCAAAATGCTGTGGATCTTTGTTTAGTGAGTGCACTTCCTGTGAAATGCAATTGTTCCCAGTGTGGCTTTAAACAGAGACCACACTGCAAATGAAGGCACTTTCCATTAAATTTAATTATTTTTTCCAGAAATTGGCACGGCAATGGTAAAGTTGATAAGGAACAATAGCTATTAAGTGAAGGCATTATTTATATTTTCTATTAAATCACTGTCATTTCTATTACATATCATATCACGCATGCATGTCATGCTGATTTACAGTGCCAAAGCTTCAGTCTTGCTCATTTACTGCAATGCATAAGTAGATCATGAAATGCACACAGCTCAAATGAACAGGCAACATCACATCAAGCTGAGATCAGTATTTGGATCAGTTAGTATTAGCAGATCAGTTGGCTCAAGGTGTGATCACCAGCTGGAAATTAATTCTTGACAAAGGAAAGCTGGTTTGTTTCCTCTTTACAACACTAGCAGTGTTTTTTTTCAACAATGTTTGCATGTCCATCATCAGTGTAACCCTGAAGGTTATCTCCTCCACTCCACTTCTCCAGCATTGTTCAGAAGCAGTGAGCCAGAAAGCAAGAGAAAAAGGAACACCAACACCTCACTGCCATAGAGTTGATTGTGGCAATACAGTGCAAAGCAAATATAATAGATGATGAATATTTCACATGCCTGAAGACTAGAGACTCAGCAAGGAGAAAGCAGGGTTGCTAAGAGCAGAAGACAAGGTTTGACAGGTATCAGTGTTGCAGCAGTCATTCAGGGTGTGTTTCTGCTCTTGAGGATGTTTTCCAAAAGCTGCTGAGCTTCTGTGAGCCCGTGGGCTGCAGCCACACTGAGAAGTTTTTCCACTTCCCTAAGGGATATAAAAACTTCATCAAGAAGATTTACGAAGAGGTTTGATCTGTTCCTAACTGACTTTAATTTACATAGATTTTTGTAAAAGGACCACATCTGCCCTCTGCAAAGCATATGTAAGGTCAGCTCCCCACTATTCAGAACACTATCTGATTTTCTCTGTGCTTTTTCCCTCTGGTATGAGCATGTATGTTCTGGGTTTGGCAATTTTCTCATCCTAGCTGAATTTCTGAAGCAGAGACAGATTTAGAGCTCTTGAAATGCATGCTCCTTATAATACAATACATGAATCTGCCCGTTCATGCAACATGCAATGGAGAATGAAAAAAACATTCTGTTTTCAACTCAGACTTCGCTCAAACACTGCTTTTTTGAGTTTCATTTAGCTTAAGACTGGTCTCCCCAACACCAATTTTAATTTTCAGACTAGGAGTAAATGTAAAAAAAAATAAATAAAAAATAAATAAAAAGAGAAAAAGACTGAGTTTCACTGTGATGGGAACTCATCAGTTGTTTTAGCTTTATTTAGCCCCAGGACGAGTCACTGCAGTGAACATACAAAGCACAAGGCAAGTTTTCTTTGGCTGTGGACCTTGCTGGGAACACTGCTCTGCAGTGTGCACAGGCATGTCGGGGAGAGAAACATGTCCTAGACAGCTTCAACCAAGCCTCCAGGTAGTCAACAGGAAAATTCTCATTGACCTCACTGGACAGGAAGGTGTGTGAAAAGGGGATTTCCCCAGAAAGACAAACAAGTCTTTCTAGGGGAAAAGTTGCATGTCACTTCAACAGCTCTTTCTATACCATTATGGGTACCAGTATGTAGTACTTGACCAGGAAATCATCAGTGGAAATATATATGTAATCAGACCACAGTCATCTTAGGTACTGTGTCAACTAATTTTTAAGACCTTGTTGGGCTAACTGGGTTTTTCAGTTTTCTTCCCACAGGTAGGGCTATGTTACTGGCAATACAAGGATATGGCACTAGAAACGCTGAAGTAGCTGCATGGGTGGTGTATTTGCAGCACTAGGTTCTCTCTCTTCCCAGGAGGAGCTGGGAATGCAGCTGTAATGGAAAAGAAGAGGAATATATAGATCAGGTTACCCTTCTTTGAGTGCCATGGTCATGTTTCTGAGTGTCCCCACGGCTAGGTTGAAGGAGGAGTGGGGATGGCCCTGCCCCGCAGCCTGCCTACAGGGGCGAAGAGAGAAGAAAGAAAAATGGTAAGAGAAAGTTCAGAAGAAGAAAACCTGAGTTTTATTGTTTTAAAGCAAGGTAAGAGCAAAGAAGGAATGTATAAACCAGTGTCCTGAACTGTGACTCCCTTTAAAATTTGCAGGCCCTAATTTGGGAAACGTCCTTATTCAGAAAGGTGAAAAAGCTCATCATTTCTTTAAGTATGGGTGTCCTTAAAGATGCCTTCTTGGTTCACAAGCCCTGCTCTCAGAGGCAGGGTCATTTCAGCCCTAAATATGCTGCAGCTTGATGCTGTTCTACACCTTGAGTAGAAACAGAGGAAACATCCAACATGGGTCTCCTTTCCCCTCACTTTTTAGGTAATGCAGTAACTTCCTTCATCCCTCACCCTTCCCATTTCTCAGCAGGAGGGTTTCAGGGCATGCAGCCCAGGCTCCCAACACAGGTGTAATCATGGTGGGTACCACAGCAAATGCACACGCAGGGCACAGCTGCCTTGCTTACGTGGCAGAAACCTCTTGTGAGTGCGTGCCAAGAGCAGGAAATTAATACACTGCTGTTACTTGATTTTTTGTTGCCTCAGCAGCTCCGGTCCATCTCCCCTTTTGTGCACTTGCATTCTTCCCGCTGCTCACCTGTGTCTCAAACCACCCCAAAAAGCTGTACAGCACTGCCAGCATCCCTCTGCACTCTCACTGTCTAGATACTTACTTGTCTCCCATTAATTTAAAAAAATAGTAATAGAAGATGGGAAAGCAGAGAGAAGCATTCAAATGACAGCAAGAAGCTGGATACTCCTGGTCTCCCCACTGCCACTTCATGCACCTCCCTCCTGCCAGTGCAGGACAATTCAGTGCAACTTTCTCTCCAAAGCACTGCTGGCTCTTATTCCTCCTCCCACACCACAGTAACCTTTCCCCAGGAGAGGGCAATTTCCTATAGCAGAAGCAAAGGGATTTTTTTGCACCTCACCTGAACCAGTGCATGGCCATGTCCTCATTTTTTTCCACTCCAGCTCCTGGATGTGAGAAAAGGTAGCAAAGTAATAATTAAGATAGAAAATATGGTATCCAAAATCTGGCAGTATAGTGATGTGATACGTAGCATGCAGCCGCATTTCTGCTTCTGGCTTATACCTGTATATACTCTGGGAACAAGTTAGCCACAGCCTGGAGAAATGTTACCTTGCAAATACCTCTGTCCCAGGATGTGTTGGGCGTTGGGGTACCCCAGGCGAGCATACACGTGAGCCACATGGAAATGGAAGTCCTCATAGCACAGCAGAATATACAGCAAGAGGAGACCAGCGGTGATTATAGCTGCCAACTGTAAAATATAGCAGCTGTCATGATGCAAGGAGAAAAAGAATCGGAGAACCAGTAACAGCAGATATTTCATCTGGAAATGGAGGAAAGGCTTGCACAAGTGCAGAAAATCAGTCACCTTTGATAGAAAGCCAGTTACAGCACCCACTGAAGCCATCAGAAAAGGCACCGACAACTTTAGCAAACTGCGGATCAACTCCCCAGTTTATATCCCCTTTAGGCTCTGCTACAGCAAAGGAAACTACAGTCATTTCATTTTCTAGTGATCCTCTGGAAGAAAAGGGGAAGAAAATTCATAAGGCAGCATCAGAGTTTCATGAGCAGCTCATCAAGGGGGTTTGCCAGAAGGAGCCTCATTCCCCAGGCAGTGGGGTCCTCGGCCCAGCGCTGCCCACTGCCGACCACAGAGCTGCCATGTAGGCGTGAACGCTGCCTTTGTGAATGTCCACGGTTCCTAAACCCGTTCATCCATGTTACAGTGAGGACACGTCGCCAATGTCTACATATGACAGCAAAATAACCTTAGGTCTGAAACTCGTCTTGCATCAAAGGTATAAATCAGTGAAAAGCCTGATGTGCTGCATTGAGCAGGAAGAAAAGATGAGAGACCAGAATTTGACTGGATGTTTTTGATACCAATTTGGATTCTCTTTATTCGGTGAGCTAGCTATTAGTTTCCAGTGAGAGGAGGTGGCAACTTGAGCAACCACATCTTGGTGGGGTCAGAGATCCCTGGCCAGGGAAAGAAAAGTAGACTTAGAAAAAGCTGTAGGAACCCCACAAGAAAGCTCCTGCCCACATAATTTTACCAGGAGCCCTTTGCCCCCCCATCACCTGCAGTGGGGAAAAGCAATGCATCTTGCTAATGGCTCCAGCACTGCAGAGGATAAAAAGTTTCCATGCTACATGGGGAGACAAAGACCAGGCACAGTCCTGGGTGGAATGCAACGGTTTTTGAAAGCAACACCTGTTTATCACACCAAAGGCAAATGCTGATCAAGTTTCTCAGTGCAACCCTCTGCTGTGATAAATCATGTTTGATGTGTGATCCAAAGGAGACTGCTAATACCTTGACCTTCAATTTTGCAGCTTTAGGGCAAGCAATGCTGGACTTTTGGATCTGATGTTCATGTGGATGTGCTGAAGTGTCTGCAGGCTCCCCACGCACTGTGTCCCTCTCCTGTGGACACAGGAGCAGAGCAGATAAGAGCAGCCCCATTTTAATGGCCAAGTCAGAAAAAGGTGCTAAGCCCTGTCTGGGTGACCATGACTGTCACAGAGCATGTGCACTTTTTCATCTGTGCGTAGTTTATTGCTACAGGTACTTGTGAATAGTGACTGCAGTGTATATTTGAGTTTGTCACTATGCTCAGAATCAGCCAAGGGGACAAGCAGCTGAAAACTATGACAAGACACAAGAACTTTAACACTGGGGGGTTTGATGTGACTGATACAGCTGGGTGCAAAAAAACAACTACCCCTCATCTTTTGGGGGAGTATGGCACATAAGGTGTATGCCAACCATTGCAAAGCAAATCATGTATTTAGGTCCTGGTCTGGTTTGGGCTAAAGCAGAATATATTCTCTGACTTTTCAGCTAAGCCTCTTTCAAAACTGCCTGAGAGTTATCATCAAGGTAACGGGTCACTGGTGTGCAGAGACCACTGCTCACACCTATTCCTGGTTAAAGTAAGGTCATCCCAGAGCTGGAAGTGAAGCTGGGGGGGAGTCACACATAGTGGGAGGACTGGGCACGACAGGTGATCTAAGTCTGGCCAATGAAGCAACTCATGCCATTACATCTTACTATAAAAGCTTAGGTATGAGGAAGGTTACCTCTCTTTTTTAATAGCTGATATTCAGGGAGGACCTTGTCTGTTTGTCTGCCTCTGAACCATCTGTGTGTTCCTGGATCCAGTTCCTCAGTCCAGCTCCCTACCTTCCTCATACCTGCTCAGCAGCATCATTGGTGACGTATTGTTATCAAGGGAGTTTGAATTGGGTTTTTGTATACTTGAATAGATTTTATTATTCCATTAAAATTATCATTATTATCTTCCTTTTATTGTTCATCAAAGCTGTTTCAGTGTTAGTTTCTAACAAGTAAGTCTCTTTCTCATTTCCCTTTTCTGCTTTCCTGGCAGTGGGGAGGAGATTGGGACTAAAAGCTGCCCAGTTTAGCCACTGACGTGGCTGCACAGGGCTAAACCAGGATACTTCTCAGCTGCTTCTCAGCTGACCAAAGAGCTTGAGGGCAGAAATGGTGTGTGTTTGCCATTTCCTTGCTCTTTTGTGGGGGCTCCAACACCCCCTCACTCCCATGATCAGCTGCAGCAACCTCTGGAGGCAGCAGGTTGCCAAGAGCTTGTTAACTCCTAATTGGGACCCAAGTCCTGGTTCAGGCCCACTTCTAATTAGGATTAGTGAACACTGAGGATTAAATTAGTCTAGGTAGATAATTACATTCAGCAGATAAAATAAGTAAGCAATAATAACATGCAAATGCCTCAACATTTGATCTCCTGGCTGATGAGCTTAGAGATGCTGGAAATCTTGCTGTCCTGTTTGAGACCCACCCTATTCAGCGCACTTGATGTCACCACTTAGGGATGATTCCCAAACCTTTTGACAAAAAAAAAAAATCCCCTGTAACATAGTGGGACCTGCAGGGCCTGAAAGCACTGATGGGTACTTAAATCCCAATAAGCCAATGGCAAGTTCAAGGGGAAATGCAAGTCATAGATTGATCCAGTTACAACTGAATGCTTATACTCAATTATTTAAGAGGAGAGGGGAAAAAAAATGTGATGGCTTGCAATATGGTAAGAAGTGTTCCTTGCTGGAGACTAGTTGATGTTAAGGGTCCATCTCAGGCGAAGAATGCAGATCTCTGGCAAAGGGAAGGGCAGCATTTCTGAAGAGGAGAGAGGGCTGCTGAGTGAGAGGCTGGCTTCACATGATGACTGTGCGATGCCTACCACTGTCCCCTTGCTGTGTTGTCACTGTTGCAGAGGCTGGAATACATCAAGGAATGGTTCAGGTGACTGCACAAGTGGGGTGCAAAATGCTGCAAGAGGGAATAGCAGTGCTTTGACGGGTGCAGGGCTGGGGTCTGCAAAATGCTCGAGGCTGTGGCAAATCATTTAGACTCTGCACAGGGCTGTCTGAAGTCTTGGGAAAGATATGGCAAATGTGCTGTTTGGGAGGAGCTGTTCCTGTTGCAGGTCTGGTAGGTCTACCACGCAACAGTGAAATAATCACTGAATATTTCTAAACGAAAGGGGAAGGAATATGGTGGGAACGATGCTGCAGGTAACAGGGGAAACCTCTACAGCTAGGCTGCAACCACGTCAGATGTGGCAAGCGAGATTTCACAGGCAGTTCCTTTAGAAATGGCCCACTGAGCGTCTCTAATCTGTATTTTGGGGGTTTTGTCGGGATATTTTCTATTTTCTTTTCCTAAGTTTTCCTAAAAGGCAAGGAAGACTGAGACCTATGCACAGCAAAAGGCAGGTGCACTGATGCCAGCTCTGAGAGAATGCACCAGAGACAGTCCTCACTTGGCTACCCACCAATATCTGAACAGGCTTTTAAAAGCACATATCTAGTCCTACAGCAAGCAGAGATGTTAGCAGGCCTTTTCATCATTAGTAAGCAAAAATACTCCTTTGTCCTCTCTTGTGACTACATCTGCGTTCAGATAAATGTTGTGCTGTTTTAAATGCCTCCAAGACCAAGAGAGAGGGGAAGCATAACGATGTTTCTCAAGAAGCAGTTGCTGACAGAGGAGGTGGGAAGTCTGAAGTGAGATCTCCTCACAGGAGGGATGAAGGAAGGAGGGGCTTCCTCCAGGCTGGTTGTCCACAGATCCTTGCCCTCATGGCTAACACTAGGAACCAAAGACGCAGTGTACCAGCAGTCTCCCAAACCAAGAGCTCCTCAGGGATGCCAGGCAGAAAATCAGCCTGTCTACCACAAACACAGGAGCACAGGGAGCTTTGTTGCATTGCCCTGTGCAGGGCTGGGAAGCAGACCACTGGCCTTGAAGCCACCTTTGTAGTCTCGGGAAGAGGTATTGGCTGTGCATCCCCACCCTTTTCTTCTATGGTGTATCATTCCAAAACTACTTTGCACGATTCAGACCTTGCACTGTTGGGGCTGCTGTAAAGCATGAGGAAGCCCAGTGGTATTGGTGGGGCTACACTAGCAAACCAGGCAGTGAGGAGCCAAATCAGGCTCTGCACACATATTTAAGCAACCTGGTTCCTATGGCAGCTTTGGCAGTCTTGCCTGCACTGTCACCTGTGTGCCAAAGCCAGGTGATTAGGATCAAAAAGATGATCAAGAGGAATGCCTAAATCCCACCCATAATGGTTGTGACGCTGTGTTACTTGAGTGCAACAACTAGCAATGGGTCCTGTGTTTTTTTTCCCCCTGTGCCAGTGAGAAGAAATCCCCAGGGATTCTGCAGAAGCTTCGATGACATTGTAATAAGCCCGAGGCAAGGCTGTGGTGCTTAGAAAGGCATCACAAGACTCACATTTGAAAGGCTCTTGTGCACAAGCAGTTCCCTGTGTCCTCGACCTCTCCTGGCACCAGAGGCTTTCAGGGGCTAGCATCACTTCCCAGTATGTCCAGCTGGCTGTATGGTGTCATATAAAATCTCAGTGCCAGTGTTCCCACCCTGAGCCCAGCCCCTCACTTACCTCCCACCTGCTCCATGCCAAGCTGGAGGGTTTCCTAACCCCTGGAGAAGGATTTTCCCAGTAGGTAGTGGCACTGTCCCTTCCTGCCAGTCGCCACCGTGCTCCAGGTTTCATGTCCCCCATCTCTTCCCCCTGCATTGGATCCGAGCACCTCCTTTTAACCCAGTCCGCTCCCTGTCTTGCCAGGCACTGCTGCCACCCTTCTGTAAGCCTTGTCCATCACCATCCCTTAGTTTTTCTCCTGATTTATGGTAGCAGTGCTCCAGCTGCTTCACTAAGATAAGAGGGATGGACACATATCACATCAAAGACTCTCTCTGTGCTGAGTCTATCTCTTTCTTCAGACTGCTCCCAGGTGTTGCAAGCCCCCACTGGTAAATTGTTGTATTTGACCAACTCAAAGTTTTTTCTTCCTGGTTTTTTTTGTATGAGAAGGAAAGTGAGAATGCTATTTATCATTGCAAATGTTCAGTATCTTATTTCAATTGCATGGCCTCCATGGGCACCTGAGGTCTGATGTGTAAGGTTTTGGACAAATGCAAGAACATGCAGGCCCAGCCCCAGGAGAGAAAATGAGAAGAGATGCAATGATGCATAATTAGGGCATTATCAGAACATACAAAGCCCCTACAAAATTCAACAGGATGGATTTTATTTTTTTTAAGCTAGAAAAAAGCTTAGTGGTTAATGTCAGTGGTTTTATTATAGCTGTATAATTAATTATGCCTCTATCCATCTGCAGTAACTCTGCCCAGTGAGTTCAGACACTAAATTCTGGTTTGCATTCAAATCTAAGAAAATATACGTTTTTAACAAAAGATTCCTGATGCATGTTACCTTTCCTGCTCCAAAGTCCTAGCAGAGGCTTTAAACTGGATGGTGGTAGGACAAGGTCCATCTCATGCTGACTTTGTCTGGTTGCCTGAGAGGAAATATAAAATGTTTGAGTTTTTTTCCAATTTTTCAGCGAGGTAATAGTCGTGCTTTGGTTTTAAAGGCAACTCCACCCCCAAAGAACAAGGATACCTCCTTGGCAGTGATGACTCAGCCTAAAAACTGTACAGAAGAGGAAAATCTTCATCTTTTTGTATTTTATTTCTTATGTTTTGCTGCCACCATTGGGCCAATTTCATTTGCTCAGTCATAGCCCTGTTACAGTACAAGCAATCCATTTTATGCCCCTGGTCAAAGTGTGAAACCTTTTTCACAGTATATCAAATTTAATTGGACATTAATAGTCATCCTGCAGGATCAATTGCTTCCAGTGCAAACCTCTGCATTAAGGAAACTAAAATAACTCAGAAATCGCTAAAAGGAGGTCAGTGCAGAGGGACCTTCACTGTAGCAAAGAGCAAGGAAAACATGAAATAATGTGAGGAATCTAATAACTGCTTACCCTTTTTTCTTTTTAGCTAAAATAATTAGAATTTAAAGATAAATAAAAACCACCCCTCAGGGAGTCACTTTTCTTGGGAATGAACCACCCTATAGCTGCAGATTCCAAACTTTTGGGTGGAAATGAGCTCCTGAGCTATTCTTATTTTTGTTTGTAAAGGTGTGTCAGTAATAAATCTGCACTGACACCTTGCCTAGCTCTATTAAATAGGTACTTTTCTTGATGTAAAACAGACCCTGGGGTTTGTGGTTCTTTGTTGCAGGTGACTAAAAATGAGAACATATTAATATTAATTACACTTCATGTAGTGAGGACTATGCCATCTGCATTACAAGCCAGGTGTGGTACAGGGTCATGTTTCAGTTGTGAGCTTGACTTAATTCTCGACAAAAATCAACATATTACACAAGGAAGTAAACCAGGTTGTTGATCTTGAAACAAATGATGGTTATAGTAGCTGACTCCTATAAACAAAGAAGAATCAGATCCCTTCTACCAGCAACAACTATGGCAAGAAAAGGACAAAGCCCCAGGGAATTTTCCCTCTGCTTTTCCAAGGGACAGATGGAATTTCTATTTTACCTTTTATCTTCACGGAACAAGTTGAGAGGAGACCTCATTGCTCTCTATAAATACCTGAGGGGAGGTTGTAGAGAGGAGGGTGCTGGCCTCTTCTCCCAAGTGACAGGGGACAGGACGAGAGGGAATGGCCTCAAGCTCTGCCAGGGGAGATTTAGGCTGGACATTAGGAAAAAATTTTTCACAGAAAGGGTCATTGGGCACTGGAACAGGCTGCCCAGGGAGGTGGTTGAGTCACCTTCCCTGGAGGTGTTTAAGGCACGGGTGGACAAGGCGTTAAGGGGCATGGTTTAGTGTTTGATAGGAATGGTTGGACTCGATGATCCGGTGGGTCTCTTCCAACCTGGTTATTCTGTGATTGAAAACCTAAAACCAGGCACATTCAGGAAAACACATTTTTCCTTTCATTTGTTTTTGACACAAAGGGTTTCTTTAATCACGTTTTTTTCTTTTCCTCCTTGCTATACTGGCATGGTTGGAGCTAGAAGCACTCAGACATTCCATTTTAATTGAAAGGTGGATGTCAAGTGCTGGAAGAAGAATGGACGGTTGTAAGCGTAAAGAGTTAATAGGACAAAGTCACTGTTTGGGAGAGCTGGTGACTAGACTGAAGTGCCACAAAGAAGAAAAAGGATTTTATTTTCTTTTCAAACCATTGCACTGAAAGCCAGATGTGAAATACTGTGTACATCCTTTCTCATTTGGTTTTTAAAGTTTGCTAGTCCTTGTTCCAAATTAACTTAAACCTTTTAGTATGCAGACTGATTGAAGAGGCATACAATTACTGAAGTAATTATCTACTATTGAAAGAATGAACCAAAATAAGACACACTCATAGTACACTGCCAGTTGAAACCAAACACATTGATTTAACCACCTTGGATACAGAGTGTTTACAATGTAGGCAGTGGATTAAACAACAAGAAGAGTCCAAAATGGTTTTTCCAGGTTGCTTTATTAGGAAAAGAAATGGATATAACCAAATTACTAAACCTGGTACAAACAGATTTAATTACGCTGTCCCCAGAGCAGAGGTATCACAGGGCAAAATAGATCTACCCTGAGAGTTCCCCAAATTGAACACAGTTGGAGTAAGTACTCAAGCAGGGCTTTATAGCACAACACAAAATACGGCATAAATATTATTAGTTCAGTATAGTTACTATACTGAACAGACCTCAAATACGTTTAACAGGTAAACAAGGTTCACAGCAACAAAATGGGAGTGGGAAAGGATAAGTTTACATGCAAGATGATGGGAAGGATGAGGGCAAGGACTTCTGGCTGGCACTGTCTCTAACAGACCCGTGTTTCATTTTGCTTAACCAGCTATAGCTCCCTTTCACAGCTGACTAAGCAAGAACAAGATAAAAATCTAATCAGACTAGTCATTACGAAACTATTAATCGCAGATACAAGAGCATACAATGAACACCAGCATAGCTATAAGGGCAGTTCAAGTCTCTCTGAAATCAGTATGCAACAGTTATTTGCAGATCTACTAGGAAAACAGTTTCCAGATACCAGGTTAATAAACATATCTGTTAAACCAGACCATTTCACGCATTCATCACCACACACAAAACTACGGTGCAACCAGGGAGGATGTGATCTTTCTGAACCCAAATACAGCAGCCAATAGGGAGGTCCAACCAAGCAGAACCCTGGTATTTGATAGAGGTCCTGCAAAAGGGCAGCAGGGAAGCCCTCTGCAAGCAGGGAGGACTCCGGTGACAAACACAGCCCAAACTGTAATTGATCTCAACACAAAACTAGAACCTAAATGAATGTAAAACAGTAGCTACAGACCTAAGGAAAAAAAAAAAAAAAAACCACTCCTAACTCTAAATTACTCACCTAAGAAGAGTTAGGCCAAAACTAGGCATACTAAAAACAGAATACTAAAAACTAAGCTGTCTCTGTTCAGCTGTTACCTAAAAAATTAATTTCAAAAATGCCTTCCCCTTTGTAGTTTTGAAGTTCCCAAAATATTCAAACTTATATCCCAGGAATAACATGGCAGGGCCTACCACCTAGGTATGTATCTCCCATATAAACTCATTCAGGACTCAAACACTGTTCCATGAGGGATGTGATACAAAAAAATTTTGGGGAATATTTCATTGGGTTATTAATGAAGATTACCTCCACAACTTCTACAGAAACTAAAACTTTGCAAGCAACAAATTCAAGAGAGAGTGCAGATAATATGGTGTATGCATTGTCCCAAAAATAAGGTTCTTCTCCCAGTGTGCATAAACCAGAGAGTAGAAATACTTGTATTTATTCCAGTTCTGCAGAATGAGCTGCCAGGCATTCAACACAGCCAGCACACCTTGTCAGACTGATTACAGGGTATTTAAAGACTCTCAAACAAACAATTAAATAATCAGGTTTTATTGGTTCATTATGATTTCACAGTAAAAGATCCCTAGGTGCATGCCTACCTTCCTTTTAAATATTCAGTGAGCAAGAGTTGTCTTATTTACATCTAAGATCTCCTCTTATAGGTGTGATTTTTAGTATTTAATTGCCCAAAGGTTTCTTATGGATACAAATCTCCTTGACCTTATTCTGGTCTTGTAATTTCATGCAAACATAAGATTAACTACCTTCTTCATTTAAAAATTACCTATTACCCTGCTACACCCAGATCTTCAAGCACCTGCATAACATTGCAAATCCTCTTTTCATCTGCTAGGTTCCTGATATCTTATAACTATATGTACTTTGGGTCTTGATATTTTCATGATTTATAGCCTAGTAATTAGTGAGGGTAAGAAGTGGACCTTGCTTAAAGGAATGTGTTCATAGTTTGGAGGCAAGTGAAAATAAATGTTAGCCTCCAAGGAAATCCTATAAGTAGTAGGCAGAGTAGAAAGGAAAACAGCACTACACATCAGTTCTCCTAGGATTTGTTGAAAAATCATAGAATCATCATAGAATCAGGGAATAGTTACGGTTGGAAGGGATCTTAAAGATCACCCAGTTCCAACCCCCCTGCCATGGGCAGGGACATCTCACTAGATCAGGTTACCCAAGGCCTGATCCAACCTGGCCTTAAACACTTCCAGGGATGGGGCAGCCACAACTTCCCTTGGTAAACTGTTCCAGTATCTCACCACCCTCCTAGTGAAGAAATTCTTCCTAATGTCTAGTCTAAATCTGCCCTTCTCCAGTTTATATCTGTTCCCTCTTGTCCTACCACCACAAGCCTTTATGAATAGTCCCCAGCTTTCTTGTAGGCTCCTTTCAGGTACTGGAAGGTCGCTATAAGGTCTCCTCAGAGCCTTCTCTTCTCCAGGCTGAACAACCCCAACTCTGTCAGCCTGTCCTCATAGGGAAGGTACTCCGGTCCCCTGATCATCTTTGTAGCTCTCCTCTGGACCCATTCCAACAGCTCCATATCCTTGCTATGTTGAGGATTCCAGAACTGGACACAGTATTCCAGATAAGGTCTCAAAAGAGAGGAATAGAGGGGCAGAATCACTTCCCTCAACCTCCTGGCCACGCTTCTTTTGATACAGCCCAGGATACGGTTGGCCTTCTGGGCTGCGAGTGCACATTGCCAGCTCATGTCGAGCTTCTCATCAACTAGCACCCCCAAGTCCTTCTCTGCAGGGCAGCTCTCAATCACATCATCCCCCATCGTATACTGAAAATGGAGATTGCCCTGACCCAGGTGCAGGACCTTGCACTTGGCTTTGTTGAACCTCATGAGGTTCTCACAGACCCACTTCTCCAGCCTGTCCAGGTCCTTCTGGATGACATTCTGTCCTTCCGATATGGCAACTACACCACTCAGCTTGGTGTCATCTGCAAACTTGGCGAGGGTGCACTCAACCTCACTGTCAATATTATTGATGAAGATATTAAACAGCACCGGTCCCAGTACAAACCCCTGAGGTACACCACCTATCACAGATCTCCATCTGGACTTTGAGCCATTGACCACTACTCTCTGAATACGGCTCTCCAACCAGTTTCTTACTCACCATACCATCCACTCATCAAATCCATATCTTTCCAATTTAGAGAAGAGGATGTTGTGGGGTACCATGTCAAAGACTTTACAGAAGTCCAGATAGATCACATCTGTTGTTTTACCCATGGAAAATGTGCTCTGAGAACACAGCCAGGCAATTGAATGTCCCTCAGCCACAATCCGCTGTCTCCAAAGAGGAGGTAACCTTCACCCAATAGTTCACACTGCAAGGCTGACTGCCTCTCAGCGACGACCCGAACAAAGCCTGCTAAGGCAGGGCACAGCGCTCAGTTGGAGCTGGCAGGCATACACCAGCAAAGCCATCCAGCTTCATGGCAAAGCGTGAAGCGCCCGCAGTTCAGGACACCACATCAGCAGCCTGTCTATTGGATTAAGTGTAGAGTACTACAAGATAAGAAGTCAGTCACAGGATATCTAACGAAGACAACAGTTGAGTACAAACACTACATCTTGTAACGAGAAGCATCAGAAAAACTTAATAAACTAAACAAAGTAGTGGTACAAGGGCTGGGTAAATGATCATAGAATCACTAGGTTGGAAAAGATCTCTTGGATCCTCGAGTCCAAATGATGTAAAGCCTTTCATCACTGTGGCCTTCGGAGCTGGTAAAAAGATAGCCCAGCACAACTCACTACTGAGACCATAGGGTATGAATACCATTACACAAGCCCAACTATGAGCAATTCCCTTTCTAGACCTACTGCCTGACTGCATCCTTCGTCACCAAGTTTCCTATAATTCTTACTTTGGGAAGAATTTTTCACCTTCTTAAAGGCACCTACTCATGTTAAATGGACCAATAACTCCGTTCCTCCTGAAGCATATTTTCCTTCTCTCTCCCCAACCCCTGTGAGGTAGTTACATTAGAAAAAAATTATAAGATGCATGAGGTGCTAAGCTTAGGGTACTGGTTTCAATAGGAAGATGGAGGTGGTAAGTGAATCTTTTGTGCAGGTGGGATTGAGGTTGAGATATCTGCACTCACAACTGCCTCTTAAGTTGCTTTGGGGCTGTTCCTGGTGTACCTAAATCAGTTTTAATTTCTCTCTTTAAATATTGCTGTGGGGGAGGGAGTGGAATTTAGGTTGGGCTTGTTAGAGAGGCTTGTTAGTTAGTGTAGGGTGATCTGATGTTAATTTCATGTAGTCCACCTGAAAGGTCCCTAACCTAATCTGGTTGGTATATATACACTCTTGCACTAGTTAGCTTAACCTTCAGTGTTAGACTGCCTTGCCAGAGTAATCCCAGCCATAAGGAGCTGCATGCAGCTGGAAGCATACACGAGCCGTTGGGGAAAATCACATGGGAAGTGTGGAAGGTCTGTGACAAGGATTATCTCCATCTGGTAGGAAAACTTTTTGTTCTACTTTCTAGCACTTCTGTGGACAGAATGAAAGAATCTCAAATGCTATTTCCAGAGGGTCTTATGGCCTGCAATTTGACTGCTCTTCCCCATGAAGAAAAGGGCAAATGGATCCTTGTTGTAGGCACTCTAGACATAGTTGAACAAAATCTTTTTTTATGTAGGCTTCTGTAAAAATCTTGAGGTTGTTTTTTTAAACTTTTTTAAAAAATAAACCCTCTTATCTTTCCTGCTTGCTTTCTGAAGGAGAGCATAAACAGCTCATGCTTCAAACAGGCAGAGGCACCAGACAGTTACATAAACACAAGCCACCAGATTCCTGCATGTAGGAGTGTCTGCTCTCGATTCCATCCTGTCTCTCTGTGCCTGTGCCTAGAAGTAGGTCTCCCCACCCCGAAGCGGAAGCAGACTACACAAAATGCCTGAACTGAAACTTGGATGTTGAAGGCTTTGAGGACATGGCCTTGGGCTGTCTGAAGGCTCAAGCAAAGGGTCCTTTGTGACCAGAAGACCAAGTATCTGGGGTCAGCTGTAGGAGCAGAAGAGCCTACAATGCTACACATCCTTACCGTATCAGTAAACACATGGAAAAACCTTGAAGAAGAACTCTAGGGATTAGCATGTACCCTCCTATCTTAGAATTCTGAGTATTTCACTTGTAGACATGAAGAAAGTAGAAAAGTTATGGCGAGGAGAGTAACCTCATGACAATGCTCAGCTCTATTTCCCATTAATGACTGTAAGACTACTCATCATGCTTGAGACCCTTTGATATCAAGGTAAAGGAAATACCTTGATATTAGTTGAAAATTAGTTGAAGATGTCGCTGCTGACTGGAGGAAGGTTAGACTAGATGACCTTCATGGTCCCTTCCAACCCAGTCCAGTCTATGTTTCTATGAAACAGATACAGTAACGCCTACTAAAGTGGTGGGTTTGTGATTAGGTTAGTAAAGCACATGACAGATAGACCCAGTCTTCCCTCGAAAGAGCTATTCAGCCCCAGAGGGTGGAGGTTTCTCACTGAGTTTGTTGCATGCTCAACAGATGACTCAGGTGTCTCTCAGATACACAAGATTTATGGTGTTCTGGAACAGCACAAGGAATTGTTATGTTTTGGATCTGAAAGAGGTAGATTAACTGAGAACAACTCCAGCTGAGCTCTGAAGCCAAACAGCTAACCTGCTTTTTTTTTTTTTTTTTTTTTTTTTTTAAAGTAGAAATAACAATGCTGTGCTGCAAATGGGGCTAAGGCTTCATTTCAGGGAAGTACAGAACAGGGATTTGAAGCACCCAAGAAGAACACCTAGCACTGCACTAGCTAAACATCTCACTCAGAATCAAATTCATGCTGAACAGTTTTTAACCATAGTTTGTGAAATATTAGTGAGGGAAATGGGTCTGAGTCAGGGTTGCCCCTAGTAATCATGCACCTCTTGCATAAGACAGAGGTAAAAATAAAAAACAGGGCACGTGTGTGGAATTGTTGGCCATGCTGGCATTGCCCTGACCCAGCATCATGATGTGGCCTTATCCTTGTTCAAATGGCACTGGGTGGCCCTGTGTCTCCACTGATGCAGCATGATAGGTTCCTCATCCCAAGCCTGGGATGTAATCCCCTTTGGGCTGCTTCCAAGGTGCTCTGTGCACTAAGCCGATTAACTTCAACGGAGAAGTTAATTGCCCTTCGGAGGGGCTGTGGTCGAAGGGCCTGAGTTCTGCAGCCTCCTTTGACGGGTAAGGCCAGCCCAGACTGGAGAAGGCGTCACCCAGCAGCACAGCAGACCTAAAGCAACTGGAATATAAGGGGAGACAGAGCCAGGCTCGCCACGGGAACCGGACCTGGGAGTAAATCATAGAATAGTTTGGGTTGGAAGGGATCTTAAAGACCATCTAATTCCAACCCCTAATTCCACGGGCAGGGATACCTCCCACTAGATCAGGCCACCCAAAGCCCCACCCAACCTGGCCCTGAACACCTCCAGGGATGGGGCAGCCACAGCTTCCCTGGGCAACCTGTGCCAGAGCTTAACCACCCTCATGGTGAAAAAATGGTTCCTCAAATAACCCTTAATAAATGATTTGGGGCACGTGGAGGCTTCTGGCCACCACCTCTCAGGCTGGTGATCCCAGCAAGCCCTAAAGACAGCTTCTCTCAGCCTGTTGGGGTTGCTCAGCCTGGAGAAGGCTCCAGGGAGACCTCATAGCGTCCTTCCAGTACCTGAAGTGGCTACAAGAGAGGTGGGGAGGGACTTTATAAAAGGGTAGGGAGCGATAGGATGAAGGGAAACGGCTTTACATTGGAAAGGGGGAGATTCAGATTAGACATTAGGAAGAAATTCTTCACGATGAGGTTGGTGAGGCACTGGCACAGGTTGCCCAGGGAAGACGCCCCATCCCTGGAGGCGTCCAAGCCAGGCTGGACGGGGCTTTGGGAAGCCTGGTCTGGTGGGAGGTGTCCGTACTCATGGCAGGGAGGGTGGAACTGCACGGGCTTTAAGGTCCCTTCCAAATCAAACCATTTTGAGTTTCGGAAGGGCGAGAGCCGCTACAGGGGCTCCTCGGGCAGGATAACGGAGACCTGGGCGGGGAGCGCGGGTGGGGAGAAGGGGGCAACCCGCTGCGCCGCCAAAGCGCCGCCCCCACCCCGCGCCGGTCCCTTTAAAAAGGGGCACTCGCCCCACCACCTCCCCCGCCGCACGGCGCGCGCGAGGCCGGCCCCGCCCCGCGCCACGATTGGTTGTCGCTAGGGGAGAGCAGCCCCCCCCCGCCCGCAGCCATTGGCTGTCGGCAAGGCCGGGGTTCCCGGATGTAGGCGCGCTCGGCGGTTATAAAGCGCCGGGGGAAGGCGGGAGTGGTCGCAGTTTGAATCGCGGCGGGTGCCGGGGAGGACGGTGTTGTCGGCCGGGCTCCGTGCGCGCGGGACGCTCCCTTTCTCTGCCTGCCCCTGTGCGGCGCTACGGTCCGGTTCGCGATGGTGAGGAATTGCGGGCGGGGGGAGGAGCGGCGGCGCTGTGGGCCAGGGGTTGGAGGGGTGGGTGGCGGCGGGGACCGGGATAGCGCGATCGGTGAAGTGAGGGGAGAGCGCGCGGGGAGCGTGGGCGGGGTGGGGGGGAGAAAGGGAGCGCGGGCGGCGCGCGTCAGCACGAGGCGGGAGGGGGTTGAAGGGGGGAGTGAATGTCGCAGGCGCGCTTGGGGCGGGCGCGCATGCGCATGGAGGAAGTGGCCTGTAGGGCCAGGTGCGGCAGGCGGCGCGCATGCGCCTTGGCCGCCCCGCGGGGCGGGAGGGCGGGGGAGGGGAGCGCATGCGCGGTGGGAGCTGCGCCCTACCCTGCCGGCAGGGACGCACGCATCCCCCCGCCCCTTTCCACCCCCACCCCGGGCTCTTGGCACGCCTCTTTTCCCTGCTAGGCTGGTGGTAAAGCTGGAAAGGACTCTGGGAAGACCAAGACCAAAGCAGTGTCCCGTTCTCAGCGGGCTGGATTGCAGGTGAGCAAGGGCTGGGGCATGGAGGGATGGAAGTCAGGTTGGTTTATCTTTTGGTTGTACCCCGCATGGTCTACCTTCTGTCTGTTGTCTGGAGTGGTGTGAGGATATCTTTGGTCCTTCCGTATATTAATGTCTAGTTTGACTGTCTTCAGACTTCTCGCATATCTAGGTGGGAGGGGAGTGAATTTCTTTGTGGCTGTTGCCACTGTTTGTGGTTAAATTGTGAGATTGCTGATGTGAGCTTGGTGTGCAGCATCCTTAGCTGGGTTCTGAAGTATTGAAATGCTATCTAGTACTAGCTGTACTTATACCACTGGGATTCTGTTGCCCAGCATGCCACTTAAACTAGTGACTTTCTTTTCCTGTTTCTGCTGTCATAGCCTATTTGTACTTTTGTTATTTTCCAGTTCCCTGTTGGCCGCATCCACAGGCACTTGAAGTCTAGAACTACCAGCCATGGGCGTGTAGGAGCCACAGCTGCTGTGTATAGTGCTGCAATCCTGGAGTACTTGACAGCTGAGGTAAAGCTACTGTAAGAGGTGCAAGCAAGTTGGTCAGCTCTGAAATGGTGTGATGACCAGGGCCTACTGTGCTTTGCCAGTTTGGACTGGGCTGTGAATTCTCCACCTACTCTCTCCCTTGTGCCCATCATCAGGAGACTGAAATAGGCGTGGTACCTTTTGCTCTGCATTTTGAGCAAGTCAAAGGGCTGTCACTTAGAGGGAAGATGAAGTAATTAACATGTGCTGTTACAGCATGTTATCTCTGCTGTAAAACACCTTATAAAATGCAGAGTAATGAAGGAGAAACCCTTTTGAAAGATGCATTGCTTGATGTTGCTGATGGCATATGTGATGTAGAGAATAAAATAGCGAAGGCCATGCAGCTGTCTCACTTGACTTGTGTAACTCAGTTTGAAAATGGTCTTGTCCTCAGGTTCTGGAGCTGGCTGGTAATGCATCCAAAGACCTGAAGGTGAAACGCATCACCCCCCGCCACCTGCAGCTTGCAATTAGAGGAGATGAAGAATTGGACTCTCTCATTAAGGCTACAATTGCTGGTGGTGGTATGTAGACTATCTGCTAGCTGTTTGTGAGGAACTGAGTGGCAAGAACTCAGAACAGATGTGGAAGTTGCTTAATGCTGTCATTTTATTTGAAGTGTCAAAGAGAACTAACTTGGTCTTGTTGCTGTTTCCTAGGTGTAATACCGCATATCCACAAGTCTCTCATTGGAAAGAAAGGACAACAGAAAACTGTCTAAAGGATACCAGGATTCCTTGTTATCTCAGGACTCTAAGTACTTAATTGTCCAGTGTTGTTGATTCCAGTGGACTGTATCTGTGAAACACAATTTTGCCTTTTTGTAACTTTGAGAAGTTAAAGCTCCATTGAGCTTTCTAACAAACCAAATTTCTGAATTGAAGTCTTAACCGTATTTAAGTGTTACCATGGCTTCAAAGAAGCTATTGTATTTGTAGTGGGTTTTGATTGAGCTTACTGGTTTTAGATTGGTTTAAGTAAAGGAAATGTTTGGTTTTGTACAGACTTTTCATCCACTAGAGTGGAAATATTCAATAAATGTTATATGAAGATGGATTGTTCCTTGTCTGGTAACTGAAGAATTCTTGGTCTCAACTGTGCAGCTTCCACAGAGTCTTTCCAAGAACGTGCAGCTCTGACAGTCCCACCCACTGGCTGTGCTGGGGGTGTCTGGAAACAGTCTTAGGATGCTGCAATTAGTGAAAATGATTCAGTGAAGCAGCACAGGGGTTTTATCCTGCAAAGTGAGGCTGCTGGGTAGTGTGAGGACTGCCTTCAGCTGGATGGAGGTAAGGCTGGTGCTGCTTAGGGCCAGTTTGGCCCAATATCAGCATCTGTAGAGGGGGGACGAGTCTGTCATGGAAGAGGAAGGCCAGAGGAGGTGAGTAGATGTTGAAACTTTCCTTTGGGTGCAGCCTGGCCCCCCTCACTCTTCTTGAAGACTGGGAAGAGATCCCTACATAGGAGCAGGGGTGGTGCTGCAGCAGCCTCTGCTGGCTCATAGCTGTGGAGCTGGGAGAAGAGTCTAAAACCTGCTCCTCAGGCAGCAAGCAAGTACTTGGGTGTTTGTGGGTGCCCTTCACCCTTCCTGGCTCCAGGGAGGGGTCTGTGCTGTTAGTCTGAAGCCTTGTAGGTAAGAGGAGTCAGACTGTGGAGTTGAAGAAAGGGGGGTAAAGTGGTGGCAGCAGGATAAAGGGAGTTCTGGTGACATTGGAGTTAGCAGTGCTGTTCCAGCTCTCTGCAAGGTTGTTCCCCACAGAGAAGGCCTCCCTGTTGCAGTGGTGAGGAAAACCACCT
Organism: Clamator glandarius; assembly: GCA_033459285.1. Lineage (NCBI taxonomy): Eukaryota > Metazoa > Chordata > Aves > Cuculiformes > Cuculidae > Clamator > Clamator glandarius. The sequence continues at coordinate 2,814,366 of JAUNZM010000404.1, forward strand.
CCTGGCAAAGAGGTTGTAGAGACTTGGGTGCTGGCCTCTTCTCCCAGGGGACAGGATAAGGGGGAGTAACCCCAATCTGCACCAGGGGAGATTCAGATGGGATGTCAGGGAAAGATTTTTTTACAGAAAGGGTCATGGGGCCCTGGCAGAGGCTGCCCAAAGAGGTGTTCAAAAGACGGGTTGATGAGGTGCTCATGGACACGGTTAGACTTGACGATCCCTAAGGTCTTTTCCAACCTGGTGCTTCTGGTGAGACTGCACCTTGAATACTCTGTTCAGTTCTGGGCTGCTCACCACAAGAAGGATGTTGAGGCTGTGGAGCGAGTTCAGAGAAGAGCAACAAAACTGGTGAAGGGGCTGGAGAGCTGGGGTTGTTTAGCCTGGAGAGAAGAGGAGGCTGAGGGGAGACCTCATTGCTGTCTATAACTACCTGAAAGGAGGTTGTAGAGAGGAGGGAGCTGGCCTCTTCTCCCAAGTGACAAGGGACAGGACAAGAGGGAATGGCCATAAGCTGTGCCAGGGGAGATTTAGGCTGGACATTAGGAAAAAATTTTTCACAGAAAGGGTCATTGGGCACTGGAACAGGCTGCCCAGGGAGGTGGTTGAGTCACCTTCCCTGGAGGTGTTTAAGGCACAGGTGGACGAGGTGCTGAGGGACGTGGTTTAGTGACTGAGAGGAATGGTTGGACTCGATGATCCGGTGGGTCTCTTCCGACCTGGTTATTCTGTGATTCTCCGAGAAGGCGCCTGCAGCAGCGGCCGAGTACTTCCCACGAAGCGGCTTCCCCCGGGGCAGCGCCGCAGCTGGGAGGCGCTGACCCAGATGTCGGGAGCTGCGCTCAGGCTCTGCCCCCAGCGGCGCCGCCGGCCCCGCACTGCAGCGCTGGCGCGCGCCCGGCAGCCCCGCCGGTACTTTTCCATCGCGCCCGCGTTCCCCCCCCGGGAGGGGCGGGGCTTGCGCACGCGCGGCGGGGGCGCCGACCCGGAAGTCGGAGCGGGAGGCGGGGCTGCGGCGCGATGAGCCCCGAGGAGGCGTGAGGGGAGCCCCCCCCGGCCTCCGCCCCGCCGCTCTGGCTTCGGGGCCCTTCTCTCTGCGCTGCGGCGGGCGGAGGCGGCGCAAGGACAGGCTCATGGAGGGGAACCGCGACGAGGCCGAGAAGTGCATCGCGATCGCCAGGGAGGCGCTGGAGGCCGGGAACCGCGACCGCGCCCTCCGCTTCCTCTCCAAGGCCCAGAAGCTCTACCCGACCGACACGGCGCGAGGTGAGTCCCCCCCCCGCCGCGGGCATCGGCCCCGCTTGCTCCTCCTGTCACCGCGGGCGCTCGGGCCTGAGCAGCGCCTCTGGCCTCGCCTCCTGGTACAAAAAGCGGAATGTTTCCTATTTAAGCTAAAATAAAGTCTCATCTAAGCAATTGTGCGCTTTGAAAGTTAGACTGATTGTCCCTCAGACAGTGTTTTTAGTGGCTGGACTTGATGATCTAAGAGGTCTTTTCCAACCTGGTGATTCTGTGATTCCAGACACGCGATGATAACATCCTGTGTCCAGTCTGATCTGCGCTGAACTGATGTCTCTTCTCCTGCAATCCCCTCTGCCTGCAGCCTTTCCCCAGCAAGGTCAGGCAGAGCTGGAGCCAGCTCCAAATTAGCAAGGGTTCTGGCTGTTGTGAAGTTCATAATGATGCCAGCAGTAGTTACTACTACAAAAAGTGGAATATCTTTGATTTAAGGTAAAGTTAACATCCATCTAAGCAATTGTGTTCTTTGAAAGTTGGACAGAATGTCCCTCTGACAGCAGATTTGCTTTCAGACAGTGTTTCTCCAGAGACTGTCCGTTTTTCGCAGATGATAACGTCTTGTGTCCAGTCTGATCTGTGCTGAACTGGTGTCTCTTCTCTTGCAATCCCTTCTGTGTGCAGCCTTTCCCCATCTTCAAGGCAAGGTCAGGCAGAGCTGGAGCCAACTCCAAACCAGCAACAGCTTTAAATGCTGTTAAGTTCATAATAATATTAAAAATAGTCCTTAGAAAGTAATAGAATATGGATAAGATTTCTGGGAAAATTTATTCATATGCATCTAATTGGGGAATACATTTTGTAACAGCTCTTGTCTTGCCACAAGTGGTTGATGGAGATCACACCTTGTGTTGCCCAGGCCCAGTACAGGATGCTACTTTCTAAAACTCCAGAACGAGTTTTAGAGTTTATTTACCAGCGTTTTGCCAGCAACCTCCCAGTACCTGGGCCTACAAGAAAGCTGGGGAGGGACTGTTTACAAAGGCTTGTAGTGATAGGACTAGGGGCAATGGATATAGATTGGAGAGGAGCAGATTTAGACTAGACATAAGGAAGAATTTCTTCACTATGAGGGTGGTGAGGTCCTGGCACAGGTTGCCCAGAAAAGCTGTGGCTGCTCCATCCCTGGAGGTGTTCAAGGCCAGGTTGGATGGGGCCTTGGGCAGCCTGTTCTAGTCGAGGGGGACTGGAACTGGATGGGCTTTAAGGTCCCTTCCAGCCCTAACTATTCTATGATTCTGTGATTTTCGGTATTGCTCTGACTTCCTTGTGGTTTGTCTTTTCTCCGTGGTGTTTCTCTTTATAGCTACATAGGAATTGCACCTGGGTTTAACTTTCATAGGGAGAATGGGGTAGGTGGCTCCCCTTATAACTCTGCACTTGTGGCTCTTCAGACAATACTTACTAAAACTTGAAAAACTAATAACATCTTTCTAGCAAAAGATGTATAGGAAAAATCTTTTAAAAGGAACAACAGTAAGGTTCCTTGTCTTGGAGTGTGTCTGTCACGCAACATCAAAAGTCAGCTCAAAATACCTTGGAGCGCTGCAGTGACTTGTGTTCCTCTGGTTCTGGCTTACGTTATCTATGCCTGTGGAAGGAACAGGGAAGACTGCAGTGCTCTGTACCAACTTAAAAGCCTCAGTATTTACCATTTTTGAAACATGCATTTGGGGTGAAATCCTGACTGGAAGTGTTCTGTACTGTGGTTCGTTCTGCAGTGAAACCTTTAAGTCAAGTGAGCAGATTCATCAAATGTTTCATGTCCTCCCTTATCTCTTGACCACTTTTTATATGCAAACAATAAGCAAAGGTCTCATCAGTGCTATTCTTTTTTTATAGTGTATTTTTTTTGATGGAATTTTTTTTCCTGCAAGACCATAGAGATGTTCCTGATAAATCATCTGGAAGAAGGTGACCGTTGCTTTGGATCAAGAACATGGCACTGTTTATATTCTTGCCACACTAGATACCCCTCTGAAATAAAGACAAGCAGAAGTTTGCTATGTTCCCCTAAATTTTTGTGGCTTAAGATGCATGAAAACGCTTTTAACTTCTTGGAAGCTGCGTTGATGCATAGGCAGGAAGGCTGAAGGTTTCAATTCAGCTTCTTCCCCCAGAGCAAGTGAGTAACTTTGCTTCACATAGCTTATTACCATCTTGTACCTCCAAGACCGGACTTACAGTAGCTCTCAGGAAAACAAACAAACTAAAAAGTAATCTCCATCAGATTTATGTATTGAGTGTTTGATTTTTTTTCTTAAGTAGGACTGCTGCTACATAACCACTATTGTAAAGTATTAAGTGCAAGAAATAGGTGGCTAATTAGGCTATTGTCTGTAGGACACTTGTTTTATTCACTGTGGAAATTAGCAAAGTGTGTCACAAATGAGGTGCAGATCTGGTGAAAAGAAGAGAGTCTGGTGGTTATGGTGGTGGGGAATTGTGTACTGAAACTAAATGCTTCACAGAATTTCTCTGTGATGTTAAATAAGTCACTTCACTGGGTATCCATTAGTGATGGCTAGTTGGTAGTGCTTCCTTTTCTAGGTATTCAGCTTGAAACAAAGGCCTGATTTGTGGAACTGGTGGGCAGTTAAAGCTCCATCTGAAGCTAATGGGAATTGCAGATGTCCTAATATCTCTGAAAAAAATCATGCCCTGGGCCTGATTTTAACTAGGTATTTAGAAATAAGGGGACTCTGTACACTTGTAACATTTCTGTGCTTTAGTTTTCTTGCTATGGAGGTCGGCGGTTCTTTTCAACTCGCCCCGTTTCCTCCCAAAACAACACCAACACATCAAATGTTTTTTTCTAAAGTTTGAGGCACTTAAATAGCCCTGTTAAAAGTGCAGTAAGCTGCAAGGACACAGAATGTCCTGTTTTCAGGACAGGAACTGGAAGATGCGCAATAAATTAGAACTGGAATTTTACAGGTGAAGAACAAATGAAATTACTCCTTCATTATCTCACTGTCATCTTTTATATAAATTACGTGAGGGATCCGTTTGGAAAAAAAAAACACACAATAATTCCTTAGGTAATAAAAAACGTGTCATAGCACATACCCAAAAGGAGACAGTTAAGATTTTGTGAACTCTCTTAGCTCTAACAAATTCTTATTTTACAGTCATGATGTGTGGGGTTTATATGCTGATGGGACACTACCCCGCAGCCCCAGTTGTCACTGGGCTCGCTTACTTTCTCTTCAGAAGGACTGCCTTTAGGAGGTAGTTTGTACCAAAGGCAGTTTGTACCAAGTTTTCACTCAAGACACGGGTGCTTTGTAGGTTGTATCTTCAGTATCCTTTTGGGAACAATTGCCTACTGATTCACAAATGACGGCTCATCAGTGATAAAAGCAAACCGAGAGTGGAAGCTACATCTTTTACTGATGGGAGCTTTCTCCTCCCGATCTTAGTAGTGGATTGTAAAAGGACAGAGCACAGGTTTTAACTATTGTCTCTAAAACAATACTCTGTGTGGTTTGATTTTGGCGATATTTGCATTGAAAGTGCATTCAGCACTACTTCAGTCATCAGCGGAGTTCAGTTTTCAAAACAAAGCTTCTGCCTGAAATACGCTGACTGCAGCAGTGCTATTTTAAGGCTTTACTAGTGTGAAATGTAAGGTCAGTGCTTATTTAATGATACTTAGATAATGACTTCATAGTAGCAGTGTTCATGTTGACATCACTCCCTGCTAGAAAATTGTTTTACAATTCGGCTGTTCAAAATATTGTTTGGTTATGATTTTTGCTAACGATTACTCTTGCAACTGAATGGAAACTAATTGCTTGGCTGGAAAATATATATTTTTAAGAGTGGATTTAAAGAAGATAAAGGGCAAGATCTGATTTTCAAACTTAGGTGCCATTCTTTTTAAAGTTGAAGGCAGAAAATGGCTCTAAGGACAGCTTTATTTTTCAGTGCTTTTAAAATTTTCTTGCACTATTTCTGATGCTGCCTGTAAAACCAAACTTTTCAGGAGTATGTGAGCTTAGGTTTTTAGGTTTTCGCATTAGTATGAATTCAACAGCTCTTCCATTAGTGAAACTGGGAGTCATGTTCAATGCATGATGGAATCAAATGCAGTTCAAGGATCTTTCATTCTGCCCAGGTAACAGTACACAAGAGAGCCTTCAGATGCATTTGGAGATAAGAGTTATTGTCTTAAGTGCTAATAAAACAAGTCTTTGGTTCTTTGTATGTCCTGTTTTAAAATAGCTAGATGCACAGCAAAACTTTTCTTTACTGGACTGTCAGTACTACAGTTCTGACACCTGGAAGGGTCAAAGTTGTTTCTAAATATCCGACCTGTGTCATTTATTTGGAGAAAACGGTGACTGCAAATGCTTTGTACAGTTTTATTTTTCACTGTAGGGCAGTTGTGCATTTGTATATGCTCTGCCTTATTGCCTTAAGGAGTTAACTCTTACGGACTTGATAGTTCTTTTGCACGTGGCCTGCACTGTCTTCTCAGCAGTGGAGTTCTGTCACGGGGATAGGAGGTCTGAGAATGTGATTGGGAAGTAGTAATGTTGAAAGTATAGTGCAGCCAAATCAATTAACAAAATACTTACCAACTGAGCTTGCTGTGAAAGAGTTGCTGGGCATTAAAAATGCAAACTGTTGTCTATTGCTGCAATTCCACCATTATTGCTGCTACTGATTTTGCACAAGCGTTAGTGCAGGGATGGGGAATTTCTAGAGCAGAACCAATATAAAGGCAGGATTTGCAAAACCTTCCAGTGAGCATTATTTGTAGAGGGTAAGTCAGGGTCACATGTTTGATAGGACCCCACATGATGCCATTATTAAATATCTAACATCATGGAACAGAAAAATAATAATTTTGAGTTTTGTTACCACTTGTCTGGACTGCATTTGGACCAAAAATGCGTCATTCTGAGGGCACTATCTCTTCAAATCTCTTATCTTGATTAGTTCTTAGCCTGCAGACCTAGTCACCTTCTTGGAGTTGTTACCACTTCATTTACCTCAGGACTTTATAAGTACCATAACAGATGATATTAGAATAAATTGACAATGTGCTTCAGCCATAGTCCATAATGCAACTGTAGCTCTCTTTTTCAAGAACTTAATTTCATTTGGAGTGAAAACATCCCCTTGGTATACAAGCGAGCATCCAAATGTTAGCCTTTTCGTTATTTCTGTCATAAAAAGCCTGATCTGATCAGTTGATGCATCTTGCTGAGGCAGGCACAGGCACAGGACCGTGCTGAAGTCAGCTGCCTTTCTTGTTCAGGCTAAGTGTGGCAGTTCCTCTGCAGCACTTCAAACTGCTGTGGCCAGTGGGTAATCAGTGAATTAATAAGTAAAACCAAATGCTGGAGTTTTTTAAGAAGCGCTTCTTAGCTCAACTTCATTTTCTTCCCTGTGCTGTATAGGATCCTAGTTTGCTGCTGTTCTGAGAGAGACCACGCTAGTTGCGGAAGAGATTTTTTTAATTAGAATTAGGAGAAAATACTTCAGGCTTCTTCTCACTAGGTTCTAGAAGAAAATGTATTTTACTAGTAAAGTTGCAACATGCTTTCACAGTGAGCAGGACGTCTCTTTGTGAATTTTTATTAGGGCATTTTTAATGCAGATGGTAGCTCTCCGTTATTTATAAAACATATTTGGCCTATGTAGTTTGCCATCTTCCTCTGAAGGGATCCCTTTTCAGAAGAGACTAATAATTTTTGATCCACTACTTTGTGTGCAGTCCCTTAAGTTAGAGTGGTACTATTTCTGATCTGTTGTTAAGAGAGATGTCTCCAAAATTCAGGCTTATGTCCAGAAAGACAAAGAAAACTTAAGTGTCTGATGATTTATTAAAAATGATAAATTTGAGATCTGTTGGAACATGGAAGAAAAAAGGATTTCAGGATCTAGCAAAAGCATGCTGGTTTGCAAGATCCACGTTTCAAGAGTTGGGTGTAGTTGGCTGGGCCTGACTTACCTGTGGCATTTAACAGTAGCTTGATTTTCAGCTGGTGTTGCCCAGAGTGTATCGAGACGCTATGTACTATAGGAACTGAAATGTGCTGGCGAAGAGCTTGGTCTCTGTACAGAATAATTTGTGGGTTCTTCAGTGTGTTAGGTTAGTTCCTCTTCCCTATTTGCAGTTGCTTCTTCAGCTATTCTGATATTTTGACTCCACAGAATGGGTTCAGTACCTCTAAAAACTGTCTCACAACGAAGCGTCTGGACAAATTCTCTCCAGAACTGAATTACTTTGGCAGAGATGGAGAGGAGTCCAGCCCCTAATTTTGAAACATTTTCCCATAGTTTTGCCACACAGAGGAGTTGCTATACTGGCTTCAGTATCATTTGTGGTACAAAGTGGCGATAGACAAGGAAGGAAGATGTAGCAGCTAGTCTTTTACAATGTGGAGCTCCCATTTAAGATACTTGAGAACCCCAACTTAATCACTAATGTCTATAATGATACTATGATACTGTTGTTTTATAGTTTTGTTGGAAGCTATTACGAAGAATGGAAGTACTGCTGGGGGAGGCGCTTACTGCCGAAAACCAGCCAGTAGCAATGATCAAAGTAAGCCCAATAGCACGAAGGAGAGCAATGCATCTGCTGCAGGTGAAAGTGGAAAAGGCTACACTAAAGACCAAATGGAAGGAGTATCCAGGTATGGCCTTGCTTAAATACATCACTGCTTTTCATTCTGTGTGTTACGTACTTATGCTTTCAGCTCTAGCATCTAAAGAAGCCATCGAAAATTCAAGGTTAGCCAAGAGGGCTTACTTGGACTCAACTGTGACTAAAAGGAAGATAGTTTGACTGTGTTTAAATACAATATGAGACACTACCACTTTCTTTGAGAATGGTGGTACTCAACTTTATATAAAGTAACCTCGATGATTTGAAAAGAGAATACCAAAATAGTTATTGAGTAGATCTTAATGGAAGAAGTGATGAAAATTCTGTAGTACAACTTGAAGGACAGTGTTTCTATTCCTAAATATTTTTATATTCATAGTATCTAAATTTACATTATATACTCACTCCTAAAGTTTGTTTTCAAGCTATTCTTGCTGTACAGGGTGGTCTTAGACCAGTGTTAAAACTATTTTGTTTTGGAAGCACAGGTATCTGAGAAGCACTGAGGTACGTAGGCCAATTTTCATTACAAATTCTGGACTACAGCATTGGTAGTATTAGGATGAGGTGACATCTGGAAAGGAGGATATGTGAAAAGAAACAAAGATCAATAAATGTCCTTTTGAGGCAAGTAACACTCAAGTCGTGTTATCATTACACACTTTCTGGCTGTAGGATTGAGAAAAATATTGTTTGATTTGTGGCCTGATTTCTACTAAAGAAATATGGATACTGCCAATCTAAAATCGCACGCCTCAAAACGCACCGTCACAGGAAGGGTTCTCAAGCACTGGTACAGGCTGCCCAGGGAGGTGGTTGAGTCACCATTCCTGGAGGTGTTTAAAAGGTGGGTAGATGAGGTGCTTGGGGACATGATTTAATGGTAGACAGGTACAGTTGGAGTTGATGATCTCTAAGGTCTTTTCTAATGATTCTATGAGTCTATGGTTTTCAGATAAGCCTGGACCAAATATTTTCAAGGCTGCTCAGAAGGGAAGTGAAGAAGTCCTGGTCCACTAGTTTGTGTAGATTGGATGAACTCTTGTGGAAAACAAATCTATGTGATTTCACACAAATTTTGTGTGAAATGTATGCTGCTGTTGATATTATCTTGGGATCTTTTCCTTAAGTTCAATAGTCCGTTCAGCTTGCTAACCACAAGGAAAAAACAATTATTCTGTGTTGATAGAGCAGCCCTGCATTCAGGCAGATAGGCAGCGTCATCTCTGGCTTGGTTATCCTCTTGATGTTGCTATTTAGTAGAGCTGTTCATTTACTATCATCTCTGCTTCATAAATGTTATTGCGTTATCCTTTATGATACATCTAAAAGTAAAACCTGAAAAGCCTGTACATTTTTGGCCACTTTGAAATATTAACTGTTAAAATGAACACAAAATGTGTGTGTGTGCGTGCGCAGTTGATAAAAAATATACAGCAAGAGGTCCTCTGTAAAATGAGGCTTAGGTCAAATTAGGACATGTAACATGTTCTCAGTAAGCTGCTACAAGGAAGACTGTGTTACTGCCAGTGTTCATTCACCCATGACGTACCATTCTGAGCTGCAGTCTACTTGGACATCAGGCTCTCTGCAAGTCCTCTTTTTTGTATGTTTATTTTATGAGAATGTATTGTTGCCTACTTGAGTAAAATGACGTTGTAGAGCCAGCTTTTCTCCATTGTATGCTTTCATTGTATTGGATATTGCTTCTTTGAAGGGATTCACTAGAGCCAGGTAAAACTAATCCAGTTTGTTGAGATCAGAACAAGTTAGGGATGTCACAGAAGTTGCACATTGAGGATTATCTCAATGCAACATTGCTTCTTGGCACATATTTTGACAATCTGCTTTGTGAATATATAAGTTGAATTTTTTAAAAGTACACAGATTTTTGCAAATCAGGAATTGTAATGGGTGATGACACAACCCATGTTTGTTTATATTTTACACACCATGTAGAAAATGAACTGTTAAAACAGTATCCTGACCTCAGCTTGAGTGGTGCTACTATCCTTTAGTATATAAACTTTGGAGAGAGACTGAATTTTGGTTTAGATGTGTTGTCAGTTAGTGACATGAATGCACCACTTAGAAAATGTGTGGTTAAGAATTAAAAAATGTGTGCGCCTTGCCAGGGAGAACAGGATTAAATACAAACAGTGGGCTAAAACTTAATGGGAAAACATAACACATTCAGTGATGATAGCTGAGGGAAAGTTTGTGTCTAAACCACAGTGAGAATGAGCTTTTTAGTTGGAAACATGACAGGCTGCACGTGTTATTGCCTCAGTTAGGCCCCAGACTTTTCCAATTAAATGAAACGCTCCCCTGTGGGGCTTCCCTCTCTTCTTTAGAGAACAGAGCTTGTCACCACCATATGCTTCTGCCATACCACAGTGGAATGGTTTTCGGACCTTTGTATTGGTTAAAGAATACTGCATGAAAGGAGTTGGTTTTAAGGAGTGTTTCATGCCTGAATGTTTTGGGTTTTTTTTTTCCCATAAAGAAAGAAATTTCTAGATAGCAAGGTAGCAAAATCTTCAATTTTTAATAAATTCTGAGTTATACCATGAATTTGACTCTGTGAAACTAGGTTGGTTTGTGTTTTTATGATTTGAAAGGTTGTCATTATCCTCAAGTATTCTTCCCTCTAGGATATTTTGGTTCTTTATTAGTAATTGAATATCGACTGAGAGAAGGCATTCCTGATTTAACTGCGCGTGCCATTTCTAACCCTTTCTATAAGTTCTGTAAGTGAGTGGTTGTACAGGTGGACTGATTGAGCTCTCTGACTTGGATCACCGATCAGTGTTCCTGGAGTTGTCCAGCTCTTTTGAATCTACAGGTGACAATAGACTTAAGAAGCATAATGAAGACATTCGTGGAACAGTATTAATTTTCATCAGAATTTACTCCAGTAACATGGGTAGATAAGAATATAAACAAGCACCTCTGTGACCTTTTTATTATTTACACATACACCGGGGACACTGATCACCAACAAGCTACCATAACACTTACGCAGAGCATTACATGAGCTTGCAAACAAGTTGCTCGACAGGGAAAAACATAAGATGCAGTATCTTTCCACTGATTGCGTAAGTGCTGGGTGATTCTCTGTTCTTTGTGGGAGTGGTGCTCGCTGTTTCAATGTGGCTTTAGTTTGAAGCACTTGGTTACTTTGGAATTGAAATGCTTTGAAAATACCATCTGTACTACATGCATGATTTTGTCAGTGATGCTTGTTTTGTCACTGAGGGCTGAATCAAGTTGCCTTTACACTTTAGGTGACCCGCAGATCAGAGAGATTGACAGAGACCAGCAGAAATACGTTAGAACTCACAGTAAACTTACATCTTCTTAGAGCGAGTGCCCTAAAAATCTCTAGGCAATTAAAGACTATCTGAGCAATGTCACATTAAGTTAAGTGTGTAAGACTTGTGTGCAAAGCAAAAAAGGGAGAATTTGCCTTTGGATTCTGTGGTCTTTGCTTAAAGCAATTCTTTCACTGTTGTAGGTTATTGGCGTTTTTTCTTGAGGTGAAGAAATGAAACTTTTGTGTAAGAAAGAAAATTTAAACATTTTTTTCCTTCTTGATAACTTAAAAGAACTGAAGAAAATCAAAAAGGTTTATTTGCCTGCTGTATATTAATTTTTCCCATTTCTTTTTCTGCTGTGAAGTACATATTATGTCATCTCCTACATGAGATAAAAAGTAGTTTTGGAGATAAAGATAGGTCATACACTTTATACTGACTCCCTTCAAATGATCTAAAAATTCATATGGTGTCTGTTGTCTCTTTTTTAGTAAACAAACCGTAGCATATAATCCATATTACCACTTTAACACCTGAAAGATAACTGCCATGATTAGTAGTATGATAAGTTTGGACTGCTGTCTTGTGAAAATCATGGCAGAGCACTGTTTTTCCTGCCCTGCCAGTTTCAACCCCTTAGAAGAGAACAGAAGAATGAAATTTTCTATTTGGATCTTTGAGCTCGAACAAAAAATAAACCAATAGAGGCATGACCTCTGTAGGAATTTCAAGGCAGGGTTAAATGTAATCCAGTAGTGGTCAAGGATAATCAGCAACTTGATTTGAATTCATGGACTAAACAAAAAAAATGTCTCTACACATTTTTATGGCTCAAACTAGAAGGAATGTAAGTTGTGGCTGACTTTTCTCCCCAGACCTTCTGGTGAGACTTCTTTGAATTCAGCCGAAAGATGTGTGTCATTACTTTTTTAACATAAGATCAAGAAGATAATTAACCGAAAGTGGAATAGTAAGAGCAATCAATATGTGCTACAATAAAAAAAAAAAAAAAACAAAAAACCAAAGCCAACAAATTGGGGCATGTATTTAATTAGGCTGCTAGAACTACTGTGAATTGTTGAAATATCCAGTTGAATAGTTGAGAAAGTAAAGGTGGAAATCACAGTTATAGAGCTTATCTTGGAAAATTTTTACAGAAGATATGATGGACATAGTTAGAGAGCTATTGCCTTTAATTTACACTTTTGTTCAAGCTTTTATTTTAGCTATAAAAACCTGGAGAAAAGTATGGTGATGTAAGCACAGCCTTGAATATTTCATGTAACACACAGAGGTGAAACAAACTGACCAAGTACCTCCAAGGGCCAGGTACTAAGACAAGCACCTTGGTGCGTTGTTTGAATCTCTTGGTAAACCTGAGATTTCTGAAACTTCTGGTACATTCATTTTGGAAACTAGGGGTATGCTGGTACTCCTTAACAACACTGTGACCATCTTCCCCCATCTAGACTACTTTTTGTAGACCAAACTTGAATCATCCAGACTGTAACTGGCATGTTCCCTTTTCAGCTGCAAGTTGCCATTTGCATCAGGTCCTTTGGCATCATCGGAAACTTGACCTATGTAGATACTCGTTGGCATTTTACTGTATTTTTCTGGTTAATTCTGGGATCAGCAGTCAGCAGAACTTCCTCTTACTCAGTTCTTTGTTGATAAAATTCACACTAGTGCTCAGCTCTCAGATTACCATTGGGAGAAATAGTTGTGGCTCCCATCACAAGCTTGTGGAGATTGAGGTCAAAATGTTTGTCTTTTGGGCCGTCCCTGTGCAAGGAGACAGAGGCTTTGGAAGGCCCTTAGAAGTACTAAGTCATACTCAAAACTTCATGATTATGGATCACTGCAGGTATTTGATACAGAAATGCAAGCATCTCTGATAGGTTTTGTTAACCTGATAAAAGCTATTGATGCTGACCTAATCTGAATTGTAGATTTGAAAAGCGAAACAAGAAACACAGCAGTAGGATCACATTGTTTTGTGGTCACATGAGAACCAGTAGTGGTAGCCCCAGAATTTCTGCAAGTGAGAGCAAATATTTCAGGGCCCAAAGGGCTTCCTCTGCCTTTGGTCATCAGAACATGGAAAGGAGCCCAGTGTCCGGCAGAGCTGGCTGTTGCTGCAGTTTGAAGCTGGCAGACCAGTGCTACTGCAGGTGGCTTGTCAGCAGCAGGCTGGGATAGAGCTTTGCAAGTCAGGATGAGTTACCTCTGTTAACAGATTGTGGGTGCGTGTAGGCCATCACTTGCCTTTGTGTCATTTGAAAAGTCTATTCTCTAAAAGTCAGATATTATTTCAGGAACATCCAGCAATGTGCCCTCCTAAAACAGCCAGCAAATCTGTTAACCAGAAGGACTGTGACAAGGTGCTGGCAGGGGGCTAATAATTCATCAAGGACAGAAATTAGCTCAACAACAGGAATAATTTGGTAGTAGTTCAGATACAGAAGTAATCCACCCAGAAATGAAAAACACAAGAAAAGCAATTCACAAAAAATAAAACCCCAAGCGAATTAAGAGTGAAAGCACCAAGCTTCAGATAAGCCAGAAATAAAGAACTGAAAAATGCCTTTTAAAACAAAAGAGGAAGCCCATAAGTAAGTGATATGTAAACTGCAGTTTTAATAACAAACACCTATCTGGAGTTTACATACACAAGAAAATTAGCCCTAGGGACCACAGCGCCTTAAGTGCAGTAAAACCAATTTTAAATGCAGCTCTCAGAAAGGTAGTTGGTCATGCTGAGAGTGTTTCAGGTGCGGGTAGAAGGCATAAGTAGCATCAGTGATGGATCTTTTCCAAAACCTTCACTAATTTCACTCTTAATTTTTCCCAGCCCCTGCTGGTCAATTCTGTGTGGCCTGCAATAGGAAACAAGTGGGGAGGGGATGATTACTTCCATCTGCATACCCTCCTGTGACAAATCTCCATAGGAGAGTTTAACACTCCAAGCAAAGGCTTATGGCAGAGTGAGGATTGTCACTACATCTAGCGACCTGGAGAGAGTATTATGTCCAAATGGCCTGCTTCTCCTGAGGGGCAAGGGTCAGGCTGGCCATAGCTTCCAACAGCTCCCAGCAGCTGGAGAGAAATTTTAGGTTTAGGTATAGGGTTTGGCCCTTATGTATTTGTACAATCGTTTAATGTATTTTAAAGCTTGATCTGCCTAATCCGAAGTCCTGCTAACCTCTGCAAAATAGCCGTATGTGTATGCATGTTCAACATAATTCACCATGAAGTCACATGCAGCATCCTCAGGCTGTCTGGCAGAGTACTCATAGCTTATGTTTGTGCTGACATTTGTAAGAGCCAACACTGACTTGGTTGAGATGTGAAGATGACAATGGGCTAGACAGCGAACAGGAGTTCTCTATCTCAGCGTTGATCTTGTGCAGGAAATAGGAGGGCAGTGTAAATGATCTGGAGGGTTGATTACAGGTTTGTTGTAGACAGTTTTGCTGTGAATGTGCCCATCCTGACAAGAGCACACAATGGAGAATTAAAGTCAGAGTGGCTATCACAAATTCGCAAAGGCTTCTTTGTTTGAGACTGGCTGTTTAGCCTACGGTAGCAGGTCAGGGTATGAGGGTGATTGGATAAAAAATGTGATTGAAATATTAAATCAGAGCTTCATACAAAATCAGGAATGTTGGAATGGAGATGCTTTGTATTTGTAGAATGTTTAGTTTAACAAAGAAATCACTAGTAAAGACTTGCTAAGAGAAAGTAGAAATATGTTATACCTTTGCTGAACACATGTTTCTTAATAAATAACTATAGCTTGTTTGTGGACCAGGTTCAGGATAGTCGCTGCATGGGAGGCGATTAGATTCATCCCTTTGGAGGGCAGATGGGGTCTAGGAGGACACTGCACAGGGACAGATCTACATGATCTACAGATCTACCTCTATCCCAAAGCCTAACCCTAACTCTAATGGCTCTCTGCAGAGAGTTGTCCCTTCCCAGGGCACCTGCTGTGTGACCCACAAGGCAGGTTCCTCCCTGCACTGTCTCCTCAGGAATTAGCTCAGGTTTGAGGTGCTGGCTCTAAGCAGATTGTGGTGTTGGAATGTGGTGGGTCATATGCTGACCTGAATATCTTCTGCTTGATATTAACCATTCCTGCTTTTCCTATGAGGGTTTTCCCCTGGCGACTTTCACTGGTTGTGAATGGGAAAGAAATCTGGGGTGAGTTTTTGAGGGTTAGAACAACATGTTGGTATTTCTTTTGGCTGTTCTTTTGTTTCCATTTTTCTCCTCTCTGCATTCTAATGTGAAATAAATGCCTATCAGGCCTACAAAGAAGTAAACTTTAATGGATTTTTTTTCATGTTTGTTACTTCCTGGAGAAACAACCATATGCTGTTGGGGGGAAAAAGCTGTTGAGGATGCACAGTGCTTAAAGACACTTGCACAAACACTTAACATTGCAGTTTTTAATGCTAATAAAATATGACTTTGCTAAACATTGATGACCCACTACTTAATTTTATATGAATTAGAAGAGTTCTGAAGAGTCTAGTCAACAAATAGATAATTCAGATCCTGAATTATTGAGGAAAAAAATTTAGATTGGAAGCTGAAATAGCAATTTTTAATTTGCTACTGTTACGATTTTAAATAAAGCTATCTGATCTTAATACACTTCAGTCCAGGTATTAAGGCTAAGGCTCTACACTGCCAAAATCTTTTCTTATTGTGCAAATTAACAAATATTTTCAGTATTCAGAGTATAAATTAATGTATATTAATTCTTGATGATGGATTCACTATGCTTTTTGGTTCTTTTAGTTAACTTTATCGGCTTCCTAACTGGAGCTTTTTAAACGCTATTTCAGTATAATGAGCTATATTTATTTCACAGGATGTTCCTGTTGGCAGCTGCCTGCATACATTCAATTCACTGCTGTTGTGAGCGTTACTGCAAGACTTCCATAAAAGCTTGTGTTATTTGAACACAGGAAAAGGGATCCCTCGAATGAAACTTGATTTCATCAGTCTGTCAACTATGAAGGACCACACACGACGATGTGGTTTTGCCCTTGATGGCAGCATTCCCTTAATTACAGGACACCCATTCTCCTATCATGAAAATGCCAAAGGCTGGTTTACCCCCTTTTTTTCCACTTGACAGCCCTTTTTATAGTCTTTGTAATACTAAACCCATATTTATATAGAAATCTGTGTGTTTGAGAGAATGTGGATGCAGTCAAAGCCACCTGAAGAGACTCACATGAAGCTTTTAAAATATTTATGGTTGTAATTACTACTTCTTGCTCAGAATGGCCCTTTTCTTTCCGTACACTCCAGGATGTCACCGTCTCTCATTTCTGCAGTGCAAGTTTGCAATTTGGCCTTATTTTTTTAACTTTCTGAATTCTTACCCAGGTAACTTGGTTTGATTTTAGGCTGCATTCATTGGTTTGGTCAGTTCTTCCTGCCCCCATGAAATTAACATTCTCCATGTCCCTTGTAACTGCTCTTTCTCTCTTCTGAGTGTTGTAAAGCACATCAGATCATGACATCATTTCCAGAGCTTGCTTTTCCTGTCTGCGAGAGACTGCCTACAGGAAGAATATTTCCAAGTACTGCAGTGAGTGTATGAGATGAGGTGAATCTGTAATTGCTGGAGCTGTTGCTATTTCTTTGAGTGTATATAAATGCTTCCAGAAAGTTTGTTAAGATCCAGATGCATTCCCAGCAGTGGAGCTATTCTCACATGCCTTATTTCCCTGAAAAATGAATGCTTGCAGGGTATTATGCTTTGGCTTTCATTTGGAGAAAGGGAGGGATTGTTTGGTTTTGCTTCATATCACACATTATGTGCATTTGCTGTTGACAATCCAAATAAGCCTTCCTACCCACCAGCTTTGTGAAGTAAATTTGGAATCTTTGTTTTATGCATTATTAACAGCATTATTCCTATAATTGAGGATGAAGAGGTGCTGCAATCATTGCTGACTGGAAGCTTTTCTTACAGTGTAGTTAGTTCTGCAGCAGAAGTGGTAAAATATGTATGTAGTAATTTTGAGTACAGTAGTTAATTGTGATCAAGAGTGAGTTTATTATGATAAAAGACATTCTAAAGTGGACTTTTATATTTTCTGTTGAAAGCAAGAGGTGTAATATATTGCATCAGTGCAATGTACTGCCTCATTCACAACTGTGTTCTAAAATACTATTATATCTGTTTGTTCACAGCATTTTATTTCATCTTCTTTTGCAGTATAAAGAAATGTAAAAATTATTATGAAGTCCTTGGGGTGTCAAAGGATGCTGGTGAAGAAGACCTAAAGAAGGCTTATAGAAAACTGGCTTTGAAATTCCACCCAGACAAAAACCATGCACCTGGAGCAACAGAGGCTTTTAAAAGTAAAATACTGTTTCTACTTAAATTTTCTGTTATGATTAAACTTTGTCAGATTAAAAGAAATTCATCTGCATTGGCCACTTTTGTTTTAAAAAAAGAAAAAAAGATACCACGATGTGATGTTTCTTAGCTAATATTAAACTGATGTTTTTATCCAAGAAAACAACCAACATTTATTATCGTAACGTGTACTTAGAAATACAGATAAGTAATGTGGACTTTTGCATTAGGGTTCAGTTTCAGGGGTCTGGCTGTAAATTTCAGGTACAGGGAGCAAATCCTTGATCTGTGAAACTCAATTGCTCTTCTCAGTGTTGTTCAGTTGATGTAGTCAATTGAATCTCATTATCTTGAATCTTTACTGTACATGAGCTTGATAAAAAACAAATTAATACTTGATAGCAAAATGCAGTTTTTACTGATGCACCTGCCTTGTTGTGTTACTTTTTCCTTCAGATTTTTTGTATGTGTGTAGTTTTATGGCTTTTTCCACACAAAACCACTTGGGTTTAAGCATGAGAGTTTGGGTTCACCATGAGCGTGGTGAGGCACTGGCCCAGGTTGCCCAGGGGAGCTGTGGCTGCTCCATCCCTGGAGGTGTTCAAGGACAGGTTGGATGGGGCCTTGGGCAGCCTGATCTAGTGGGAGGTGACCCTGCCCATGGCAGGGGGGTTGGAACTGGATGAGCTTTAAGGTCCCTTCCAACTCATACTATTCTAAGATTCTATGACTTTATTCATCGTTCACTTTGACCATATCTTACGCAAAATTTACAGCCTGACTTGACCTGATCTAGGCCTGCCAAGCTTAGCCCTGCACAAGGAAAGGTGTTGAGGAAAAGCTTTTTGAAGAATACTATACCTTCATCTCAGGCACAGAAGAAGAACAGTGTGATTACCACTTTATTATTTTTTTTCCCATGTGAGGTTTACATGCAGGCATTTGAAAACGTGAATCAGTTACAACTCTTAAATTGGGGGAGGGAAGTGAAAAAGTCCTGAGCAAGAGTGTTCTGATACAGAATTTAAGGGGTAATTATAATAATATATTAACAATTTGAGATGAGAAGAAGATAGAACGTAGCAGGCAAGTTGATTGCTAATGTTTTTTTTAATACAACTATGTGACAGCTCTATGTAAAAAAGATATTATTCTTATCAAATAGTCTCCAGTCCTATGAATAAAATAATTCTTCCTTGTTAATAGCATTTTAAATAACTTTAAGATGTAAGATATCAGATCTCTCATTATTTAATCTTTTATTTAACATTAGTACTTTGCACCAGTTTGATTTCTTAGCTTAATTCGCTTTCTGGTTCTTAAGGAGATGAGTAAATGAGTAGAAAATTTTCATAGAATCGTAGAATAGTTTGGGTTGGAAGGGACCTTTAAGATCATCTGGTTTTGTAGGAGCATCTTCTTGACTAAAGGTTATTTAATGAAATCTAGCATTTTTCTCACACTGAAATTATTGTAATCTTTTTGTATAACTGAGAAATTTTATGATTTAGTTTGCCTTTAAAGGTGTCTGAGTTTCTAACATCCAGATGAGAAAAGAAGTTTCATAATAACAGCTATTATTTCATAATAATGCTTTATTTTAAGGAAAGGTCACATTAGAAAATAGAATTGAGTTTGGTACTAGACAAAGTACTTAGATCTTGAGCTATCTCATACTGCTCTTCTATTGTATTAAACAGTCTCCATGAGGTTATATTTTAGATGAAAAAGCTTGTGCAAATGTAATCACTTTTAATCTGTTGAAATCTCTTTTACCATATTCATCAAACATCTTTCCTTTGAAACTGTCAGCAATTTTTTTTCATTTTCTATGTTATTTCTTTGTAGAAAATAAAGCACTTTTTTCAATTTTTAATGTCCTTTATTTAAAGAAAATTACATTTCTATCAAATCTTTTGTGAATTAGCATCAAATAATGAAAAGCAAATAACTCATAGTCACAAAAGATCGCTGACCATATCATGGCAGCATGGTGTCTTCACTTTATTGCAGTCACCTGATTTATGTGTCCCTAAATTCTTAATTGTTGTCCTCACACTGAATAGCCGCAGAACCTTGTAGCAATATTTGGTATCAGTAGTGCGTATCGTGCTCTCGGTGCAAATTACTAGCCTTCATTTCTTTGGGTTTTCCCCTTCACTTAAAGGAATTGCTAATGATTATTTCTAAGGGCATCTTAAAAGGCACATAGTTAAGACTCGTTAACTTTTTTTTAGATTGGATAATGTTGAAAACATTAATTATGCAAAGCCATAGTCTTATTTGCCTGTGTTGAGGTTAGAGCATTGCACCTTTCACAAACTTTTGATGACCGATGGCTTTTCAACACTGAAAAAACATAATACCTGTGCCATGTGTTGGTTGGCAGCAAAAGAAGCCTTTTGTTGGAGGGGCCTGGAGGAAAGAGAATAGAGGAAAACAGGAAGGATTTAATGAAGATATCACTGAGTGAAGATTGTTCATTGAGTGCCAAGAGAAATTTTCCTTCAGTCTGCAGGAGCTGTATATCTGTGCAGAGCAGCTGGGGTCAAAGCTTGTAAAGGCAGCAGAACTTGTGGTCTTTTCAAACTGATTCTTACCATGCTCACCTTGGTTTTTTTCCTTTGTACTGACAAAATTGAAGTTGTTCATTTGTGATAATGTAGCGTGAGTGGGGTCAAGCAGCCAGGCCAGGCACTGTAAACATTGAGGTCTTATTGACAGCCTTGGGAACACACATGTTGCTGTCATGCACACATATACTCTTTATGTTATGTTGTGCAAAACTTTGTATTAATAATAATATAATCCATAAAATATCCTAAGAAGCATGTAAAAATACATTCGCACTCTTGTAGATGATAAAGTTGATGCATTTGAAGAAGTTGCCACTTATTAAATGAATCCAAAGAAAGCCTACTGAGTCCATGTAGTTTTTAAGCTAGGCTGCTAGAGCAAGCTTAACTTTGCAATTACCCATCTTCGAAGAAATTTCCATTGTAATGCCTGATGGGTTGTTTTTTTTGTAATTGCAGTGAGAGACAACATTTCCACAGGTGTAGGTGTTCCCATAGAGAAGGGATCAAAGCTGTCCTGCCCACTGCCTTGTTCAATAGAATAAAAGCCCTTTGAGTAGTGTTGATGGGAAACTTTGTGGAAGCTACGCTAAGATGAGTAGAGATGCTTCTGAACCTTGTTGTGCTAAAGTTAATTTGTGACATACAATAAAGGTCATAATTTGCTGCCTCTTCTTGACTTTGAAATTGCAATTTTCATGCTGGAATAGCTCTTATCTTTCATTTATGTGAGTTGTCTTTTATTCCTTCAGAAATCGGAAATGCTTATGCTGTGCTGAGTAATCCTGAAAAACGAAAGCAGTATGACCTTACAGGCAGTGAAGAGCAAACGTGCAGTCATCCTAGCAATGGTAGATTCAACTTCCATAGAGGTTGTGAGGCAGATATTACTCCAGAGGACCTATTCAACATGTTTTTTGGAGGGGCCTTTCCAACAGGTATTCATATATGTCAGTGTAATCCTTGGGGTACAGTGGTTCTGCCCAGAATGGCATTAGAGTGTGACATCATGAAGCAGTAAAATTACTCCAGCCTGCTTCGGACCACACTTCTTTAATCTACGTTACGTTTTTTTTTTTCCCCCAAATGTTGCTCAAAAATGTTAGTTCAGTTCTTTGGGATTACCATGGTCATTGTGTGGTATATGAAATAAGAAATCAGTTGTCTTATAGCTTAAAATATTTATTTTAAACAACTTTGAAATTGTAAGATATCTTAAAGTTTAGTTATTTTACGTTTTGTTGTGCAGTAATGTTAAATGCTTTATATTATTGCTTCTGTATTGCCCTCTAAATAGGGGTTTTTTTGTGATTAAAACGTTGATATTTCTTTCCTTAGGTAGCGTACATTCATTTTCTAATGGTCGCGCTGGCTACAGTCATCCTAATCAACACCGTCAGAGTGGACGTGAGAGGGAGGAAGAGAGGGGTGATGTATGTTTAAGCCCCACTAACTTTAAACTGTATTGTGAAATTTGCTGGTAACTGCTTTCACTGATGTGTCTGCTGGAGAGGAGGATTTGTACTTGCCAGTTAAATGTTTTAAAACTTTGGCAGGTGGTAGTCTCACTGATTTGGTAAATAGACATGTAAACTTGAGAAGCTAGTAGCTGGAGTTTATAAATCTATTAATCTCTGTCACTATCCTACTAGTGACTGGTAGTATTAGCCTAAATATTCCACTAATTCTGGTCACTAATCCTGGCCTACATATAAAAAATTGTTTGGGCTGAGGTAAGAGTTGTATTTCAGGCTCAATATTCATCTATATGAGTAATGAATAGTTCCGTGTAGTTACCTATCACTTGTATGGATGAGACCAAATCCAACTTTTCATTTGGTAATCGCTTGTGGCTTCATGCTAACCCATGAAATATTGCAGCTTGAGCCCTCTATGAATATTGTGTATGCATTGGAAGGTCAAGATAATACCACGATGTTCGCAGGTTTATAGTTACAGTTTTCATAACAGCTTTTGATGTTTTAAGGAGAAAGTCACGCTTAGCATTAAATTTTGTCAAGTTTACCTGTTTACTTGATGCTGTTTAATGAAACACCGGAATCTGTTTTGTTCCTTAGGGAGGTTTCTCTATGTTCATTCAGCTGATGCCTATTATTGTGTTGATCCTTGTCTCCTTGTTGAGCCAGTTGATGGTATCTAACCCTCCTTACTCCTTATACCCAAGATCGTAAGTAATGCTTGATTACATTAGCTTAAAACTGAGGAGGGTAATATTGTAATTACTCTCTCACACTTAGAAGCATTTTAGAAAGCCTTCCATTAGCCAGCGCTTGATTTTGCACAGTGAGAAAAGGGAGGGAAGGTTTAGACAAGCAGAACGGAACTTGAAAGTTAGGTACTAAGAACATGCTGTGAGGATGTAATAGAGAAAAGAGGTCGGCAATCCCTAGAGTTTAAGAGGTCTTTAATACAGGGCAGTGGGTCCATGCAGTGTAGGGTGTTGCAAAGGTGTTCGCATCACCAGCATATCTCATTAAATTGTGAAACCTGCTAAGGCCCATTATTTTTAGGGGTCATCTGTGCTTGTAGTAATTATTTGAAAGCAACTTTCTTGTCTTATTTAAGAAGACCTGTCTGTTGTTCGCTTTATTGTAGATGATGGTGAAATAATTTATCTTCACTTTCTTGCGAAGAAGTCTACTAATGAAACGTACCTGTTTTGTACAGTAGGATATATACAAACCTTTTTTCCTTGAGAGAAATAGACAACTTTAATCAAGCATGCATCCAGCTAGTAGACTTAGCCCATTTGCCACAACTGTTTTAAAGTTACTTAATTCCTTGCAGAGCTCTCAGCTCCACAACAGAAAGGTTTCTTTTCTCCTGTATTATTTTTCAGAGTTCTTTATTTCCAGAGTGTGGTATTTTTCCCTTCTGCAACTAGGCTGCTGTGATGCATATAAACACTTCTTTGCCAAAATGTTTGCACAAAATCTGATTTTTTTTAATCATAGAATGCCAGCAGGAAGATGGATTTATCAGGGCTATCAGAAAACACTTTAGAATGGAGATTCCTGTACTGTGTCACTAGTGAATAGTGACTCAGTTTTCTTTCTGTTCAGGTTGAATGTAGTTTTTATTACGAGAGCTTATATTTGACTGAAGAGGTATGAAACAAGCATCTTACTAAAGTGGGTATTTTAAAAGGTCAAAGGTTTAAGCAGATGTTACTGTTCACATAAATGTAGTCATTTTATTCTCTGGCAGATTATGCAGCCATTCATTTCATTATTTGTCTTGAAATGGCAAATTCAGTGATGTGCTGTTCTTCTGTAACAACAACATTTTTTTAAAGTGTATTTGTATTGTAAAAAAAATGAAATAAATATCTAATGTCTCTTTCTCCT
Source organism: Clamator glandarius (assembly GCA_033459285.1). Lineage (NCBI taxonomy): Eukaryota > Metazoa > Chordata > Aves > Cuculiformes > Cuculidae > Clamator > Clamator glandarius. The sequence goes on from JAUNZM010000404.1 coordinate 2,837,933, forward strand.
ATCCCTCCATTTTTGCAGGAGTACAGGGCAGACTATAAAAATGCAGACAGAAAACTTGGGTGTAGTTTATTACGTCAACAAAGACTTTAGAAATGAATACAAAGGAGTGTCATTACAAAAAGTGGAAAAGAGTGTGGAAGAGGATTATGTGTCCAACATTCGTAATAACTGTTGGAAGGAGAGGCAGCAAAGTAAGTCTGGTGATATGCGTCAATTCATGAAAGTGTGCGTTACTATGAGAAAATATTCCCTCATGCAAGAATGAGAAATGCTTGTGTTACTAAAATACCTGAGTGTAAGGTTCCCTACTATTTCTCACTTCTAGAAGTATCCTCAGTGGGACTTAATTTCTGGCTTTTACTCATTGACCTAACAACCATCTGCAATCATCAGCAGTTTTAATATGCTACTCTATTATCTGTGACAATTTCTCAGAAAATTCAAGACTAACACGAACTGATAATAAGAAATAAATTGCTGTAAGTTAAGGACCAAACCTAAGAATTCTAATCTCTTCCACATTATTTTATCATGACAATATTTCATTTTCCTAGATGCTAATAAATAAATAAATAAATAAATAAATAAATAAATAAATAAGTAAATGAATAAATAAATAAATAAATGCTTACATGATTGTTTCTGGGGAAAAATCAAAAAAAAGCTGCCTTAAACCACAGTACGCGCAAGCACTGCTTTTCCAGATGACTAAGGACATGCAGCATGTCCTGTAAAACATCATAAGCTGTGAATCAGTGCTTAATCTTTTGGCAGTGCTGAATAATCTTTCTCTCTGGACTTGGTACCTTGGCTATATTAGGCCTTAAAACTCGAGTATTTTTAGTTTGCCATATATTTTTCCATTCTAATTTAATGTTATACAAAAAGCTATTTTCTTCCAAAATCCTCTAATTCAGTGTTAAAGCACAAGAATAGCAATCAGCCATCTCCGGATCATCATCAATTTTAACCTGTTATTCTATTATCTGTGACCATTTGATCAGCCTTTGTGTTGCTAAAATGACGTCAGTGTTGAAACCAGATAGTTTCAACTTTTCAACTTTAGTAATACCTTACTAGAAAAATAATACACATCTATGCAAGAGAAACACTTGTACTTACGAAGAAGACTTTCAGATCATTGCCTGGAGTAGTAGATTTGATCAGAATGTATTTTCCTTACGTTTTTCAAATAGAGGAAAGCATCAAAGAATTTTGGGGTATAATTCAAAAGCAAAAAAAAAAACCTCATGTATTTTCCCAGATAGACTGTCCTTTGATCATCTTGAAATGTTTTAATACGTTCACTCTTCATGAAATGTATACCTGATTTTTCTTCTACAAGTGGTTGCTAGATGAACGACTGATAGTCTTATAATAAAATAGTTTACAAAGATGATGTGGATGTTAACAAAAAAATAAAGACAAGATGTAATCCAGCACAATAAATAGAGGACATAGTATTTGTAGATCCAGAAGTACAGTTTGCTTTTATTGACCTAGTCATTACACTTAGATTTCCTAGCATGTTGTATTTGTGTCTCCTGTAATATATTTACTGTCTAAATATCTTTGAAAAGGTTTAGCTGGTATGCAATTCCCACCTTGGGAGGGAAAGAGGAGAAAGAATACTTTTCACATTCTTCAGTATTTATTCTCGACATGCTGACTTTTTTAAGCATGAACAGGGTCCTGGACAGTGCAAAGAGGCCCATGATTCTGTAAGAAAAATAACCTGAAGGTGGTGACTATCATGTTGTTTCCTCTTTGCAATTTATCAGGTTGTAAAAACTATCAAATTGATTTTGAGAAGGCAGCCCCTAATAGATTTTCTCTATTTATAGAAACAGCTGATTTTGTAGTTTTAAGGATTTGCAATACCTGTTGTGTGTTGTGTCTCCTTGACAGTTAAAATCTTTCCAGTGTTGATTAGCATTTAAGAATGCCTTGCTAATCCATTTTGAGTTGAAGGGCAGAAAAAGATTTTATAGAATTAAAATGCCTTAGCAATGTCAAGCTATTGAACAGCAGTATAATACAGTGAGCTCTTTTATTAATGCCTCTGAGCACTGGCAGCCTGGAGCAGCAGCAGCTGAAGTAGAGGACTTAACATTCAGAATAGATTTTTGGGCACAAATAAGATGCCAGCGCTGTCAATAATACGCAAAATGGCTGAGTGTGATCTGTATTTGTATTGTTTAATGAGGTCTTGCAGAAGTAGTAGGGGTCTTTTGTTCATGCATAGTTCTGTGGGGTTGTTTGGTTGTTGGGTGTTTTTTTCAAATCAGGTACTGGTGCATAAAATACAAGGGTGCTGGAAGGCTGTTACCACCTTTCCCTGCTCAAAAAGATGAAATACACGTGAAGATCCAGCAAAAGGAAGCTGTAGCACTGCCATTGAGGTGGTGTCTGTGGGTAGTTAGAATAGAAAGAAGGGAAAAAGGGCAAGGATTAAACTTGAGGTGTTTTGGACAGCTCTAAGAGGGAATGTATCATGTGAAATATTCAGGTTTTAACCTGAAAAATCTCTTGTTTTCATTACAGAAACAGACATACTTCATGCAGCAAAAGTATACCGAGATGACCGTCTCCGAAAGAAAGCAGACTCCATGTCCATGGACAACTGCAAAGAACTGGAACGGCTGACCAGCCTCTATCGAGAAGGATGAATTACAATAATACACATACATCTTTGCGTATGCCGTTCTCTCTCTTGTAAATTAAGAAGAGATTTAGTTTCACCGTGAATGCTGGAAAAGAAGGGTGGATGTAAAACTCTACTGTGTAGCTGTTTCCAGAAACCTTATGCTGAAATATCATTTAATGGCTTCTTTACCTACTGTGAAATATAGATAACTCTTAATTGTCTAGATTTTACTTCAAAGCTTCTGTGAATTCTTTCAGCAGAGAGAATAGCTCAGAAAGGATGCTATACTTGTTGAGACTTAGTCATAGTGGTTCTCCTCTAACATATTTGCCATGTAAATATCTGTGGAAAGAACACTTTGTGTATATACGAGTTAAATGACTTTCTATTTAAAATCTCAGAAATATAGTTCCATACAACATTTTGTCTCACTGATGGAATAAATAGTACGATTACATCACTCCTATTCAGATGTCAAGTGTGTGGAGTTGAAACAAGAATTTTTAATATTTTATCTGTAACTCTATGTAAAATCTTCTAGGTTTACCAGCTTAGAGGAACTTGGTATTTTTAAATATAATGGCATCTATTCCTAAATATCTGTTGGGTTATATTGATCTGGTGTAGAGTAGCAGTTAGCTGTTGTAGTTTTTTAGCATTTCTAAGCAATGCTGAGAAAACTAAGAACTACACTAATCTCTTTTCAAAGTAAATAATTGCAAATGCTGTACAGACCATTATAAGCATTGCTTTTAGTGCTTGCAGCAGTTTACAGCAGCTCTACCATTTGGTATTTCAGTAGTAGCTAAGTTCATAAGAATGGTTACCGTGCATCCATAGCTTTCTTAATTTTCTCTGGAAAGGTAGAGGAAAACATGCAATAGTAAAATCTTAAAGCTCAAAAAAAAAAGAAAAGCAACCTTTTTTTTTTCCTGGGAGGCTTCAATTTTCTTACTATTTTTTTATTTCGCAGTAGGTCCCAACAGTGATTCCTCAGTGGGCTCCACAAGTGGAACAGGGAAATTTTGCTAAGGACAAGCTATGTGCCTTTCAACACTTTTGCCAACTGTTTAAATGCTTTGCTAGTTTGCAGTACGCTCCCATGGTCAGAGCCATATCACTTGTTCTGAGGTAGAGGAGGTAGGGTATGCATTTCTCTGGACCGGAATGTTGCTGGACCGACTTCCTAGAACTGAGCAAACATGCTGTTTGGCTCCTACGTACGAGACCACATAACTCAGTGGGCCGTACATGGACACTGTATGTAGCCACACCTGCTGATGCAGAGAGGTGTTGTGAAGCAGCTAAGTACAATGTACTTGAAGTTTTAAAACTGGGTTGAAAATGTTTTTAGGTTCAGTAGCTGATGTTTTTACATTTTAACAGTGCTATGCAGGAGACTGTTTCTCGTGCTTGAGAATGATAGGTGGCTCTTAATAAGGGCAATATTTGAGAAAACTGCTATGTTTGAACAACGCTACCAGTTCATGGAGACAAATTCTCCTGAAGTTTAACTATTTGACTGACTCCATTGAAATTCTTTCTAATCTAGAGCAGGATTTAACTTTAGAAATACACTAAATGCTGTAGCATTTAGTGGCCCAGAAATCATTTTGCATATATACCTTTTCTAAACTGTCCCAGTGGAAATATCCTTTAGTGAACTGGTGTAATATGAGAGGGACTGGCCACAGGGTTTTACCTGAGCAGCTAAACCAGCACTCAAGGTGGACATCAAAGGCTGCAGCACAAAGCAGAAATAAAAGCTGCTGAAACAAACCAAAAAAGGGTTGCTGTACTGGATGTCCTTACTGAGATTATAGGAAAAGTATGCAGAAGTGATGGAAACGCACCCAAATGTTTGAAGTTTGCGATGGAAATTTATGAAGAAAACATGATTCCCCAGATTTTGTAACTGTCCAGAATGTATTGTAAATGTACTAGTGAAAACAAACCATCAAAGTACATATTGGTACTCCCATGTCTTTCACCAGTACCTGGGCCTTCCCATTCACAAATGAGTCTAAGCATGTAGGTGATCTTATACTTAAGAGGAAAAAGAATATGTAATGCATTTATCAAATACTGGAACAGTGAAGTCAGAGGGAAGAGATGGTCTTAGCAAAGCTGCTTATAATAACTGCATGGGTTATGACTGCTCTGCATTTCCTTCTGCTGCAATTGAGCAGGTAAATGGAACCTGGATGAATGTTGAGCTGTGTTGGGGCAGTTAAATCGCTATCAGTGCCCCAGCAGACTGGAATAATGCAGTGGCTGTGTCCTGTGGCAACACAGACGTCCCAGCAGTTTACAGGTGAGACCTGGGCTGCCACGTTTCACTGCACTGTCTTTTGCGATGGCCATTTTCAAAGAAGGAAACAATGTGTTTGTACTGGTGGAAAAAAAAAAACAACACTACTTGGCATGTAACAAGTGCAGTAGTTGCACACTTTGAAATATGCAGCAGTATGCAGAAAGGTGCTATTATTTCCTGTAGCATAAAGATTAACCTGCTCTAAATATGGCCTGCAAACATGATTTTAATATTCCAAGTGGGTGTTTCTCTCCTTGTGATTGTTCCTTTTCTCTCAAGTCTGATGAGAAATGTCAATTTTCTTCAGAAACATCATTATCTTCCCTGGTTTTGTCGAAGGAATCTGCTCGAAAGTTCAGAACTAATTTTCTTATGAGCAAGATGCTAATTGAAGAGGGTGGATTACTTGAATCTTTTCAGATGACCTTTCTTCAGAAAGGCCTCATTAAAATGAGATAGTGAATAGAAAAGGATAAAACAAAACTGCTTTTGAACAGCCTGACTGAAAATCCCTCAACTTTTCTGGCAACCTAGAGTTAACTCCTTACTCTTTTTATTTAGTCATTACCTGTGTTTAATCTGGAATTAAAGATAGCACAAGCATGGGTCCTTGATTTCTCCTTTAAAAGAGCATGCAGGAAAGCCCTGCATGAAAAATCCTGGCACGATGCTTTAACGTAGCATAATGAAAAGGGGTGATGATTTGCATCTCCTGAAACACCAATTTTTGTTGTATTTAGGGAGCATCCTGAGTCACAAGTGAGTTCAGTGTTCACATCTGATGAACATTTCCTCACAAATTCTCTTAACTGTTCAGATAAAACAAGATTCAGTTTTAATTTCTGTCTTTAAACAGTCTGGATACTGTTACGAGTTTCCAAGAAAATGTATCACATTATAGTCACTAAAATGTAACAGGTACATTTAAATAGGCAGCCGAGACAACTTTAAGTTGCATACATTTTTAATATAAGTTTGTAATGAATGCTGTAAAAGGATTAAAACGGGAGGGCACAAATATGTTTTTTAAGGTTGGTTGTTCCATAAATTTCATTCATCCCCTAAACAGTTGTTCTGTCTTCTTGTAGCTCTGTCAAAGAAAGCAGAAGAAAAATGTAATAGTAAAAGCAAATATTTTATTAAAAAAAAAATCAGTGACTATACAAATTCTTGAAGCTATAACTTTATAAAGTAGTGGCTTCCCAGTTGTGCAGATCTGGTGTTAAAGCAACTGGAAGCCCTCCTGCTGGCACAGGATCAAGATACTTTGGGGACCAAACAGTACAAATGTAATAATAGAGAAAAGAAATACACCATTATAAACACTGTTTTCCATACTTCTCCAGGATAACAGTGAGATTTTTCAGTTTAGCAGGAACTTGGGCTGACTGTCAGATTTCTCTGGATCTTTAAAAATGGAATTTAATTACGATGGTACCGTTCCTGCAGAGTACACTTTTTCCCACCACCACTGGTTTGCTCTCTGTGTAGAAACGATGTCATTGGAACTGGAGACACAATTCCCATTAATATTAGCAATACAGGCACCATCTCATAGATACTTTTGCATAGTATTTTGTCATTGTGTGACAGGGAAACAGATAAACTCAGTCTCTGGGCATCATGCTGTCCTTTTTTTTAAAAGCCTGTTGCATTTTGTAACATTTTTAGTGCATGGTAGGAAATATTTTAATAAGTAAGTGGGCTGAGGTTGCTCCAGGTAGCATTTTCAAAGTGTTGCCAGAAGAAGCTCACAGATAAGAATTTTGTGGGTATCTCTTTGGGTATCTCTAGTGTGACCAAGTCCTTATGAAATTGCTGTGTCTGCATGGCTTGGATTGAGAAGGAGGTGTAGATTCTCAGCATTCAAATAAATTTGCTCTTTTGAATGAGCTTTTCCTGTGTCGATTGTGAAAAAAAGTTGCCAATTTGTGCCTTTAGAATCATAGAATGGTTTGGGTTGGAAGAGACATTAAAGCCCATCTGGTTCCAGCATTGCTGCCATGGGCAGGGACACCTCCCAGTAGACCAGGCTGCCCAAGGCTCCATCCAACCTGGCCTTGAACATCTCCAGGGATGGGGCAGCCACAGCTTCCCTGGGCAACCTGTGCCAGTGCCTCACCACCCTCATCATGAAGAAATTCTTCCTTATGTCCAGTCTAAATCTGCCCCTCTCCAATTTAGAGCCATTGTGCCTAGTCCTATCACTTCAAGCCTTTGTGAGCAGTCCCTCCCCAGCTTTCTTGTAGGCCCTTCAGGTGTTGGAAGGTTGCTATAACTTCTCCTCAGGGCTTCTTTAAAACTATTGCTATGCCTATATTTCCAGAAACACTGGCAATTACTAGGTGAATGTGGGTTTTTGTCAATGTAAGATCTGGCACAGGCACAAAAGCGAAGCTTTCGTGTACCGGCAGTGGCCTGGACATGTGTTTTGGATAAAGGGATAGTGACAGGCAGAGTGAGTCTGGTCCCACGGGGCTGTGGGTGTGCGGGCAGCGGCCGGGGGAGCCTGCCCCGTTTATTCAGCTCCACTGGGGAACACGTGGAGGCCGGGGAGAGACCTTATCACTGTCTACACCTGCCTCAAAGGTGGCTGTAGAGAGGAGGGTGCTGGCCTCTTAAGTGACAGGCGACAGGACGAGAGGGAATGGCCTCAAGCTCTGCCAGGGGAGGTTTAGGCTGGACATTAGGAAAAAATTTTTCACGGAAAGGGTCATTGGGCACTGGAACAGACTGCCCAGGGAGGTGGTTGAGTTCCCTGGAGGCGTTTAAGGGACGGGTGGAGGAGGTGCTTAGGGACATGGTTTAGTGTTTGATAGGAATGGTTGGATTCGATGATCCAGTGGGTCTTTTCCAACCTGGTGATTCTATGATTCTATGAAAAGACGGGTGGATGAGGTGCTCAGGGGTGTGCTTTGGTGCTGAGCAGGTACGGCTGGACTCAATAATCTCCAGAGTGTTTTCCAGCCCAGGGATCCGATAAGCCGCTCTCGGCCCATCCGCGACACCAGCCTGAGGGGTGGGAGGGGGCACTCCCTCTCCCTCTGCGCGCGCGGCGCTTCCGGATGCGCGCGGCGCTTCCGGGTGCGCCGCCGTCACGTGACCGCGGCTTAAAGGGGAAGCGGCGGCGCCGGCAGGTAGGACAGGCCGGGCCGGGTTGCGCGGTGTCCACCCTCCGTTCTCTCGTCTCGGTTACTCGGGGGGCCGCCGTCGCCCCGCCTCCGCCTGACCGGGACCCCTCTCGTCTCGCAGGTCTGTGGAGGCGCCAGGCCCCCAGCCATGGCCGATGTAAGTGCGGCGGCGCCGGGCCGGGCGTGGGGGGGTGGGAGGCCGGGGCCGGGCGCGCGGGGGGAGGCCTCTCTCTTTCCCCGACCTTCCCCTCCCCCGGTAACGCGCCGCCCGTCTCTGCCCGCAGGAGCTGAAGAGGTTTCTCTACAAGAAGCTGCCGAGGTAACCGCGGAGGCGGGGGGAGGTTGGTTAAAACGAGATCATGGGATTGGGGGGGGGCACGAGTCGAAGGGAGGGGTGCTGGGGGGGTAACGAGGTGTGCGCATCTGCGAGAGGTGGGGGGAGCGCTGGCACGGTGAGCAGGGCAGGGGGGGAGGTGCGAAGCCTGGAGGAGAGGAGGCTGAGGGGAGGTCTTATTGCTCCCTACAACTGCCTGAAATGGAGTTGTAGGGTGGAGGGAGCTGGCCTCTTCTCCCAAGTGACAGGGGACAGGACAAGGGGGAATGGCCTCAAGCTCTGCCCGGGGAGGTTCAGGCTTGACATCAGAAAAAAAAATTTCATGCAAAGGGTCATTGCACGCTAGAACAGGCTGCCCAGGGAGGTGGTTGTGCCACCTTCTCTGAAGGTGTTTAAAAGACTGGTGGATGAGGTGCTGAGTGGTATGGTTTAGTGATTGATAGGAATGGTTGGACTTGATGTTCCAGTGGGTCTTTTCCAGCCGAGTGATTTGGTGCGAGGGCTGGCCAACGGGCGAGGCTCTAGGGACACGCACACATGAGATTTGAGCAGCTGCCAGGTGCAAAGCACGAGGTGGGGTTGAGGGGGGAGCAAGGGGTGGGCAGCTGCGAGGGTCAGGGCATGGATGTGCGAGGTGCGAAGCATGAGGTGAGATGAGGAGCAGGTTTTGCCAGGAGAGGGGAGCAGGGGATGAGGGGAGAGGTGCTAAAGTTGGAATGAAGTGTTGGGGAGGAGCACTGGGCAGGGGATGAGAGGCATGGAGAGGGAGAAGCAGATGAGGGGGCAAGGCACTAAGGTAAGGAACAGGATGTGAAGCACAAGAGGAGGGGCACGGTGCCCAGATGCACGAGGTGTAAAGCGCAGAGTGCAAAGCACAAGGCAGGGGGACCGCTGGCACAGGAGCGGAGCAGGGGACAAGGGGAAAGGTGCTAGGAAGGCACAAGGTGTGAACAGCCAGGAGGAACAGTGCCTGGAGGGGTGAGAAGCAAGGCACAAAACAGAGGTGTGAGGAGCAGAGCAGGGGGCGAGGGGAGAGGTGTGACAGGGGAACAAGGTGTGAGCAGCTGTGAGGGGTGGTGCCAAGAGGTACAAGCAAGGTGAGGAGCTGGGGTCTGACCTGAGGAACAGAGCAGGGAACAAGGGCAGAGGCATAAGGCATGGTGCTCAGATGTGCAAGGTGTGAAGCGCGGGGAGGGGACTCTCAGCGTGCTCAGCTCCTGCCCCTGCCCCAGGGAGGCAGAGAGAGGGAGGGGAAGAGAGAGGGCAGCCCAGTACTAGGAGAGGCATGGGGTGAGCACATTCACGTGGTAAGGAGGAGCGGAAAAACATACCTCATGAGTCTGACTCCTTGGTCACTCACTGGCATGATGAGCTTCAACAGTGCAGTTCTGTGGTACCAGTGCTCCTTCAGGCAGGCCAATCTGCAGTCTCTTGCCTGACTAAGGATGTTTATGGATTTATAGAATTGGGAGTTAGAATATGGAATTGGGTTGGAAGGGATCTTAAAGCCAATTCCAAACCCCTGCTTTGTGCAGGGACACATCCCACCAGACCAAGCTGCTCAATCTGGCCTTGAACACCTCCAGGGATAGGGCAACCACAGCTTCCCTGGGCAACCTGTTCTACTGCCTCACCGCTCTCATAGTGAAGAATTTCTTCTTAATGTCTAATCTAAATCTTCACTTTTCCAATTTAAAGCCATTCCCCCTCATCCTGTTACTCCAAGCCCTTGTGAAAAGCCCCTCCCCAGCTTTCCTGCAGCCCCTTTCAGGTACTAGAAGGTCCCTATAAGGTCTTCCCAGAGCCTTCTCTTCTCCAGGCTGAACAATCCCAAGTCTCTCAGCCTGTCCTAATAGCAGAGGTGCTTCCAGCCTTCTGATCATGTTTGTAGCCCTCCTCTGGACCCACTCCAACAGTTCCATACCCTTTTTATGTTTGGGATTCTGGAATATCAGCCCTCTTCCTGAAGCTACACATTCCATGTGGTTTATTTTACATTTCTTTCTAGCTTCAGGAGACCACTTCTTCAATAAGAAGTCCCTTTTATATTAATTAGTAGAAGTACAATCTATATTTTCGCACTTCTTGCTCATTTGTTCAGGAAAAAATTTTTTGCTGCTAATTATTCTGGTTTTGAAATGGTGCTTCCTCTTAATTTTTTGGCAGTGTTGAAGGTCTTCATGCAATCGTGGTCTCAGACAGAGATGGTGTGCCTGTTATCAAAGGTAACTCCAGCTTCCCACTCTGCCCTGCACCAATATCCTAACTGAACAGCAGGGGGTAGAAAAGTACAGCAGAATCTTGTCTGGTTGTGTCCTGGTACCCTAATTATGGAAATTGAAGAATTAAATTACGCTTTTACTTCAAGTTCAATAGTTGTTTATGTACCTGCATAAATTTATCCTTTTGTTTGTGCATATGTGATGTCCTCAATAATCGTAGGCCATGGAAACTTTCCTCAGTGGAAAGGGTTGGAGTGATGTAAGTTGCTTGTGTCTCCAAGTCACTCACAGGACGATATAGAGAACTCAAGAGAGCTCATCAGTATTTTGTTGGTTTGGCTGGTACTCCAAAACACTTGCATCCAACTTTCACACACATTATTTAATTTCATTTACTTGTTGGTGCTGTGATTTTTACCATATCTCTGCAGCCTTTAAGATGTTTTTATGTTGCAGTGTAGAAGTGCTGAAGAATACTGGTTCAAGTACTGGAAATGATTGTTTTAACGTTGTGGAGTATTAAAACACCCTGCAAAACTTGCACATCTTCGCCTGTTTTTGTTCAAGTGACTCTGTGCCAGGGGTCAATTCAAAGGCTGGAACTGGACAGAGGACCAAAGTGGCATCAGTACAGGCTGTGCACTGTGAAGGAAAAGCCTGTTTCTTAGGCATGCTGGGGAGGACACTTGTGTAGCGAGCCCTGATCATGTACAGATTATTAAGTGATGAAGGTTGTCCTGTACTTGTTGCAGAAGCATGTAAGATGTGACAGGTATTCCCCAACAGCAGATCTGCTTTTGGCACAGCACTAAGCGGGGTAAGAAGTTTTGATGCGGTTGCAGATACCATGTAAGAGTAAGAATGTCCTTGGTTTGTTCCAGTTGCCAATGACAATGCTCCAGAACATGCACTGCGACCAGGCTTTCTGTCCACCTTCGCCCTTGCCACAGATCAGGGCAGTAAGCTGGGACTTTCTAAGAACAAAAGTATCATCTGTTATTACAACACATACCAGGTGAGTGAGCTCAGCATGGCCTATTCTTGGTGACCTGAGCTGTTATGAGCAAGGGAGAGGGGGTTTGAACTCTGCAAGACTTCTACGTAGTTCCTATTGAAGAATCTGTGATTCATTTCTTGCACTGTTTAAATGGCCAAGCGAAACTTCTGTGTTGTTTGTTAAGCTTCTCTTCTGTTTTTCAAAACTGAAATTTACTAGTTGAAAATGGGGAATTTTTCTGAACAGGTAGTAATCGAGAATTTGCAGCATGTGCTGTTCATATGGCTTTCAGAATCTGTTACAAAGGGTTTATATTCTCTTTTACCAACAATATTTGTTTATAATTAGTGACACCTATAGTATATAAGCACATGCAGTCTACTAGATAGCTTATCTTGGTGTCAGAACGACTTTGAGGTAAGAAAGCTCTTGCTTTCTTTGCCACTCACATTTTTTTGTTTGTTTGTTTATTTACAAACTGGTTATTTATGTCCTGAAATCCATCATCTACTGAGTTTCTGTTCCATCCCAAGTCGTAATGGTTTTGAGAGCTACTTTTTATGACTGCAGTGAGCTGGACAACTGCTTAGCCTGAGGTGTCCGGCTTTGTTTGAGACATAAGTGAGTGAATCAGTTAGTTTACAAAGATTGAGTGTATTGCTTTGAATCTGTTGCTGCTAGTAGCTTATTGTGCTTAAGATTCCAGTTCCCTGTGAATGGAAGAAGAGGTACTGCTATGCACAGAATAGTATTTTTAAACAAGAAACCTGCCTGCCCTCATGTTACCTGTGGTCTCCGTAGCATACTCCACAGGGTTTGCAGTAGAGTTAGATTTCAGGTGGGTGACACCATGGAACACAGGAGGGAGGAAGATGCCAGGCTTTCCATGTGCTGCTTCCTGTACCACAGTGTGAGTTCTGTTAGTGTTTTTAACTGTGAATCTTATTACACTTAAAAGGCAGCACTGTGGCTGTTGCTTCTGCTTGTTGAGCTGAGGCAGCTGTTTGTTTCAGAAAGAACTGGTGTGGCAGAGCTTTGACATCCAACACATGTTGGCTGCTGGCTGAATACTGTTCTCTCTCCTTGCAGGTGGTGCAGTTCAACCGCTTACCTCTGGTAGTAAGTTTCATTGCTAGCAGCAATGCCAATACCGGTATGTCTTCACGTGTATTTTAAATGCTGTAGTATTTTAAGGCTCAGGTGTTTAAATAGTCGAAAATAAATTAATTTACCTCAAGGTATACTAACTTTGCTCCTGTTATGGATATTGTCAGCATGTTGTGAAGAGCAGAATGGAAAGGCGATATTAGGTGACTTGATGAAGTTGCTTTTTGGTTAGAAGCACATTCCTCCTGTGATTAACCTCACCCTTGCTACATCCAAGTGCTCAGTGCACCGCAGTGATTGTAGCATACTAGTTGTTTGGTCTTCTGTCAGTTCCAAGCTACACAGTAACTTGTGCAGCTTCACCTTCTCAGTTCTCTGGAGTGGGAAAATCCTTCATAAAGGCACCTCTCCTTGCTCATGAGGGCGCTGGCTAATGGGACAAGCAAAAGGGATTTAATTCTTGCTGCAGCTGCTTGGGCCTTGGTAGGTGTGGGAAGCAGTGAGGCTGTAGTGGAGGCAAGCAGCAGCATGGAGGAGAGTTGCGGGATGCAGCTGTGCCCCTGTTGGTGCTGGGGGCTGCCAGCATCATGGCTGTGAGTGCTGCCCACTGTTCCTGTGGAGGATGCGCAGCTCAAGTGAAACGTTTTGTTTTGGAAAATGCTTCCTGTGACTTGAAAGGAGAGAGGGAGCTGTGGGGCTTAAGAGAGAAGCTTCTCAGTTGTGTTGTTTGATGGAATGTTGTCTCTCCTCTCTTCCCAGGGCTGATTGTAAGTTTAGAGAAGGAGCTCACACCCCTGTTTGAAGAACTGAGGCAGGTTGTTGAAGTTTCTTAACCTGATGGTAGAGCCGGAGCACAGCATCCCTCTGCAGCCCAGTGGACAGAAGATACAATAATCCTCACTCAAATAACACATCTCAGAAGAAATACCACAGCTCCTCAGTATACTAAGTAAGAGTAAATTGTACATAGTACTGAATCTGAAATGATCTACTAGTGTGTTGTAGAAGGACATTACTTTAGGCCATGCTTCTTGTATTGTGCAGTACTGGAGAGACCACCAAAATAGCTCCCATGGAGTTTAGCTCAGCCAGCTGAGCCCTATCGGCATGATGCTCTTGGCTCGGGTGGGCAACCTACAGATCTCTTGCTTTACAGGGAACCAGGCACACTGTGGGGTTTATCCTCAGGCCAACTACCACTGCATGTTGGAAAGCAGACTGCTTGCATAGCATTTATCAAAGATGTGGTCGAAAGAGTATCGTGAGAGCGGGTTTACTAGCAGTGATGTGTCAGTACAATCAATAAATATCCCGCTGTCTTATGCAGGTGATACTTTGGCAAGGGCATGCTACTAATCCGGATGCTGTCTGCATCCTGCTTCCGCTAAGAAGAAAGCTATTTCTATGAAAGCTGTTTCTTTAGGAGTTTTCCTGATGCCCAGATAAAAGCACCCAAACGTCTCACTTCTTCATGGGGTTTTTGTGTAATATGGTTGTGGAGATCTCGCGTCTCATGGTCTTTGTATGGGTTCATCACTGGTGACACTCCCAGCTCGTTTACCCTTAGGTTTTCCTAAGTAAATAAATATAAATAAAATGCAGTATTTTTAAATGACAGAGCCTGGTCCACTCTTCTGTTGCACCATAGTACTTTACAGCACGTCAGCTTTTCCATGGACAGAACAGGTGTCCCAGTTGCTTCTCAGCGTACAAAGTGCAGGAGTTTACAGGCTAAAGACCAACCAGCGTGTCTGTGGTGGGTGATAAGGATACAGAGTCCCAAGCCAATGTAGGTTAGTGCCGACTGGCTTCCATGCTCCTTGCCCCTTGTCACAAGTGCAGTGAAGTGCTGCTGGTTTAAGGGAGGGTTCTTGGCCTGTCTATGCTTCAGGCTAGGAAAGGGAGCACCACCACAACCTTGCTTATACCTCACCCACCTTCAGCATCAGGCACGATTGGGGGAAACAGAGATGCTGGAAATAAGGACTGGGAAATCATGGCTCAAAAGTTCTTGAAGATCAAAATTTGTCAGTCAATCTTTTCCATTGAAACTTTGCTCCTGGCTTGACCTTTCTGTTCCTGGTCCAGAAGCAGCTGGAGACAGAGCCTCAGAGAGTCTCTGCATATACTTCTGGCAAAACCATTTGTGTTCCATCCAGGGCCAGCTCTTGCTGTTAGGTTCTGTTCAACTCATCTGTCTGTGACTGCTCCCTAGGTCAACAAAGCGCTGTTCCTCTTTCAGGCTCCACTTCATAACGCCACACACTGAACTTGCTTCTAGCATTTTGTAATGCAGCCCATTCCTGTGAAGAAGGCTACTCCTGCGGTTATACTTCAAGCTCTATTTCCAAGCGATTTTCACAGAACAGTGGTGCCACTGGAGAACACTGTCTCTCTTCCCCTTGCACTGCCTCTCTCATACAGACTCATTGAAGCTTTTTAACTAAATAGGAGGTGCCAGTTTATTAAAATACTCCTCAAGGGAAAAGGAGGACAAAGTTTTTACAGTACAGGAATGCAGAAGACCTTTGGTAGTTTTATAATGACATTTTATTCAGAAAACACTGTATAAAAATATTTACAAATATTTTTAATTCCTAAGTTGAAATAAAATGCTATTCCTACGTCCAAATCTAGATTTTTTTTTTTTCTTCCTCCAGTATGCTTTTCCCCTCCTCCTTCTTCTCTGTCTTCTCCCAGTAAAGGCGTCTGTTGAACGCTGACCTGCTGCATGAGCAGTACTAAGCTCTGTGCCACAGTGTCTGCAGGATCAGAGAGGTTTGCTGAGTTTGTAAACCAGCGTGCTTGCACAATGCTGCTCAGCGTTACCTATACATGCCATTTGAAACACACATTCACTTGTTCCCATCACTGCAGTACAAATCTAAGCCGTACAAAGCCATATTTCACCAGAACCAAGTGCTGAAAAGGGCCTTGAAATATTCTCTGGGTTGTGATATAGATATTATTTACAAAAATGTAATTTTCTCTGACATTTTTCTTTTAGTTTAGAGCCTGAACGGTAATACAAAAGAAATATTTAATGTTTCCAGAAAGGAGTGATTTTAAATACCAGGCTCAAGGTACAGAATAAGCCACTAACGGTTAGCTGTGATGGAGCTTGTACTGAATGCTCTGCATAACCACAGAAGTCTTACACTGTGCCTGCCTCTGTGATTAGTTAGCAGGTGTCTGAATTAAGTACATTGCAGGCAAACCCCATGCAAATCAAACCAGCACTCTGGTCTTGCAGCCATCTCCCTGTGTGACTCGGCAGCCGCAGAGTACTCAGCTGTGTTTGCAGAGCTGGATGCAAGCGTCTGTGTGTGGGTGTACAGACACGCACGTGCCTGCTGTGAGCAGTGGAGACACGGGAAACTGTCCGGTAAGCGATATCTTCCCCTGGGCAAAGAGACAATTCTTGCCAATGGAGCAGAAATACTGGAGGTGCAGCTAGGAACTGAGGGTGTTATTGCGCTGCTCCACTTGCTTCCGTATTTGTGACTAGAACAGAAAGACAATCCATTACTGTTTGTCTGCAAGCATGTTGATGTGGGTTAGTATGACCAGTGCAAATACTGATATTTTTAAGGAAGTTAACACTAAAGCCTTTACATTGTCTTTTCAGTGCTTCCTTCCTGACCCAACACATGCAGTCTGTGCTGATGCTCCATGTTGTTCACTGTCTACACAGTGATGTCCTTAAAGACGGAAGGAATTTCTTCTTCCCAATGAGTATGTTTGTTAAAAGTGGACTCTGAAAATGCCAAAGTGGGTTTGCAGGCATATACATTATGCAAAAACTATGTATGACAGACTAGCTGGCCTTGAAGCCAGAACAAGTATTCCCTTCTTGCAGACAGAACGGCAGCGCTTGGGTGCCACAGCGTTGTGTGGGGTTATGATGGTGCTGCTGCCCAAGCCGCGCTGCTGTGTGACACTGCACAGCATCTTACCAGTTTCCATCGCAGTAATTTAATCCACTCATCAGCTTCTATTCCAGTTTTTGCACACAGGTAGTACGTCCTTAGTGGGAACACTAAACTGTAAGGAAACAAAGAAAGCTATTTCTGAAATTGCTACAACAACTGGTAGTTCTTTCTAAAACTGAACCCAGCTGGCCTGCACCAACAGTTGTTTTGACAGAGAGGGGCAGGGAAGCCACGTTCCTGTTCAGAAAGTTAGCCAAGAATGGATTACGGCTCTGGGAGGTGCTGCCCCAGGCCCGTAACCATAAAAGACCCACATTTGGGAACAGAAGCGGTTCCTGTGTGACCCACAGCAACGCCTGAGCTGGGAACTGGACCATACCTAAGTTCCATGGGCCTTGGTGATGATTATATGTGCTTACACAATTAGGAAAAGAAATACCCACTACACGTAGGCCTCCACCCTGCTCCTCATCAAGAAAAAAAAACTTTAGCCAGTGGTGATATGGCAAAGCCATGCAGGACTGACAGAAGCTGGCTCACAGAAACAGACTCAAGAGGAAAAGCAGGGTCACATCCAGCAAGGGAGCTTTCAGAAGCACCCAGTGGTTACATCTCAAACTTCTTTAGCTCTTCTGACCTTCCCAGCAAGGTGGAGAAAGTACAGCTTTCAACTTACCAGAAACAATTCACTCTTTCCTGGGAATAATCAAATTGCACAGCTGAGCATTCAGTTAAGTCAAGTGCCCGAATTGGTTCTGTGGCCTTGAAAATAAAATTATTTTAAAATGGGAGCACATGAAAACAGAAGATAAGGCTGGCTCGTTCATCTCCAGTGCACCCAGACCTTTACAGTCACTGTAGGTTTTTCCATACAATAGCTCTAACACCCGTACTTCCTGTAATCTCAAACCAGTGAGCCTAACATCACTGCTAATATGATATGAACTGAGCTAACTATAAAAAAAAACAGGACAGTCAGTTTAGATCTAGACAAACAACAGAGGCCTCTGCTGGAGGGAAGTTTGAGAGACAGGCTGCTGAGGGTTTAGGTAACGCGTTATCGTGTAACTGACACAGCAGCAAATCTAGTACCACCACCAATTCCAGGTACAGAGGCAAGGGAAGGATTATTAGCCAGCTGTTGGAGATTTAATTAACTCCTAAGAGCTTTAAAAGGATGAAGCTGGGTAGGGAGAAATGCAGAAGCAAAGTTGAAGTAGTGCTTGTAGCAAAAGTGAAAAAAAAAAAAAAAAGTCTGGCTGCGCAAGCAGTGTGTGCGTACCCAAGTTCCTTGTGATAGGCCCAGTAGTGCTCAGGTGCAGCGATGCAGACTGTCTGGGTAGGACTACTACACATCTCCCTTAAGGTTTTTTTTTTCCTTCCCTAAAGAATGAGAGTCCTTTAATTTGTTTTTCTCGGCCTCATGCTGTTTAGCACCTCAGAAGAGACATCTCAAGTGGAAAAACAGTTTGCCCTCTGCTCAAACACCCTCAGCTGTTCCCATGGTCCTTCACCAGGTGTGTGGAGGTATCTGGTGTTCCTTATGTTCTCCTCTGGCTCTGTGGCGGTTACACACTACACTAGAAAAAAGTTGCTTGCCTGTAGGCGTCTGCAATCCTACAGAAACAATGAGAGTGCTGGTGGACACCAGCACTGCTGCCTGGGAGGAGGCTGTATTCCTGATAGACGCTTTCTTGCCAGGTAAGTCACAAACTTAACTCAAATCGTTTGGAGTGTTGCCTTTTGAAATGTTATCCTGGAAACTTAATTCAAGTTGGCTTGAACTGAAATGAAAACTGATAGAAGGTCCTGTATATACCTAACTGTTTGTAAGGGGTAATGTTTGGTGAGAGAAGGCAGTGGTGTCTGCTGTCGCGTTTAAATCTCTTAGACACTTGCAACAGGGCTTCGCAGAGGTAAACAGTTTGGCAGAGTTTATGAAGGAACCCAAACTGGAGGTGTTGTAAGGGTAGAGAAAATGCAAAGGTATTTCTTATTTTTACTCAGATTTAAGATAGAAATGGCACAGGAACTGTAAGGACCTGCTGCTCACCCCGGGTGCAACAGGTTAATCTATGTCAGAGTGCTAGGAAGGAAGATGTTTTTAAGTGAATGGTTTTCTGTGTGTCACCATTTGAAAGAAAAGGATGAAATCAAGGAATGCAAAACATGCTACTAGTATTTGCAAAAATATTTGTATAGCACTGCTGTTTGGAAGGTTCTGTTCCAAAGCTACCGTTAAAAATAGTTCTGTGCTGGTAGCTTAAAATCCACTGAACAAAGCAAAAAATGCCCTCTAAACAGCAGCTCTATCAAGTAGGCAAGACTGACAGAGCACAGTAGACATTTTCCAGCTGTAAAACTTACTGTCTCTTGTTTAAGTCATTAGCAAAACTCACTATTTGAAAGGTTTAGAATCACTAAGGCTGGAAAAGACCTTTGAGATCAAGTCCAACTGTACCTGCCCACTGCTAAATTGTATCCCTGAGCACCTCGTCCACCCATCTTTGAAACACCTCCAGGAATGGCAACTCAACCACCTTCCTGGGCAGCCTCTGCCAGTGCTTGATAACCCTTTGAGTGAAGAAATTTTTCCTAATGTCCAATCTGAACCTCCCCTGCCTCAACCTGAGGTTTGACCCCTCTGACAGCATGGAAAGCTTTAGCTTGGGAAGCTGAGATTCAGAAGCCAGAGGTATGAAGAGGCTGCAGCTGCCTGTGCAGAGGTACAAAGAGTTGAGACGGTGTTTGTTACTTACTGTCTGGTCTTTGAAATACTTAAGTTCATTCCTATGCAGTGTAAACCACCTTGTCTTCCAATTCTGAAAGATTAAGAATGGATGATAATTGTCTTGTGAGAATTTAGCGTAATGCTGCTTAGGAAAGAAAACCTTTAAAGTAGGTGGCTTTGCACTTGTGCTTGGTTGTTGCTCAAAACACAATCTGTTTGTCTCTGCCAGGGAATGCAGGTGGACATATTTCAGCTCTGCATCGTCTCTAGCTTTTGTGGATGATTGTAAAATGGAAGCAAAGCATAAGAGTCTTCCTTACCTTGACTATTTTGCCTTGTTTTATCAAATATCCTTCTTTCGTACCAAGCTGTGAAGTAACAAGGAAAGGGATCAGGGTTAGAGATGGAGCTCTGCTTTTCTTTCTCACATCCCATACACCTGTATGATGGAAAAGCAGCCTGTTCTTGGGGAAACTTCCCATTGCCACTTGCCTTGTCATCACTCCTGTGCTCCCCTCCCATGGCTGGATCCACACTTAGTTAAACATGGACCTGCACTAGTGCTTGCTGAAGGCAATCTCTTAGTCTGTGCCGCCTTCAGCTTCATGGTTTTGACCCAATGCAGCAAAATATTTCCTGTTACAGTTTATGAAGTAAAGTTGGTTGGTTGTCTTAGTGGATGTTGTAACCAGAAGTACCTGGGAGGTTAACAGACAGTGGAATTATCCACAGGTAGGGGGAAATGCTGTTCTATTTCAGCATTCTCTTCTGTCAAACAGCCATATATTAAAGAGGGAAAACCTGTTACATTCAACAGGCTTATTGAGAAAGTGTTTTTTGAACTGCTGCTTTGCCAGCATCAGTGACAGTGGGACATTATGACTTCTCCAGACTGCTGACTTCTGAAAACCAAATTCTTGCCAAGTTAATGACTACTTGCTCTTGAAAACATACTGCCTTTTTGTTGGTTGTATGTGGAAGTCAAGTTCCTTTGGAGGCTGAAGTGGAACTCAGTCCTGAAGGGTTGGTTGCAAGACATCAGAAGCAGTTCTTTTATCAACTTCATTAAACTGTGTTAATGTGACTTTTCTTCTTTTTTTCCAAACATATAGTATGTCATTAAAACTTTCCTCTCTGTTCTGAGCAGTACTGTTCTGGGCAAACCACCTGTCTCACTTAGATATGAGTTACTGGACATTTAAAGTCTCTAATTACTATCCGAGTTAGTCACAGATGTCGGAGCAGGTGGCACAAATTGATACAGAGACGTTCTCTTGTTTCTCACACCACTAGGCATAGCTTTTAACATGACAGCTTTTTACACTGCTCAGACTTACTAGAGGTGAAAGGGTGGAGGCTCTTCTCTGTCAGGTTGCTCTGTGTCAGAATATAGGAAGCCATCTTCCTGCTTTAAGACAAGGTGATTCTAAAGTAATGAAGTCCAGATGTGAAAATGCTAAAAAATGCTTTTGGGTAATGTAGATATCGGGATATAGGTACTGTTATTAACTTGGATGTACCCTGCATCAGCTGAAGTTTCCTTCTCCAAGTGTGTCCCTGTCCATCTTGCATTACTTCGAACTTTTTTTTTTTTTTTTTTTACCAAAAGATCACTTTTTAAACTAGAAATTGAGATGCTCTTTCCTTCCTTCCTGTTGGGAAAGAGACTGTATTTTTCTGACTAGGCAAAATGATTTTACCAAACCAAGAAGACTACAAAAATATTAATAAGTAACGAATTTGTCTCGTCAGGACTACTGTCTGTTTCCTGTCAACTAATCCTCATGTTCACCTCGTGGTAAATCCTATGGCTTTTACTTGTTTTTTTCAGTGTAGTGTATTCCTCTGCTCACCTGTGGGGGGAGAGAAAGACTTCCCACTAGCTGTAAAGGGTGCCTGGCAAAACAGGGGCTTACTGTGCAACCTGACATACGAATTGTTGCACACACCCTGATGTCAGAAAGACGTGAGAAGTGGTGTGATTGTTTCTTTTCAAATTCCTACTAATGTGACTGCAGAGAGAGCACTCTAAAAGGAAGTGAACAGGAGAATAAAAACCTTTTATGCAGCCTTTCTTTGGATGGTCAGACTCACCTAGGTTGGCTTTCCCAGTGACAGCATCAGAGGTCTCTGTGACAATTGTGAAAGGCTTTATTTGTCTCTGGACTCAACCTAGCAGGTCTGTGTTTGTTCTACCTTGGTCCTGCCTTTGAACCCATAAAGGGCTGAATTACTAGTGTTATTCCATAGCTTACTCCAACATCCATACTAAAGTCAGGCCAGGAGAAGCACCCCTTGCACCAGAACACAACTTACTGAGGGAGCATTTGGAACAAGATCGCTTTCTGTCTTTCCTGTCTGCATCGCTGTGTGAACGCGGACAGACTCGTAAATGGAAGGTTCTTCTACTTTCCGTGGGTAGGGATGCTTCAATACAATTAACGTTCCTGGAGAGACAAAGAGCAGGAGTAAATCATCTGGCAAGACAATCTTAGAAAACAGCCAGCAGCAGAAGCCTGTTTGTAGAAAGTTTAACTTGAGCTTTTATAAGTTTTTAATTTTAGGAAAAGGTAATACCCTCCCCACATCCACGTCAGAAAACAATCAGATGCTGTAAATGACTCTCCCATACTGATTAAACTAGACAAGTATTTCTAACACACATCATCTAATAGTTTAGGCTTTTTGAAGGGTATTTGCTACAAAAATTCAACCATGAAAACTACAGAGGGACACTTGCTGTTGTTTTGGTTTGACCAGTCTCGCTTCCTTGGCTTTATTGTATTGCTCAGACTCCTCGGTACCTTGGGCACTTGGACCTTGCCTAATTCCATTCCCTTATCCCTCTACAGTGAAAGTCAATTTGTTCTTACATCTCTGAAAACAAGAGTGAAAACACTTTTCACTTCTTCTAAGCAGCACAAAATTAAACCCCTTCTGCAATGCATGGTAAAAAATCATGACAGCAACAGAACAGGACCACCAGACAACCCTCAAAGGCAGGTGCCTCCTGTCCTGCTGGGACCTGTTTTCCAGTCAGGGAGTAACTAGGTAATACAGAACAAACTGAAACATAGATTTCATAGTTCCAGCTGAAATGCTGACCTACGTGTGACTGTGTCACTTTCACTGCATTCATGAAGATGTGACTACAGACTGCAGTTCATATGCAACTGTGAAAACTGTAGATATGGTGCCTTTTAAGACCTCTAAGCCTATTGGTGCTTGCAGGGAATCACTTGCTGGCTAGGCAGGTAGGCAGGATGCTAAAACAGATATGAGGTCCTAGAAGTCATCCTGGTTTTGCCAGTAACCCACTGCTTGCTGCATAAATCATTTAATCTGTCAGAGCTTCAGATACAGACTTCCCAACAGTACGTCCACATCACCATCTCCTTTAACTGTTTTACCGGAGCTCTTTCCATTTAGTAACATTTTGATTACAGCCCTTCTCTGTTCTTCAAATAAGGTCACGTTTATTGCATGTTCTCTGGAAAAAGCTCCATTTTCAATAGTGAATCTATTTACAAGAGCGAAGAACCTCCTTAAAACAGTACTTGCTACAGCATTTACTCTCATTCTTTAAAACTAGCATCACAGCTTACCAAATGCTGCTCCATTTCCATTTTATAGTGATATTGCCAGCTCTTAGGGAGGAGGGATGCTAGAACTGGTAAGAACTTTGACTTGAAACCTCCAGGTGACTGAGTAACTTATAAGTGAAATAAAGTTTAAAGTATATTTTGTAATGGAAAGGGCAACAAAGGGAAGTGGAAAAGTTGTATTTGAAGTAAGCAACTGAATTCTGTTTGCAGGCAGAGTGGGTTTATGCAAATGTGATGTATTTAACTTGCAATAAGTGAAAAGTCAAAAATCAGCTTAATTCTCTCTGGCCTCACAGGAAAAAAAAAAGAGGTTTTATCATTTAAAATGAAACTGAGAACACCCCCCTCGCCAGGCTATAGAAACTGCTCTTACGCTGTTGCCTGGAAGCAGAGTACCATCATCTGTACACCACAGATCAAGAGCCCTGCTGCAGAACTAGGAGGATTAGTTTAATATTTTATACAATATTTGTTTTCTCATAAGTTCTCCATGTTTTTTGTCACAAAAAACACTTGTATAGAATCATATGGTAACTCTACAGAAGAACAAGTAAACACTGCACTGTAGCAATATGCTTCTTGCATGTTTATGCACACCTTTTTCTAAGAACAAAAATTAATCCCATTATTGGATGTGAAAGCATCAAGTGACTGGCTTTTTGTCTAGATAATGACCTAGAGTTTTTATATGCTTTCAAAATAACTTAGCCATTTGCTTTATCAGTTTTTACCTAAGAGCAACTTGCTGACCTGTTGAAAAATAGAAATATGATAGTATTTTGCTTTAACGCTGTTACTGGATAGATTCAGCTTGTCTGCTCAATAACCAATCTCACAGAACACAGTAGCCTCAATTTCTTTCTAATTATCTGTAGTTCAGAAGCAAGTATACACATTACACTGCAGAAAAATAGATGTGAATCCACGTAGCAATTTGCCTTGGCAAATTAAGCTGTAGTAAGACAAGGGTTGTTGAGCTTGAAGCACAAGCCTGCAACTGTCCCAGTATGAAAGAAGCACTGTGTTCCACAGACCAGCACGCAGGAGCGCAGGCCTGATCAAAGAAAGTCTGGTGTGCCTCTTCATATACAAAACTAGCCCTAGTGAGACAAAACTTGAAAGGAAGATAGAGGAAACGTTGCGTATTCTATCTTCTGGTCTAGGTCTTATAAAATACTGTCCATAATGAAGGAAGAGGTGAAAAATGCTCTCAGGCTATCTTGCTTCACACTCGGGCCGGTCCTTCTGCCACGTTGACGCTTGCTTTAGAGTAGGCTCTGATAAGCACCTACCCTCTCTTTTACATACATCATTTACCCCCGAGGAGACCTTTGACACCTGTACCTGAAGGGATGTTGCTTGAGTGCTAACTGTTTCTTCCTCTCAACTGCTATCCACAGTAAGCAAATGTGGAAGGTCTCTGGATGTGACGGTTCCAAAAGCTTTTCTTATTCTGTAGCACAACCAACCTAAAAAGTTTTCACAGAGCCAGCAGAATCTGATTAGGGAGCTTTAAGGTGACAAGTGAGCCCATCATTCAGCAGTGTGGATCCTGTCTACGGAGATAAGATAACTCTAATGCTTTGATTACTAATGTTTGTGACACATGCAGTGAAGAAACGGTGAAATAAGAGTTTTGCATGTCAACTGAAATCTTTACACCATTAGACCTGTGGGTGCATGTCTGACTTAAGGAAAAATACCTTACTGGCACAAAAGATAAATGTAGGACCTCCAAGTTTGAAACACTCTTAAAAGCAACTTAAAAAGAGAACACTTTTTGAAGATACAAGGGCCATATCAAGTGTACTGCTATATTTTTCTTGAGCGGTGAAGGAGGGCAGGGGAATTGCAAAGTAACCATTGAATTCAAATGGCTGTGTTAGAAGAGCACTAGGTGCGTATTTAGTGTGCAACATATTATGTTTATTGCATGTGCCAACTATTACTTAACTGGTCACTTGTGTATCTAATTAGTACTACTCTGAGTTATTTGCATACACTTTCTACGCAGGATGCAGAAGTTTCTGGTGCTAACTTGCACTGACACATCTTCAGCTCTCACGTTTGAAGCTAAACCTAGAAATGGAATTATCATAATATGCATCTGTTTCTCCAGTGGCTCTGGTCTGCCGGTGTTCTAATCACTTGTAGGAATCAAGTTTAATCATTTAACTCTTAATTCAGGTAGCACAGTGGCTGCTAAAGAAGCCTGTGCTTTTCTTTCTTTTCCCTAAAAACAAGATAAATCACCGCAATGGCAGATGGCATCAGCAGGCTGATCCACTGTAGACAGAAAGGGCACATTCCCTCCAGGAAAGAGGAACCGTATCACTGTAGACTCCTTACTTGGATGAAGAAGAGTGGAGCTAAACAATTTCAAGTCCCTTTTTCATTTACTCTTATTGGCGGAGGAAGGGTTCAACTTCATAGATGAGCATGTATTTTCTCACCCAACACCCTGCTCTGGTTTGGCCTTTTTTGAGAAGGTTCTGCTCCTCTTAATACATGAATATGTTGAAATGCTTCCTTTTCTCTCTGAGAAACCAAAAGAAGCTCATACCCCTGGTTAGCAAAACCCTGTAAGATTGCATGTCATTTGTCTTCAGAGTGCCTGAAAGAGTTTTTTGAAGAGGAACATCTTAGATACTTGAGGTCAAAACAAATGTGAATTTCTGAAGAGGAATGCTTTAGCAGTAGATCTACCTGATAACACATAGGAAGCTCCTTTTACTCAGGTTTGTGTGAAGCATGACTACAAACATGATCATACAAACATATGGCTCTCCTTACCTGTTTCACTTCCAATTAAAGGCTGATTTGCAAAATGCATGACTAATTCCTTCAGGCTAGAAAATTCATTAAATCCAAATTTGAATGAAGTTCCTGTCTGCTCAATGTGGAAGTGTTTCACAGAATCTTTTCCCCTAAAATAAAAAAGGCAAATATGTCAAGGCATCAATGCTGAAGTCATTTAGCATGTACAACCCTTAAAAAAGCAGCTTCCACTAAAGGAAACCTGTCTCGGATCACAGGCTGAAAATAACTGTCCTAGCAGTAATACTACTGCTGTTACTGTTCCTCCTTAATAACACATCTGAGACTTAAGATTCATTATGAAAAATCTAATTGCTGATTTACAGGTATGAGATGATGAAAGCCTGGAAAGGCCAAGTTAAATTAACTCTCGCAGCAATCAGTAAAAAGACTTACAAACGAGACTTCCAGCCTTCAGCCTAAGCAGGATGACATCCCTTCACTCCCTAGGCTTTAGCATCTATACTGTACCTGTATTAAATGCCTTACTTTTTAGGTAACATCCTAGTCTCATTATAAACATTTTCTGCTTCTCTTTCAAAAACAGGCTGCCTCCCCTTTGCACTCAAATGGGGATTTAATAACCTAACTTTAAATGCTTAGGGCTTTAGAGTTTGTTTGCTTCGTCTCTGTCTTCAGATGAATGGTTCCTCTATGGTTGGTTGGGCACTCTCAAGCATGAACCAGGGCCCTCCTCCTCTCAGGGAAGTAACAGCACTTGTTTATGAAAGCTGATGTTATTTAGAGAAGTGTGCAAGGCCTTGCTTCCTGGACGGGCAATTATTTTGATTTCCGAAGTCTCTGAAACACTTGGCATCTAAATACCTCTCCTGTCAAAAAGTTGCTTCTGTTAATTTTGCTAGCAACTAAAATATTTCAGAGAAAACTTTGCCTCAGGAAAAATGTATGTAGCCAATATACTGAAAATATGCTGCAAAAAAAGGGATTGGTAGTGTTCTTTTTACTGTTTATTGCTACTTCCACAACAGATTATAATTTTAAACACGTATTTAAACAAACATTTATTTTGAACAGTACTCAAGTAGACTTTGAATAGTACTCGTGATATTGTAGAACATGCCTCTGTCGACCTCTCGCATGCTTTGTGCGAGAGCCAGTTCGGCCAGGGTGCACGCAAGCCAAGTGCAGATGTCCTGCGTGGCAAACAGCTGCTGTGACTCTGTTGTAAAGACACGCTTTTCATCTTTTCATTTCACAAGAAATGTAATGTTGCAATGAGAGCAATTTCTACTCTGTTACCTAGTTCCTTTTTAGAGTTGGCTGATTTAGCCAGGGGAGGGGATTTCAGGCAATACGTGATGTCTCTCACTGCTGCCTTCTTACAGCTGTCAATAAAAAAACCCTTAAGGGGCTGTCTCAGAGCACTGTTTCCTTTTAAAACCATCTATAATAATGACTGAAGTTCCTTGTGAGGCAGAGGCATAAAGTATCGTAAAAGCTGTAAAAGAAATTTTAGGAGAGAAAATGACAGGTAGAATTGCTAAAATTATCCTTCATTCAAAAATGTATCTGAACAAAATTGATTAATTTATTCTAAAACCAAGTTTTAATATTAGTCAGGAAAATGGAAAGGAAAACTTTAAACAAACACTAGAAAATTATTAAAACATTTTAAAATCAAATGCAGTATTTCAAGGGAGCTGTACCATCAAAACCCTCATGTAAGAGAATAAAAGATCAAACTCTAATTCAGGATATTCAGTTCACATGGTAATGCAGTAAATTACTCTCGTTCCTACATGGAGAGCCAAACAAAACATTGGAACTGGCCTGAAGTAGACTTTCCTAGGTCTTCTAAGGCTAGAATTTGTTAAAGCAGAAAACTTATTTTCATTAACTAACACTTTAGCTTTTGTTTCCTATTAAAAGGACAACTATATAAATGTTATTTTATTACAGTAAGTTGGTCCCTGAGTGCCCTTCACAACTAGCTTCAAGGCGTGTATCTTTTTTTTAAATTGTCTGAAGGAGATTATACCAAATAATGTTTAGTTACATTTTACAGTCAAAAATATTAAACAGCAAGAAAATGATTCATTTAGAATGACTTTTTTACAAAGAGCTATTACTTATAAATGCTACTATTCTGTTTCACAAGACTTACACTTAATTCTGTCATTGCTGTTCTGAATACCCATTTTTTTAACCTCACCTTCCAATCTGTTGGGCAACCCCTGAAGCTCCTTGTATAAACAGTTATCCATAGGAGTAATAATTTCAGCAGGGTATGTATAGACACACTTATTCTTGTGTTTTTATTGGAGATGAGCAAAGCAACTCGTGTTTGCCTTTCATACCTCTGGGGAACAAGGTATGTGCAAATTTTACTTTCCTCTGTTTCCAAGTGACAACATTTCAAATCAAATCAGCTCCTGGTACTGAATACCCAGAAAGTCACAATTCCTAGGGCATTTGCTGCGTTCCTATCTACCAAGGCTGTGAATAACTGGCATAATCATACTGATCAAAGTGAATTTAGCTTAAAATATTACTGGCTTCAGCTGAGCTGTGGTCACTACTTGTTCAGAGGCTCAGTTTGGGCAGAAATGAGTCTGAGTGCACTGGCTTAAACTTTCATTGAAGAGACTTAACATACAGTTGCCAAAGGTTAGGAATGTATTGAAGGTTAGTTACCTCCATTCAGCTGAGAAGCAGCAACTACCTTGTGTCTCTAATGCAAGCATCTTTTGCCTCTCTAAATTATTGTGGCTTCTTTACTTCTTGGGAGTTTCTTTAAATGTGATTCAGTAGTGAAGTAAATACCCAAGCCTGGAGGCTACTTGTGCTCTGTACTAATGTAAATTGCTATAATTCTGATGACCTCAAGGGACTTATGTCTGTCACTTAGGAAATATTGTTCAAACCAGTCATGCATTACTGGCTAAAACCAAATTTTAGCCCAGAGCAGAGGAGTAAAACCATCCAAGAAAAAAATGCATCATCCCTTGGATGACAGTTCTGAGACAGTGATCCAGACACTGGTGAATTTATTGCCTGTGAACTGGTATGTTCACTACTATCCCCAATATAAAGCTTTTCAACTCCCATCGTGTGTTGCGTAACCACTTACAACTGTCACACAAGTTTTTACCATGCAGACTGAACATCTACAGGCCATCATGATGAAAAAAAGCATCATGGGATGATAGTTTTCATCAATAAGATTAATTCATCATTTGGAAAAACAACAGAAATTCCCAAATACAAACAAAATTTTTTTTTCCTCTAACAAAACATCATTCAGCAGGATTACACCATTACGCATATACATTAAATCAATTCAAGACCTATGAAGAAATCTGCAGTTCATATGAATGCATGAGACATGCATGGGAGTAAGTGAAGATTTTAAAACTGCTAGCTGTGCGATATGAGATAAATTCACTTCTGTCCATACCACACCTCACAGAGAGGGAATACAAATCTGGTCTCTCATTACTCTTCCTCAAGAGGTAGCTTCCATCCTGCCCGTTGGAAAGCAGCAGCGCTTCTGCTGCATGGCGAGTAAGGTTATCGTGATACCACCTGGGAAGACAATAAGGGGTTGAAGCATCATTTTCTCAGCTCTTAACTGGCAGCTTCTGCTGTGTCGTGGAGTCAAATTAGAGAAAGAGAATGGACTGCAACCAACACTGCTATGACTCTAAGTTCCCATCCTTCTCGCAGGCAGAGGCAGGTTGCACAGAACTCCTTTCAGCTGCCTCCTTTTGTCAAGCTCAGAAAATTGTTATTTTTTTTTTATCTACAAAGTTGGGTACCTACAGCTGGTGCTGCTGAATCTAAAAAGCCCTGCAGATTCTACTTGCGTGAGCAACAAATCATCCAGGTCTGTGCTGGTAAGGTGAAAGCAATTTTGGGGGGTATGTAGGAACCTTTGTCTATTTTCAGCATCTGTACTTCCTGACGTATCTACCCGCTTTGGTACGCTTCCTCTTTTGGGGCAAACGGGCAACACTTAAAATTCCCCACAGACTCTTCATTTCCGGCAACTCAGTTCATCTGTACTGCTAAGATCTGCAATTAAACACATGCCTATGCTTTACATTTTCATTTGAAGCATAATGTTTTTAGAAGAATGAACAGTGGAAGGCAAAAGACTGACTGGCAGAATTTGAAGTGAAAATCTAGGAAATCTTGCCATTGCTCCAGCTTGGCCATATGTGGTCTGGACAATGTAGGAAAACATCTGAACACCTGCTTTGTTTAACTTCAGTCAAAACTAACTTCATTAATTTTTTTTTTACATGAAAAACTCCATGAAGAATCCATAAGGAATTCCATGGGCAAAAAAATCCTCCAAAGAAGATCATTAAATGTTGTTTACTGCTTCGTTTCCATCCAGAATGATTCACAACAGAAGCGCTGGATTTTTTTCAATAGGAAAGCATGTCAGTAGAAATGATCCTGAGACTGCACACAAAAACTGGCCAGAGATATGAAAGGCTGGAGTGCCAGTCCTGTAAGATGCAGGCATTAACAGCAGTTATACACACACCACAACCTCTGCTGCAGGAGGAGGAGGTGATACTGTTCCCAGGGCACAGCTCTGCAAGGAGCACGCTTCTCTCCTTGTCTGTATGCAGAGGGATGCCAAGCCTCCTTCCCTTTCCCTTAAACTGTGTTTGCCTGTAGTATTGGGGTCAAAATCTGTTAGTGTTTCAGCCAGCAGTTTGACTGAAAGCAGAAGTGTCATCACAGCACCTTCCCACTTTTGTATCATGGCAGTCTTCAAACTGAAAGGAGATGTAATTGTATACTCCTCCTCTGTCTGTATCCATTCATTGCAAGTTGCTACTAAACCTGGCACCTCCCATGAAGGTCTAATCCTGAATTTAGGTGGCTGCCTCTTTGAAAGGCCAACTGGCTGCTAAGTTGCTTTGTGAGTAGCTTGAGGCTGTTAACCCTGTGGAAGACAAGACCCATGTGAAACTCAGTACAGGCAGACTACTGCTGCTTTGGCTCTAGAATGTGCTCATCTGCACAGTAGAACCAAATAATCATAGTATCATGGAACAGTTTGGGTTGGAAGGGACCTTAGAGATCATCTAGTTCTAACCCCCCTGCCATGGACAGGGATGCCTCCCACTAGACCAGGCTGCTTAAAGCCCCATCCAGCCTGGCCTTGAACACCTCCAGGGATGGGGCAGACACAGCTTCCCTGGGCAACCTGGGCCAGTGCCTCACCACCCTCATAGTGAAGAAATTCTTCCTTATGTCTCGCCTAAACTTGCCCCTCTTCAGTTTATACCCATTGTGAATAGTTATTTAAGTATTCATTATGTATTATCTATCAAAATGTCATCCTTTGAAACACCTGGTAGCCCAAATCTGCTTTGGTATTAACTGCCCAAGTAATAGTAGCCAAAGGTCAGATCTGTCCTGATGCCATGAGTATCTTAGAGCACGCGTGCTCAGCCAGACCTACAGCTGAGAAGGGTTTTGGGTAGAATTTCATAACAGTATTTCTCTCACTTCTGTGCTAAAAAAAACCCCACACACTGTGAAAACCTCTAAGTGGTCATTTTCATAGAGGCAGTGTATTCAGTTTCAGGTTGCTCCTAAACGCAGTTACTTTATTTCCAAAAAGCCTTTTACTAAGATTTTAAAATAGATGTGTTTAAATATGCTCTCTCTTTACATGTATAAGGGCAGTGACAAATGAA
Source organism: Clamator glandarius (assembly GCA_033459285.1). NCBI lineage: Eukaryota > Metazoa > Chordata > Aves > Cuculiformes > Cuculidae > Clamator > Clamator glandarius. The sequence continues at coordinate 2,869,454 of JAUNZM010000404.1, forward strand.
ACTTTACCACTAAGTAAAACACCACCCACTTAATTGTGAAAACAATGTTGTTTTAAAGTACAGTTTTAAATCTTTGCTGACAAGGTTGCACCACCTTTCTTGCCTATATATGCTGTATCAGACAAAAATACGTCAAACGTTACCGTGTTCCTCTTGCTCAGCTTAAAAAGTAGAAGTGGATGGAAGATGATAACACAGACCTCAGAGGCAAAGTGACTGTTACACACAGACATTCTTTTCTCCTCTTGATTTCTCACAGATGGTTCAATTGGTAACAACTACCAGGTCACTTGGGTATCCCACTGTGAAAATGGTCGCTCAAAATTTGTTCTGACTGCATGAATGCAAGTAAAATTTAAAAATGCAGTGGAAAATGTAGCATTTAGACACAGACTTCCTTCTACTCCCACTGACTACTAGGAAGGTAAACAAATATACACCTATGCAATAGTCAAGCCAGCCTGATGACACAAGTACCAGTAAGCAAGAAACCGGAACAGCCCTGTGTTTAGACACTACTAGATACATTTCAGTGAAATGTAAATGTTTGGCAGAGGGGGAATCTTTCTATCTCTCTTGTTTAGAAAAAATCTTTAGGCAAGCCTTTGAAATTTGAGAGGAAATAAAAGTGGGAGACATGGTTCACTCAGCAAGACACTAAAGGGCAGTCACCTTTAGCTTAAGTATTTGTTGTCTTTTGAGTGATATCCGGGGGAAGAAACTGCTGATAGAAAATATAATACTCTATCCACCTTCTCGCCTTCTTTAAACAAAAAATTAAGGAAATTGAAAGATTTTACAAACACCCATCTGTCTGAAGCCCCCAACAAGTCCTTCAAAAAGCTGAACTCATAGAATCATTGAATGGTTCCAACCTCTCTGTGACGGGCAGGGACACCTCCCACCAGACCAGGCTGCCCAAGGCTCCCCCAACCTGGTCTGGAACACCTCCAGGAATGGGGCAGCCACACCTCGCCTGGGCAACCTGGGCCAGTGACTTACCACCCTCAGCATGAAGAATTTCTTCTCAATGTCTAATCTAAACCTTCCCCCTTCCAATTTAAAGCCATTCCCCTTTTCCTATCACTCCATGCCCTTGTATAAAGTTCCTCCCCAGCTTTCTTGAAGCTCCTTTAGGTACTAGAAGGTCACTATAAAGTCTACCCGGAGCCTTCTCTTCTCCAGGCTGAACAGCCCCAACTCGCTGAGTCATCTTCATAGCAGAGGTGCTCCAGCCTTCTGAGCATCTTTATGGCCCTCCTCTGGACCCATTCCAACAGTTCCATATCCTTCTTATGCCTGAACTCTTTTGTTTTGAAACATGGTGCATATTTTGTATACTGGGTTGTTTCTGAAGGTCCTTCCAAAAGTCACCTTTTTTGACACAACTTACAGAATCTCGTATCCACTAAAAAAAAATTCCAGAAATATGCCATGTACTTTGACACTTGTCAGACTGAAATCATCAGTAGTGTAGAAAATGCCTAGGGTTCCTGATCTGGATTTCTCTGAACAAACATAAGACAAGGGAAGTCCTTCCCTGCTTGAGAGCTGCTTCTGCTGGGTGGCCTTGGCCTTGCACACACTCATGTCTCAAATGCATACATACGTGTGGCAGGTTTTTCTTTCCTAATTATTTCATTTCTCCTATAAAAAGTCCTGCATGCTCCCCTTTTGAGGGTTCCTTCTCATTGATTTGACTAGTGATCTATTAATATTATATTTATATGTAATATAAATATTGCTGTTATTTATCCATTCCTCTTACTTTAACTTCATCCTGAATTACATTAAATCTCTTTAACCCATACAGGTTGGCATGTTTGGGGCGGGAAACTTACTCTTCAGATAAAAGCATCAATCTCAAAATGTTCATTTGTTGTTTTCTTTAACAGTCCTAGACATTTCAAAGAAAATTGTTAAAGAAACTTCTTATCCATGTCCCCTGCAGATCAGACAGCCCTTAGCTTTGGCATCTGTTATTTCTGATAATGTTGCTGACAAATAAACCATACAGATATGTTGCAAAACATTTCTGCCCGTGTAACTAGGGAACGGTGAATCAACATGTAGGTTTATTCATCAGTATATACGTTACATTCATAATCTGTATGTATATACTATAGTCATAATCCATCAGGTGGATTAACAATATCAGCATATACAAGGAACACAAATGCTCATCCCTGGTTAACCCTAGTATAAATGTTGAGTCACTCGGATAATTTTCTTCTCAGCCATTTCTACAAGCAAACTGCGTAACAGTAGAAACATTCACTTTTCTTCCTCATGCAAATGAAAGATAGCTAGCACCAGAAAAGAGGGCAGCTAGTTGTTCTCATTGCCTTTTATTTTAGTGTCTGGAGCAATAAATCTGAGATACACCCAGCTGTCGGATAAATACAGTAGCAGCAATCACACTGATTTTTTTATGTCTTTATCAGATTATGTTCTCAGGTAGTTACAGCCTGAATAGAGTTAGAAAATGTGTGCATGTAGAGTCAGACAATTCAAAGTTCCTTCTCTGATGCAGGAAGAAGATTCTCGTAATTCAGCTGAGTGACCTCCCTGCTCCCTTCCTAGAAGCTCCCTCCACTGTCACAGCAGGTGCAGTCCTGCTTATGCTTCTCAGTGGGTGACCATCCATGTGGAAAGCACCTTGGCTACCTGAGCTGCAGGAGCCAAGCAGAAACACAGCAAATCTAATTCATCTCTCGTCCACCTCTGAAAGGGAAGAGGGATCCACATTAGAGGGGAGATGGTCTAGACATGCTCTCAGAAAGACTGGTATTTATTAGATATCCTTTCAACGTGTCACACTGAAACACTTAATTACACACCTATGTAAAGCACTTTGTTGGAATATAAGGGTGCCATTTCATAGGAAAAATAATTTAAAAACAGAAATATGAGGAAGTAACATCAGTGTATCCAGCATTAAAGTTCACATCTTCTAACTGCAGGCTTTCACTAGTTCAGCTTCTGCTTTTCACTTCCATTTTCTCTCTCCCTTCTCTCAACTGCCTTTGTTCTGATTATTACCTATTCCTTTTGCCTACTTTCTAGCTGTTGTAGTTTTGCCCTTGTGTACATTAGAAAGACAGATGAAGAAAAAAATTCCTATGACTATTTGCCCTGTCCCAGTTCCGCAATTCACTGATTTTATTGTCATCTTATCTAGGCCTGTGGCCTAATTTCTCTTCTGTTACTAAAACTAAGCAAGAAATGTATTGTTCAGTCTTTAAAACACGGTCTGTCACGGTATTGTCAAACCTGGAGCTGGAGGAACATCAAATCTGTGCAAAAAGGGATGACAAAGAACACATGGACTGCAAGAAGAAAAAGGCTACAAAACTTGTTTCCTCTTCCCCCGTTCCTTTCACCTCCAGACGACGGTGTCGCCCAAGCTGTGCTGTGCTGGAATGGAAGCTGTGATACCAGACCAGCCTTCAATTACTTGGATGACGAGATATTCCACATTCTCATCTCTTGCGCAAATAACGTGAACTGCAGTGTGGAATTCCCCAGGCTCACGCTATATATGATCACACCACAGTGTATAGGCTGTCCTTTTGGCAGTAACAGTAATAAATGCAAGTGGAAAAAGGGTCGACTCTGGGAATAACCCAAAAGACATTCCAAGAAGAATTACAGTGTCTTTTTGCTGTAAACCAAGATATGTATGTCCCTTTCGACAAACTTCAGTGCTCCTTCGGTAGACTTAGGGAAGAAGTTAACAAATGAGTGAGGTAGCACTTTTTTAATGTGTTCTGATTCTGATCTTTCTTTTCATTAGGCATTAATTCCACCTATAATCACCTTGACAGTCACTTTGTCAGTGAAGCTGACAGTTATCTGAATTTTCACTTTGAACTCTCAATTTTTTGAACATCCAAACTCTCTAAATAAATATAACCCACCTACTTCCTTCAGACTGAATGGCTTTTTTTAAAAAATCTGTTACCCTTGCTTTTTCTTATTGCTATGCGAAAGGTCAGAAAGTCCATCTTTACTAATACTAAGGCTCTGCCAAAAAAACCCTAAGTCTGATAAACAGCCATAGATATATCCACATCTTTCAGTGACTGTGATCGTCCCTGATTATAACTGGGACTGTTAAATCTTATTTCTTGATTTTTTTTTTTTTGTGACAGATGGGATACTTCTAAAGCAGGGATAAAATAAAGATGGTGTTTATATATATTGATTTTTTTTTTCCTCCTTCCCTCCTGCCTTGCTTTCACTGGCTCCAATTAGTTTCAGTGTAATTACAGGATCACTAATCTAGACCAGTCCAGCAAATATGAGGTCCTCCAAACCTAGCAGACAGTCAGAGAGGTTTTACACTGTACACCTGTCTAGACTGCTGTCAAGTTTCTATTTCGATGACCAGCTGACCTGGTAAACTATGAGGACATCCCAGTACCCAATCTTCTTTCTCTTAAAAGTAATGAAAAATCCTTCCCATTTCATGCTTCTTCAAACCTTCTCCAACTTCTTTGATTTTTGCACAGTAAGCAGAAGCTGTAAAATAACCTGCTTCAGATTCACCCCCAAATGTATATGAATGTCAAAGTTGTTCCTCAGTTGAATGACGCTTGTCTCCTTTGGTCTTTATAATGGCAGCGATGTATAGTCCTCACCAGAATTGGGTCTCAGTTCTGCTGGATGCTGTGTTGGGTGTAAGGGGCACTCAGCACTGTGACAGCACCAGGCATGGCCACAAAGATGGTCAGAGGGCTGAGGCACCTCTCATATGAGGACAGACTCAGAAAGCTGGGCTTGTTCAGCCTGGAGAAGGCTTGAGGGGGACCTTAGAGCAGCCTTCCAACATCTGAAGGGGCTACAAGAAAGCTGGGGAGGGCTCTTTATAAGGGAGTGCAGTGATGCCATGAGGAGTAACAGCCTTAAAATGAAAGAGGGGAGATTTAGATTAGATATTACGAAGAAATTTTTTACTGTGAAGATGGTGAGGCACAGGCACAGGTTGCCCAGGGAAGCTGTGGCTGCCCCGTCCCTGTTCAAGGCCAGGCTGGACGGGTCTTTGAGCAGCCTGATCTAGCATGACGGGGGGTAGAACTGGATAATCTTTAAGGTCCCTTCCAACCCAAACCATTCTATGACTACGTTTAGGATAAAACACCCTTGTGGTCACTGAGAATTTAATGTTATAGTCTGTAAAGTGACATACCTACTTCTCACAGCTGAAAAAGTATATACGTTAAGAGATCTTTTATATTATGCTACCAGAATGTTTAATGTATGAGGACTTCTTTTTCCTCTTTAGAAAAAAGAAAGAAAACTAAAAACCATGGCTTTACTAGTAGCCAAAATAAAAGGACTTTGTTTAATGGTTTTAAGGCACTCTCTGCTTAGTCTTGCTTATTCACTTTCAGTGCATGTCACTCAACACACTGCCCTGAAGGAGATGCTTAGTATTTCGTGGTAGAGTGAAAAGTTTAGGTTCTCCACTGAAGTGTAAATAAAATAAAGAAGCCACAGCTTTGTAATCTTCTTGTTTGTAGTGTTTCCTTCTCACTAGTATCACACCAGGCTACAGTCCTACAAGATCATTTATGAGGAGAAAATCCTTGCCAATGAGTAAAGTGGTTTATAAGCATGATTGCTGGAATAGAGCATCTCAGGGTGTATAACCTACATCAGTTCAAGTCTGGTAATCATGCTTCTTACAGCAGCTGTAACTCTTTTTTCACCCCTGTAGATAGTTCTTTAGGATGAACGTAATCTTACAGATGCAAAGAAAAAGTATAAAATGGAAATTCTGGATACCACTTAATTTCATATTTGTTAGATGCTTCAGTAACAGGCATGAACATGGGAAAATATGAGCAGTATGACCATAGTAATTCCAAGTCTGTTTGTTGCACTCCAATTTCTTCACTAAGTGAATTAATCACAAAAATAAACTAGTTGGTCCTTACCCATAAGTTCTCAGGAAGCAAAAAAGCCTTACTTTTTTGATCTATTCTTTTTGAATGCAAAGGGGATGCCAGAGCCTTTTTGCTTTGTCACTGTGGTCACCGGCCTTTCTTCTGCTTTGTCTCCCCTTTTGCTTTGCTACCACTGACCTTTCCCTCACCGGCCTCGTTATGCCTCCCCACGACATTCCTCCAGCCCACATTTCTTCTCACCCTCGGCAATGCTGCCAGTGAAAAGCCTTCCTCCCGTAAAAACCAAAAATAACTGGGAGGCCAACTGGGTGAGCCACTTTGGACAGGGAGCAATATTTGTTGCAACCTTCAGCCTTCCTTTTTGCTCTGTGGGTTTTGCTTTTGAGCGAGGGCGACATCCTCACAACACCTGCAAACCGTCTGCTGCTCTGGCTGCCGAAGCCCGCGGTGCCCTGGGGAAACCTGCGGCATCCGAGAGCCCAACGGGGAACGCGGGGGATGCAGCCCACTGGGCCAGGACCCAACCAAGCTATGAGGACAGGCAGTCCAGAGGAGAAGCTCGGTGCTCCCTTGGGAAGCAGGTGACGGATGGTGGCACAACCTGGTCTGAGGGGGTTTTGACGTTGCCAAGCCCACCTCTCTGCTGCATATGAAACATGTGAAATGCTCTAGTTTTCCCAGCTATCACTTGTTTTTCCCAACCACCTGCAGCATGCCAGCACCCTCTGTGCGTGGGAGCCGGCTGGCCCCTCGTGTCCACCACAGCGACGAGGCACCAGGATCCCCAGGGGGGCTGCACGCTGCCTCGCGCTGCAGAGCCCTTTGCCGGGCTCACAGAATGACCTGAGTTGGAAGGGACCCACCAGGATCATCAAGTCCAACTCCTATCCCTGTGTAGGACAACCCTAAAATTCACACCACAAGTCTGAGCGCATTGTCCAAACGCTTCTTGAATATCGTTCAAGGCCAGGTTGGATGGGGACCTGGGCAGCCTGGTCTGGTGGGAGGCGTCCCTGCCCAGGGCAGGGAGCTTGGAGCTAGATGATCTTTAAGGTCCCTTCCAATCCTAACGATTCTATGATTGTCAGGCTTGGCACCATGACTGCTTCTCGGGGGAGGTGACCAAGTGCTCCACCGCCCTCTGAGTGAGGAACCTTTTCCTTAATGTTACAGAACCATAGAAGGGTTTGGATTGGAAGGGACTTTAAAGATTATCCAGTCCCAACCCTGCTGCCACGGGCAGGGACACCTCCCACTAGCTCAGGCTGCTCAAAGCCCCATCCAACCTGGCCTTGAACTCCTCCAGGGATGGGGCAGCCACAGCTTCCCTGGGCAGCCTGTGCCAGGGCCTCAGCACCCTCATGGTGAAGAAATTCTTCCTAATGGCTTATCGAAATCTGCCCCCGTCCAACTCAAAGCCATCGAACGTCCAACCTAACCCTCGTTAAAACAAAGCCCGGGTCACCTTATCCCTCCCAAACCCAAGATCGAGACCTGCGGGCCCCAAGGGCCGTTCCCTTCGCTCACCCCAGCGCCTCCAGCTCCCGCTCCACCGTCTCCCGGCGCTGGCTCATCGTCCCGCGGGGGCCGCACCGCCTCCCTCGGGCCGGCAGCGCCTCCTCCCCGCCTGCAGCAGCTCCTCCCTCTCCCGGGCGCGGCACGTCCCTCCTAAGGGCTGTTGGGGGCATCTCCCTCCCCCGGAGTGCGGTACCTCCCTCTCCCGGGTGAAGCATCTCCTCCCCAGGGGCAGTATCTCCATCCCCAGGGGCAGTAGCTCCATCCCCGGGGGCAGCATCTCCATCCCCAGGGGCAGTATCTCCATCCCCGGGGGCAGCATCTCCATCCCCAGGGGCAGCATCTCCATCCCCAGGGGCAGTATCTCCATCCCCAGGGGCAGTATCTCCATCCCCGGGGGCAGCATCTCCATTCCCAGGGGCAGCATCTCCATTCCCAGGGGCAGCATCTCCATTCCCAGGGGCATTATCTCCATCCCCGGGGGCAGTATCTCCATCCCCTGGGGCATTATCTCCATCCCCGGGGGCAGTATCTCCATCCCCGGGGGCAGCATTTCCATTCCCAAGGGCAGCATCTCCATTCCCAGGGGCAGCATCTCCATTCCCAGGGGCAGTATCTCCATCCCCGGGCTCAATACCTCCCTCTCCCCGGCGTGGCATCTATCTCCCAGGGGCTTTCCGCAGCATCTCCCTTTCCCGGGTGGGTGCAGCATCTCCATCCCTCCCTGGGCAGGCGGCTTCTCCTCCCTCCGATGCAGCATCGCCATCCCAGGGGCTTTTCGGGACACCTTCCTCCCCGGGCGCCCCACCTCACCAGGTGGGTGCAGCTTCTCCATCCCCGAGTGAGATACCTGCCTCCCAGGGGCTTTTTGGGACTCCCCCAGCAGGGGCAGCAGGACACCCCAGGGCAGCCAGCAGAGCCCTGTGTGTGCCACGCTTCACCCGTACTGGAAGTGTTTTATTTTGTTCCCAGAATAATTAATACATCCAGTTGCTTTAACCTGTGCATCCCAGGTGCTCATATTCTGAAGTATTCCACGTGTGTTCACTTTTCTCTTGCCCCTCACTTCTTTGGTGCCTGCTAAAGCGAGGAAATCTTTGGAGGTTTTCTGGATTAAGGTGAAATCTGTGTTTATTCTGTAATCCTTGGGTGTTGAATTGAGGTCCTGGAACACATCCAGAGGAAAGCAAGCTGGTGAAGAGGCTGGACAGCAAGCCCTACGTGACTTATGAGGAGCAGCTGAGGGGACTGGGGTGGTTTATCCTAGAGAAAAGGAGGCTGAGGGGAGACCTTATCACTGTCTACAACTGCCTGAAAGGGGGTTGTAGTGAGGTAAGTGCCGGTCTCTTCTCCCAAGGGACAGGCAATAGGAGAAGAAATGGCCTCCAGTTGTTCCAGGGGAGGTTCAGATTGGACATTAGGGAAAGTTTCTTCAGTGAAAGGGTTATCGGGCACTTGAACAGGCTACCCAGGGCGGTGTTTAAAGATGGGTGGATGAAGCGCTTAGGGATGTGGCTTAGTAGTGGACAAATACGGTTGGGCCTGATGATCTCAAAAGTCCTTTCCAACCTAGGGATTCTGTGATTCTATAAAATACTGTGCCCGACCAACTCTAAGAGCCCTGTGGGGTTTGTAGCTTGCCCCCTGGTGCACAGCTCTCCGGGGTGTCATACTGCCACTGAGGACAGCTGGCCTGGTGCCCTGACCAACCGATGCCATGACGATTGCTATCCCTCTCCATGCAGACTTTAAAGGGATCATTCTGCATCTCAGAAACAGTAATAGGAACATAGATTGCTGTAAAGATACCATTAAACACGGAATGAAGTTATATCAGATGAGGAATGAATTGTGTGGATGAGAAATTTCTGAGCCTCAGCCAGTGCCTGTCCTTCCAAATGCTTCAATGATCTGTTGCATGCTAGTACGTCATGGGCAGTAATCATTACAGGTCTGGCAAATTCATTACTAAATTTCTTTGACAAAAAGACAGGAGTCCAATGTTAAAAATAAATAAATGGCAGAATGTTATTTTCCAGTCACACACTGAAGTTTTCACTGGGTATCCAGTATTGGAAATATGTCATTTTCCAGAAGAACTTATATTAAAAAGGCCAGAACATTTATTATTTTCCTATAAGCGATCATATGAATAGTATGCTCAGTGTGGAGCCAAGTGTCATTTGGAACAGTCTTGTTAAAAGCCTGCTGCTCCTGATGGTCTCAGGAAATCGGTTTTGGAAGAGATTTTCTAGCCTCCCAAATGGGAAAAGCTTCACAGAGTTTCTGTATGTTGTATGAGACTGTCCTGTTTGATCTTCTGCTTGTGCTTTCCTTGTCTACAGGATGCTTTGCTCCTGTACTTGACTGTTCCTCTCAGCAGCCAAATGTCCATACACGGATTTCACAAAGCTGGGGGTTTCCTTATGATGAAAAAATATTTATTTTATTTTTTATTAGGAAAAAAATATATCTTCTTTCTGAATTTGTCCCTTCCTCTACCATTTAGAGAAAGCTACCATTTACTGATGTGGTACTGTCTTTGGTAACCCGATCCTGAAATCCACAGTCTTTGGTTAAAAAGGTGCTTTTTCCATCTCCATGGTTTGCTTGTGTTTGCCAGGTAGGTAATTTGTTATTATTCTCCTCTTGTGAAAGCTGCTTCGTTTGTTTTCAGCAGTGGTGGGCCCATTCCACATTAAATTGTTTGTGTTATTCACAGACACAGAAAAGCTATTATCAAAATTTCTGGTTTACAGGAGAAGAGGCAGAGAAATTCGGTAAATTCCAATGATGAAGAGCAACAAACTAGACTTTTGTGAATTCTAATTACATCACAAATTGTCTTAAAAGTTCTTTGTTGCATACTCAAAGGTGGTTTCCAGCCCTTCTGTACCCCACCATGTTTCGTGCACCAGGGCACTGTGGTGGGAGCAGGTTCCTATCTGGGAGCAGATGCTTCCTCTTACTCTGCACCTGGGAGTGCAACGTTTCCTCTTCGTTCGCAGAAAAGAATAAAAGCAGAACTTGTACTCTTATGCAGCAAAGATTGGCCTTCCCTTTTATGAAGTCTGCTTGATTTTGGTTGTGTTTTTGGTTTTTTTTTAAGTGTTAGCCACAGGAGAGAGAGGCTACAGATTGCCAGCTCATATTTCCCAAAAGCCAGCGTGCTTTAGTATCGAGGGTTTGTTCCTTTTCCCAAGCACCAATATCCTCGCCGCGGAATTTGGTTTTGTGTCCGGTTTGAGCAATGCACAGAGCAAACCTGTAGATAGCAGCAGTGCTCTAGCACTCGCTGCTCAGCCCAAAGCGCTAAGGAGCACAAAGCACCCCAAAAGACACAGCAGAAAGGTGCCTCTTTGAAAATCAGTGGGTAATTTGGTTTTCTTCTCATCTTCTCTCATCTGTCAGTCATCGTAAACCAAATTCTTTAGGTCTTGCTTGAGTAACTGCCCTATCTCAAGAAAAAAAGAAACGAAAGCAAAAAATCCCAAACTAAACACCAAACCCCATTGTTTTAACATGAATATACAGAAGGAAAACTATGGCCATCAAAATGGGGTGGGCCAACAATGATTGATATATCTGCAATATCCCTTGTTTTCTGTGTCACACTAGATTATTACACAATGCTGTAATTACCAGCAGATTTTAAACTCCAATAAATGCTTTACATTGCAGCCACCAGGTCTCTCAGACTAGCAGGTCCTTTCTTTTAGGACAGTGCACCTGGAGATGATATACCTGTGTTTAGGCAGAAATTGTGGGATTGCTAGGTGAAGTTATATCGTGTGTGTCCTGCAAGAGGTCCCATCCCAGGATCACAGTGGTTCTTCCAGGTTTTTGAGTTTTTACAGAGCAATTGCTTAGAACTATTTGAAAGTTTACTTTTTTTTTTTCAGGTAGGTGTAATTTTGTACTTGAGTTTTCAACTATATTAATGTAATAAAGGAGAATTTGGCTTAGATAGCCATACAACTAATAAAGCTAGTAGAGACACAATTGCTGCAAAAGTGTAATTAAACAAATACAGTTACTTGACAGGACTTGGCAGGAAAGAATTAGAACTTTTCTTTCTTTCCTTTTACAGTTTTGCCTCACATTCTGATAATCTGAATAGATAATGGATAGCTGTGAACCACCCAAACAAACCCTAAAGGGAGTGGTGAAACTATAAGGAGCAGAAATAGTGCAAAGCCATTGTTAACAATACTGGGATGAGGGCCAGGATGGAACTGAGCTGTAGCTCATTGTGAGTCTGGAGCTGCACGATGGGGTTTGAAATAGCCCTGAGCAGCAGAGGGTATGAGGGGACTACAGGTGTGCTGTGGTGGAGAGCTCCTACACCCTGTCGATCTGCTGGAGGGTTGGGAGGCTCTGCAAAGGGACCTGAACAGGCTGGACTGCTGGGCTGAGACCAACGGCATGAGGTTTAACAAGGCCAAATGCCGGGTCCTGCACTTGGGGCACAACAACCCTGTGCAGTGTAACAGACTAGGGAAGGTTGACTAGAAAGCTGCCTGGAGGAGAGGGACCAGGGGGTGCTGGTTGACAGCAACTGAACATGAGCCAGCAGTGTGCCCAGGTGGCCAAGAAGGCCAATGGCATCTTGGCTTGTATCAGAAACAGCGTGACCAGCAGGTCCAGGGAGGTTATTCTCCCCCTGTACTCGGCACTGGTGAGACCGCTCCTCGAGTACTGTGTTCAGTTCTGGGCCCCTCACCACAAGAAGGATGTTGAGGCTCTGGAGCGAGTCCAGAGAAGAGCAACAAAGCTGGTGAAGGGGCTGGAGAACAGGCCTTATGAGGAGCGGCTGAGAGAGCTGGGGGTGTTCAGCCTGGAGAAGAAGAGGCTGAGAGGAGACCTCATTGCTCTCTACAACTACCTGAAGGGAGGTTGTGGAGAGGAGGGAGCTGGGCTCTTCTCCCAAGTGACAGGGGACAGGACAAGAGGGAATGGCCTCAAGCTCTGCCAGGGGAGATTCAGGCTGGACATTAGGAAAAAATTTTTCACAGAAAGGGTCACTGGGCACTGGCACAGGCTGCCCAGGGAGGTGGTTGATTCACCTTCCCTGGAGGTGTTTAAGGCACGGGTGGATGAGGTTCTGAGGGGCATGGTTTAGTGTTTGATAGGAATGGTTGGACTCGATGATCCAGTGGGTCTCTTCCAACCTGGTGATTCTATGATTCACTCGGCAAAAGTTTTCAACAAATCACAGAGCTGCCAATTAATCTATTCCTTTTCAGGTGATTGCATCTAACAATTTTGTAGGGTCCAAGACATCTAATCTCTATTAGATGTGGGTATGATTCCAGGGGTTACTGTGAAACACACTAAAACAACTACAGAAATCCTCCTACTGTCTTCATGCATGGTATACACATTAATATCATCTGCAATTGTGCTGATTCTTCCCTTCTGAATGTGCCACAGATTGTCTTGGAGCATTTATTGTAAGCCATTTTTTGTTGGAAAACACTTCACCTACTGGATATCAGCATAGTGATAAGTTTTCTTTGCCAATTTTGGGGCACCTGAGGCGTATTTATTTGTCATGTTCCAAATTTCCATGATCAACAGATTTTCTAAACACACTAGCTAACCCTGCATTGTCTGCAGGCAATTCAGACAGGCCACACAGAACAGAGGTGAGAAAAGGGATGTGAAATTACCCAGGCTCTTCTGGAAAAGGGGCATGAAGACAAGTTGCGTGAAATGAAGGATTGTTTATCACCCATTTTCTCCTACAAGATAGGCTAGGCAGTTCCTCTGTACCTGAAGATTGCTGTAGTTGTGTTGCTGTGAAAACTCATTCCCCAGGCTTGGATCAGGACCACATTCCCACCTGGGTATTGTAAGAGGTGCAACACCCATGTTCTCCTAAATCTCTGAAGAATTTCCTGCCAAGTAGGATGGACACAGCCGTGTCGCATGCTCATATGATTACATGTGGGATCCCAAGGCTAGTTATTTAATAATTCAGTGTATTAAGTCTCTCAGCTCTGCCCTTAGTAAAAAAAACTCTCATTCCCCTTAGTCTTAAAGATATATCGAGGCCAAACATAATGAGCCTTTCTGGCCATGTAATACTTTCTCCTCTTGTCTGTTCAACTCTAGTAAATTCAGCTACTCCTTTACAGATAAGTAGAAAAGGATTTTTTTTCTGATTTGTGAACTTGAACAGGGACATGGAAATCAGTACAGGAATTTTCCCTCTATACCTGTTAATTTTTTTTTTGTAGTCCTTAATTTCTCTGTACATAACCAAGAGCTGAAACACGTATATTAAGAGATGATAGTGGAAGATTAAATGCCTCTAGCTAGAACAGCTGTGTTATTGCATGTGGTTCAGTCTTCACAGATTTAATAATGTGGATAATGACATGAAGATTACGCTTTCCCAGTTTCATTTCTACAGGGAAAAATTTCTAGGAACATTCTCAATCCACTATTTCATGCACACATTTTTCAAGCCTCCTCAGACACATCCAAAGCCTCTTTAAAACTTCCCACATTAGAGCAATGTTGCTCTCTCCAAATAGTGCATGCTGTAGAAGATTTTTCCTGTCCAGCTAAACACCAAGATACACTCAAGAAATAAACCCGGGCATCTAGGAATTACCTTTATATGTGAAAATGTGAGTTTCAGTGGCTGTTAGTGGCAGCACGCATAGGGAGGTGAAGGAGAGTGGGTCTCGCTGCCAAAGGGCAGGATGAGGTGTGTGGATGGAGCCAGGCAGAGCTTCTTGTGGGCCATGTGGTGCCTTGAGCCAAGTGACCTGACAGCAGTCAGGTCTCTGTCCAAGAGGCATCCTGCCTGTCTGGCAAGTCTGTGGACTGTGACTACGTGGTAATTGAAGATGCAGAGAGGAGGAGGCTCTCTGTACCGCCTTGAATCACTGTTCTATAGTGATTTGGCATAGGGGACAGCATCTGGGTTGGAGACGTGAACATCCTCACACCCACAGTCCCACCAAGAACTGCTGCTCCTCTTCCACTTTCTTGTGAAGCTAACCCCATAGCTCTGTCCTGCAGCAGAACCCAGGGGCCCATCTCCACATCTGCAATGAGCTGCAGCTCCACCTGACTACTGGCTCAGATTCAATCACATTTGGGATTACAGGACCTATCTGAGCTGCTTAAACTAGAGACTGCTAGTTTAAGCAGCTGAACACAGGTGCTGGTGTCCAGTGATATGTGACAAAATTAATGGAGATACGGCATATGCTTTTAGGCTTAGGTGAAAGTATCTTGAAACACAGAATGAAACAGTTTAAACTAGAAAGGAGGTTAGGAAAAAAGGCTGATAATATTTTTAATGGCTGTTGTGTGAAACTGTTTCTTGTGTGATCTTATTACAGCTCATTTACATAAGTTTTTTCTTTTTTTTTACTGTTTTTTTGTTTAAGTTTCTTTTTCCATTTTGAAATTTGCCACCTTGGCTTTTTGCAGCTTCAAAGCCTGTGTTTAAATGACACGTGTAATAGATGTGTGCATTATCAAACTTGATGGCCCTGTCTCTTTGTGAAACTAGTTATGGCTACAGGGGCAAAATTCATGAGTAGCACTGAGACATGAGTAGAAAGGAGCTAGTGAGAAAATTTATTTTACCTAAATAAATTGTGTTATGGCAGTAGCTCCAAAAGCATTTGAATGTTGCATCATTTTGCTTTTTATGGCACCATTGATGCATAAACGTGATACTGAGAATCTGAGTCAAAACCCCTTTCTGAAGGACAGTGATTGCAGTTATAGTGCCTCCTCCTTGCTGGGGAAACTTGGGTTAATATGCTACTCACATCTGTGTAATAGAAACCCAGAAGGCATCTTACTGGAGTTATGGATGCCAGGCATTTTCCAGAGCCTTGTCAAAAGCTCAGTTCACTGCTGGTTGCTAATTTAAAGCTACAGATGCCCTGTGGCAGGACAATTTTTTTCTATAAAGGATAAGAACATAGCCTTAGAAAAGGCACAGGTGTGTTGTGATTAATATTTCATGGACCTTAATTAGTTTAATTTGTGTTCAATGCACTGCAAATGCCCAGTATTGATGGCTTCTTCTCTTACCAGTATATGGCATGAATGACCATTTGCAAGCCAGCAGCGGTTTCATCTTCCATTTCATGTTGAGGCATTTCAGTGACTCTAAAAAAGAATACTTTGTCACATTAGCACCCAAGACCAGCCATCTATCAGAGTTCAGGTTATAAATAGAGATCCTTTCCAGAAGCCCTCTCTTACCTGAGACATCCATCTGTGAGTGCCACCAGACGTGATCCTTGCATGCTCGTTACTGTGTGGTTGCAGAGGAACTCTCCTGCAATGGAAGGACAGGTTGCACTCGTTATTGTGCACAGTGCCCTCTTCCAGCTCAAAGAGGTGGGAGCACATGCTCTGCTGAGTGAAAAGTCGTGCTTGGGTCGTCTTTGGAGGACTATGTGAAAGGAGAATGGGGCAGGGAAGGCAAGCAAGCATGCCATGTTCTGCAGAGCCTTCAAAATGACCAACCTTGTGCTGCCAGGAATGTTGCCTTTCTGTGTTTAAATTGCAGATATTGTCACTTTTATTTATTTATTTATTTATTTGCAAGACAAGTGCATTCAGCCAAGTAGTACCGTAGGTGGTATTAAAAAATCCCACGTGACCATGTCGCTTCCCCATAGCTATTTATTGTAGCATGGACTACAACAGCTGCACTGGGGTTCCACGTGACATACATGTCTGGTCTGTGCCAACGTATCAGTCAGCCCGTCAAGTCTTCTTATTTATATCGCGACTTTCATAGCAGCAATCTCACCCCACTTCACATGTTATAATTAGACCTTGAAAACTGGTTCAGATAAACATAACTCAAATGTTAAAAATCTCCAAACTGATTGACATAAACAAGTAATGCAGCGAGGGGCTGGGGAGTTTGGGTTTGATGTGTCCTTGCTAGCGTGACTTTGGTGTAGTGACCCAGCTCTGTTTTGAACAAAATGCAGGTTTCATGTAGTGGTTTCACTTTGCAGCACAAAACCATGTTTTCCCTCTTGTCTAAACTGAAGACAATTGGCTATGCAAGGAAGGAATATCGTGTGGTGTATTTCGCAGAGTAGTCACCATCGTCTTTGCTTACGTTACCTTACAACAGAGTAGGGTTCACTCATGTTTATCTGTTGCAAATGTTGGTATAGCTCAATCCTTGTCAACATTGTGGATGTGCTCATAGTCAAGCCACTGATCTGATTCATTGCAGATAGGTGAAACTAATTAAAAGACATATTTATACTGCAATTTGGATGACTGAAATATAAGCTGTAATTGAACACTGATGGAATTTGCGTGTGCCCCAAAAATAAACCAGTGAGGATTTTTTCTGGTTCAAAAGGAAGAATTAAGGAAATTGAGATCTGAGGGATAGACCTGATACTGTAAATAAAATGGAGGAACCTCTTAGAAACATGAGAGTTGTATTGTTAGTGTGGCCTGATTTGATTTCAGAAAGCTGAGAATCTCCTTTTTGGACTCAGAAATTCAATTTGCACACGTATTCAGCCAATGAGTCTATTTTCTTTCCCAGTCCTGACAGACTCTAAGATGTAATACCTTGAATCAGAATTTAGGAACTCTTGTTGGCCACCTTTATTTCTTGACATTACTCCAATTTTTGCATTTAGTCATGACATGAGTTCGAGCGTGGATGGATTATGTGTGGGCTCCCAGAAAATCTAGGTTTGAGACTAGAAGATCATGAGGTGCTAGCTCTCAACATCAGGATTTTTATGAATGTTAATATTTAATTAACTTCTTGCTTTAAACGCATTTCACAGTCCAGGACTCTGTTTGTGAGAGGGGAAATGAAAACAAAAATCCATCATCTGTAAACTGCCCTAACATATAGCCAGGAAATTTTGGTTATTTAAACTGCATTTCTTGTCTATAATAACCCAGATCTTCGCAGCCTTAAAAAAAACCCCTGTATGTTGTTACTTCTTCTGGTGCTGGCCAAAGTAAATATGCTACACCTACAGCAAACATTTTGCTAACTGGTGTAAAAATTACACATTGCACATGTATAAGTTACTACAGAAAGCATAAGAGCTTTATGTGCTATGCAGACGTCTTCCCTGCCATATCTCTTTAGGGACCAGAGGATTCTGCTTGTAGTAATCATCCTCGCAGTCCTGAGCACCAGGTAGCAGACACACTCTAGCATGAGCAGCAAAGGTAGGGAGAAGGTCAGACAGACTCAGAAACACGCTAATGAAAGTTTGCAAAGCACCAGCCCTGGGAAGGAAATGGTCTGACAATGAGAAGTATTAATGAGAGTGAAGCTATTTTTAGAATGCTAAAATCAAGCTCAGTTGTTTAGGAAATGCTGCTGAAATTCAGTTGTTTTAGTGCAGGGTTAGTAGCAGTTCTGAGGCTAACAGAAATAAATTGAAGATCTGTAAATGAAAAGCCCATTGAACAAAAGCACTCTGAATAAAAAAATGGCTGAATTGGTATAGAGATCACAGAACAGACCAAGATGTTTATCTGCTTCAGGTAGTGAGAATTACTTTGACTTCTCTATTGGTTGAGTCATGTCAGAGTGTTTCTAGAAAAGCTGCAGACAAAAAATTTGTAAAGATCCAATCTGGATATAACAAAAAAGCTAAACAGAAAATAAGAAGCTGGACAGCATTTAATCTGTGGTGTATTTTGCAAGAGATAAAACCCAGTTATAATAACATACGTGTATTCATAATCGCATTCATCAAAGGAGAGCTGCACATCCAGCATACCTTGGAGATGTCTCACCAGCGTACAAATAGGGATCACACTCAGCATCTCCAGAAAAAAACCTGTGGAGTCAGATGCAGGGGTGGAGGAGGGGGCAGTTTAGTTGATGCCAAGAAGGAAAATGTCACTTTGATTCTTTGTCTGCTATCATGGTTACAAGAAATAACCTAGGCAGCAGCAGCCCATGAAGGCACTTTGAAAAACAGTCTTGCTTGTTTGGGATTCAAGGTTAAAACTGCTTTTTGGTGTTATAAGCAATAGCTTCTGCACACATTTTTGTGCTGCTTGTGGCTGTCCCATGGTGCCAGCACATAGTTAAATACTGAAAGCTTCCTATTACACTGCAGGTCGTGTAAACCACCCTCCGTGCAAATTAAACAGCCTGACACCAGAAAACATCTTATTTTTCTGTCCTGCTCTTAAATTCAATTCTTCTTTAACATCATAAATATATAGAAATACAAGACATTGAAGCAGAGCTGCCTCAGGGATGTCCAAGCACAAACACATACACTGCTAGTGAGTAACAGCAGCAGGAGTGGAGAGCAAAAATTTTTTCCGGGAGGAGCTGTTACACTGAGTACTGTCAGGTCCTTCAAACTGATATGGAGCAGATCCTAATATACAGGAGTGTGCACCGATAAAACCACAAGGAAAATAAAAGGCTGTATCAGATCTTTTGTGATCAAAACCCATGGCCTCAGGGACCCCGTGTATTGCTGGGCTGATAAGTAGATTTTTATTATTACAGGTTTTTTCCTTGCAAAAACTTGAGTGTCCACAGCAAAGCTCCTGTGAAAATCGCCTTTGAAGCTTGCTGCAAAACTGGGAAGAAGATGACTAGGACTGAGATGTTTTGAAAAGATATCGTGTACTTGCAGTACATTATTGAGCATGGATTGTGATCAAACCAAGGTGCTGTGGCAGCTTACTCACCTTGAGAAGTGGTCTAGCAAGGTATCCATCAGACAGGTCTTCCCAAAAGCTCTCCTAGTGTTTGCAAACTGAGAAGCAAGGGTCTCAGATAAAGGTGAGCTTAATTTTGCCTGCCTTGGTCATCTTCTACTGAAGAGCCTGGAGTGCCAAATCATCACAGAGAGAGGGTCCTTAGGCAGGCAAGTGGATCAAGCCAGAAGTCACAGCTTGAAAAATGCTGTTCACAAGAAGTAGTGTCCATATACCCTTCTGGATGAGTGGCCATACAAAGAGATGGGTAGTAATTATAGTGCTTTCCAGCAATGCACTTATTTAATTTTTCTTTTGTAAGAGCAGAAATAGTCCAAATTAGTCAAATGGTAATAATTCCAGAAAATGTAGATAAGTAAGACTGCACTGTAAGTGTAGTCCCATGCAATCCTCCATTTTCAGTGCTGCAGGTGGAGAGGGACTCCCAAATCTGATCTTACCCTCCCAAATCCCATCTTGCCCTCATGATCAGTCCACTCTAGCCTTTCCAGCCTTGCGAAGGGCTCTGAAATTGTAATGAAAAGTAGTTGTGAAGTATTTAATCTGCATGCTGGGGTGCTGCCGAGAAGTCCAGCTCCCTGCAGAGCTATGGAGTCAGAAAATAAACTGCTCTTGTGAGAATTGTAGCAAGTAGGGGGACTGAGGGATGCACATCCAGGAGTTTTTCTTGAAGAACCATTTCCTCTTCCCTTCCATTTAAACTGGAATGTATTTCGAGTTACCATCTTAAAAGCCCTGTGGCTGGATTTTGGTGTGAGAACATCAACTTGTCCTCTGCTTCTGGCACAGCCACAGATCTCCTGGGGCAAGGCAGTTTCCCTTTGCATGGTGTTTCCCCGTCTGAAAGACAGGGATGACGACTCTAACCTCTCTGCTGAGTGCTGCAGACTGGCGGGCACTTGAAAGGAAATAGTTACCTGTTTATTATACTTTATGTAATAATGCAAAATGCTGTGATCTGATCCAAGCTGTGAAACTGGGGTGGTAGGGGAGAAAAATTGGTTCTTTTAACCTTGCCGACCTCCACTCCATGGCAACCTGCTTCTGCTGAGAACAGCTGAAGGAGATGCACTGAATCAACACGTCTCTCAGCTGCTTTGGCCACTCGCCCTTCTCACCCACTCTTTGGTCTTCCCTGGCTATCGCTTGGTCTGTATTTATACCATGCTCCCCAGATACTGCAGTCATCACTGTAGTATAAATACTGCTAGACAGCTATATATCACTTTTGTTACTGAGAGGTCCGAGTATGGTACAAATATGATTTAGTGATGGGTTTCTGTGGTGGAAGGGAGGGTTTGGGGCTCCTTTCTGACACCATTACTTCTTTCATAGAAATAGGTTTTTGCCCTTTTCATAGAATCACTAGGTTGGAAAGGACCCACTGGATCATCAAGTCCAGCCATTCCTATCAGTCACTAAACCATGTCCCTCAGCACTTCATCCACCTGTGCCTTAAATACCTCCAGGGTTGGTGACTCAACCACCTCCCTGGGCAGCCTCTGCCAGTGCCCAATGACCCTTTCTGTGAAAAGTTTGTCCTGATGTCCAGCCTGAACCTCCCCTGGTGGAGCTTGAGGCCATTCCCTCTTGTCCTGTCCCCTGTCACTTGGGAGAAGAGGCCAGCACCCTCCTCTCCACAACCTCCTTTCAGGTAGTTGTAGAGAGCAATGAGGTCTCCCCTCAGCCTCCTCCTCTCCAGGCTGAACAACCCCAGCTCTATCATTTGCTCCTCATAAGATTTGTTCTCCAGCCCCTTCACCAGCTTCATTGCTCTTCTCTGGACTCGCTCCAGAGCCTCAACATCCTTCTTGTGGTGAGGGGCCCAGAACTGAACACAGGATTCGAGGTGTGGTCTCACCAGTGCCGAGTACAGAGGGAGAATAACCTCCCTGGACCTGCTGGTCACACCATTTATGATACAAGCCAGGATCCCATTGGCCTTCTTGGCCACCTGGGCCACTGCTGGCTCATGTTCTTCCATCTCTGTTCTCCTGCCTTGGTACTTCATACCTGCATGTACATTGAGGGA
This sequence comes from Clamator glandarius, assembly GCA_033459285.1. Classification (NCBI taxonomy): domain Eukaryota; kingdom Metazoa; phylum Chordata; class Aves; order Cuculiformes; family Cuculidae; genus Clamator; species Clamator glandarius. The sequence continues at coordinate 2,890,646 of JAUNZM010000404.1, forward strand.
AATTGGGATAAACCTGGGGCAAACCAGTGCCATTTTGAACCGTGCCACCATTGACATGAACTGTGAGGCTTGCTGCTCCTTTAACATCTTTGCATTGCAGGAAGGCACGGGACTTCACAGACGTGCTAGCACAGCTATTTACGTTGGTGCAAAAATAATCACAGTTTTTTTGTCATTGTAAAGACAATTTTGGATTAAACTTTTGTTTAATTGTGTTCACATAATATACTATTTTAAAGAGCAAAATTCACTCTTCTCATTTGTGCTAATGGTTTTGTTTTCATTGTTTATTCTTTTTTTATATTACACTGTCAAGTTAAAGATTTAAAAAAGCAGATTTGGGAGATTTTATTGTATGAGTTCGTAAGGGGACATAAAGAAGTGGAAACTGCTAGCAATATCAACCAAGCATTTGGCCAGAGGACTGTCAGTGAATGTACAGCTCAACGTTGGTCTAAAAAATTTCTTGATGAGGAAATGTCCTTCTGTGATAGATAACAACCAACTGACGGCCAGTTTTAAAGTGTACCCAAGCAAAACAGCTCAAGGGGTTGCAGAAGAACTGAACGTTGATCATTTAACAGTTGTTCAACATTTGCTCCAAAGCAGAAAATTAAAAGAGCTTGACAAATGGGTGCTACACGAGCTGAATGACAATCAAAAAAAATTGCCATTATGAAGTCTGCTCTACACTTCCTTTGCACAACACAAATGATCCATTTCTTGATTGCATTGTGACATGTAACAGAAGATGGACTCTGTATGACAATCAAAGGCATGCTGTGCAGTGGCTTGACCTAGGTGGAGTACCAAAACACTTCCCCAAATCAAAGCTGCTTCAAAAGAAGTGTGCAAGCGGAATCACCCACTACAACTTCTTGAATCCTGGTGAAACCACCACAGCAGAGGACTACTGCCAGGGCATCAACACAATGCACCAAGAACTGCAACATTTACAGCCAACACAGGCCAACTGAAAAGGAACAGTTCTTCTCCATGACAACGATTGACCGCATGTCTCACAAGTGATTCTGAAGAAGCTCCACAAACTGGACTACAAGTCTCTGCCTCATCCAGCTTACTCAAAAGACCTCTCTCCCGCTGACTATCACATTTTCAAGCATCTCAACAACTTCCCGCAAGAGAACATATTCCACAACCAAGCAGCAACTCAAAACACCTTTGAATAATTCATCAGCTCCAGGACTCCAGAATTCTACGTTACTGGAATAAATAGACTTGTTTCTTTTTGGCAAAAATGTGTAGATTCTAATGGTTCTTATTTCAATTAATACATTTTATTCTAGGCTGAGATATACTGCTTTAAAGTTGATGGTTAAAACCAGAAATTATTTTTGCACCAACTTAATAGTTTTCAGGCTGAAATCAGCTCCTGTGCTGGTGATGCAGAGTGGAGCCTTGAGGCAGTCTTTCTTCATCCACCATTGCTTCTGCAAGTGCACACATGGGGTTGCGCAGGGAAGCCAGTCGCAGTCAACCCAGGAGAGAGGTCACAGCCTGCTAGAGGGGTGATTGTGGTGGTCACGGTCAGAATGAGGAGGATAAACAGAGGGTAACCTGCTTTTAGTTGCATGGCCACTGGTTTTCATGCTTGGCACTTTCCATATATGAGGAGACTGGTAGCATGAGAAAGTTTAAACAAGTAACGTGTACATCGTATGTGTGCTGAGCTTCTAATCTTATTTTGTTTCATTTTCCAGAAAAAACCTCTCCCTTCTTTTTCCATTATGATATATGTGTAGGACTTGGCATGACTTCCTCTAAATGCTTGGGCTACTTTAGGAGTTTCTATGTAGGAAAACACGTGTAAAACTTCTAAACAGAGTCAGAGAAGAAATAATAGAGGGTTCTGCTTTGAATTTCCTGAATTATCTCCAGGGGAGGTGAATAAAAAACACTGGTTCCATTTTGGAGGAACGTTTCAACATCAGAGCTGTCAAACCAACAAGAATTCAGGAGGTCGTCTTTTCCTTTATCAACTAAAAGTCTGGCACTCTCCTCTCTGACATCACTAAATTTGTTTCATTGGTTCTGTTAATTTAGTTGAGCAATTACACAGTGCAGGCAAGGAATGGAGGCAATTTTTAGTGAAATTAATTATTCGTTGAAAAAGCTAAAATTTCATCTGGTGCATCAATTATGAAGCCAAATGCAAAATTGCAGGAGTAAATCATCATTTAAACTGAGGCATCTGGGTGGGCAAGTTGGAGAATGGTATTTTAATTTCTACTCTCTGAGCTCCTTTTTAGGGGCGGCATTAATCAGAAAGGCAATACTGTATGCAGAAATGAAGGCACTCACTATTTTGTCAGTAATCCTGAATATAATTTTAAAATAGTGATATGGAATAAAAGAAGTCTCAAGGGAGTGAATAGAGAGTAGAGGTTGAAATGGCAATTCATAATTACTGTGGAAATTATGAAAGGGACCTGAAACTCTTCCAGGTGATACCTAAAGGCTCATCTACCAAGCGAACACTCTGAGCACTCTCCTTTCCACTTGGGATAGACTTGCAGCTGTACAGATGAGCCCTGTATGTGGTCTGTCACCTAAATTTAAAGCAAATTTAAATTTCTGCAGCTGGAGTCTGCACATGACATCTGAAGCCAGAGGAGTGGAAAAATCCAATTATCCTTCTTGGCAGGGCTTTGTCCAACAGCTAGGGAGATGCTCAGTTTTTTCTCCAGACATAGGCTGGATTTTTTTTTTTGTTGGTTTTATGTTTTAGTGAGAAGAGAAACAAAGATGGGATTTCAAGCCAGCCATTGTGCTCTCTGTGCAGTTGTCACTTGGCAGCATCCTCACCTCCTCCCGGTGTCTTATGAGCACTAAGTACAGGAGGCATACTGCAGGCTGAACAATCGTAATGCGGCTGATGCTGTTCTTGACTTTGCATCCAGACCTCTGAGCTGCCTTGCTGTGGGCTGCTGGAGTTGAGCGGAAAGAATGAAAGGTTCAGAGGGTCGCGTCCATGTCTTGGGGATTAGCTAGGGACTTCTGGTTTGCCTTTTTAAAGAAGAGTGAGCTGCCCTGTTTGCACCAGGCTGCAACCCTACCTCCCCCTTGAAGGCAGGATAACGTACCTTTCGAGTCAAGCCACCGTAAGTCATTCATCAAAAACAGCGTAAGCACCGGCTTAGGCGAGGAGAGGGAAATGCATTGTCCTCTTGCTCTTGTGCATAAATTTTCTTAGAAGAAACTACCTGACAGGCATTTCGAGAGGGTGTCCAGGAAAGAGCAGCAAGTGGGTGCCAGTGCAGGATTCTGCACATTGCTTCCCGCCAGTCAGTGGGGCTTGCAGGAGCTTTTCTCTTTCCCTGCTCTGCACTGAAGGCTGCACAGGTCAGTATTTACAGACAGAGCCCAGGAGTTCTTCCTCCTATAGACCCCCACATTCGACTCAGCTGAAGGGATGTGCATTTGGAGAGGAAGAACAGAGGAACTGGAATCAAAAAGACGTTTCAGCTCAGTCACAGATTTGCAGTCAAATTTATCTTTTGATTTGAAAAAAAAAGTTGGTAATATTTTTACTACTTCTACCTTCAAATTTTAGCTTTAAAAATTAATCTTTTTGCCTTGCTGAAAAGCATGAAAATTGAAATATTTTTCACATTGAAATATGTTCTTCCAAATGTTTTCCTACTAGTTCTGTTGCTTAAACTGCAGCAGGATCCTGCAAACACCTGCAGCCTCGCTGGCTTACAGGTGGTACCACTACCTTAAAAAACAACCATAATTTGAACTGTTAGCAGAGTCCAGGGCTTCAGACACCAAAATTAAGTTGTTTTCTTTGGCCTGTGTGGATCAACAGTATTAAATGACAAAGCCAAAGCCTTTAGATGTTTCTGTGACACAAATAATAGCAACATGAGAGAAAGTCAAAGAGGTGAGGGCAGAAAATACTCTTCCAAACACACTTCTTTTTCTCACTTTTCTAATTTCTTGACCAACTCTTTCACTGTATTTTAAATGCTTTTACCACTTCCACTTGAAGCAGTAAAGACCAAAATTTTTTACTGAAAGAAATATGCGGCATACCTTTTTTTTTAAAACTAAACATCAGAAAAGTACTTTGTTCCTTCTCTCTTAACAAAAATACATCTAATTCTGAAACTTTTGTGTAGAAAAAAGTGTGTGCGATTGATTTGTACTTTGAGATACCGCTGGGGAAAAGGCGCTTTGAGATATCAAATGGGTAAGAGCCTTTATGTAACTGAGGCCTTTTTGGAGTGAAGGGAGGAAAAGACGCTCTGTGTTTCTTTAGTGCCAGCAGAGCAAAGACGGACAAGAGCAACCACAGATACTGAAGCAATGAACCAGCTTGCTTGGGGTGGGGGCTCCAGTACTGGAAGCAGGTTGTGAATTGGAGGGGCACATGAGGTCAAGAGAAAGCTCAGGTGTGTTCTTCCAGCTTTTGACGTGCACCATCAAGCTTGCAAGCAAATGGGCAGGAGCCAGAGAAGCTAGCCAAGGAGTAAATAAGGGGTAGAGAGTAACTAAATAAAGTACTGAAGAAGGAATGATGGAAGAAAAGTGATGGCAGTCAGGTGAAGTGCTCAGTGACTGGGAAAACTGAAACATTGCACCCACTTTTAAAAAGGGTTCAGAGGAGGACCCTGGGAACTACTGACCTGTTAGCCTCACGTCTGTGCCAGGGAAGATCATGGAACAGATCCTCCTACAAGCCATGCTAAGGCATGTGGAGGACAGAGAGGTGATTAAAGACAGCCAGCACGGCTTCATCACGGGCACGTCCTGTCTGAACAACTTAGTGGCCTTCTATGATGAAGTGACTACATCAGTGAAGAAGGGAAGAGCTTTGGAAGGCATCTGTGGGTTTCTGCAAAGCCTTTAATGTGGTCCCCTACATCATCCTTCTCCCACAATTAGAGACATGAGGATTTGATGGGTCAGCTGTTTAGTGGATCAAGAATTGGTTGAATGGTCACATCCAGAGGCTAGTGGACAACAGCCTGATATCCAGATGGAGACTGATGACAAGCAGTGTCCCTCAGGGATCTGTACCGGGACCAGTATTTTTTAATATCTTCACCAATGACAGAGACAGTGGGATTGAGTGCACCCTTAGCAAGTTTGCAGATGACACCAAGCTGAGTGATGCAGTTGACATACTTGAGGGAAAGAATGCCATCCAGAGGAACCTGGACAAGCTTGAGAAGTGGGTCTCTGAGAACCTCATGAGGTTGAACAAGGCAAATTGCTAGGTCCTGCACATGGGTTAGGGCAATCCTCAGTAACAATACAAGCTGGGGGAAGAATGGATTGAGAACAGCCCTGCCAAGGACTTGGGGGTTCTGGTGGATGAGAATCTCAACATGAGCTGGCAATGTGCTCCTGCAGCCCAGAGAGCTAACCATACCCTGAGCTGCATCAAAAGAAGTGTGGCCAGCAGGGCGAGGGCAGTGATTCTGTCCCTCAACTGTGTTTTCATGAGACATCATCTGCAGTACTGTGTTCAGTTCTGGAGTCCTCCACACGGGGAAGACATGGACCTGTTAGAGTGAGGACCACAAAAATGATAAGAGGGCTGGAGAACCTCTGCTACTAGGACAGGCTGAAATAGTTGGGATTGTTCATCCTGGAGAACAGAATGCCTGAGGAAGACCTTAGTGTAGCATGTCAGTACTTAAAGGGGGCTCACAGGAAAGATGGGGGCAGTTTTTTTTAGCAGGGCCTGTTGCAATAGGGTAAGGGGTAATGGTTTTAAACTAGAAGAGGTTAACATTAGACTAGATATAAGGAAGAGATTTTTTAGAATGAGGGAGGTGAAACACAGGAATAGGTCACCTAGAGAGGTGTCATATGCCCCATCTTTGTAAACATTCAAGGCCAGGTTGGACCAAGCTGGATCAGCAACCTGACCTTGTTGAAGATGTCCCTGCTTACTGCAGATGGGTTGGACTAGATGATCTTCATAGTCCCTTCCAACCCAAACCATTCTATGATTCTAAGAAAAAAACAAACTGGAGTGGAGAGGTCAGAGGAAAATAGCAAAAAAGAAAGCCCAGAGCCTAGTTGTAGTTCTAGCAAGTACTTTGTCTGGACTGTATTTAAATACCTTTCAGTATGTGTGAGCCATGCTTTAATCAGCCTCTCCTCCTCAAGGTTAATGTCATCAAGGAGAAAAACAAAATAGGAATTTGTAAACATGTGTCAGTCTGGAGGTTCTTAATGCAACTTACACGTTAAAAATATAAAACGTGTTTGCTTTTGGTTTTCAGTAGGGATTAGTATTGCCATTTCCAGAATGGTGGTGGGTAATATGTATTTTCCTTAGAATGAGAATAAAAATCTTAATCTTAGGTTTAATTAAAATGATATAGCTGTTTAATGTTAATGCAAGGCATCTCTATCCAAAGCACGAACATCTTATCTCTGTTGTTTTATGTGCCAGAGCAAAGGGATGAAGTATTTCAGAAATGTGAGGGGTCCAGAAGTGCTCAGGCTCTGCCAGAAATGTGGTCTGGAGGCCACTGACAGACGTGGTGTGAGGGAACAGAAGGTGAACGCAAGGGGTGTACAATGACAGAGAGCAAAGCAAGTTGGCAAGACCCTTCTTGGTGCTTATACCCTGTGCATCTGCCTGAGATGGACAATTTCACAGTCACAGCAGCATCTCAGCTGAACTCCTTGCCCCCACAAAGGCAAAGCAAAGCAAGGCTTGGTGTTTGGAGGAACTGGCTCTGCAGGTCATTTCAACCTGACAGCTGCCAGGTCTGTGCATCCATCCACCCAGATGCCACCGCTGCTAAGATCCTCAAGGATGGGGCTCATGTGGTATTTAGAGAGCAGTGTATCGCCTTTCCTCAGAGCTCGCTCTGGCAAGGCACAGGAGGTGATCTAGCAGAGGAATTTCAGCCTCCAAGGCCTGTCTGCCCTGTGGGGGTATTTCTGTTTGGATGAACTGGCATACAGAAGGGTAATATTAACTTTTGGCATATAAGCATACATGTTTAGACGTTGCAAGAAAACTAAGGTTGGAAGGGGCCTCTGGAGATCATCTGGTCCAACCTCCATCCATAAGGCTGTTGCCCACCATCCCTGCAGCTATCAAAGGCTCTTGTATGAGGTCTTCAAAACAGTAGTTGTCAGTGCAGTAACTGCATTGTTATTATTTCATTATGTATAAAAGCAAGGATGACAATAAAAACTGAGAATAAGACAAAATTACATCAGAGCTCTTAGCTCTAATTCCCCAGCAACATTTGAGTTAAACCAGAACTTTGAGTCTCTAATGTTACCCACTGATATGTTAGGATTTGCATCTCATCTTTTGGTTAAGTATTCGTAATATGTGATGCATTCAAAATTAGCTACGTGGTCAGAAAACACACAGCCTTCTTGAATTAGACAGCGCTTGTTCACACAGTATTGCAGGCTTTATTTTCCAAATAGTGAAAAGGATATGGAAAAATGCTATTTTTTGGTGAACATAGTGAAAGCATAATTGCAGAAACTTGCACCATTAATAATATGATTAATTTTGAAAAAAAAACGAGGGTGAAACAATTTTTAAGACAGGAAACATGAGACGACAGATAACCGGTACTGTCCATAGCATACAATGCAAGAAGAACAAGAAAATACTAATAAGGAAGTCTTGCAGAAACTTGTTTCAACATAACCCTGTTTGTATACACATATATTCACACAACCTTTTCCAAGATAACAAACTGGAGGGCTGTCATTAGGTGGGCTCCCTCATTCATTACTGTTAATTAGATATGGATCCCCCAGAAGGTGGCGCGGGGTGATGAACGAGGCCCCTGACACATTACACATTACACATTAGCATTTTCTCAATACATCCGATACATCACGGCCCTCCGCTTCCTAAAGGAATATTTTAAATAAAATATTAGCAGCCTTCTGCGGGGGCTTTGGGGGGTGAAAAGAAGGAGGTTTCCTGCCCCTCACCCTGGCCTCTGGGCTGAAAGCGGAGCAGACAGTGGCTGAGATGCCCTGCTGCTCCCCAAAAAACCCAGCCAAACCCACCCCTCTGCCACCGCAGATGGAAAGAGGACGATAGATGTTTGAAAGACGGGTGGATGAGGTGCTGAGGGCCATGGTTTAGTGATTGATGGGAATGGTTGGACTCGATGATCCAGTGGGTCCTTTCTAACCTGGTGATTCTAAGATTCAGGTGTTTGCTGTGTAGTACAAGCTTTGTTGCTGATACAGGAAATGTTTCGGGAAGATTTTATGGTTTGTATTCCATTGTTTGTCATGAATCCTATTAATCTGACAGGGATGCTGATACATAACAAAGGATGTCATGTATCAGCCTTTGTGTGCAGAGCAGCAGGGCTGTGTGGGATACAGGGATGAATAATGTCACACGGTTTCATGTAGATGTTAGTGTGGTGAGGAGATGGAGCCTGACCACTGGAGCAGAAGATGGCTCAGCACAGCACGGTGCTGAAAGCAGAAAAAAGCCTCAGGAAAAAAAACCCAAAACTCAGCAACAACCAGATGTAATTCAGATGAGCTAAGTGCAGACCTGTGTGCCCTTCCAGCAGCTAATTCACCACAGAGGCTAATGAGAGCCACCCGCTTGCCTGTTGCGCTACTCAGAACTGCTGCAGCAGGACTGACCATGCAACCACCTAAATCCCTAATACAGCCTCTGCATTACATGCTTTGATAGCCCCAAGGACAGCACATCAGTCCCTTCCCCTTCTGCACAGCAATGTTCTCTCAACAGGAGAAATGTTGGGGGTGGGAGGGGGGAAAGATAATCGCACTCTAAAGGGAGCACAAACTACTCCCTGGGGAGCAGAAAGCATGGGACAGGAATATGCAGAGGTGGAAAGGGCTGCAGCCCTGCTTCCACATATTCTCTCTTCCCTGGCCAACACCTCTATCCCAGTATTTTGCTCCCTGAGAAAGCAAGTAGCTTGAGATGTAAATTAAAGTTTTCATACCTAATAGCACATAGTAGCTCACCATGTGGCAAGAAGAAGGTAGCCTTGGATTTGGGTAGCCAGACGTTTAATGTAGCACTGTAGTAAGCATTATAGTGTATCAGCAGGTAGCTCTGACTTATGTGTGACATAACCAGTTCTGGGTTCTTCCCGGAGCGATATCTGCATCTAAAAATAAACATGGCGCAGTTTGTGTTTTTGGCAAGGTGGCACAAATACTTTTCAAATTACTCTGTTCACTAGAAAACAATTGGGCTTCGTCCCTGATGAGCGCCGACACCTGCTGCCTTCTAAAGTTTATTTGCAGCGTGAATCATCAGCGGGGCCTTGAAGTGCCATCAGTCCATGTTAGGCTCTGGAGACCTGGAACGCACAATGACCTGGCCTTTTATGGACTCCACCTGGAACCCCCATCTTCTGCTGTAGCATCCGAATCTTTGTTTTGTTCTCCACCCTACATCCATTCCATGGGAAGGGGTACAGCCTGCATGCTCAAACAATCACATGCACGTCGCTGTGGTTGCAGTTTCTGTTCACTCAAGGGCAGTGAGTGCTTCAGACAGCGTGCTCTGTCTAGGTGCTGAGGACCTAGCTTTTCAGCTTGTCATCTCGCTGTACAGAAGCCAGACACCAAGCAATCTTTGCCACCCTGCAATCTGTAAAGGAAATGAATGAAATGTGATCACATCCATGATCTAAAAGAGCAGTGAAAGGTTATTCCTGTACAAAGACATATAAGCTTTTTCTCATAAAAAAAAAAAGTGGTGAAAGCTGGTGTGTCCTGTTATATTCAGAAGACTTGAGTCTGTTATGTGATCAAACTCAAACTTCGAGTGGCTTTGCAGCCTGAATCTTGCATTTAATTCTTTCTGCATGCATTTCACCATATTAAAAAAAATATTTACAACATAGAGCTATAAGGATCATAAATATCTTTACTTCAGAGCTGTAGAAACTCAGTACTACTAAATGCCCTTGGATGTGAACAACACTGCACAGTAGGCACCAAATGGTGTTATAATAGCATTCACTCAGCTAGGCTGGCCTGTTGAATAAGGGGCAGGTTAGGAAATACAGTGGTACTGCAGGTTCCTTAGGAAAAGGGAGTGGAGAGCTAGAAGGTCTCATCCTGCAGTGCCTTGCGCAGAGCGGGCATGTTCTGTGTGTCCTTGCGTATGTCTCATTGTGCACGCTGTTCCCATGTCCAAAGCTGAAGCCACTCAAATAGCTCCCCGAGAGCTGTACATGCACCCTGCACTCCTGTACTAAGACAGCTGCAACTTGTCTCTCGTCCCCTTTGCCACCTACGGCAGTGAGGCATGGCCGGCAGGGGTTTAAGTCTCCTTAAAATTCCCAAACGTCCTCTGCCTTGAATGAACATGACCCATCTAGACCTCAGTAAGACGTCTACCACCCCTGTTCCTCTTGCACATGGCATTTCAACATGATTGACTTAAACCCTGAGGGCCTTAAACCTGCTTTTCCTGACATGGATTAGTGCTGCTAAAATATGGGCACAGCAGATGTCCCTACTGTCCCACAGGTGCCAATCTGCCCCACTGGTGCCCCTAAGTGCATCTCCCTCGTTGCCATTTAACAAGGAACTCTGCAAGGGCACCTGTTCTGCTTAAAACAGCTGAGATGCTTAATTTCAGAGGTCTGGTAACTCGCCAATTGCTCATCTAATGCGCAGAGATACTGCATGAGCTTAATGCATGGCCATTCAAGTTTATAACCTGTAATAGATGTGGATAAAATGGAACAGTGTTGTGGTTTGAGCGTAAATGGTATGGAATAAGGAATGGAATGTTGTGGTTTGAGCTACAGTAGTTTTCTAACTTCAGCTAAGTCTTGTCTAAGTACCTTCATTTTCTGAAAGTTAACTGCATGATTTTCAGTCAGTGTTTGTCACTAGAAGCGATAACGTGAGGCCTTGGTATGCAGAAAGGCCATTCCTTATACTTACTCCTACAGTAACCAAGGGCATCCTTGAGATAGTGGAGTGCCGTAAGTCAAAGATGAAGAAGGGTCATACCTGCAGGGAGGGGCAGACAACACAGGTGACCCCAAAACGACCAACAGAGTATTCCATCTCATAGACGCCATACTCAATATAAATTTGAGAGATCGCAAAGGTCTCTCTCTCTTCTTTGCTGGCTGATGTCCAGTGAGGACCTTATCCATTTGTTTGCCCTTCATCCCAGATCTGTGTGTTCTTGAATCCTGTTCCTGAGCCCAGCTTCCTCCTAGACTCCTTTCTCTTGTGGCTGCTTTGCAGCATTTGTGGTGACATACAGTCATCAGGGGGTAGAAGTGCCAGTTCATATTTTTGTATTATTATCATTGTTATTATTATTATTATTATTATTATTATCTTCATTAAAGCTGTTTTAGGTTAGTTTCCAACCTGCAAGTCTTTTCCTCTCATTGCTCTTTCTCTTGGTGGGGGGCAGGCAGGAATTGTGAGCACAACTGCTTGGTTTTAGCTGCCAAAATTGGCTGGGCTAGGGCTGGACTGTGACAAACAGAAAATCCTCTGTGGTGTTTCGCAAAATGCCAAATCTGCATTTCAGGCATCACAAAACTCAGTGCTATTTGAAACCAGGATTTCATTTGGGTGCCTTTAGTTTGGCAGTAAACCTCTTCTCCAAGTCTATTCCTGACCTGGGTTCTAGGAGGTGTTTCAAATTAGATCTTGAAATTCTGAAATTTGGTATGTTGTCCTAGCTTGCCTTCAAGTGCGGGAGGTGAATTTTATCAGGATACTGCTAAGTTAGCTACTTCTAGCTCAAGGCTCTGTGAATGTCTAACGAAGGTCAGAATATTCTCCCTGATGGTTATCTGTGCTGCTCGTCAGATGTAATAAGAGATCAGCACAGTCTCTGTGCTGCTCCACATGCTAAACTGAGAGCGGGGAAGCCATTGTACCAGGTATGTCCTCCCATCTGGCAGCTCTGAGAGCGTGTTCTCTATGGAGAGCTCACTTTCCATATAGAAAGGTCACATGAACTTCACACTTACTAGATTTTATTAGCCAGTTTCTGACATCCTTCCTCAGGGCTCTAGCACACAGCTAGCTTGAGCTCTTCATCCTTCATTAGCAGTGATAATGACGTTCATTTTCACTCTTTGCTCTCAGTCACTACAAAAAAGCCTCGACACTGTAGATGGCTAATGACTGCTCAGCCTGCACCACTTCAAACATCGTGCATACACTTATCCCGTGGATTAAATAAATCTGGAACTACTTAGTGCTTAGACAGATCACCCTGAAGGTTAGGCAAACGTCTTTAGCACCTGTAGGTGCTAAACAGGACTGGATAAAATAAACCCAGCTTCAAAGATAAAACCAATAATTCTGCTTTTATACTGACTTAGCTGAAAGCAGCTTTGGGAGCGTTTTGCAGTCAGACACTCATCAAAATGTGCCTTATTTTGAAAAGACTACTTTGTATTTGTACTTACTGTGTGTTTAAGCAAAACCCCACAGCTGCATTGTGACTGTGCCATGATAGCAGTAGGATTAGCCTTGTGTTTTGGGGTGTGAGTTATTTTTCAGTGCCAACTTTTATTAAAAAATTAATAGTGCTTTAATAGTGGAATTTAAGAGCGACCAAAGGAGGCTCCAAACCAGTGTATCTAGCCATGCTGTTTTGAAAAAGGTGAAGAATTTTGAATTTTAAATGCTTGGGATTGGCAACAAAATTAACTCCTAATCTAGTGCCAAGAATTTAACAGGTACCTTGTCTGAGGTGTTGCTGTGAATTACTGACAGCATCACGACGTTTGGCTTGCTTTTTCCACATTTCCATGTTCCATGTTTTAAAACGATATTGATCAAAGACGGAAGCAGTCCACAACTGTCAGACCAGAACAGCAATTAGTATAATGACTAGTGGATCCTTTAACAAACCTCAACAATTCAGGGGTTTTATTCTTGAGTCTCTGCCTTACAGTTTTTCCTAATGCTCCAACTTCTCTAATGGAAATTTTTGCAAGTAACCATTGAAGTACATGGCTGCATGGAAAACATCTGTTGATCTTTATACATCCTTGTCTTAGCACTTATGTCAGCATTAATGTGACAGTGTCTGTGGAAGATAACAGGTTCTTAAGGCACGAAATTTCAGATGCCTCACTTCACCTTGCTGTCTTCTACTGAGCTGTATTTTACTCCTGTCCAGATGACAAGGGACGATGAGAATTATTAGTATGGCACACTACACCTAAAACTAGGCTGACGGGAGCTGTGAAAATGCTGCCTGATCAATACAAATCCAGCCTGATACGTTGCTCTTTCTTTAGAAATTTAAAATCCAATTCTGCTTTGGGGACATCAGATAATGTCCAGCTGGGAGGAAATCGCCATCTTCTGCCTGGTGAAAAGCTGGAGCAATGCTGCAGGTTGTTCAGCAGCTGGAATGAGCCTCTGATTCTGTTCTCATGACGGTGTAAATCTGGAGATATGCTGTAAAGCCAGCAGGCCAGCTGCTCCTCTGGTCAAAATGGGAGAAGGTTCACCTTGTACTGACGTCAGGGGCACCCGATGAATGGGAAGTGCCCAGTTTCTTTTCTCTAGTTTTGCAAATAAAAAAAAAAATCAGACAACATCTTTTTAAAAGGATTTTGCCTTCTTTCTCTGTGTTTTACTACTATGTACACAATCAATCTCATGCTATCATCTGGTAAGCACAAAATAAAAAGCTGTTCCCTGAATTTTTAGTGTTTTCCTTTTTGAAGTGCTCTTTTAACACAGGTGCGTTTTTAATATGTTCTTACTAAGTATTTGTTTCCTATTTATAGTACTTAAATTTATAGAGATGATATCCGAAAATAAAACCTGTGCAGAATGAAGTAGAAGACAAACAAGTCATCTCTTGCACCAGTGCACTGGGACAGTATTGAATTTTCAGCTCTCTCCAATCATTTCCTGAGTAACAAAGCTTTCGAAGCAAAATGATTTGTTAAGAAGAATATAATGAACTTCCTCCACATTCATGTCTAGAGACATCTCTGCAAAAGCATGGTGTGACTTGCCTTCAGAGGACATTAATGCATGTGGGGGTGAGAGGGCTTTTGTACGTGTATCTATGTCTTGTCGATTTGGCTTTTGTGCCAACTTCAAAGCCATCTGCTCTGGGGTAGAAAAGCCTGGCTAACAGACGAAGGCAGCTGCCATGGAAGTTTTTGCATGCTGATCTCTCAGCTACTTCTCCCGTAACCTTGGATGACCATCTTTTCTAGGTAAGGAGAGAGAACATGAACCTCTAGGTTAGGATCTGAGAAATCGTGCCTTTCCCCTCAACATTCGTGATTAGTTATATTGCTCCTGGTAAGCCACAGACTAAATAGTGCAATTTGAGAGCTTGGTCACGTACATTACAGATTGGCATTGATTTGCTCAGTTCGACCTATGGGCTATTCTGTCTCTGTTGCTGCACAGCTCTTCTTAGGCTGCCATCAGACCCCCATAACTGCTTTTTGCTATATCTGATCACTGAAAACAACTGCACAGACCAAACAGGATATGTCTTAAGCAGGGCTTTAGCGTCAAGTGGTGCTTGGCTTTAGCACACCCTCACTTAAAGCTCACTTTAAGTGCTCACCCTCTTCAACATATTCACAGGAGGAGATCTGGAGATTTTAGCTGAGAGCAGTGATTTGTCCAAAAAAGATCAGCGTGTGCTTCTTTTTATCAGCCAGTCATTCCTCTGTGTTCTCTGCCTGCTTTATATTCACTTCATATGACTTATTGATGGAAAGTCAACTGGCTTGGACTGCTGGCATACCAGAATAAGACCTTCGCAGACTCATCATTTTCCAGCACGGAGATGAACATGCACTTTTGAATACATTTGAACCAGAGCTCAGGAGTTCATTCAAGCTAAATATATCATTGCTGTGCTGTTGGAGGTGCCAGACACCAAGCTTGTATATGACTACTTTTTTTCTGTACACTTGAATGACTTGACACCTTTCACAAAACCAGGTCAAAGCACAAACTGGTTTTGTCCTGCTTTCCCTTTAGGTACACAGGCTCTGTGAGACCACTGATCCCAGTTAAAATGGAGGTACCTGTCTGGCTGATCTTTTTACTGAAGCCTAGCAGTAGATTTCTGGTACATCATGTACCTCTCAGAGTCCCTAAAAAAAGACTCTGTGCAGCAGTCCCTCTGGAAATCCCATTTACTGCTTTTCCTTGTAAATGGGAATCAAGGCAATTATAGAATCACAGAATCATAGAATAACCAGGTTGGAAGAGACCCACCGGATCATCAAGTCCAACCATTCCTATCAATCACTAAACCATGTCCCTCAGCACCTTGTCCACCTATCCCTTAAACACCTCCAGGGAAGGTGACTCAACCACCTCCCTGGGCAGCCTCTGCCAGTGCCCAATGACCCTTTCTGTGAAAAATTTTTTCCTAATGTCCAGCCTAAATCTCCCCTGGTGGAGCTTGAGGTCATTCCCTCTTGTCCTGTCCCCTGTCACTTGGGAGAAGAGGCCAGCTCCCCCCTCTCCACAACCTCCTTTCAGGTAGTTATAGAGAGCAATGAGGTCTCCTCTCAGCCTCCTCTTCTCCAGGCTAAACACCCCCAGCTCTCTCAGCCGCTCCTCATAAGGCCTGTTCTCCGGCCCCTTCACCAGCTTCGTTGCTCTTCTCTGGACTCGCTCCAGAGCCTCAACATCCTTCTTGTGGTGAGGGGCCCAGAACTGAACACAGGATTCGAGGTGCGGTCTCACCAGTGCCAAGTACAGAGGGAGAAAAACCTCCCTGGACCTGCTGGTCACGCCGTTTGGGATACAAGCCAAGATGCCATTGGCCTTCTCGGCCACCTGGGCACACTGCTGGCTCACGTTCAGTTGGCCAGATGGGCAAGTTCATGCTACGTGCCTTTATGCATCAGTGACACATCTTAAGTAAGAAGCTAATTACCATAGGCTAATGACAAAGCAATTGGGACTGCAGGTGGGTTGAATTCCCACTTTGCTGGCTATATAAGGAGCCTGCACTCCCAGTCTGAGGGGCTCAAACAAGTTCCTTGTGCAAAGTGGGATGAATTCCAGATCAGTGTACACCAACATTTGGCCAGGCAAGCATTTAAATGAAGGATTCTCCCTGGAGTCTTTTCTGCCTTAAAAATTAGTCTGGTAGATTTCTAAGAGCACATTGCCTGCTTGTTTTGTGTCAGATTATTTTGGATTTAGGTGGTCAGACAGGTTGCTGTTGGTTTTGTTTTCTGTCCTTTAAAGTTTGGAGAAGAGTCTTATCCTAGAAGCATTTTCTCCCATCTATGTCCAGTCCTGGTTGGGTCAGGAAACAGGAATGGAAATATGTAAAGTAATTGTAAAGGAGTAGAACTCAGATAAAGTTTCAGTGTTTCAATGTTCTAAAGCATAGAGCAGTAGGTGGGAAGTAGCTTTTGTGAAAAAATCTAGTCTCTCTTCTTTTTTTTTTGTTGTTTTTTTTTTCTCTTTCACATTACAAATGCTAAACCAAACAAACTCTATCTGACAAGGATCGTGTTCCCAGGTTTGGCCCTTGAGGGTCTTTGCTGTTGCAGAGGAGCCTGTGACATGGTGACAAGACAAAGGGTTACCTAAAGGCAAGATATCCCAGCCTAACTTAACCTCTTGGCTTCTGCAGCTGAACCAGTGGCCAGCATCCCGGCTAGCCAATTTAAGGCTAGCACAAGCATCTCTGTGCTACCTGCTACCCTGCAGCCACCAGTTAGTAGAGTTGTTACCTGTGTCACCGCGTAGCAATCCTTCGTGCTATCTAGGTTTGCACTAATAGTATCAGAAACAAAACAATTACTAGAATGTGGCCAAATCAAACTCCCAGCTGGTTACTTATTTACTGAACACATCAGATCTGAATGTTAATTTGTGTTAAATTCAGCAAACAGTTTAAGCTGGAAGAAGAGGAGGGGAAAGAGTTGTTATTGTTTAAGTTTTCTGAAACAGAGGGGCTTTTTGTTTTGTTTTCTCAGTCTCAATTCATGGGGAGGGAGTCTGGAAACCATTCCCAGAGAAGAGGAAAAAGTCTTACCCTCTGATTTTTCTCAACCTAAAGTCTTACCCAAAGCATAAAATGATCCATGCTCAGCTGCACGATTCCCCAGCTGCTGTGTGCCAGTGGTGGAGGCAGGATAGGAAGCCACCCAGCAACTGCAAGAGCCTGTGAGCAGATGAGGCTCATTTGGAGGAAAGATGTTGCCCGATGGGGTTGGTTTGGCCAGGGCTGAGGGAAGGGAAATACTCTGCAGCATCCAACTGGGCTGGACAGGGAGCCCATCACCCTCTTTGCTGATGAGCTGTGTGCAAATGTGCTCTGGCCAGAAAGTGGACAAATACACCACCATTTTGGCAGAGTGATCTCCACAGCAGGCAGTATTTACCTCAAACTCACCCTGCCTCATTACTGGGTTAAGCAATTTATTAATTGAGAACCTCTGTGAAGGCAACACTGGAGGACGAGGTTGGCACATGCTGCAGAGGGAAGGATTCGCAGTAGAGAGTCACAGGAGATGTGGTCAGTGTCTGCTTGGCCCAGGGATCGAAATCGCAGGGATTTCAGAGAGCTCATCACTCCCTGGGAAGCGCTCAACACCTCGCAGGACCAGGCCTTTGGGCTTGGTGCAGAGAGCCCTACTAAACCCCATGCTCCAGGGCACTGAAACACCACCTGGGTTTTCAAAATACTGTGTTAAAGCGAGAGAGTAGATGCAGTCAGAGAACCTTGGACTGTTTAAGGGAAAGAGAATAGACAATTTTTATGCTTAAAATACTCCTATATTTCATAAAACACTGTTGATTAAAGGAATAATGAGAAAAATGGGTGTTATAAGCAAAAACCTAGCATAGTTACAGATAGATATTGCATGTTTTACAATATAGCGTGTTCTATAGCATATCTATATTATTGATACTTGTCTTTTACGTAACCATACATAAATATTGTATGTTTTGAGGCTGAAGCTTGAAACTGCAATTTAATGAAAACTGCACTATGCTTCAGCATGACAAGAACCACCCAGTTGATGAAAGATGAATCTAGGGGTCTGCAGTCTTGTAGAGAATTAATTACCCCTTGCACAAGGATTAGAACAAAGTAAAGAAAAACAACCCAAACCAGACCAGGTGTTGACACTGCTTTTTGAAGAAACAGAACTAAGAGAAGAGAGATTTTTATGTTGCAAATGAAAAAGTATTTTTGCTGCGGTTAGATACACAAGTGCCTGTTCTTAGAGTGCATGGGTAAGGTTGTGCAGGCTGTGCATATCAAGCGTTCATTTCATAGAATCATAGAATCATAGGATGGTTTGGGTTGGAAGGGACCTTAAAGATCATTCAGTTCCAACCCTCTGCCATGGGCAGGGACACCTCCCACTAGACCAGGCTGCAAAAGGCCCCATACAATTTGGCCTTGGACTCCTCCAGGGATGGAGCAGCCACAGCTTCAACCTGGGCCAGGGCCTCACCGCCCTCATGGTGAAGAAATTCTTCCTTATGTGCAGTCTAAATCTGCCCCTCTCCAATTTATAGCCATTACCCCCAGTCCTATCACTACAAGCCTTTGTGGACAGCCTCTCCCCAGCTCTCTTGTATGACCATAAGCTCTTCCAGACAGGTTTTCCTCCAGTACTACAACAGAGAAACATAGTTTTTCTAAGCTAGCCAGCAAGAAATGATGTTTCATATATATTTTTGCAAACTATAGACATAAAAATATGTATAACTTTCAAATACATATACCACAGAAAAATATGTAAAGCTTTTGGAAGATAAGGCTACAGAATAATGCTTCAATTACATAAATAAATCTTTCTTACCTCAGTTGTTCAGCTGAATGGGGGGGCTATTCTACAAGTAAAGATTTCTCATTTCAGTGGGATTTAGCAGGATCAAGGACAAAATTCAAAATTTAAAAAAAAAAGTATTCCAATTTAAATAAATCCCTCTCTCTAGTATTACTCAGCTTCAGCCAAGCTATCATTTTCCACCCTCATAAAACTGACATGTCATTAGCATTTTGGGATGGTCTCCTGATAAACCTGACCTTCACAATGGGTTTTACACCTGGAGTTAGAAATCTCATTCTTACTTTCCCCTGCAGTTGCCTCCTGTACTGGCTAAAGGAATCTGTTGGACTGGAGCTGGTTGGAGTTCATTATGTAGCCAGCTTCTCACCTGCAGTTCTTTAGTTTGCCAGCTAAGTGAGGCAGTGGAGAGACATATAGAAAAGTATATGACCTTAATTCCCAGCAGGTGCATTGCAGGCAGTTCATAATGGTGTTTATTGAGCTCCCTATATATAGAAACTCCAGCCCAAGAGAGGCTTCACTCCGAGGGCTGCCTGATCCTCCTTTTCATCACCAGGTGGTGGGAGGCACTTTAGCTGCCTTTTACTGTAAGCCTGGTGAGAAATACCCACAAGACGTTTGCTGCACGAACTTCAGCTCGGTGACCAAAGATAGACCCTGTGGAAGGGAGGTGCGCATAACGAACAAGGATCGCTTTTCACCTGGCCCTCTGTACATTATTTATTGAACACTGCAAGCAAATTAATCCCAATCTGGTGCCGGCTGCTCTCCAAAGTGTGGCAGTTTCATGGTACAGTCTCATGATAACAGATTCGCAGTTTGCTGCTTGAGTGTGCATACGTCTGCAGTAGCTCTTCTGCGTCAACAGATAGCTGCCAGAATTCAAATTCCCTCTGCAAAGCAGTTGGTTGCATAAAGTGGTGGTATTATTCAACATAAAATCTATCCCAGCTGTTTGCGTTTCTAATTCTAAAGTAAGTGAAAAACAATGATGCCACTTTATGTTTTCATGCGATGGCCTCTGGCCAGTTAAAAATAGATTATTTTATTTAAAATAGATAAAAATACAAAATATATTTCATAAAATATATTAATTAAATAATAAGCTAGGGAAAAATAATAAAATGTTAAATATAAATAATAAAACACATTTTAAAATATAATAAAATATTTTAAAATACTAGTTATATTCATATAACATCAAGAAATCATTCCTTCCTCTCCTATGTCCAAACACCCTGATCTATGAAGAAGACAGGTTTTTCAGCCTGAACCTTTCCGCTCGAGTCTACCTCTATAAATAATCAATTTTGTGTAATTCTAATGAATGGTCATAAATCACACCTCTTGTCCTGCCACCAGTTTGGCTGATAACACCTCAAGGAAAGGTCACGGTTTCAGGTTTTGTGGCAATCGTTTCCACAGTTCCAATGATCAGATACATCTGCAGTTCTCAGGTTACCTGATAATACTGTACAAAGAATCTGGTCACTGCAGAAAGTTCATTTCCACAAGCAGGCTCATGACAGGAGACTTGAGGAGACCCAGCAGCCTGGAAGAGGAGGTTCCATGGAAGAAGGATCTCAAGAGACCTAGGGGAAGGAGCAGCAAAGCAGAGATCAGTGTGTGTAACTTCAGTTCCTCGAGAAATTCTAGCATAACCATGATCTGTAGGCCCTTAAAAGATAACAAATAACAGCCAATGTGAGTTTGGTAGGATTTGTTCTTTATGAATCCCTCTAACTTCCTCCTAAAATGGGGCAATGGGCTTTGCAGAGAGGGCAGAAACGGTGTTTGGCTTTGGTACAGTATGATAACTTTTCTTTTACCCAGCTAGGGAAACACCGCACAGGTGAAATTATGAGGTGAGAAATGACTGCTTAGATCGCTCTTGAAGGTCAGCTACAAACACCGCAACGTTTGTATTGGCAGTGAACTTAAGTAAGTGGGTCAGCACGGTTGCATTTGTGCAGTGTTTTCATTAGTAACTGCAGGATGAATGGCAAACGTGCTCACAGTGAGGCCGGAGCTGAAGGACTCAGACACACCAGCGTCGAAAGGGCAGATACTCAGGGATGGACAGGCAGGAAACAAAGTCATTCCTCCCCTCTTCTCATCAGGGGTGAAGCTCCACCTCGCGTCCTGTAGCCCCTTCTTTGCTCTGCACGTACGCTAAAGGAAGTCTGAGAAGCAGCAATGGGAGCTCTAGCAAACGTATCCCACAGGTAAAGGTTAAGTGAATTAGGGTTGCCAGGCCTCGTGAAAAGATGGACATTGAAGGAAGCACACCGATCGCCCGTAGATATGCAAAAAGCTGCAGAGCACAGAATGGGAATCATCTCTTCTTCCATCCATGGCAGGAATAATGGCTTTAGAGCAAAGAGGAGTCAGACGAACCATAGGACCACCTTCTGACTGTATGTGGATAATCAGGTACTAGAGGTGGTGGCCTGCGGAAGCTGCAGAGCCTCTGCAAGCAGAAATTGGTCAGGACAGCTGGACAGGCACCCGTCAGGATGTTCAAGAAGGCAATAAAGTGTTTATAAATAGTCTTATTCAACATGTTCCCACAGTTTGCACGTGCTATTGCTGTCTTCATGTAATAGCCACCAGAATATTCGCTTGTGTCAATGACATTGTAGACACTGTCCAACCTGACATATGCAAAATTCAGCAAGTATTTAATTTATTCTGTCTGAGTAGCAGACTCCCCATATAAATACACTGACTCATATTTAGACTGTATTTGCAGCCCGACTGAGAAGTACCAAAGAAATCTAAGCTCGTTCTGGGATTACGTTCCTGCCTGTTTGTTTTGGCATCGGATTTTGGGGTCTGGAAGAGAAGGATGGGTAGCAGGGGGAGGTGTCTATTTTAAAAATATATGCATCTTCTGCAGACCTTGTAAGGCATCAGCAGGAGCTGTTACAACAAAGACCCAGGGAGGGAGGGGTTGTCATTTAACAAGCATTTCAGCCACCAATTCTCACAGGATCTCAGTTACACAGGAGTGCGCTGTGGAGTGTAAAGCAATGGCCAGAACATGATCCTGCCTCATCCTGGAAGGAAAAGTGGCCTCCTATTTGGAGGGCCACTCTAAAGCTCTTGAAACCTGCAAACTCAAGCACTCAGGTTGGGGTCTGGAAATCCACCCAGCTCCGGAGTTTCTTTCCTTCGAAAGGTCTGACTTTCACTAAAAGAGAGCAGTCTGCCAGGAAGGAGATCACATATGGTTTACATTTGCAGGCTGAACGTTTCAAAGAGCCCCTCAATCCCTCCAACAGGCTCAGGATAGAAAAGGAACGATCCTCTCAGCTGGCGTAGTCTTCTCTGTGTGAGAAGGGATTGACCCATTCAGGTGTTGGTTTTCACTTAGGACTCAGTACTTTGTCAGCCAGCCTCTCGCTAAATCCCAGTAGAGACACCATTTCAGTGCAAGCTACAAAATATCTCATTTTATTTCTACTTGGGTTTGTTAGAAAGTTTCCATACCAAAGTGCATGTGAGGGTATTGTATTTCCTTTCAATATATCTGGTACCACTTGGAGATTTATAATGTGTGCGGTGCTTTGTCATTTATTGCTAAACCACAAGCCCCTCTCTTCTCCCTTCCCGAAGTGGCTTTTGTTCCCTCCTTCTTGGGTACTAGTCCTGAGGACAAATTAGGGTGTTGCTTCCAATTTTCCTTTCTCCTTAACACGCACATCTAAACTTTACCAAGTATTTATTTTCTTTGATTTCAAAGATGATGTCTCCCACAAAGCTCACTTTGACAAAGTGTAATGTTATCAACAAAGTACTGAGAGAAAACCTGAATCCAGTAGTATTCAGACGCTATTCAAAAGAGACCCATCAGCCAAAATTAAAGCTTTTTCCTGTGATTGTACCATTTTTATCTCTGAACCGATAGCAAAACAAAGTTTTTTTTCTGTGTGCACAGAACGCAGCAGAATCCTTCTGCTGCTTCCTTGTATTCTGAGAAAGCCATCATTTCTTTCCATGTGAGAAACGTAACCTCTCCTGCAGGCCATCTTAGTTACTGGGCAAATAGTATTTTGATTTTCCTTCTGTATTGGCCGGATTTCATTAACTTCTTTGTGATTTTTATTCCTACATCAGTTTCTAAAAACACTGTAAGAATTAAAATGTGCAACACAGTATTAACATTTCTTATTGCTAATTAACAGAGTAATATTTTCCCTTTCCCTAGTCAGAGAAAGGTCAACTAAATCCTTACGCTCCTGCTATTCCTCCACCAGTTGTTCACTTTTCTGTCCATGTTTCAATTAAAAAAAAAAAAAAACTATGAGTTCTTATGCAGAATATAGTTACAATCTCCTTAACCTCAACCCTAGGGTCTTTATTTGGCTTTCAAGTACCACTTCTCAAATCTCTCTTAAATCTCACTTCCCTGCTACTCCCTTGAGTGATGTATTTTAAGGCGCATATATAATCCAGCCTACCTGAATTCTTCCCATCACCTTTACCTGTCTGATCTAATTTTATGTTAGCAAAGGGCAGAATGCGGCTAAACAGCATTTTTAACAGTAAGCCACTGAAATGTAGAGTACCTATTATGTTGCAAATGGCATTAAACATCCAGATTTTGTCTGGCTGTCGGGGACAGCTTCAGTAACACTCCACGATAGATTTGGACGCAGAAGTCTTACATATTGGAAGCTTCAGTGAGAGATTTAAAGGTGGAAAACACAAAGGAGTGATTTGTGTTAATAAATGCCTCAACTGAGTATTACTAGAATCATAAGGAGATGTGGGTTAGTTACTGATATCCAACATTATTAAGTAAAATCGCATTGATCTGATTATTGGTCAATGGAGATCTCTTGCCAGCATAGAGTGAGAAATTCCTATTTGCAAGAAGGCTTGATGGATCTACAGTTTTCCTGTGTGGTTTTAAATGAGAGCAAGCAGGTCTATCGCTTTACTTTTGCTCGCTGTAGGGTTTGTCAGGCAGCAGTAACAGACAGATAAAAACTTGAGAAACAAGCCAAACATCCATGCCTTTGCAAATCTGTTGAAGGACTTTGATCCTTTGCAAGGCAGCCCTACAGGGGAGCAATCCTGGGGAGTCAGTCGCTGCAGTCACTGTATACGACACATGGGGTTATTAGGCACCTCCGAAACAGGCTCTACAAAAGCCGACACTAAGGTAGCTAGGAGGAAAGGCTGAGAAGGAATTAAGCTTAAACCCCCATGGTATTTTACACTTTGCTCAGGCCAGACTCACAGCAAAGCATCTCTGAGGGGCTGGCACTGCGTCAGTGCAGAAATTTCTGATATTAAAAAAAAAGAAAAAATCAGAGAGGACGGATTCCTTGTTTTTTCTCCCTCCTCTAACATGCACACAGCGAGTAGAGCACTTAAGCTAGATGTTACAGATTCACTCTTTTTAAAGGGCATTAGGATTCGAGTGGCTCTGTACCCTGTAGCAATCTCTTAGTGCCATGGGAAATACACTGATGTGACTGCCTAAGGTGCTCAGGCCTCCGGGATGAGCCAGAACAGAAAGTGGGAAAGAAGAGGTGTGGACAGCACTTATGTATTTTTGTCATCAGGGGCACAGATTCCCTGTGGTGGAGATACAGATATGTTATAAACATACATGTAGGAGTGCTCCGTTATGGTCTCAGCCTCAGTGGTGATAGTCACTCTCTGGTTTTGTAAGATGGAGTAGATTCAGTTCAAGGTATCAACAAAGGAAAAAAAAACAGAAAAGAAATCTCTGGACCATAGCTGGAAACTAGACCATGGAAATAGATAAATAAAGAGTCAAGTTTCAATGCTCATTTTGGTGGGCATCTTTTCTGGGGATCTTGGCAGGAGTATATGAACAACTGTTACAACTTAAAAAGAACACCACTACTTTTAGTTGTGCAGGTTTCAGGAGCAAAGATCTGACTTGTTGTGTATTCTTAATGCAGGAAAACCAAACAGGGAGAGCAAGGTGTGGGAGAATCACAGCCAAGACCCATCCCCCAAGGTTTGGGGGATCAGAGGGTGGGGGCTGTGAGAACGTCAGGTGAAGACCACGTTTGTGAGGAGACATCTGGTAGAAGAGAGGCAGAGCAGGAGGCAGGGATGCTACCGCTGTCAGTGCTCATCCAAGTGTTAGTACAATGCATGATCAGGGTTTAAAACCTAGGATCCCTCTGCATCCCAAGTATTTGGAAAGGACTGTATTAGAGGATCGACTCTTGTCCCACTGCCACTTGTCCCACTTTAATAAGGTGTTAAAATATTGTCTTTCTCTAGTAGTGCCATGCATTTGTTATGGCTGCTTGGGACAGAGGCACAAGTCTAAAACGTGTGTGGAGGGGAAACAAAACCTGATGAAGCTGTTTTTAGGGAATGCTGATGCCGTTTACCACAGCTCTGTGGAGGACTGCACAGTCGTCGTGTGTGCAAGGAGAGTTGAAGCTATGTAGAACTGGGCAAAGGAAAGATTTAGTCTGCGTAAGACTCGCACTGCTGAGAGTTGGTGCCCAGCTTCTCATTAACAGCACACGGAGGCAGGACAGCCTCAGCAGGGATGAGAACCAGTCATCCCTGCTGCACGGGGAGAGCTTCACTGCACGTAACCTGACTTGCTCCAAATCCTCCACGTTTCGAGGATGTGTCTCTGCTAAAATACCACCTGGTGCTTCATCAATAGTTTTCATGCTGTCAGTCTGCAGCCCAAGGAACTACTACGTATCTAGGCAGGGTACCAAGAGCTGGAGACACCTCGCTTGTTTCCTTCCAAGCAGCAAAGAGATCCTTATCCCTTACCATTGCTGCAAGGACCCTCACAAGCCGCTGCTTGGGTTCAATAAAGGAGGAAGGCCACTTTCCCTGTGGGCATCAGGAACACTGCAACCCCATGGGGTGGATGGCAGTATTTAACAGCTTGCTGCTTTCTTCCATAGCTCTAGAGTGATTTTTGATCGCTCAATAAAGCCCTCAGCCACCAAAGGTCAGCTGTACCACAGAAATGCCGATTAACAGGTCTTAATTATGTCTAAACTGGTGTTTCCTGGGAAAAGGCAGCTTGGCTCCCCTGGCCCATGGCTCTTTGGATTGCTGTGAAAGCGCAGGGTGCCACTCTGCAACACAGCTCCTGCAAGTGGGGAAAATGGGGATAGTTTAAGGAAGAACAAAGCTGTTTGACAGCTGCTGCGTGTGGTACAAAGGACCATCAGGTGCAGGCAAGCCTGCAGTTCAGCCAGTGTCCTGGGAGCTGCTTCTTCCAGCAGGTGTGGACAGGGAGCAGCAGCATCTTTGGGGGCAGGGGCAGCTCCCCACTTCCAAGGGGCACCTTTACGCCAGAAATCACAGACATTTAAAACAGTAGTTTGTCCAACCAGCTTTAAGTGACTCCAGATCTACATGGTCTGCTATACTTGGGACCAGCCAAGTGATGCTCATCTTGAAAAAACCCGAAGAGCCCTGCATCCATCCCAGGATGATGCCCCCAGTCACCAAGTGGGTCTGGCGCTGACCCATGCCCTTCCTGGGATGATGTTCCTGGTCACCAAGTAGGTCTTTCTGCTGTCTCACGCCCGCCCCAGGACAATGCCCCCATCACCAAGCGGGTCCGGCTGCTGTCCCGCGCCCCTTCTGGAATGATGTTCCTGATCCCCCATCGAGTCTCTCCACTGTTCCACGCCCATCCCAGGATGATGCCCCCAGTGACCAAGCGTGATTGTCCACTGTCCCGCACCCATCCTGGGATGATGCCCCCAAGTGACCAAGTGGGTCTCTCTGCTGTCCCATGCCTGTCCCAGGATGATGCCCCTGGTCACCAAGTGTGTTTGTCTGCTGTCTTATGCCCATCCCAGGATGATGATGCCCCTGGTCCCCAAGCGAGTCTCTCTGCTGTCCTGTGCCCGTCCCAGGATGATGCCCCCGCTCCACAGAGGGGTCTGTCTGCTGTCCCACACCCATCCTGGGATGATGCCCCCAGTCACCAAGGGAGTCTCTCCACTGTCCCTCACCTGTCCCACGATGATGTCCCTGGTCACCAAGCATGTTTCTAGGGGATGGTGCCCCTAGTCACCAATCGGGTTTGTCTGCTGTCCTGCGCCCATCATGGGATGATGCTCACAGTCACCAAATGTGTCTGTCTGCTGTCCCACATCCATCTCAGGATGATGTTCCCAGTCACCAAGTGGGTCTCTCCAATGACCCGCACCCATCCCAGGATGAAGCTTCCAGTCACCAAGCATGTTTGTCCGCTGTTTCGTGCCCATCCCAGGATGATGATGCTCCCCGTCCCCAGTTAAGTCTCTCTGCTGTCCCATGCCCATCCCGGGATGATGCCCCTAGTCACCAGTCGGGTCTGTCTGCTGTCCCTTGCCCATCCTGGGATGATGTTCCCGGTCACCAAGCAAGTTTGTCCACTGTTTTGTGCCCGTCCTGGGATGATGACACTCCCAGTCCCCGAGCGGGTCTCTCTGCTGTCCTGTACCTGTCCCAGGATGATGCCGCCAGTTACCAAGCACGTCTAGCTGCTGTCCCACACCCATCTCCGGATGATGCCCCTGGTCACCAAGCATGCTTGTCTGCTGTCTCTCGCCCGTCCCAGGATGATGTTCCCAGTCACCAAGCATGTTTGCCTGCTGTCCTGCATCCATCCCAGGATGATGTCCCCGGTCACCAAATGTGTCTGTCTGCTGTCCCATGTCCATCCTAGGATGATGTCCCCAGTCACCAAGTGGGTCTGGCTGCTGTCCCTCACCCATCCCAGGATGATGTCCCTGGTCACCAAGCATGTTTGTCCGCTGTCTCGTGCCCGTCCCAGGATGATGATGCCCCCGGTCCCCAGTCAAGTCTCTCTGCTGTCCCGTGCCCGTCCCGGGATGGTGCCCCCAGTCACCAAGCGTGTCTGGCTGCTGTCCCTCGCCCCCCACCCCGGGACGATGCCCGGTCCCCACCGGCCGTGCCCGCGGTGCGGGGCGGCAGGTCCCGGCGCGGCCCCTCCGCCCCCCGGCGGCGCTGCGGGGCGGAGGCCGGCGGGGAGGGCGGGGAGAGCGGCCGCGGCTCCCCCGTCCCCCGCCCGCCCCTCGGCCACTGCCCGCCCCGACGGCCCCGGCATGGACGCTGCCGGCCGTTCGCCCGCCGGGCGCCGAGCCGGCCCCGAGGGCGCGGCGGGACGGGGACCGGGACCGAGCCCGGCGGCGCCCGGCGGGGAGGAGGCGGCGTGCGCCGAGATGCGCGTCTCGCCGCGGGGCGCGGAGAGGGGCCCGCAGCCCGCCGAGCCGGCCCCGGGCGGCGGCGAGGAGCCGGCGGACCGGCCCGCCGCGGGGGGAGCGGCCGGCGGCACCGGAGATGCCGGCGGAGCCGCGGGGCCGGCGTCCTCGGAGCGCGGGGGGCGCCGCCCGGAGCCTTCGTCCTCCTCCTCCTCCTCTTCGTCGTGCCCTTCGCCCGCGAGCAAGGCGGGCGGCTTCCCCGCAACGGGGGACCCGGCGTCGACCGGCAAGACGTCCTCGTCCTCCTTCGGGTACGAAAGCGAGGAGGACGCGGTCGCGGCGCCCCCCGGGGCCCCCCCGGGCGTCCCCCCCGCCCGCGACGAGGCGCACTACATCAGCACGCAGGAGATCCAGCTGAGCGAGGTGGACCACGACATGGACTTCGACGCGGGGCTGGCCGCCCGCTGGGACTTCGAGGACAACAACGTGATTTACTCCTTCGTGGACTACGCCTCCTTCGGCAGCGACGAGACCCTCGGGGAAACGGCGACGGAGGAGGAGGAGGAGAACAGCTGCTACCTCAGCACGACCACCAGCGACCCCAACAACCGGACGGACAGCGTGGACAACGCCAGCAGCACCGAGGTCGTCAGCCTGGCCTCGGAGCGCGACACCCCCGGCGCGGAGCGGCGCGCCAGCTCGGGGCTGAGCCGCCCCAAGCAGCCCGGCGGCCCGGCCGCCCAGCTTCTCCTATCAATCAAAGCCGCTTCCCGGGCTATAAATGAGTCTAGCGACGTGCGCGGAAAGCGAAACGCCGTTCGCGCCGCCGAGCATGAAGGCGACATGAGCCTCCGCGGCCCCGCGCGTCCCGACCGCGACGCGGGTTTCAAGCGGGACCAGGCGAGGAAGGCGATCGCGGCGCCGGCGCGGCTGCAGCCCCGGTGCGGGGCGGGCAGGGCGGGCGAGCACTCGAGCGGCGCCTCCAGCGCCGTCAGCGAGCTGGACGACGCCGACAAAGAAGTGCGAAACCTGACGGCGCGGGCTTTCCGCAGCCTGGCGTACCCGTGCTGCGACGCGCCGTCCCCCGCCTCCCTGGCCGACGATGCGCTGGGCGTCGGTCGCTGGGCCACCTACCTGGACCTCAAGTGCGGCGCGCTGGGGCCGAGGGCCGAGCCGGGGCCGCCGCGCCCCGGCCGCTCGCAGAGCAGAGCCCTGGAGTTCGTGGTCAGCAAGCTCGACGGGGAGATCGCTCACGTCGAGGCGCCGCGGCGGCTGCGGGCGGTGGCGCTGCTGGAGCCCGGCGGCGCGGGGGCCAGCAAGAAGTCCAAGTTCGCCTCCAGCCTGCTGAAAAACGTCATCTCCAAGAAGATGCAGCTGGAGCACGAGTTCAAGATGGAGCGCGGGGAGATCACCGACACCTCCTCGGCGGGGCCCGGGGCCGGGCGGGAGCCCGAGGGCGGCGGGCGGCGGCAGAGCTCCCGGCACTCGGAGGGCGGCTCGGAGGGCGCCGCGGGCGAGGAGCCGGGCGAGGGCGGCGGGCGCTCCCCGACCTCCAAGGCTTCGACGCCCCGCGACCCGGCGCCGTCGGAGGAGGCGGGCGAGGCGAAGCGCGGCGCCTCGGAGGCCGGCAAAGCCACCTTCCTCCGCAGCCAGAACAGCGCCTTCAGGTCCTGGAAGGAGCGGGGCGCGGAGAAGGAGGAGAGGGCGCCCGTCGGGAAGCCCAAGCTCACCCCGAGGCACGACTGGCGGGCCGACCTGGGCGAGATCTCCGCCGGCAAGTCCACCAAGATGTCCCGCCTGTTCGTCCCGGCCATCCAGCAAACCCTCCGGGAGAAGGAGCCCGGCAAGAAGGCGACCAAGTGCTCCGCCGCCGCCGCCGCCTTCTCCTCCTCGTCGCCGCCCCCCGCCGCCAAGCCCAAAGCCCCCGAGATCAAGATCAGCCTGGGCAGCCTCCAGCAGCCCCGCGACGCCGCCTTCAGCATCGCGCAGCTGCTGACGCCGCAGATCGCCCCCCGCCCGCCGGAGGAGCCCCGGGGACAGCAGCCCAAGCCGTCCAAGCCCGGCGACGGCCACGACAAGGTGCCGCAATTCCTGGTGCGGGACGTGCGGGACGGCAAGCACCGAGCCCCCGGCGCCCCCCGCCAGGTGCGGGACGTGCGGAAGCTCATCAAGAGCTCCTACAGCTGCGACTCGGGCGACAACAGCAGCGACAAGGGCAGCGTCGCCTCCGACCAAGGCGGCCCGGAGCAGAAGCCCCGGCAGCAGCTGGTCATCGCCGGCGTCCCCAGGTCCCTCTCCCCCGTGGTCATCACCTGCCAGGCGCTCGGCCACGCCGGCTCCAAGCCCGTCGAGGGGGCGGCCAAGGCGGCGGGCAGGGCGCCGGGCCGCCCCCCGGAGGGCACGGTCCTGGTGCACCGCACGTCGGGGCGGCTACCCGTGGCCACCATCGCCCCCAACAAGAGCGACCCGCGCCAGCCGGCCGTGCTGAAGATCGTCTCCAAATCCAACGCGCCCTGGCGGCAGCAGCAGCCGCCCCCCCCGGCGCCGGCGCCGCCCGCCGAGAGGGGCCGGGGCCCCGAGGAGGACCCGCGGGAGGAGGGCAAGGCGGCGGCGCCGGTGCAGAACGCGCTGGAGAAGCTGACGGCGGCGGTGCGGAGCATGGAGGAGCTGTACAGCTTCAACAAGCGCGAGTGGAAGCGCAAGAGCGACCCGCTGCCCATCACCGACAGCCACGTCCTCTCCCTCATCGCCAGCCAGGAGCGGGACGCCGGGAACCGCCCCGGCCCCGCCGCCCCGCGGCCGTCGCCGGAGAAAGCGGAGGAGGAGCCGTCGGGCAAGGCCGCGGGCGGCGAGCGGCCTCCCCGCCGCGCTCCCGCCGCCGACAAGGTCTCCGCCAAGGCGGCCGCCTTCGAGAGCCTGGCCCGGCAGCGCCAGCGCTTCCCGCCGCCCCGCGCCGAGCCCCGCGGGGCCGCGCCGGGCCCGGCCAAGCCCCGCTCCGACGGCGGCGCCCGGCGGGGCCCGGCCGGCCCGCGGCCGCCGGGGGGCGAGGCGGAGCGCGGCCCGGACTGCGGGGATTACCTGTCGCTGCCGGCCCCGCGCGGCTCGCCGGGGCCCGAGGCCGCCGCCCCCGTCCCGGACCCGCAGCCCCCGGGCGAGCGCCCCGCCGAGCCGCCCCCCGCCGCCCCGCCGCCCGTCGAGGGTCCCCCCGCCGCGCTGTACCGGGCGCTGCCCGCCGCCCCGCCGCTGCTCTGCTTCTCACCCGCCGCCGGGGAGCCCTTCCCGCAGACGCAGCGCAAGGTGCTGCTGGACGTGAGCACCGGGCAGTGCTACCTGGTGGACGCCCCGCTGCCGCAGCCCCTCAAACGGCGCCTCTTTGACCCCGAGACCGGGCAGTACGTCGAGGTGCCGGTGCCCCAGCAGCCGCCCGTCGCCCCCGTCCCACTGCCCCTCTCGCCCCTCGCCCTCAACGCCGGGGCCTACGGCGCCACGTACATGCTCTACCCCGGCCTCGTGCCCGCCGCCGCCGTGCTGCCCGCCACCGCCCTGCGACGCCCACTGTCCCACCCGGGCAGCGATGCCGGCGCCCCGGCCGAGCCCGGCAGCCCGGTGGCTGAGGCCGCCTTCGCCGAGAGCCCCTACTACATGGCCACCGGCAAGGGACAGCCGCCGCCGCAGCAGGGGGAGGCCGAAGCGAAGCCCGTCATCAGCATCACGGCGCCTGCCGCCGGCCCGCGGATTGTCGCGCCGCCCTCCTTTGACGGCACCACCATGCGCTTCGTGGTGGAGCACCGGTGAAGAGCGCGGGTGAGTGGGCACGGGATGTCAGACACGGTGGCAGCCGACGGGTTCACCTGCCGCGGGAGAGCTGTGCTGCGGCTTCTCCTCGTGGGTGGCGGGTAATAAGCCCAGGGTCCGCTGGCAGCCCCTCACCAGGACCTAAAATATAGGCATAAGCTGGAAATGCAGAGGTTACATGTGCCTGTCAGTGCAGTTTGATATTCCTTGGGGTGGGTAAATACCCCCAGTTTTTTGGCCTGGAGGCAATTTCTGTAGAAACACACCATAGCTGCTTGCCACGCAGCCTGCGTTTGCTTTGCATGGGAGGCCCCCTCGACTCCAGCTTGCCACCTCCTCTGGACCCACCTAGCGAGCTGTGAAGCAGCCCCTGCACCTTGGCAGTGCATCCCCCCTTTCCCACTTCTTGCCTCTTTCTCCCAGGAGGAGGCAAGTACCCGACCCTCTGCCCCTGAGCCCCCATTTCTCCCCGTCCTCGGGAAGAGCAGAAAGACCTGATGGAGGCAAACCCCTTTTTGGGGATCTTTCTCATTAGAAGGATGAGGGAGCAGGGTACACGTGCTCCCCCCGTGGTATGGGCTGCTGGCAAGAGCTCCAGCAGAGACTGCAGGCACCACTGGAAATCAAAGTTTCTCACGGCTACTCCAATCTTGGCCTGCCACAGTCCCTCCAGTGTCTGGTTACGTCGGGCTGTAACACAGGGCCAGCCTCCAAATTCAGGGATGCGCGTGCAGGGGCGCTGAGTGCCTGTCTGGAGCAAGGAGGAAGGCAGGGGACTGGACATACGGCAGGCGCCAAAGCTAGAGTGCAGGGTATCTTGCAGAAAATAACCAGGAAACAATGACATTTTACTTTAAAATACCTGAAATATTAAGAAATTGCCTTTAGGATGGGTATTGCTGCACCTTTTGCTTCCTGATTTAGAATACACAACTTGTCTTTATCAAATGCAATCTTGGGCAGAGGTACCAAAGTCTTTTGTGGCTTACTGAAGACTCGCAGAGTTTGTTCTTGGTGTATATCAAGAGGCAAAGAGAAACAGCAGTGAGACTTGGAGGTTTGGGTTTGACACCAGTTTGCTCTGAGTTTAATTTGGTCACATGCTTAAGCGTAAATTTTTTCTTTCAGTGTTTGGGTTGTGGTTCTTTGCTTCCATAATTCTTTTAATTTGCATCATCTACTACAATGTAGGGGATTATTTGTTGAATGAAAACTTACTGAAATCATTAATGTGTTTACTTCTTACCTGCTTGTAAGTATTTTATCCCTGAAATGGCATTCTTTTGTCCTGGGTATAAATGAAGTTGTTTTCATTGTCCCTTACCAGTTCATTCAGGACATGCAAAGTACCAATTTAATCATAGAATCATTAGGTTGGAAGAGACCTTAGAGATCATCAACTCCGACTGTACCTGTCTATCACTAAAACATGTCCTTGAGCACCTCATCTACTGCCTTTTAAACACTTCCAGGGATGGTGACTCAACTCACCTCCCTGGGCAGCCTCTACTAGTGCTTGATTGCCCTTTCTGTGAAGAAATTTTTCCTAATGTTTAATCTAAACTTCCCCTGACACAGCTTGAGGCCATTCCCACTTCTCCTGTCCCCTGTCACTTGGGAGAAGAGGCCAGCTTCCTCCTCACTACAATCTCCTTTTAAGTAATTGCAGAGAGCAATGAAGTCTCCCATCAGCCTCTTCTTCTCCAGGCTAAACAACCGCAGCTTTCTCAGCCGCTCCTCGCAAGATTTGTTCTCCAGCACCTTCATCAGCTTCATTGCTCTTCTCCGGACACGCTCCAGGACTTCAATGTCTCTTATGTTGAGGAGCCCAAAACTAAACACAGTATTCGAGATGCAGCCTCACCAGTGCAGAGTATGGGCCAGGGATCACTTCCCTGGTCCTCCTGGCCACAGCATTTTTGGTACAAGCCAAGATGCTGTTGGCCCTCTTGGCCACCTGAACACACTGTTGACTCATGTTTAGTCGGCCGTTGACTAACACCCCCAGATCTTTCTCTGCCAGGCAGCTCTCCAGCCACTCTCCCCCAAGCCTGTAGAGCTGCACAGGATTTTTCTGTCCCAAGTACAGGACTCTGCATTTGGCCTTGTTAAACCTCATCCTGTTGGCCTCAGCCCATTGATCCAGCCTTTTCAGATCCCTTTGAAGAGGCTCCCTACTCTCGAAGAGGGGTCATCTGCAAACTTGAGGGTGCATTTGACCCCCTCATCCAGGTCTTTATTAATAAAGAGCTCTTTCATACTACTTCAGTCAATTTTGCCAGTGAAGTCTTTATTGATAGAGTACCTAGATAAAATGGCAAAAGGTATTTGATTTTTCTGTTTCGTCAATAGGCCAGATTCAGACCACTGGCACAAGGAATCATTTATTTGTGAGACTTCATTTTAGACACTTGCCGGTTTTGAAAAGGTTATTTCTATGTTACAGAAGCTATTTAAACAAAAAAAACCATCCCTGACTTCTTGATCTTATTTCACTCTTTGGGAGTGAAACCCATCACATGTCCTGGTATGATCTGCCCCTCATTTCCCAGAAGTTATCCCACCTTGTCATGCAGCCGCTCGCCTACAGTGCCTGCAGCATCACTGTGCTGGGTGGTGCTCTCGGCAAATTGTGCTTTCTTATTGGTGATGTTAATACCTGCATCGATGCTCTGCTTTTTCTTTTTTTTTGCATTATATTGCAGCTCTACTATTGCTCGCAGGTGTGAAAACTGCCTCAAGAGATCAGTGATGCAGAAATTTTCACACTCCTTTCTGAAGGTCATTCGGCAGTTGGAAGACTTTCATCTTTCACCATTAATGATGACAAGAAGCATGTTGTCTAATGCAGACTGGGATGCACCTGCCCTGCCATCTCAGACCTTCGGAGGCAGATGTCCTGCTGGTGTTTAATTGATGCAGTGTGGGTTTTTTTTTTCTCAATCTGTTCCAAAAGCCAGTAAAACAAGTAGTTTTAATTGTGTGCTGCAAGGGGCTTTTCTCTTGTCATCAGACTTTGGTTATTTATGTAGCTGATAGCTATATAAGTGGAGAATAAGGCATATGCCAGAGGAGAATCACATCTATTGTCACCTTCCTGTTACTCTGTTCTGTCCTTGTACCTCTCAGCTTTTTCATTCATCTAAAGAGCTTTCACATCCCTGTGGATATTTTTTTTCTCTTTTTCTCTCTTTTATTATCTAGGGGGTTTTGTATTCCCCTTTCTTTTTCTTTCCTGCATCTTTTTTTTTCCCTAGTTAAATTTGTATGTTTGCTTGGGGTAGTTTTTTGCCCTCTAAGAACAAGAGTATAATTTCTTAAGAATTGGAGGATGAACTGCTGAGTATTTTGCATTCCAATTGCTTTCACATCAGATCAGGTTTTTTTGATTGCAGCAATGCTGTGCAAATACTAAAACGTTTTTTAAAATAGCTACATTTGATCACATTTGCATCGGTTTTGAATATGATACGGTCCTATCAAACCATTCCTATCAAACACTAAACCATGCCCCTCAGCACCTCGTCCACCCATCCCTTAAACACCTTCAGGGAAGGTGACTCAGTCACCTCCCTGGGCAGCCTGTTCCAGTGCCCAGTGACCCTTTCTGTGAAAATTTTTTTCCTAATGTTCAGCCTAAACCTCCCCTGGTGGAACTTGAGGCCATTCCCTCTCATCCTGTCCCCTGTCACTTGGGAGAAGAGGCCAGCTCCCTCCTCCCCACAACCTCCTTTCAGGTAGTTGTCTAGAGCAATGAGGTCTCCCCTCAGCCTCCTGTACATGTGTCTGAGAGATATCGTAAAGTCACTTTTCTCTCTCCTCTGCTTCGCTCACAGTAGTTGGTGAACTTCTAGCAACACAATTCATGCCTGCTGCACTTCTTCCTTTATATGAAAAAAAATCTATTGCTAATTTTCAGTTCCAGTGAACTTACTGTGTCTGCTTGCATCTAAACCCAGGCTGTGCTGATCTGCAGTGAGCAACTGCCTGAAGAGAGCTCATTCCCAGCCTGAATGACTGAAAAAAATGTGGTTTTAGCTTTTCTATTGATTTCCACATTATACTCTGGGGAGTTTTTGCCTTGAGTTAGGTAAATGACCTACCAAAGTAGAAAGTAACCGTAGTGAATTATACTGCTGATATTAGAAGGCCGTTTTTCCTTGCTGTGCTCAGACATGTGCCTAAACTGAAGCCAGTGTATAGTTACAGGAATACATGGGGCATTTATTTTTGTGGTGAAAGTAGGCTACGAGTGAGCAGTTCTGTCACCCAAATACGCAAATGTACTTATTGTGGTTTTTCCTACCTGCTATCAGGCAATCTATGTCTGCCTTTAAAAAATCTTTTTTTTGTGGATAGTGTTTACGAATGATTTTTAAACACTTAAACACCAATATTTTTAAACTTTGTTTTAATTGTGCCCTGTTCAGCAAAGTATTTGTTCTACATTATTAAGGCCAACAGTCAACTTACAGTGAAATATGCAGCATGTAGGATTTGCTTACACTGACGCCTTCACTCAGAATTTGGTAAAGTACCTTTCCGATTTTAGTGGGAAATATAGGAATATTGCAGGAATTAAAAGAGCTGTAGCATTTTATCTAGTACACCAGTCTCCTAATGGAAATAAGCCTGAGCTGGTGTTCAAGTCCATAGCCTCAGAGGGAATAATTTAAATAGCGCTTAACCTTGATACCAATGAAAGTTAAGTGTGAGCTTAATTACTCTTCTTGCCTGGGATGCTTCTCTGGGCCAGTATGCGGGTCTTAACTCCACAAATCTCAGAGCACATGATGACAAGTTGTTTCACTTTTGCTTACATACGCCGTGCAGGATGCTGTGTTGGTAAATAAAACTCTCACATCTTTATCATAAGTGGATGAATCACTTAAAGCCCGGATGGATTGCTTCCTACTTACATGTTGGAGGGGGTTCCTCAGGACCAATCCCCAAGAAACCTCAGAGTTGCAAGGCACCACACATTTCACAGCTTGAGCAGCGAGGATCAGCTCTGCTCAAAAATGAGGCGGCCCCGCTACTGAGTCATTTTAAAAAGTTATGTGCTATTGTCTGACCCTTGGCAGTAGCTAAGGACGTCAGTAGCAAGAGTAGTGTGACAACGATGGAGATACTGGGCAGTAAAGATTTCTCTGATGGTTGTGGCAGCTCTCTAACAATCTACTTTTTATTAATGATGCTTTTCTGTTTGTTTGTTTTTTTACAGGGCTAAGGAAGAAGAATCATACTCCTTTAAGCTGAAATACACTTGGTAACTCTAAACATTCATCCTAAAAACTGCTTCTATGGTTTTCTTTTTTTTTTTCTTCATTATACAAAACAAGTGTGTAAGTTCCTTGTTTTCTCCTAAATACCCCCCAGTTTTTAATTATAACGCATACGTTTAATTATGCAAGCAACACTAAATTACTGCATTGTTTTCTGCAAAGTTGGTTTTATATTGAATCCAGCCTGTGGGCTTTAGGCACTGCCTCTGTGCTGGTGGCTGGCGGTAGTAATGCCACTGCAGCTGTTTGTAAAATGCAGGGTGTAAATGCAGCAATGTTTCGGTGAGGATCAATGCACGGTTTTGTCCAGGTCCCTGAAGTATGTTGTGATGAGCCAGTGCAGCCCTTCAGCTCTTTAAAAACAAAATAAAGCCTTCCGTTCTCTCCCACTGTGATAGATGAGGGTCTTCCTTATGGGTTTCAGTGACAATTTGCGATTGGATGTCTCTTTTGTACTCTGCACTTCTGCACTTGGAATTGCAAACAGAGAGATCTGTAGCACTAGGATCACCTTTAGTGTTTGTGGGTTTTTGGCATGGGTCAAAACAGATTGTGTAACTACCAGAAAACACATTTGATTGCTTTTATCTTTTGTTTATTCTGCTGTACTGCGTTGAACATCACAAGTTGCCTTAATTATAACAGTGTTTAAATACTGGAAAGCCAGAAATTGAATGTCATATTTTTAGATTCTGGCTCTAAAGGAGAGGACAGCATTTATTTTTTTTAATTGAGACTACAGTCTATTCTTCATTAAACTGCAACATTGCTGAAAATGTAATCCTAGTGATTCCTCAGTGAGAGGAGTTTTTAACGTTACTGCCCCAACATTATGCAGTTATTTCTTTAGCTGTTGTTTGGCAGGACTATCCGAGGGCTACGTCCATGCTATCCATATTTACTAAGAAAGTATTTCCTTTTTGAACAAGAAAATTTAAAACAAGATTACTCAAGATGCAGTGATATGTATGTTGATATGTCAAACTCTACTTAAATGGATTCTCCTGTTGCCAGCAACCAGTTTCTCACCAGAACATAATTGTTATCATGACAGTAAAACTGAAATACAGTAATGTGTTTCCTGCCCAAAATTCCAGTTTAGTGCAGCACTTTGGAAAGCCAATAGAATCATAGAATCACCAGGTTGGAAGAGACCCAACAGATCATCAAGTCCAACCATTCCTATCAAACAGTAAACCATGCCCCTCAGTGCCTCATCCACCAGTGCCTTAAACACCTCCAGGGAAGGTGACTCAGCCACCTCCCTGGGCAGCCTGTTCCAGTGTAAGCTCAAGTTGAAATTATTTAGCAGAAAGCTTTCTTGAAGTAGCAGGTCAGAAATTTAAAATCTAAATGCAAAAGCCAAAAGCCTGTACTTAAGCGTTTGCCAACAGGCAAGAATTTCCCGTGCCTGTTCTCAAGGTTTTCTGCTGCTAAGGAAATTTCAGGGATTTCCACTCTTAAAGAAAGCCCTAGGTTTTCATTTTCCAGAGTAATTCTCCTGATACAGAAAACTCAGCTACAACTGTCTTTAACCATACGTGTGAGAATGTATTTCAATACTATTTATTTGTTTACAGGCACAAATTGAAATTGCCCTCAGGATGAAATGCACTGCAAGTATACAGATAGTGAGTGATTTAACATTTATCTTCATCCATGTGGAAATCCAATGAAAAAATGTTATTCTAACCCTTTGAAAGAGCTTGGCGCGCCCAGCTAGAGCATATAGCATATAAGCTTAATCCCTCTCTTCAGCAGTACTCTCTGCAGCTCCAAGCCTTAACTTCCTACCAAGATTCAGGCTGAACGCCTCTTAAAGAAAATGAATGCTTCTTCACCATTTCCACAGCTGATAAGTCCATAGACTTTATGACTAGAGTATCGGTATTAAAGAAAACAGTACTTCAGACTGCAGGACAGTGCAGGTACCAGAGTAGATCGTCCACTGTGCCGCACGTGGGTATGGTACGTACACGATAATACTAGCATCTGTATTTTAAAATGTTTCTATCCTATCTTTTCCTATATCGGTGCTCAGAGCGAAGTTTCACGTTGCAGTTTACAAGGTCCAGCTTTGCACACACAAACTCAGAGTTTACAGTTTTATCTGGTGTACTTGAAAGGAAAAAAAAAATGCGTAGAAAACAAGTGCCCAGGATTTCAACATGTGTCTGTGGGAGGAAACTTTTGCAGGGTTTTTTAATTGCCTGTGGAGACAAAAGCAATGAAATGAGGCAATACCAACAGCTATTTATTTTCTCAGGGGAGATTTCTTCAGTGGAATGTGTCAATCCTAATGACAAACAATGTTTCCTTAATTTTGTCTGTTACTAAAGAGACTCCATCAAGGGTTGAGTTCTGCAAGGAGTCTTGCTTCACAGACCCTGTCCAGCAAAGTCTTCACTTGCATCTCTCACTTCAAATATCTCAGCAGATTCCTGGGAACTTCAGTGGAAGCGCAATTATTTTGGTTTTTCACCCATCAACACAAAGCTTTCCTGAACTTGGCCCAGAGCACTGAGTGCTTTTCAGACCCAGATCCCAGGCTCTTCACTTTATACGTATAAAACCAGAGCTCTGGGCTTGAGTCTAGCCAGACCCAGCCAATAATGCCACAAAAGGTCGCCAGAAAAAGGTCCAGTAATATGGTGCTTCTCTGTCTATACCCAGTGGTGAATTTCTCCAGCCAACGGGGTGATGTGTAGCCACATATCTTGTATTAGAGTCGAGCCCTCCATGTCAGGGTGCACAAGCTGCTAGTATTATATGTTTTATGGTGCAGTCGTAGTATGTTACAGCTGAAATTCATCTCACGTGCAAAGCAGGGCAAAATCCTGCGCACCACTTAAGTTTCCTTCCAGCCCTGCCGTCAGGGTTCAGGATCTGCCACAGTTGGCTGGCCACTTCCACACTTTTTAGGTCAGGATCCAATTAAAAGTTTGAGAGGGACTGCAGTGATGCACAAATATTGTTCTGGTCTTATGCAGCAGGGTTGATTTCACTCAGTTAAATTTAATCCTTGGTGAATCTCTTGGTGAATGATTTAAAGTGTATTTATGGGTTGTGTGGTGTTTTGTTTTTTTCCCCTTGTCTGCATTCAAAGCTACTTTTACTCTGTAGTGTTGATGGCCAAAGTGTCATTCCTTATGCTTATAAATTACCATTAACTTGTGGCTACCTGAGAACACATACTTTTAAAGATGCTTGTGTATTTTTCCCCCTTTTCCTGCTTTTTTTTTGTTGTTGTTTTTCTTCTTTTTGTTTTTTTCTTTTTCTTGCCTTTTTTAAGGGGGTTAGTTATCAGTGTGAGAATACTTAAAAGTGCAAGTGTGAAGGATAGTGATTGTTAAGAGAATGTGGTTAGTATGTCTGATGAGAAGGCAGTGGGCTATAAGGCAAAGGGGAAAATGTTGTGAACGCCTTGTGTCGATGATTGTTGACTGGGGGGGGAAATTAAAAAAAAAAAAAGAAGATATATAGCTGGAGAAAAACTGACTCTTTGAGCTGCTCTCGAAGTAGACAACGCCGTGGCAAGTTCGTAGCCAAAGCCCAAAGTGATGCTGCTGCAGGATGCCATGAGCCTGGGACTGAAGGACAGTGGAGTCACTCTGAGAATTGCACTAGCAGCGTGTTGCATGTTGGGAACGCTTCAGTCACAGCCACGTGAGAACGGACTGTCTGAACCCGCTGAGAACTGAAGTTTGTTAACTGAATGAGTTAGCATTTGTATTATGTTGGGATTTTTTTTTTTTGAACGTTATGATAAATAAAATGTATTTTTCAGTAAAAGACACACTGCAAGTAAGCCTGCAGTTCCCTGCTTGGTCGTATTTTTGTGTAGTTATCTTCCCTGTTGTGCAGAATAAGTGATAACAGAGGCAATCTTTTAGACTCTGAATAGTCTTCAGGACATGACTGGTAGTAATGATGAGACCAGAAGGTTGAAATACAGCACTTTTTGTCAAAGAGTGTGCGAACACAGCAAAAGAAGAAACAGATAATGCCCTGAGGTCAGATCTAAGCAAGCTACCTAGGGTAAAACAAAACAATTAAAAAAAAAAACAGAACAAATAAAACCCCCACCTACTTCATCGTTGCTATAGTCTTTGATCGTTGCTATTGAGAATAACTAGTCTGCTTGCCAAACTCAAACTGTATCCCTAGGCCATCCAGCTGTGTATTTTTGAGGTGCCCATCATCTCGTTGACAAATTCCCTACCAGACACTGCAGAACAGCACCTGCCAGCCCGGCTCCACCACTGCTCCGCTGTCCATTGACCTCTGCTGGGCAAGGCACATAATTCAGGTTTAAAATGTGATTAAAAACCTCACTTGCCTAGGGTTTGTGTTTATTTTGCTGTTTTTAACAAATCCTCCTGTGTCCTAAGGTGCAATTGCAGCATGCTTTGCATGGGCTTATAACTCACAAAATTTATCAATGCTTAAAGACTGCAGTTGCTTCTATGCTGTGTAGTAAGACAAGTTCTCTACCAGATGCTCTGAGTAAGTTAGAGTTGGCTTTACAAGTAACGCATATTCATTGGAAATCCGGGCTAAGTATTTTATAAGTTGTTGCATGCATGTTAAACCTTGCACCTTTCACCAAGTGTCAGTTAATTCTGTTAAAAGCCAAATAATTAAAATTATGGTCCTGTTCCCACTTACAAAAGGAAAGAGAGATGCTGTCATCATGATTGCAGGCTGTTCTGAGAGATCGTGCTGATTTGCACCCATGCAGCTCTGGCTGGTATCCATTATCTGCAGGAAAATATGCTTTTTTCCAGCAGTTATTTATGGGCAAGTGTTACAAAAATAACGATGTTTAGTCCCCCTATCTGCTAGCCTGTACTGTACTCATGGCTTAATTCGTAACCTTCTGAGAAGCTCTGCCTTCCAAACCATTGATGTTTATAGTCCGCTGTGCTTTCTGCACCAGAATGTTTAGCAGTGGAGGGAGAAACTGAATCCTGGAATGTGAATATTTTTTTGAAGAGTACATGTAAAACGCTCCTTAAAAATTTGCACCCCCTGAAGGTTCAAGGGGAACATTTTGAAATCTCTTCTGCAAGTGGGTTGCTTCAAGGACTTAGCTGGTTTATCATTGCAGTGGTCTTTCTGTGGCTTCCAACTAGAAAAGGCTGAGCATTTTGTTTGCTTCTCCAAACACTGCATATAAATTATTAATTGCTACCATTTTTGGTTATTTAAAAGTACATGTAGTAGCCATTATTAAAAATATGTTGCGCATTAGTGATTAGCCCCCACTGATCTGATAAGTGGTCGTGGTGTTTGCTTTGGTCGTAACTCTAAGTGTGTTTTCACTTCAAATGCAGGCTTAGGCAATGTATTGATTTCACCTTATTTTTAGAAGGTGGTCGGTTTTGTTGTTTCCGTAGCTATGGAGCCCACATAAGGAAGCCGTGGCCTTCCGTTACCCA
The DNA here is from genome assembly GCA_033459285.1 of Clamator glandarius. Classification (NCBI taxonomy): domain Eukaryota; kingdom Metazoa; phylum Chordata; class Aves; order Cuculiformes; family Cuculidae; genus Clamator; species Clamator glandarius. The sequence goes on from JAUNZM010000404.1 coordinate 2,933,149, forward strand.
GCTGTTGGACTAAACCCCTTCTGGAATCCCCATTATGTCCAGCTGTTAGGGTCAGGTGGCTTCAGCAGCAAGTGTCTTGCTGTGATACTCGAGGGTATCCACTAGGATACATATCCCACTGAAGGAGCAACAGAGGCCTCAGACGCTCTGTTTGATTTAGTTTCAAGGGGTGTTAACAAAGTTGTGGAAGTCCCAAAATTGCCCTTGCAGGCTGGTTGTCCCATTCTCAAAGTTTGCAGTAGTGCAGACAGGCACACAGTTTTCCTCAACAAGCTCTGCCAGGGTTTGATGAGTAAATGCTAAAGCAAAACACACAGATGTATGTCTGGGGCATGTGTCGTATTTATGTTAAAGATATCGGTGCATTTCATATGGAAGAGAAGCAGTCCTGGTGTCATTGGCCACATCCATGGCAATTGCTGGATTATCTTTCGTAATGAGAAAATATTTTATGTTATGCTTTTTTAAAAAAAGTAAACAAATTTTTATGTGCCAGAGGGCCCTATTTTACAGGCACGTGTTCAGAATGTTCTTAGATTTGATAAGTTTGAGAGGGGCTAAGCCTTGCAGTGGGATTGCCAATATTAGACACAGACCATACAGACATGAATTGCATTATCTAGAATCTTTTTATTCTGATTTTGGGTTGTGAAGTCATAGGAGAGCCTGGCAGATCGTTGATGTAAACTAGGATGTGGGGCTGAGGTCGTCATCTGTTCATATCTCAATGGTCTACGAGTGAAGAGCTATTTCACAGAATCATCATAGAATCACCAGGTTGGAAAAGACCCACCGGATCATCGAGTCCAACCATTCCTATCACTAAACCATGCCCCTCAGCAATTCGTCCACACATCCTTTAAACAACTCCAGGGGAGGTGAATCAACCACCTCCCTGGGCAGCCTGTTCCAGTGCCCTTTCCATGAAAAATTTTTTCCTAATGTCCAGCCTGAACCTCCCCTGGCGGAGCTTGAGGCCATTCCCTCTTGTCCTGTTCCCTGTCACTTGGGAGAAGAGGCCAGCTCCCTCCTCCTTTCAGGTAATTTTAGAGAGCAATGAGGTCTCCCCTTTCACAGCAAGACCAACCCCCACCTGCTAACAGGGATGGACTTGCCCTGCAAGGAGGGCCTGCCAAGAAGGCACGGTGTATGTGCCCACTACTTCATGGAACCCGCCTGAAGAAGTGCTGAGCCACTCTTTGTCCACGTGCTAAATTTAGGGTGTCAGATCACCGCAGAAGACTGCTGCTTTTTAGGTGCGTCAACACTTAACTCTGACATTATTTTTGTTTCGTACGGCACAAATAGCAAGTAGTAATAACAAATGCCTTCAGTTTCAATTACTGAAACAGCAGTAGAGGTATCAAACGGTGTCTACAAAACAGAAGGTGCAGACTTCAAGCACGGATACTGAGGGAAAGTAAGAGCTTCGTGGGCGTCTTGCTGAAAGCAGAAGGACTATGTTTGGGGAGAAGAAGGTGAGGTTTGGATGGGAGGAAGGAGAAACTGCCCTTCATTGAGGGAGAAGGAATGCCTGGGGATGGGGCAATGCATAAAATCTTCAGCAGAAGGGTGAAAGAGAGTATTTAAGGCAGAGGATCTGAAGCAGGTTTGCTGGCAGTGCTGGCCATGTTATTTTACAGGGTGGTGTCCCTGCCAGCAGTGTTGGTTTCGCTTGGGCCTTAACTCATTTCAGGTAAGTGTCAACACTGAAGAGGGACACCAATGTCTCACCACTCCTCCGGGCAGAGGATCTGGGCAGGCACCTCTGGCAAATCTCCTGGCTAGAGAGGAACCCATGACAAGCGGGTGTCCAACTTGTATTATTGGTTCTTGTGTCATGGTGAAGCAGATGGTTCCTCTTACCCCTGTGAACACCATTCCTCCTCCAAAGAGAGCCTTTCCCAACCCAGTAGGCAACAGAACAAAAACAACACTGGAAACAAAACAGTGTTTTCACACTGTATTTTTACCTGTTTTATTTATCCTTTGACTTGAAGTGTGTCTGCATTTTCAGGAAAGACAACAAGCAGACTGTTTCATCCCACTGATAGCTTGATTTTTGCAGATTTCTGCACTCTTGTTTTTACATAACACAAAAGGATTTTGATTTTTATTTTAATTCTTATAATACATTTATTTTTGTGACAATCTATGAATTTTTCATGCCTGGTTTTGTTTTTTTGAAAAACAATTGTTCCTGGCTTTTTATTTTACTTTTTTTGTGACCAGCACTCACCCACCTTGCCCTATAAAAAATCAGATGGATCACTTTAGAGATCAGCTGAGCTGGGATGAGGTCCATTCTTTCTTAATCTGCAATGCTGTTGTAAATGTAAACTGCATTTCTTTTTACACTATGAAGACACTGCTTGAACAAGCAGAAAAGTATAAGTCATTTTAATTAGAGGACTTAAATGAGTAATGATTACTTTTTTGCATTGAAATGTGAACCTAACTTACCTAGAAGAAAATGGTTCTGCACAGGATTTGCTAGACTATGCATTTAAAATGGATTTCTTTCTGGACTTTTTCTGTCATCATAGTTCAGAATGGCCTTCACAGGTGCTTATTTTTAAATACATCTGCCTTAATTACACACAGGGACACAAATTTTTGGGAGCAACCAATGTTGTCTTGGCTCTGCTCCTGGTGATGCTACAGAAATTATACCATTGACTTCAACGGAAACAGGATTTCTGGAACCGTTACTCCACACTTTTTATCTATTGTATTTAACTATAACAGCTAATAAAAAAAAACCCAAAAGATAAATAATAATAATAATCAAGCTCTGACTGCTAAAAAAAAAGGGGAAAAATCTTAAAATCATGTGAAATAAAACCTGCTGTTTTGTAAACTGGCAATACTGAGTAAGCAGGAATTCATGGTCCCATTTAGATATAAATCGTACTTGAATATTTGAATAAGGATTGCTCATAGGCCTAAAACACCTATATATTTTAAAACATATTCATAAATAATCTTCTTTATACATCCTAATTGTTCTCTCTGCATGTTAAAAACATGGACCTCTGCATTCCCCAAGAAAGAAAAACAAGGGATTATTTTTGCTTTCAACACAAAAAAGTAAAAATAAAGAACTAGCACCACCCTTAAGGGAGTGCATGGAATGCTACCAAGTTGGTCTTTAGCATTAACATTTTGTTTACAAAAGTCTTAAATATAGGTTAATATGTAAACACCGTGCACGCACTGAGAGTTTGATCCTGACCTGTTGAAATCAATGGCAAATTTCCCATTAACTGCAGTAGCTCAAGATCAAGCTCCAAGTTAGTACAGTACGTACAAGCCTAAGCTATTGAGGGAGCCATGGATTCAGGAAAGCAAAAGCTTGGGTGCACGTTTCAAAACCAGTTGCTGGAGGAATCAGACTTTGTGCCGAAGACTTTCCTGCACATGTTGGAGTTTTCTTGATGGAGAGGGTATTCGTTACCTGCCAACAGTTCTGCTTTCCCTCTCCTTGCAGTGTACCTTCTGCCAGATGGTAGACTTTCATACTTTGTCACATAACGCCTGTAGAGACACAACATGGTGGTCATTCATTAGCAAATTTCTGCAAAATCCATACCCTGTAGGTAAGGCTATTGATAAACACTTTACGTACAGACACGATTGCACTTCCACAACGTGTAGGTACAATCACAAAATATTTTGGCATCTGCACAATAACAGATACTGTTTTCTTAGGATTTCCTGGAGATCCTCAAGTTCTTTAGTTCCTCTGAGGCTCACCATCCTTTGGATCAGAAAAGCCTGACTGGAAATCTGGCACAGGCTCTGCAAATGTCATCACCCTTAGGTCTTAGCAAATAGGGATTAGGAGGGAGTAGTAAACCTAGCTTCTCACATGGCAATGCAATTACTACTCTTTGGCTACTGAAAAGCATCTTTCTTACCTTATTGCATATGATAGAACACAAGGGCTGCAAAAACTTAACATACCAGGTAATTTTGCCACCACTGGTAAACAGCAGATGATGAAGAAAACTTTCCACTTCTTCTAGTTTAAGGCTATGCGCTTCCTCTCTCAACAGTGTAATAGAGAACTACTGCTGGCAAGGATGCAGGTCACCATCAGAACCCATTATATGCAAGGGGACTAGTGTCCTGCCCTTTCAGCTGGTTTACTTAGAATCATAGAATCATAGAATCGTAGAATAGTTTGGGTTGGAAGGGACCTTAAAGATCATCCAGTTCCAACCCTCCTGCCATGGTCAGGGACACATCCCACCCAACCAGGCTGCCCAAGGCCCCATCCAACCTGGCCTTGAACACGTCCAGGAATGGGGCAGGCGCAGCTCCCCTGGGCAACCTGTGCCAGGGCCTCACCACTCTCATGGTGAAGAAATTCTTCCTTATGTCTAGTCTAAATCTCCCCTTCTCCAGTTTATACCCACAACAGACTACATTGCACCTTACTGTATTAGGCTGAAATTTGGCCTCTGTTAATCTTTTGTGGTGGTGAGCACCAAAAGTTTGAGATTCAACAGCTGGGTAGAAGGCCACTTCATAAAGTGTGTGCTCTTATATCTTACCTGAATGGAGACTCGACTCTCTCCATCTGCATACAGACTAAGAATGGGTACTCTGAAAACTGCACCGTGGAGATGAAGTCTAATGTTGTTTCTACTTCCAAAGTGGTTTCTATACCAGTTTTTACAAAGAAGGAATCCACCTCGATGTTACCAACTGTAAACATGGCAACCCTGCAAATATGTTCCAGCATTATAATTAATTCAAAATACATTAAGAAAGAAAAAAATAAATTGCAAGCAGTCCTATCATCCATACATAAAAGCTGCCCTCAAAGGAATCTGTTCTTCAGGTATAAATTTAGATAAGATCAGAGGGCACTGGTTTTACTCAGGTGGAAAGGAAAAGAGAAGTACATGTAACTTACTTAATTTTAACTCATTTGCAAGGTCTTTTATATTTAAATGCTTCTCCTTGAGACTATGGGGGCTCAGAAGCCTGAGCTCTCTACAGCTACACCGTGCAGTGGAAACATCTCACCGGTTCTTGACGTTGGTTTTGGATTCCCTGTACCACAGGCTGAACTCCATCCCTCCTGAGATGTCAATGGCCAAGCCGCCCAGGAACTCTGTGCTGGCACTTGGCCCAGACTGCAGCTGAATCTCCTAGAGACATCAGAAAGCACAGATACCTCTCGTTACTGACTGCAGATGTCAACGGTTTCCTTACTCACTTCTGTACTCTGATCATGCCACTTATCATTTTGCAGGAACAAAAAGGAATAGAAGACATTTCAGAAAGGGTGGACAGAACAACTCTGATGTACCTTGCTCCCTAGAAAATTGGATGAGGCTAAGGCAAGGTATCTTGCATCCTTCCCTTCTTCTCTGTGTGCCAGCTGGCACAATTTATGTACGAAGTATCACTGCAAGGAGTAGCATGGTGTCTGTCTCCAAGAGCTATCACACAAGCTTCTCGGAGGCTCCACTGGCAGTTCAGCTAAGGTAGATTAAACTCACTGGAGATCCCACAATGGTAGCCAAACCTATAAGCTAACGCACTTGAATTGCCATTGAGAATTTTCAAATAATGCATTTTCCATTAACCATCAAGTATGTTCATGGCTTCTTGAATCCTCGACAACTGGACTGGAAATACATCATGTCGAGTCCATTTCGGAAGTGATAATATGGCTCAGGGTCATGGCAGCTCACTACTTTTTAGTTTTGAAGCGTAGCCAAGATGTTGAGGTTCACTCAGCTTGGCAATCTAACTCACTTTATATAGTTGTCATGCTTCCCTAAGAGCTAGTGGATTAATTCAGCATTTTTAAAAGAACCATTAATTTGGGAAAAGTTTATTTTGAGCATGTCTGTCACATACAGGACACTTCCTCCTCTCTCCTATCTGGCTTTCTCCCTCTCACCATGTTTCTGTGCCTTCTCAGCACTTGTAAAGCTGCAGGCCTTTATAGGACATGAGAATACCCAATTTCCTCCCCCTTTTTGACATCTAGGCACCTTAAAAATCTCTCTTGTCTTTTTAGCTATTCAGTAGCCCAGTGGTTCCAACTAATGCTATCCCAAGATTTAAGAAAGAAGCAAGCAGAGACAGTCTGGCTTCCAAATACCTACAGGAGCCACATTTGAGGAGGTTTTTTATTCAGAGCATTAAAGTTTTCCTGCCATAATCGAGGGCGTGGATAATTCTTGTGGCTGTATATAGTTACTCCACTTTTTAGGGTAAATAATCTCTGAAACAATCCTTTTGGCAGAACCAACTTGACAGCCAGCTGCTGGTGAGGTGTGCTTGAGATTTAATGTAAGAATGCAGTGGTCTGGCTGCGGCTTATAAATCCAGCACAGCCCAGCAAGTGTGGTCACATTGTGCTCCGATTTCTTAGTGTGACCCAAGTAAAAATCATGGGTTGGAATTGTGGTCTAAGCCAGTCTGTTTAGGTGTGGAGATAAAGCTTGTTTTACATTATTTTACTTTGCTTTTAATTTGGACTGACTTGATGGGTAGCTGTTAATGAGCAAGGAGTAACAGTATACATGCTGGCAGAGACACGTACACACAACCAGAAGAGCAGATATTTTTAGATGCATTGTCAAATTGCATCTAATATTAGAGCAGACTTAATTTGCAGTGGCTAAGTTTTTAAGGCTTTAAAGGCTATCTAGATTAAAGTCAGGTTTGTCACTGAAACCAGCAGAGAAGTTAAGGAGCACTTGTTTTACTAGCTCATCTATTTCCTTATTTAGAGCTCAGTCTTGTCCTTCAGCTGGTGCAAATCCAGTCCAGGATGATGGAAGGTGTAAATCACAGAGACTCAGCCTCCTCAGGAGCAGTGTTTTCCTTTCCCTTCCTATTTTAAGCTTTGTAGTGGAGAATATGATCCAAAAGCTCAGAATTGGTAGTTTGTTACTGTTTAAAATGCTGAAACATGCTGTGTTTTGATTTAAAAAAACAGTTTGTTTACGTCCTGCACTGACTGCTACTGTAATGCAATGCAGGGACGGCTGAAACAGGCGCTTTGGGAACTGGCAATCTTCCACTGGGGTCTGGCTTTCAAATGGTTTCTCTGACCTATTAATACAGTATTTAATTTCTCTGTGCTTTTGGCAGGTGTGTTGCCTAGGAGAAATGTTAACACTACTGAACTTTAATGCAGGTGCCTTAGGAGTCTCAAAACCAGTTTTATGAGAGCTGTTTATTTTACAGAGAGAATTACAACTTCTAGATGGTTATTCTTAGCCCTCAATCAACATTGTGAAAACTGGTAATGGCTGGAAAATACACTCTGGTTTCAGTTTGTGGAGTTAAGTGGGAAAAGATGTTACAGACAGTGGGCAGGAGTGTAAGCTTTAGAAGCATTGCTTCACTATTAACATGGAAATCACCTCTTCAAAATATGCCTATTGTGATTACTGCAATTGTCAAGTTAATGAAGGGAAGTTATTCTCCAGGGGAGTATTTATTTGGTATATTTGACAGCACTTTGAATACAACCCAGTTTTGGTCTTTCTGTGCAAAACGATCCTTATAAACAGCAATAGGGGAGCAGAACTTTTCTAATATTTAAAAATATTTTTTCTCAAAATCAGGTTGCACCAATGCAAAAATTGTAACCCAAACAGCACATAAAATCTTTTCTGACAATTTTGTTGCCCTCTTTTTAAGTTCCAGTCTTGGATTCCAAGCCATCCTTTTGATGTTTGATCTCAATTGTGCTGTATCTAACTTATATTTGGGTTTTGCCTGCTCTGAACTCACACTAAGGACAGCTGTGGCAAACTGAGTTTTGGTATCATAGAATGGGCACTATTTCCCATGCCTAGTTTTCTACTTTGAAAGAAGATAAATCCACATTTGGCTTGGCTCTTTACAGTACGAATTTGTAAAGGGGCTTATGTTCTGGGCAAGGCCTGTCCATGCCAGCCAGGGAAAGGGGAGGTAGCACTCAGCTATCAAGAAGCTAGATTAATTATGGCTCCTTGCACTGTTTTATCTCACACCATTCACATTTCCATTCTGGCAGTGTTTTCTGGCACAGCTATAACCACAGTTCAAGAACCTGACAGGTGAAAGCAATTCTAATGAAGGTTAACTAGATTATGTTGAAGTCCCCAAATCATGTTAATGTTTACGTTGACCTGGAATGTAGCTGTAAAACCATTATTAGAAATATATGCCATGTTTAAAATGCAGCTCAGCCTGAAGCTGTGTTCAACAACACTTCAAACAACTTTTGCCTTTGTGGGGTCTGGAGATAAGTTCAAGTGCCTTATTGGCTGTGAACACATGCTTTCAGTTCTATCCCCTGCTTGAGTCCCAAAGAGCTTAGGCAGCAGCTATGTTAGCAGCAACCCAAGAGAGAAAGCAGAGTGGGGCCCCATCTCATCTCATCTCATCTCATCTCATCTCATCTCATCGCTGCCCGGGCTTCCAGAGAGTCAGTGAACGACCAAAAATCTGACACCCTGATGTTGTTAAAAATGGCACACAGACCCAGCCCTGGTGTGACCCAGACTTTTGTGAGGTTCTCCAAAGATGAGGAGTGGAGAATCTGCTGGCTGGCAGAGGTCTCAGAGTTACTAGCCAGCTGATTCAGGCAGGGTATGCATGGAGCCTGGTGCATGCACAGCAGTTGGAAATACTTAGTTCTGTAAACACTGTGCTCATATGCCCAGGGCTGGACATCTTTCTCACCTCTGCAGTCTGTTTGTTAAATAGGTCATGGTAAAGTTTTTGCCCATAATCTGTGTGGGAACTGTAAAGTACAGTGGGTATGAGCTTTAGTTCTCCAATTTGTGCACTAAAACAGAAGCCCTCTAGATCTATAATACTGTTATAAAGGGGCCGAGCTGGGTTCAGGATGGGGACAGCTGTCATGTGCAGGGGATGCTTTTGTGTAGTTTTGATCAGAGTGGATTTTCTCATCATCTGCTTTTGGCATTCTATTTTGCCAAGGATTAAAGGGGAAAAGTAAAAAGTAAAGTTTGAGCCTGTAGATGTTTCATGAGCTGAGTGCTGCTGTTAAATTCACAGATAGTAAGGAGATCCCTTGCTTGGGAAGAATAAAATTGTTAAACCAAATGCTGGCCCTGAATTTTCAGAGAGATGTCTAGATCTTTAGTCCTCCAGTAAAAAACTATCTAGCAGGTTATATTTGTTTATGAATCTGTATTTAACCATAAAATTAACAGACCATTTTGGGGTGGCAGTTGCATAAAAACTGTGTAATGCTTATTTTAATTCCTATGATTTTTCCTAGCCATAAGCATTTGAAATTTGGACTTCTTAGCACTGTTCTTCGAAGTTTTGAAATACCAGGGGTTCATTCAATCAGTACCTGATAGTTATTGCCCAATTGCATGTAAGGTCTCTGGACAACTTAGGTGGTCATGTGGAACACTACTGTATTACCAGAAACTGTGGGAGGGGAAGCTATAGCTGACAGCAATATGAGTTGTCTACAGGAAACTCAGTTGGATTGGCTTCTATTCAGTATCATTTTCTTTTCTAGAATGATGTGTGTCCTCTTTTACCTTTGTTCTAGACTGCTTTTCATGTAATTTCATTCTGTTTATTAATACCTATCACTTTCCTATCGGTCCTATAGTAAAAGAAGCCTATGTAACATTGATTAAGTTTATCTACGGTGAAAAGAAAGGAAATAAAATTTCTTACAATAACTGTGTGGGAGAGGGAGCATCTGTGCTTAAGAGACAGAAAAAGAAGCAAACAGTTTCCTATTAGTACCTGTGAGTAATCTGTCAGGAGGATGAGTCCTCTCACCACGTTAATGGGATCTCCAGTTGCTGAGAACATTTTAGACATTAAATCACTGTACCCTTGGAAAAATGTAACTGGCCTGAGTTGGACATCAAACAGAATGGCTGACATGCCAGCAAAGGAGTCCAGGTTTTCCTCGCCTTCATCAGGAGTTGCAGCTATTATGGACTCCAGACCCTGAGCTTCTATTACCACCTAAAAAGCAACAGTGATACAGAATCAACGAAAAAATTCTGCTTGCCCCAATTTGCTAGGAACCCTACATATTTCCTTGATGTCCAAGAGCCTATCTTTAAACTATGTAGCTGTAGGTGAAATGGTGTGAGGTTAAGACTTAAGTTAAATAGGTAGAGCAGCTAGAAAAATGGAAAATAAAATAGTGCCATGGCTTTTTTTTTTTTCATTCAGCTGCAGGCAGAATTTGCTTTCATGCAGACCATAATCCTGAGCCTACTTTTCTTTCAAACAACATTTTCGTTATTCATATTCAGATCCATTTTCCAAAAACATTTGGGAAAAAAACCGAAAGATGTTCCACTGCATGATTTTTTTATCCTGCAGAAATTTAGGAGGACTATAATATTGAAGATATTTGCCAACATTAAGAAAAGTCCAAAACAACAGAATTTTATTTAATTCTCTTTGATACTTCGGATTTACTCCTTTTATTTCCATTCTGCGTTATACCCAAAACACAGGACTTGATTTTACAAACTCACAAATCTTTTGCTGATTACAGCAGATAAACAGTATAAGCTGTAACCAGAGACAGATCTTGATACAAGATACAGAACAAAACACCTGTCTTCTGGTTAGGGCAGACATGTGTCTCACTGGCTGTTGTGGGTTTCTTATTCTTCTTCTATTGGCTTTTTCTCTGCCTAGTGCAGCAAACATGATGGTCTTAAGCATTAACTGAATTGATCTGGAAGCTATAAGGAGAGGACCACATACTGGCTTGTTTCTTATGTACAGCGTGGAAGTTACCTGGCTGGCATGAAGTTCAGCACTTCTATCGAAAACATGGATGTTCAGGTTAGTTCTCCTTAAAATGCCAGAGCCTGAATAGAGGATGTCAAGGCTGTATGTGGATGATACATCAGGACCACCTTAATTCAAAAAAGAAAGAAGGTACCTGTGACTAAACTATAGGATTAATCAAATGTTTCAGAATACAAGTGGGGTTAAAAGGCAGCTTCATGGTTACATACGTGTAATATAGCCAGAGTAAGCAGAGGAAGAGCCCGTCTTGGAGAAGCGATCATAGTTATGAGCACACATGTCCTTCAGAACTTGTCGAACTGTTTTGCTGTGGGATTTCAAAACAAGAAAACAAACAAAAACATAGAGATACAAATGTTACTTTACCTAAGGCACTACTGTTCTGTAGAGTATCAAATTTGAGAGAGGGTGAATTTCCCAGTAGGAAGGAGGGTCTTCAAAACTGTCACATTTCCCACTAAAAATCTACCCCAACCTAGAGCCTCTTTTCCAATTTCAGCTACTCCCTGCAGTCATAGGCAGGAAGGCAAGCAAAGGTCTTGCTTTAAGATTGTGTTGAGAACAAGAGGTATTTTGATGATTTTAATTCTAGTGCTGTGATGTTTAATATTTTTCTGTTCACTGATTCCTAAAATGTAAAAGCAAGGGCCCCACTGAGAGAATTAAGAACAGTAATGCAAGTTAGATGCCTAGTTCTTATTTGTACCTCTGAAGATGTGATGAGCTAGTAAATGAACGGCATTGAAATGCAGGGATTTATTATGAAATATCAATAATTAAAAGTAACACAAATATCAAATGTCCTTCTATATTCTCCTTAAATTTTACAGTACTAATTAATTAGAACCTATGTGTTCTTTCAGTTTCTGCAAAGGAGTAAGAGCTGTATTTATTTATACTGAAATTAATGTACCTTGAAGGCATTTCAAAGTGAAGTATATCTTGGATCATGGAAAGCATGTACTTGTTCATTTCCAGAGGCAGTTCACCAATGGAGAGCAGGATGTTTTTCACTTCCATGTAGGATGGGTTACTGTTTAAGATGATAGCAGCTGCAGTGGTTCGCACTGTCTTTTCATGGACTTTACGGTTCTGGTGGTATATCCTGTTCATTGTTTCCTTCACCTGGTGAGGAAACAGATTATCCAGTTAGTGCACACACAGATGACTGGGCAAAGTACAGATCGGAATCTCATTTATAATATCAGTTTAAGCTAGCTCCATAGCTAGGGCTAATGCACAAGGACATATTTTCAGCACTCTGTTTTTCATGGTCCTTTTTGGAATGTACAAGACATGTATAGCTCAGTGACCACATGGGCAAGTGGCGCATCTGTCATGTTCTCTCAGGCACAGTCCAAATACAGCCTTCCACACTGATTTTCACAGCAGGGCTGTAAATAAGTAGGAGCACTAAGATCAAATACTGTGGCAGTGATAAGGTCAAGGGAGAAATTTCCTTGACTGTTAAGGGAATATATTTTTCTTAAAATTTAATAATCTTTGAATTTTCATTTTCTGGATAGTGCTTGTGGTAGCCTCACGTCCCTGAGAAGATTGTGACACATCTTTGTTACAGGTAAATCCATGGAATGCCATTCAGAATTACAGCGTCATTTAGGTTGGAAAATACCTTTAAGACCATCAGTTCCAACCCCTAATCCAGCTCTGCCAACCCACCACTAAATCATGTCCATAAGCTTAAGAAAGAATAGGGCTTACACAGGTACCCATGCATTCCTAATGTCTCCTGCACATCACAGAGATGCAAGGCTATTGTGAACGCAGCCCAGTTTTCCCTGCTGGCTGCCTGCCACCCCACCTGCAATGGCTGTGAGTGACTCTGGAGCCAAAGGCTCACTAGCACTGAATGACTGGGAGCTGGGATTTGGCAAACAGGACCATACAGAATTTTCTGGCCAGAACGGACGTGTGTATAATTAACTTCCAGAGAAAAAGACATAGGTGGGGCATCTTTAAAAAGAGCAGGACCAACAAACAAACTCTGTTAATTTATACTTTATGTTTGATACTGTCTCTGGCACTTCTTGGGCAGTATACTTTCTTACCTCTTTGGTGAGGAAAGAGGGATCGTATCTCTGTAAGGCGGTAGCAGCAACATTGTTGATGGGCCCCTCTTCTGACTCAGCATACTTCAGAAGCAGTGGAATTGCTTCTGGAAGGAGTGCATTCTTCAGTGCCAGCAAGTACATCCTCACATTGTCATCTTTATTAGCCTTCTCCAGTCTATTTAGAATCAGCCTTTTGGCTTCCACAACAGCCTGAAGAAAATCAACAGTATGTTTAAATGGCGATGATAAATCCACCTTTCCCCCTTGCAGAAACAGGAGGGGCAGGGCTGGGTTCTAGAACGTTTTTGTTTCAAAGAATCATTGTATAGGGTTAGAAAAGGTGTAACTTGTAGATTTCCTTCAACCAAAGTGATTATAGCCACAGTGACTCCTAATCCATAGATTTATCACTTGCTGGCTGCTTCTGCCCCGATTCAGGGACTTAACAGGTTTTACTCATGGGGCCAACATGTGCCCCCAGAAAATGACAAGGGAAGTGTTCTTTAGTGCTTCATAACATAACGTTATAAGGGTGCCTGGCAATAAACAGGTGAAGGAAAAAGAGAATCCTAAAGGCCATTCAGGTGCTCTGTGTCTTTTCAGCAGTGTGCTGCCATCCCAAACAGCACAGACCCGGCACGCTGCAGTGTCTTGTCTGATCATCCTCTTCCTCTATCACCAGCACCTACTCAGTTGATGGCCTTGATCAATGAGTTTTCTTCACAGAGCCGAAATAACCTAAGGTAACTCCAAATATTAAATAAATCTTATATCCTCTGGGGTTTCTCTGAGGACATGCAAAAATGTTGGGCAACAAAGCACAAGTACTGCCACTTGCTGACAGACTAGGCAGTGAGAAAAAGTTTTGTCAAACAAGGGCAAATTGGGAGAAATTCCCAGAAATTCACAAGAAAGAAACCAGATTAAAGCCTAAAGCTGACTAAGTAGATGTCATTGTTTAAAAAAAATAAATCCTTTCACCATCAAACATAGGCATTTATGGGCTTATTTTAAAAGAGGGGGAAATATGCTGCACTTGTCTCTCATGCTCCCCCAGGAATATCAGCAGACATCATTCACATGTGCTGCAGACCAGAGTTTGGCCAGCAGTGAACAGCAAATACTCACTGGAAGCTTGCAGCCTTCTCTGTCACACAGCTTTCTGATGAGTGCTCCCATGACAATAACAAGAGTTTCCCTGATTTCTTCATTTGCAATTTCATCCTTGAACTTCGCCTGTTATGCAAAAGCAATGCTATTAGTTTCTCTGTCTAAATATGATGAACCACAATTCATAGTGGGCTGAAGACCCTCCCTCTTTCCCTCTGAACACTAGTGCAATGCACAGGCAGCGATGACCGCAATAGCCTGGGCTCAGGCTAAGCACAGCACTGCTCTGTTGTTCTACATTAAAACATTTTCCCCTTGAGTGATGAGCAGTGTCTCAATCAGTAGATTGATTTTGAAGCTATGTTGTTTATTTTTTTTGCAAAAAAAAGAATATTAAACGGTTACAGGAATCTGATAAACCTTTTCATCCTCAAATTATTTTGCTAACACTCAGAACGCTGCTTGTTTTCAAAGTACCAGATTTGGTATCATTTTACAAAGTAAATAGACTTTCTGTCTGGACTTACAAATTTTGATTGTTTTAAGCCTATATATGCTACTGGCAGACTTAAAGGAAGCCATAGAAGGAACAAAGAAAGGAAAACTGGAAACAAGAGTTGTTCCTTATTCTCTTCCCCCTTGATAAGGGGGAGGCTGAAGAGTATTAAATCAGTTGTATTTGTTTTGTCCATTGACTTACAGTTAAAGATTTCAGAAGCATTTCACTGGGATGAGAAGCAAATCCACAGGCATACAGGAATCGCTCCTGCAGGACTGAAGTGCTTGCATCCTTAAAGTCAAGAAACTCCAGCACAGCCTCCAGCGATGCTGGAGTCTGAGCAGATGTTACAGCATCCACTATCTGTGGACTACAAAGAAGTGGAAATGAATATATCATTGTAATAAGCTAGAAAATACTGAAAAGACGTTGCTGCATAAAATTGAAGAAGTTAATGTGCTGAAAGATCTCTTCGTTGCACATAAGAGACAGGATTTTTCACTCTTGATGGAAAAAACTCTGCCCCTGAATTCTTCCACCTCAAAATGGCAGATGAACTCCAGAAATTATCCATATCAAAAAATAATAATATTTGAATTTATGCAAATATGGGACAAAAAAAGCATTGAATAAACCCAGAACTATACAGCCTGTCTTAAAGTTCACAGGGCAAGATAGTTAAGGGGAAAAAAAATTGTTTTATTTCTCCATATACAAGGGCAACTAGAGAACAGCCTTCTACACTACCCGAGTTACTACCAGGTTTATTCCTATTGTTAACAACTGTATTGAGAAAATATCCAGGGGTGAACCATCCACTTCTTTGCTGTATTGCCATTTGATGGAAACAAATGAACAAGTCAAGAACAAGTTATACAGTGTCTCAGGACAAGCAATTGGGTTGAGAACCCTTGAGTGAGTTACAAAGCACGTTTGCCTTATATTGCAGATACAAACTTGGTGGCTGAATAGTGTGCTGCAAACAAATTACAAAATCAAACACAGCTTTAAAAAACATACATCCTTTTTCTGTAGACAGTACTGAATACTGGTTTTGCATTGCTAGGACATCACCTGATGAAATGAATCTGTTTGCATGCCAATTACCCTTCAGTAATTTTAAGTAACTTAAACCTCTTGAAAGCTTCTTCATGGTGACTTACAGAAGTTCGTTATTTTCACTTCTGATAACCTGCAGTATCTCCTCTTTTGTAGCTTTTCTGATGTTCTGAATGAAGGACACAAAGCTTCTTGCTGCTTCAGCTTTGGAAAGTTTTTCAGGATATATATGTTCTCTGATGGTCTGCCAGACTTCAGAAAGCTGCAAAATAATACACATTATGTCAAATCTCTCAGATTGTGGTTTCAGTTCTCAAAATCAGACTCACTAAATGCACATATGTGGAGCAACTATTGCTTAAATTAGTTTAAATCCAATAGAAAGCTGATCCTTTAGTTAAATATTATTTAATTAATGATATCCCAACAAAAATATGTTTGAAACACTTTTACAGCTTTCTTTCTCTTCCAGCATTTTAGTATTTTTAAATAATGTGCATTGCCTTAAATGCAATCTATTTTAGAACAGACGTGAGTATTTATACTGTAATTGGAATAAGGTGAACTTTCTTGTCTTGCAAATTTACTGTCCTTCCATATCCACTCCCATAAGAAACTAGTGAGGGTATTTTGACCTTTCCTCTCTCATTTGCCTTTGCCTCTGTTATCTCAAATTATCAAGAACATTCCTTGGTGAAAACCTCAGCTGTTCTTTGCAGCAACATTTACTGCAGTTTTCCCAAGTGAGAAATAACACTAGCACCCATTTGACCTCTACTAAAATACTTCCCCTCTTCATGGGTTTTGTATTAGGCAATAACACTTGAACCTGCTGGCAAATAGAAGTATCACTCCGCAGTACAGAGTGTAACTTCCATCAACTGTAACAAACAATAATTAGGCAACAATGATTGAGACATAGGATATTTCCTGAGGATTAATGACCAGGTGGGAGGAGCTCATGTTCTGTGGCACAGATGGGTCTGTTAACCTCAACTAGTGATTAGCGCTTAGCACCAAGGTCAGTGTGGCTATTATAAGCTGAAATTGGATAAATATGTGGGACACTTTCTATTCCCCCTGTTGAAGTTGCACCATAGCCTGGCAAAAAAACCCATCTAACCTCGTTAATCCTGTATTTTGTCCTGTGCAGAAGCCCAGCTGTGTGAGCTGCTGTTAGTCAGCTTAACCCATACCCTAGAGAGAAGCAAGGTGGGAGATGTGAGCTGCAGCCATCACAAGCCAAAGAGAGTGGAGACCAAGTCTTCCTCTTTGAGGAGGGGGTTTAACCATTCAACTCTATAAGGAGCAGCTGCTGTCTCCTGCAGTGACCATGACTTTAAAAAACAGCATTCACAGCTGACTTTTGCAAGGGGCCTCATTTGCCTGATCTGAATGTCAGGCTGTTTGGCTTGAATAAGGATTCAGGCACACATGCGCGTACTTCCACATGGCAACTCAGCTGAGCTTGGATATGAATCTCTTTCTCTTTGACAGAGAGATCAGACCAGAGGTCTCGTGGGCACTACAGGAAAATTCAAGCCAAGTCAAGAGGTCCTAAACTGAGCAGGAGCTGGTTTTGAATGTCAGTGCCTGACAACTGCCTTATCAACTCATGAAGGTTGGCTGCACAAGACAGAACAAACCCACCCCAACCTCAGAAAGGGCAAGCATCCATTCCTGGAGGAACCATGAGCATAAAAATAAATGTAAAAACCATGGGATCTTCTGAAAAGAGTATGTTTTATCATGCCTAAATGCAGAAATTTAGGCCTAAATTTGAATGTAAATGTTGACCATAACCTCATAGAAGCTAGTGCTACCATTTGTAAAGTGGGGATAGTAACCGTTATTTTACCTAATTCATAAAGATAGAGATAAGATGTGTTATGTTTTTAAAAGGGTTTTGAAAACATAAAACTATAGAGTATGCTATATCAGCATGGCACTAATGTATACTATGACATATAAGTACCAAATGTTATGTTGCTGCTTTGGATACAGTGTTCTGTTTATAGACTCCATCTTTTCATAGCAGTTACTGTAAAATACAGTGAGAAATCAGGACTTCATTCTCATCGTGCCATTAGGTTTATAATGACATAGTTCAGTCCCCAGACAGTGCTCTGGAATTTTATCCTCTGTTCGCCATCCGGGTCTGGAAATTATCTCTGTAACTATTATGAAAAACTCAGTTCCAAGGGACAAATTGGTCAGCACAAACCATGATGGGCAGAGTCAGAGAGAAAGCACCTGTCCCTCCTCTCTTTAAGATCCCTTGATGTTCCCTGCTCTGAACTGCTCAAGTATGCATGCAGCATCATTCCTATTTCATTTAACCCAACATACTTTTTCACTTTCTCTGCGGTTCAACAAGCATTAGACAGAACAAATTATTACAGCGCAATGCTACTTCCAAATAATTAGCACAAGTTCCAATATTATAAAAGTATTTTTGCCCATAAGGATTATTTCTGGAGGATTAAAATTAGGTGAGCTGAGTAGAAGCCTTATCTTGCTTGCAAACACTGACTGCAAACAATAATCTTTAAATTAAAGTTCCCATTCACTGCTGAATTCATTCTGCAATGGTAATGGTGTTAAAACTGTTTGCTAACAATCAGTGTAGCAGTTTATATTAGTTCATGATGTTTAGCACCAATAAAAACAAAAGATTATGCATTCACAGCATCAAGCTCTTAGCCAATTCAGATATCTTAATTATAAAAAAAGCAAGATACTATTTTTTTCCACGGGAAGAATGAGAACAGTATTGGACTTGCCAAGAATCTTAAAACTCCATTTCATGCTTATAAAATACCTATAAGGCCTTTTAAATAAAAGATTTCCTTCAAGGTCAGGCAGTAAGAAGAGGCTGGATGTACTACCAACAAATGCTTCAAGAATGGCTAACTATGTTTAATTTCTAGTAGTTCAGCTCCTACATGACAGGATTGTTTGTAAAAAATGGACAACCATCTTAAAAGTAGTTCCCCACTCCATTACTCGGAGGAAATAAGCTTCTACCAACTCAAGGTTGCCAGAGATTAGATAGAACTATGGGATATCGTATTATCTAGTGGTCTTGAGAAACTCTGCATTCAATCTTGAAACAGAGCAGAGGGTTGGTACTTTTAAAGCTAATCTTAAAACACCCTTGTGTGGCGGAGCACGATTGCATCACTACCTTGCTCCCCACTCCAGGGTATGTTTTATATAGCTATGTTAGACCTCTCCTAGTGGGCTACTTGGACAGAAACTTCACACTTGTTCTGCTCAGCTAACCAACCTGCCATCCAAATAAGCCTATGTTTACTTACTGAAGGACACTTTTTGCATTCAGATTTGACTGGTTCTGCTGCTAGTGGTAGAGCAACATAACTGGAGTCCAAGGTCTTGATAACACTGGCGACTTGCTTCCCAGCAATTAGTCCAGGGCCAGCTTGTACTGACTTCAGTTCCAGTCTCTGCCTGTGTATCCATACAGTGAAGACATTGTTAGAGCTCAACTGTTAGAGCAGAAATGCAGAAATCATGGCAAGACATGGCAAGGTGAAAAAATAAAACAAACCCTCCAGAGATCAAAAATATATAATATTAACTTATTGAAGTCTAATTTTAAAATATTCAGAATGGCAAGTCTATGGCTTTTTAAGGTCACAGAAGTGTGTGATACCAGCAGAATTACTGCTAGAGGTATATGGCATAAAATACCTAAATAATAGACTTGCCAAAGTATGGATTTATAGTACCCAGTAAACAACTTTCAGTAAACATATATTCTGACATGTTTCCTATATTAGTTAATGAAAAGATCTGGAAAGAGAGATTTCAAATGTACATTTTTTTAAATATCATAAATCTAAGGAGATGCCTGAATCAGTCTCTTGTATGATAATTTCCAAACTTGCAGTGTTTCAGAATCTAGAGCCTAACACAGATCTAGGTTCCTCTGCTGCTTCCTTTGTATGCAGCAGATTTTTTGTTCTGTACTTCTGAACTTTCACATACTAGAAATGGAGATCCATCAGAAGTATTTCTTAAGAACTAAGAGGACACATAAACAGAACAAATGCTTAAAATGTTTCTGCCAGTTCCAGCTGTTTTCATTTAATTTGTATGTAACATGGCAGAGCCTTTAATCAAAGTTGGACTATGTACCATATGGATACAAAAGAAACCTAAACCCCTTACCTGAAGAGTTTATAGCCTTAGATCTTGATGCTATAAGACATGCACATATAACCTGCCTTGAACCAGTAGTCCAGCTATCATCAGTGACAGTCAAATTGCCCAACTTACTTTGAAACTATTTTGGCACCTGTTTTTCGTCGGAAATTCAGAAGGAAAACATAATTTTCTTCTGCCTTAATGGATTTAATGAAACCATCTTCCAGCACATAAATTGTGGCAGATGTGGCTTTTGAACTGACATCTAAAATCTGCAAATAAATAACAAAATTTTTTAAAGGGCTGATCAATAAACAACAGAATAGGAAAAGAGCTCTCAGTTCCAGATCAGGACTAAACTTATAAGGAAAGAGAGTTGAATGAGTAAGGTGCATGTGGGTTGACAACATCTCAAGCTAGGTCTGTAAACCAGACTTTCAAGAATTCTTTTTGAGACAAGAAACCACTCACTTCTGCATGATGTGTTTCAAATTCAATAAGTACAAGGGGGAAAAGGAGGGAGAGGGAGTAATAAATTATGGAGCAGGCTGCAACTGAAAAAATGTCTTGTGCTACACTTAGTTAAAATACATTTTAAATAAAATCAGAAGATTTTCCAGGGAACTGTCTTGTAAATGAGATTGACCTTATCACACCTGGGAGGCAGAACCAGCCACCATGCTTGATCTGTTTGTAAATAAGATTAAATATTTGTGGCAGGTGTGAAAATCAGGAATTCAGTCATAGTGTTAAGACATTTTATTAACAGAGCATGTGCTTCCTTTGTATTTCTCTGAGCTGAGAAAGGTCGGTTGCAGACAAGGAGAATCCCAATGCCTTAGGCATGTGTCCAGCCTGCTCTCAGTAGTAACCACTTAGAAAGACATTCACTAGTAGTCGAGGACCTTTAAGGCCGTACGGTAGGGCTTCAGTTACCTCTACAGCACATCTCCTACACCACACCTGCGGTTAGGGAAGCCTTTGACCGTCCAGGCAAGCCTGGCCAGGCTCCTTTCAGGAGTCAGTATGTTGTCTGGCTTTTACTGTGTACACTAAATGCTGTGACTTAGCAGTTGGATAAAAGGTTACAGCTGTCACTATGACTGTGACTATATCTAGTGTTCACCTCCAAAAAAAAAAAAAAAAGTTTCGCATGGATTAAAACTTCAGTACAACCAGGACAAAAGTGCTGTAAATCTGCATAGAGACTAAAACATGTGATGGATGAGATCCAAAAATTATGCAAATTGGTGTTCTGTACTCAATATCATCAGAGCCAAGACGGTTTACGGAAGAGGAGAATCCCCAGAATGTTACAAAATGGACATGTAAAATTTGCTTTTTATAATGCAAGAAAGGACTTTTGAGAAAATAAGTAACAGCTACTAAGAATATATTTTAAATAGGCAGAATGGATTTTACTTAGTTAAAGAAATCATACCTGGTTGTGGCTGGTAAATCCTTGGTTTTCTAATTCACAGGAGTCTAGGGCTTTTACTTTAGTCACTTGATCTTGCCGCACATGGTAAGTAGTATTGCATGTCCCAGAAATATCCACCTTGAAAAAAAAGAGTTAGATTAAGACAATTTCTTGAATTTATCTTTGGCATCCCAGAACACTTTCCAAACATGGACTATTTTCTCCACTGTTGGAATCCTATACCTGAGGTGCTGCACTCTTTGGGTATATTTACTAGTTTTGAAGGTATTAGTGTTTCTAACTACCTGCTTTGTATGGGCAGGGGTGCTATTCATTAGATGGTAGAAAGTAACAATGTTTGTTTAAACAAAAGATTACAGAAACATTTCGTGGTTGACATTATATTCACTAATTTGAGCTGAATTCCAGCTTTGCTTGTATAGACATGTAGAAATTCAAAAATGTAATTCAAGTTAAATGGATGCAGCTAAACAACTGCTAGCTTTGTGTGAATACTCTGTTTGATTTAAAATAGTCTATTCCGTTTAATTGCTCTCAACTGACTTCACACATCAGTATAATCTCTTTTATAGTGACCTGGTTTAAGTTGGTTTATTACTGACTTTTGCTCAACTGAAAAAAAGCATTTTAAATCAAATGGATGTCACCAATTCTTTACATTAGTTGCAGCAACGTGACTTGTGTTACCAAATATTCAGAAGACTATCTTTATATCCCCAACCTCAAATGCAATCAAAGGGCTAATTTCTGTCACAGTTCATTCCTTCTCAAGTCAGTAGTAGACACAGGTTTGCCTTTCAGAGCAGACCATGGTCTGCCTCTTTCTCTGACAATAATTACCTCACCAGATAGAGCATCATACCTCACGGACACCACCAGAGTGCAGCTGTAGCTGGAAAAGGCTAGCCAGACCTCTCTTAATATTTTGAGTAAAAACAGGCTCATTTTGATACGAGTAGAAGTTTCTGACCTGTAGGAATAAAAAACAAGTACATAACAAATCTAGTTAAATGAGAAAGGAATACTGAGGATCCTCTCTCGAAAAAACTCCCTTTACTTTTTTTCTGATTGGGAAGCTGAATTTGGGCCTTTTGCCTTTATTCAAGCAAATCCCAGAGGCGGCTGGGCCTGCTGATAACAGTACAAACATGTTTGGGGCTTCATCTCTACTTAAGTATACTTTCAGTGCAGTGAGCATCTTTCTTTCCTCCTGTAAATTAGAGAGAATTTAGAAGGGAAATAGGAAACTTAACATCATTTCACAAGTGTCTAATTTTTTCTGCATAATCCTCAGATAATTCCTCCCTATAGGGGCAAAATAGCTGCTGCACTTTAATCACAGGTTACAAAAACCTAGAATGAATCACAGATAAATTAGAATGGCTTAAATGACGTGTCAAACACATCACAACCTTTGCACCTCATGGGTCAACTGTCGTGCTTAAGCCTCTCCTCTGGTAACAAGACTTTGCACCTCCACTTTGCATTCAAGGTGCTTTGAAAGTGCACCTCTTTTTCAGGAATTATAAGTACAATCAGCATATTATCTCAGGGCAACCCTGGAGAGTGAAATGGGTGTGCCAGGGATGAAAGTATCACACCACAGAGAAATCATAAAAGGAGTGTACAGACCCTATTACCTGAGAAAAAGCCCAAGTTTTTAATACTACATCTGAATTCTAGCATGTGAACTGCTTAATATATTAGAAGGAGATGTGTTTTGACTGTGTTCTTCTGGTACCTCTGCCCTCATTTAGGGATGTGTACAGTTGGGAGTCAGTGCTGCTCTGTTTCTTTTTATGTTGTGTAAAACTGATGACAAGGCTGAGTCTGAAAGTTACGGAGCAGGCCTGATAGCAGCTGCAATTCATTAGGCTGAGCTGGCAGCCAGGGTATGTGCTCAGTGCCTATTTACAGCAGGAGGTAAAGATCCTGCTGGGATAGGGTATCAGCCCCCACTCTGCTCTGCAGAAGAGAAAAGGGAGTGTGACCTTCAACCTCCCCTTTTTTCACTGCCTCTCTGCCCATGTCCCACCTGCCCATTCACTCGGGCTGTGGAGGGGAGAGTGAGTCTCTTGGCCTAACGCTCCATTAACAAGTAATGGGAGTGTAAAGAAGCATGGAGAGGAGGCAGGAGCTGCCATGGCTCAAGTCTTGCTGCTCCCTGGACAGAGTAGTATGCTGAGTGCAAGGGTTCAAGCCAGCAGCTCCCTGGGGAAAAAGAGGAGGAGATAGATTTACTTGATTCTTTTCCTGAGCAAGACTGGAACTCTGAGATCTGTGGGTTAGACATGGGTGCTCCTATGGTGGGACCTCCTCACTGTTCCTTCTCTTCTGATCTTTGGAGACAGTTCCCAGGAGAGGAGTACATGAAAGGCTGTTTGCTATCAAGTTCACTAACTAACTTGGGAAAAGTTAGTGAACTGCTAGCAATGCTGAAGTAAATAAGTAAGCCGGGGAGGTGGGGGAAAGAATCTTGATAAAGCATTTGCTAAGGGTTTTAAGTGATTAACATTGTTCTACATAGACTCAGCATAACCTCCGTCATGACATTGTACCTCCCTTCTGCCTTCAGGCCTTGGTTGAAATCATGGCCTCACTGAAGTCAACAGTACAAATCTTACACCACAATTGTGCATATATCTGCATGTGTACCCATATATTTGTAGCTGGTCTGCTGTTTACTTCGAGGCTGTATGATGTTCTCAACGCACAAGAATCTTGGCCTGGAAGGGCCCCTTGTGCGGGAAAATTACAATCTGTTCTTAACTATTGTGCCTTGTATAGAAAGATAGGACACGATGCCATATTAAGAGCTCTGAGAGTATAGTAAATTGGTAAATTCTCTAAGCCTGTAAGAAAAGAGTTGTACCAGGTTTCCTCAGGGACTGAATATTAACAAATGGGGTCTTACTTTTCCACGGACTAACTCAAGAACTATTGGTCTCTGTAAAGCTTTCAGATATTCTTTGCCAATGATCTTTTCTGTGCTTTTTCCTTTGAAGATGTTTTCAGCAGCTGGTCGTTCATTCACATTTTCAACTTGAACATCTCTTATCTAGTAAAGCAAAAACAGAGAAAATTCATACAGAGAACAGTTTAGCATTGGTCTAGAGTAAGCTGGATAGACTAAATCATCTAATATATCTTTTTTATTTCTTCATTTTGTGTTCTGATCATTAATCTTTCATCATTACTGTGTCTGTTTTCAAAAGAAACCAGCACGCACCACTGGTGAAATAAGTGGCAGAAAATCTCACCACAAAGCTAAGTAGAAAACCCAGTTTGTATTTAGCAAATGTCACGATTTGCAGCTAGAACAGAGGACTTCAGAAAACCTATTGCCCCTCAGGCAGATGCATGCACACCAGTTGTTTGAAGCTATAGTATCTTTGTGAAGCAATTTCAAAATATAGGAGATGCTCTGAAGTTCTGGCTAATAATGTTAGATATATTCTTGTGAAGTCCTATTCGGTAGGAATCAACTTATCACAGAAGCTGGTTTTAGTGGATGAGATTAGAGAAGAATAAAAGTTTCAGCTAATCTTCTGAAAACAAGCTCTTCAAGATTAAATTAGCAGTTAGATGAATGCAGAAATGATTGGACATGTTTTAAGTTGTCTGATAACATTGATTACCCTAATTTTGATCAACTGGTCATCATCATTGTCAGGATTTCTCCACAAGAGGTTCACATCCACACCAGAAGAAATCCGATAGCCTGCGCTTTTCTGCAGTGATGCTTTCACCTGATCAACATACACTTCAGTGGAATATGCAAATTTATATAGCTTGTCATTATTTAAGCTTGGTCCAGTAGTGTGCCCTGTTTGTAAAGAAAAAAAAAATGCTTTAGAATTGACTAACTCACATAATCTGCTATTTTTTCTAAAAAACACCTTTATAAAAATTAAAATTTAATTGCCACAAAAGATCTAAGGGACTGATCCTGCTACCTTTGATTACAGAGGCTGTCCACTGGAGCAGATGGGTTTTGTTTGTAATTAACTTGACACTAATATCAGATATTTAGGAACAATATCTCCACAAAATCCTTTGTTCTAGCTCTACAGTTAAAGAAATAAAAGACAGTAAAATTCTTTACTTGGAAGGTTAGCATTAGAAGTGATTTCAAAATTATTTGCAACTCAAAATGCTGTAATTAATCATGCAATTTGTGTGCTTAGCAATCTGATATGCACTGATGAAATTTGTTGGAGCCCACAGAAATCAACCTCTGCATCTCTTGTACATTTATTGGGAATCATTGCATTGAGAGCTTTGCCCGGGGTGACCTGAATGTAATAAAGACCTAGGGAAAACAGTTTTTAGTTTAAATAATTAAGCCCTTGTTCTTTAAACTAAGTAAATGTCCCCATAGCTATGCCTCGGCTGTTAATCAATATATTTTAAGTGACAAAAAAGCCAAACTCTAGCATGAATGCAGCTTGCATACCTAATTTATGGTGTCATTTCCATCTGCATAAACACCTCAGTTGCACTCTTGTTAGTATAAATAAAATCTGTAGTACACAAATGACTTTTTCCTTTATAAAACTACTTACTACCACATGATTTCCTATTTGCCCTATCTCTTCTCTAATGTGTAGCCATGTGGGGAATGTGCAGCATTAGTATCACAACTCTATACCCAACCTCAGGCACATGAATTAAGATTATGCCCCTAAAATATGTGGCCAAGGAAAATCAGTTTCTTCTTGAATGCCCTTTGAATATTTTATCACAAAGGGTACACATAATTTTCACGACTCCTCTGGTGTAGATGACTACAAAGGTCTCTTCCAGACAAGAAAAAATGATGAAATCAGTTTGTAGAGAGAAGAGAAGGGAGGAGAAGCTGACTGTACATAAACTGCTGTTACCTCTGCAAAGTAAATACACATACAGTGACCTTAGGTGCTACCTGTAAGCAGAATGGCACTAGCCTCTTGGACCTGAACAATGCACCACTAAATCCACTGGGATTTCTTCATAGACTTCTGGAGGTGCAAAGCAGAAACAAAAACTTCACAACAGACCTAATCTAAGACAAGCAAAGTTCTGTCCTCAGAGAGATGCACCTCAGTCTTATGACAAGGATGGGGGCGGGGCTAAGAAGAAAAATCTATCAAAACATCTCAGACGAATTCTTAGGCTTGCTGTAATGTCATCAGTGTGTTTGAAGTCCCTTGCAGAGACTCAACAGTCTGTCTTGGTTTACATACCTCAGTGTTTTATTTGACTCTGCTAAATAAATTCCAAATCACTGCAAGGGTAAAAAGGAAAACCAAGGTATTTTCTTATTTCACTCTCAGATTTTAAATCCCAGTTAGGTAGGTGCATGGTGTAGTTCCAACACAGCTGTACAGATACATTCTGCAGTGCCTGAAGAGTCCAAAAATCCCCTTTTTTAAGGTTTTGCTCACTTGCTTCCCCTGTTCACTCAGATGTCATAGCAGTAGGCTAAGGTCAGCTTCAAAGAATCTTCCCCTGAGGAAAATGGTGACCCCACCAAGTTTGGTCTGCAAGTTGCATAAATTGGCAAAATTACAAAGAATTAAACTGACTGACACTTTATGCCAGCTGGAGACGTGGTGCAAAAAGTTTGGTAATCCCAGAGGGAGCAGTCTGTTTGCATGTGAGAGCTTGAAGCTCTGACTAAACATTTTTTACCAGGAGGATGAAGTATTAATTTAGGTGCAGTGAGGCTCTTCTGGTTTTGCATGTCTTGTGTGACTGCTTGAAAAACAAAGTCACCAAGAAGCATACGACCCTTCCTTCAAGCTTACTGCAAACTTTCTAGCCACTTCTCCAGTTCTCCTCACTCCTATCAGCTTTTAAGGTACATTGCCCTTGGGAGCAGAGGGTACTTGGTGCCTGCCCAGAGATGTCTGTTCCTTTCAGGGACACCTCTAGTTCCTTGCAGTAACTCAGAGTTGGTTGCTTCTTAGTTAGAATTGTCCTTCATTTGCAGTAGAAATGGCAGTCCTATTGATTTAGCATCATCGGAGATTTTAGGAATGCCACCCGCTAAGCGGGTGGCACCCACTTCTAAACATAGAGGGTGACACAGTCCCATCTAAAGATAAAAGGTGAGGGGAAAGCACAACCAGGAAAAATTATTTAGGTGCTGAGAAACATGTGTCTTGTTACTTAAGGTGGATGTTTATTGTTTTGCTCCCTCTCTCTTTTCGGTTAAAGGCACCTTTCACCTATCCTTTTCATTTTCCCACAGCTCAAACCACAGATCTCTTTTTCCTTTTGCAAGAGTTCCTTCCCTTTTCTTCCCTTTTAACGTTTGCTAATCCCCACATACAAACGAGTTGTTCCCTCCTGAAGGAAAGAGGTGAGCCAATGGTGTGGAAGCTTCTTGAAAGTGTCATGGAAGAGCTGAGTAAGTGGAAAGTATTTGTGGGAGCTAGAGGAATATTAGGTTCTGAAAGCTTTCACCATTTCATATGTGGAAAACACTGCAAGAGCCAGGGCAGAAGATGCCTTTAGTTGCAAGGCTTGTGTCACTGATGGAAACAAGTGAGCCAGCAGTCGATCATAATAAGAGAAGCAGCAGGGATAAGGCACTGTTGAAGACAGTTCCAAAGAGTTAGCACATACCCCAGTGGAAATAGGGAAGCCAAGAGAGATGATTAAACAGTGTGGTCAGTTTGAGAGGCAAAGAAGAATATTGGTAGCTGAGGGACAGAAATACAATGTCACAGCTCAGGATCAGTATTCAAAACAGTGGACCTAAATTGTCATGCCACCTTTCATGAAGAAAACACCAATACTATTTAAAAATAACACCTTTCTGTTAGAAACTTTTCTAAACACCACCACCCCTGCTTTTAGAAGCTCTTTCCTTTGTATTCACAACACAGCACTGGTATTCTTGCTGCCGATATAGCCATTGCCTTCTCAGCTGATGGCGAATGTCCAACTGACTGATAAAGGGGAAAAGATGGACATAGACTGCAATCAGCCCTGCACTCTTGGGGTCAGAAGTGCCTGCTTTCAAGGTGGAGTGCATAACACATAGTTTGACTGGTAATGTTAAGTGTCTGTCATTAAGGGTAATATGCCAAGTCTATAATTAAATCATGATACTGTATAATACAGAAGGTTACACTGCCTGAGTGGAGACAGCTGTCAAGTCCTGTGCCTTTTATTAATACATATGGCATGCACAGTATGTGTGTCTCTAACTAATTGCTGGCTCTACCTTCATAAATTATATTTGCCACTGTTTCTGATACTGGATAGCTTTAAAAAGCAAAACCCATCTGCTTCTTTGAAAATGTTTTTCAAGTGGAACTGCAGGAGGAAGCTTTCACTTGTGCTGACCTAGCTGACTTAAAATAAAAGAACATTCCTTCAGTATTTCTAAAGGCAGCATGGCCTGGTGGAAAAGTAAAACAGTCATCCTAATCCCAGCTCTGTCACTGAGGCACTAAGTGGCCTTTGGGCCAGTAATTTAGCTTATAATCTCTCTTCACAAGAGAGCGACGAGACCTAGTAGAGCTGAAGGGAGGACTAATTAATGAGAAAACGCTTGCTCAGTACCCTGGGGATGTAAAGTGACAAGCAAATATTACTTCACTTCAAGAAGGAGCTTTGCTTAATTGATAGTAAAGGGAAGCTGGAAAAAGCAGACACCAGAAATGTGGCACATCGGTATCTAGACATAAATGTTATTTGGCAGTCTCATTAAATACCCTCACGGTTAGAGGAACTGCCTGCAAACTTCTCTGCTTTATAACTCCTGTCATAAGGGGCTATGGAGGTAGGGAGGAAGGCGGCTGCTCTGTGCTTACACAGTGACAGTGTCCTGGATCCCCAACAGGGAGCAGGAGGAGGAACCTGTGAGAGATCCTCAACAGCCTCTTTAAGTTTAACCTAGGAAGGCATGCCCTCTCTGCTCCTCCTCATGAAGAGGACCCCCTCATTAAACTAAAAACTAGGTGTCGGCTCATGTTTTTTAAGGTTGCTTAAAGTTAACATCAGGTTGTCCATGAAGTGACACCACTAAAACATCTTCCCTTGCTTCATACGCTGGCACTGCTGAAGCAAGCAGTCTCCAGATTTCAGACCCTTAGCCTCTGTCAGGACACCTGAGTGAGGCCCTGCTCCCAGGGCTTGTGCAGACATCCAGGTTTTCATGACTTATTGTAAAGCAAGTTCCTCATGAAATTAATGGGATGCTTATTATTGACCTCAGTGGTAGCTAAGCCTACTCAGAAGCTGAAATCTGGAGAGCCCTGAGCCCTTCCTGACTCTGCTCCACCAGAGCACTTCCATGTGTTTAACTTTTGAGCATGTGAATAGTCCCTTTCAAGTCGGTGCCCCCACAGCATGTCCTGACTCAGCAAGGTCAAGATCCCCAGTCTCTGTTCCAAACACTGTCTGTTCCACCCCTCTGCTGACATGAATGCTACAAGCACCTAAGTCTTTGTGATCACTAACTGCATTTTGCATTACACAGGGACAGACCAGTAGAGACGATCGATTTTTTATGCAAAACAGATCTGCATACGTACTCTGGCTACACTTCTGCTGAGCCAAAAGCTGAGCCAAGCCCAGTACAGACCTACCTCTAACAGAAGCTGAGTAGGTGGAAATGATGCAGAGGAACAGCACGGTAAGAAGAATCATGGTAGAGTCCCCCAAGCCCCTGACTGCAGCATGAAGTGTGAGAGCCTCCAAGAAGTGAGCTGCTGAGAGTGGAGCGGCTCCTGCAGAGAGATCTGCTGGGTCGGCCACACTGTTTATCTAGATGTAGTAAAGGTCAGATTCCAAATTCCACACTCAGGTACTAAGTTCATCAAAGGACTTCCAGTTAATTATTAAGAAGTAAGGTAACTGCTGGTTTCTACCCCATTTTATCAATTGCCTCAGCTTTCATTTTTGAATAGTGAGCCCACAGAGCCACATTTCTGAGCCCATTTTCAGTGCCAGGAGAACTGGGAGCTCCTGCCACTCCTCCTCTGTTTGAATGAAAGGACATTCAGGACTGTTGCTGCCAGGGCCAGATTCTGATCGCTGTCTCCACTGTCTTCCATCAACTCTGTGAGCGTCCCAGAGGCAGACGCTTTTTAAGAGTCTTCCTGGAAGCAGAAGTACATGGGATTTATCAGTGCTCTCCCAAAAAGTGTTGCTGCTTTGTTACAGAGACTCAGATGCAATGTCAGTTCCTGCTATATGGTATCATGCAAAATAAATTCCCTTTCTTTCAGCAGCCCCAGCCCGTGTATCAATCATATCATTGGAGTGGCAGAGGTTAGAGACTGAGAAGATGAGATAAACCAGCTGTTCTGTCCCACCTCAGTGAAGAGTACCTCCTTGTCTAGGTCTAGGAGGAGGGCAAACCCAGCCCTACTTCTCACCCTTATTTTCCCTTCGTCTCATGCTCACTTGTCCACCTTCCCTGACAAGTCCCTGTCTGACTATCCCATGTGCTTCCCCATTTCCTCTGAGAGTAAATCCCAAGCCATCTCCCACTAAGTCTCTAGGCCACAGGGCTCGTTAAAGGACCTCCTTGTCCCTTAGGTGACAGTGGGACAGTAGGTCAGCCCCTCCATATCTATAAGACATATTTGGTATATTCTTCAAATGTCTTTAAAACAGGAGGCCTTGGCCTCACCTCAGTTACACCCAGAGTAAATCAGCAGTGATTTTCTTGAAGTCAATTACACCAGTGAAAGAAGTGTCGCGCCCACCAAAGTCCATTACACGCAGAGGCTGCAGGATCAGACCCTAATGTTCACTTCACGTCATGCTGGCATATGTGCTGGGGTCAAAGTATTACTGTTGCTGCACATTTCACAGAGTCCAAACTATAAGTCTCATATCTTTATACAACCTAATAAAACTAATGAGATTTCCTCACATCCTGTGAGGTCAACAACATGGTTTTGTCGTCTCTTCACGAGAAACCGTGCAGATCTTGGTTTTCAATTCAAACTTTCTGCCATGTGCATCAAAGTACCCTAGTCCACTTTCGCCCTCCAGCTGGTCCCTGCGTACCCCAGCTCCTACTGTTTCTTTTGATGAATAAGACAACCCCCATTTCCACCACGTGGTGGCAGGGAGATGCACAGCCAAGCCACTGGCTAAAGGTGAGTTTTGCATGTCACTCATGTCCTAAGCCTTGCCTCAAGGGTGCTGCAATCAGACCTGGCCCACAGGGAGTGATGTCTCTGTCCACACCTGAGCCTACACAGAGGATCTTTTTTCTAATCTCCATACTCTGCCTTTTGATTCACAGTGCTGTTTGTACAAAAAGCTTCAAGGTTCAGTTTTAAACTATGGGGTATTAGGTTTGTTCTATTGCTGGGGGAAACTCAACGTTTGAATGAGCATCTTGAGAAGTCATGTTATGGATCTATCAAAGTAATGAAATTCAGTTATACAGCTCTTTCTCAATATTTCCAGCTGCTCTGGACTTCATTTTGCTTTGTCACCACATGGCACTTGGCAGACTTCAGAGAACGTTGCATTATCCTGTATCAGTGTTTGAGGACACAAGAGTCTGCTGCTTTTGAAAGCAAAATAGGAGAAAAATAGGCTTATCAATCAAAATGCATAAGCAGTTTCTTCATTCTAAGAAAAAACACATCTGGATTTATGTGAATTTGTTAGATGCCCTATTACTTTTTTAAAAAGCAAGCAAGTAAGCAAATGGGCTTCTATTGGTAACTGGTCTGCAGCCTTTTAATGACCAAAGGAAAATGAAGGATTCTTCACAGGGACATTTGGACATTTGTGATGCTGGTGTGTAAAGCTATGTATTAATAGTAACACAAGTGAGGTTTTAAATAGACACTAGAAAAAGCAAGTGCAAATCTAGCTATTTTTAAAGTAATGCGG
This sequence comes from Clamator glandarius, assembly GCA_033459285.1. NCBI lineage: Eukaryota > Metazoa > Chordata > Aves > Cuculiformes > Cuculidae > Clamator > Clamator glandarius. The sequence goes on from JAUNZM010000404.1 coordinate 2,965,157, forward strand.
GTAACAGGAATCACAAATGAAATCAAATATTACAGCAAATATTAAATACAAACAGCAGTTAAAGGTCAGTGTCTTACTATAGTGACACCGTACAGTTTTGCGACTTTAACATAGCCATGGTAAACCTGAAACCAGCACTAAAACTGAAAGAGTGTGTATATCTGGAACCAATGAAACTTGAGATAAACATGCGTGCAGATGAAAAGGGTATTATGGTAGCACACACTCATATGTTTGCTAACTTCATGTGCCTCACTAACCAGGGGCGAACAGATATCTACATACTTAGGCTTCCCAAAATATATTTTTCTCATATAATCTAATCCCAGTCTCCAGAATTGACTCCTGTACCAGGGCAGCATTCTTTCATGGGGTTATCTGAAGGCGAAAGAACGTCGCTGTTTGTTGAATATTGACAGTAGAGTTTAAAATGCTAATTGGTGGAGGACTTTAAAAAAACAAAGCGTGAAAGCGCGTACCCCTTTTTAGGAGGCAGAGGGAAGACGGCATCACTGGGAGACCTTTGGAGCTGGAAATCTGCTCTGAGGAATGTCACCACTTAAAAATACTTCACTGGCCCCTGTGTGAACTCAGCAGTGTCATCAAAACCATCAGATTAAAAAAAAAAAAAAAAGGTTTTCTTACTTTTATTCCTTCTTAATCCCATGGAGCCAGAGGGACCTGGACAGGCTGGAGAAATGGACCTGGGTGAACCTCATGAGGTTCAACAAGGCCAAGTGCAAAGTCCTACACCTGGATCGGGGCAATCCCCAATTTCAGTGCAGGATGGGGGATGATGTGATTGAGAGCAGTCCCACGCAGAAGGACTGGGGGATGTTGATTGATGAGAAGCTTGACATGAGCTGGCAATATCTGCTCACAGCCCAGAAGGCCAACTGTATCCTGGGCTGCATCAGAAGAGTGGCCAGCAGGTTGAAGGAGGGGATTCTGCCCCTCTTCTCTGCTCTCCTGAGATCCCACCTGGAGTACAGTGTCCAGTTCTGGAATCCTCAATGCAAGAAGAATATGGAGCTGTTGGAACGGGACCAGAGGAGGGCTGCAAAGATAATCAGAGGGCTGGAGCACCTCTGCTATGAGGACAGGCTGAGAGAGTTGGGCTTGTTCAGCCTGGAGCAGATAAGGCTCCAAGGAAGCTTTATAGTTACCTTTCAGTACATGAAGGGGCTTCAGGAAAGCTGGGGAGGTACTTTTAACGAAGGCTTGGAGTGATAGGATGAGGGTGAATGGCTTTAAATTGGAGGGGAAGACTTATACTGGATATCAGGAAGAATTTCTTCACCATGAGAATGCTGAGGCCCTGGCACAGGTTGCCCAGGGAAGCTGTGGCTGCCCCATCCCTGGAGGCGTCCAAGGCCAGGCTGGATGGGGCCTTTGGCAGCCTGGTCTGGTGGGAGGTGTCCCTGCCCATGGCAGAAGGTTGGAACTGGATGGGCTTTAAGGTCCCGTCCAACCCAAACCTTCCTATGATTTCTATAACTGGAAGCCAGGAGAAGCCAGAGCGCACTCAGAACACAGCGCTCAGCGCTCAGCCCGCCCGCCCCGCGGGACACAGACGAGCGCAGCCGCCACGTGGCCCCGAGCCACACCGGGGAGTAGGGAACGGGGGGGCGGTGCCCGGCAGCGTCACGTGACCGCCGCCCGCGGCTCGCCGGGATCTGTAGTCCCGGCGGGCGGCGAAGCGCGTGCGCTCTCCGGGGCGGTTGCTCCGCCTTCTCTTCCTCCTCCTCCTTCCCACCCTCCCCTGCGCGCGACGGCGTCGCTGGTACGTTGCGCCTTCCCCCTCTCCGCGCGCCTCGGGGCGGGGGGGCGGTAGCTACCTGTGAGGGGTAGCGTTGGGTTGAGCGTTGAGGTGCTTGGGCAAAAATAACGCGTGGTAATGATTTTTTTGAGTATACAGTGTGTGTGTGTCGATGGCTACGTGTACCTAGGGGTGAAACTGGCCGGGGAAGCTGTGGGTGCCCCATCCCTGGAGGTGTCCAGGGCCAGGTTGGATGGGGCCTTGAGCAGTCTGGTCTAGAGGGAGGTGTCCCTGCCCATTGCCGAGGGGTTGGAACTGGGTGGTCTTTAAGGTCCCTTCCAACCCTCTATTTCTGCCCCTCTGTTCCTTTCTTGTGAGATCTCATCTGGAGTATTGTGTCCAGTTCTGGAATCCTCAACGTAAGAAGGATGTGGAACTGTTGGAACAGTTGAAAGATAATCAGAGGGCTGGAGCACCTCCTGTATGAGGATGGGCTGAGAGAGTTGGGGTTGTTCAACCTGGAGAAGAGAAGGCTCCGAGGAGACCGTATAGCAACCTTCCAGTACCTGAAGGGGCTACAAGAAAGCTGGAGAGAGAATTTTTACAAAGGCTTGTAGTGCTAGGACGAGAAGTAGTGGCTATGAACTGTAGAGGGGCAGATTTAGACTAGATATTAGGAAGAACTTCTTCACAATGAGAGTGGTGAGGCACTGGCACAGGTTGCCCAGGGAAGCTGTGGCTGCCCCATCCCTGGAGGTGTTCAAAGCGAGATTGGATGGGGCCTCAGCCTGGGCTGGTGGGAGGTGTCCCTGCCCACAGCAGTGGGGTTGGAACTGGATGATCTTTAAGGTCCCTTCCAACCCATACTATTCTATGACTTGCTGGGGGCTTCAGACAAATGGGTGTTTGCAAAGCCTGTCTCTGTGTGTCTTTACCATGGCAATGATGGATAGTCCTCACCAGAAATGGGCCTGTGTTGGGTGTAAGGGGCACTCAGCACTGTGACAGCACCAGGCATGGCCACAAAGATGATCAGATGGCTGAGACACGTCTCATATGAGGACAGACTCAGAGAGCTGGGCTTGTTCAACCTAGAGAAGGCCTTGGGGAAGCCTTAGAGCAGCCTTCCAGTACCTGAAGGGGCTACAGGGAAGCTGGGGAGGGCTCTTCATAAGGGAGTGCACTGATAGCATGAGAAGTAACAGTCTTAAACTGAAAGAGGGGAGATTTAGATTAGATATTACGAAGAAATGTTTTACTGTGAAGAAGGTGAGGCAGTGGCACAGGCTGCCCAGAAAAGTCATGGATGCCTCATACTTGGAGGAGACCAGGTTGAATGAGCCTTTAAGCAGTCTGATCCAGTGACAGGTGTCCTTTCCCACAGTAGGATGGATGGGCTTTAAGGTCCCTTCCAGCCCAAACCATTCTATGATTCTATATGCACATATACGAATCCAGAAATGTGTGTATGGAGCTTGGTATCTGTGGGCCCTGCAGTGGCTGCAGGCAAGCCCGCCACACACAGGGCCATTCCGTTCCATTTGGCACCTGCCAGCATCCCCACCCCTGGCTAAACACCCCCAGACAGGGAATCCGGGGTGCAGGAGCTAAAATACTTAGAATCATAGAATGTCCTTAGTTGGAAGGGACTCACAAGGGTCATCGAGTCCAACTTAGTATCCAGCTGGGACAGATGCCTGTGCTGGAGCCAAAGCAGAGCAGACAGGGTAATAAAAGGAGAAGACCTTTTAGCAACAGTCCACAATTAGGTTTGAATCATCTTCCCCTCCACAACCCCTGCTCTGAAACTCTCCTTTTTCCCATGGGACAAACGAATGTGTATGCACAAGCCATAGCTTTCACAGCTGCTGTGCCTAACATGACAGTGTAATGGATAATGGACACCAACAGTGTCATAGAATCATCAGATAGTTTGGGTTGGAAGGGATCCTAAAGGTGAGCCAGTCCCACTCCTGCCCACTATGGGCAGGGTCATCTTCCACTGGATCAGGCTGCTTAAGGCCCTAACCAACTTGGGTTTCTGGTGATTTGTATGTTTCCCAGCTCTTCTTATGTTCCTGAAGAAGCCAGAGGATTGGGGGATTTTTTTCTGCACTTTGACTCTCTAGTGAAGTAGTTACCTTTGGAAAACAACTCAGAGTTTGAGCACAGGGGAACTACTAGTATGAAAAGATAGTACTTGCCATTGAAGAGGAGAGAGTTCAAATCCTTTAGTCTGTTCACCTCCTTATTTGCTGTGCTTTGCCTGCTGGCAGTGGCCAGCATCAGTGGTTGACCAGGGTCTTTGGTTCTCGGGAGAAATAAAAGTCAATTTTAGTGGGATACATCTTGTTCACCCTCCCCCAAAATGGCTTCAGTCTCTTTAAAAGAAGCTGTATTTCTCTAACATGCTGCCGTAGTTATATCACAGGATACCTCTTCAGTTTCTTCAGTGTGCATATTTGAGAATAGTTTGTGTACACGTGATAGTACTGTTAATATTTTTTCTTTTACATTTAATCTGATATGATTCCCTATTTCCATGCAGTTGTGTTATCACAGTTTTTAATTGGAAACTGTTGAAACCTGCAGATGTAGCAGGCAGAGTATTAGACATCTCAATACAAGCCATAATCTCTCTAGTACTTTATGTGTTATTGTTCAGAGCTGGTAACCCAGCTTTAAACAAAAACAGGCCATGTCTTATTTATTAACTTCTGTTTATTTTAAGTGTAGGGTGATATTTGTTCTAATTGAACTTCTTGTTAATAACATTCATACTATTGTTTTGTTTCTTACAGAATTGGTGAGGGAAAAGCTTGCTTTTAATGAGTATTTATCACGTGTTGAGAAACAAATCATTAAACCCAGCCAAAAGCTAATGTCGTCAGAAATGCCAGAGGAAGGTCCAGAAGTACCAACAGAAAATACCATGTTCCCTGGAGTTCCTGATGTGAAAGGAGAGGTGACATCAAGTGACAGTCCAGTAGAGAGACAGGAGGCAGGCTCAGACAAGGAAGAATGCTTTGAGCCTATGTCCAAGAGGCAAAGGAAGAAGCTGTTGAAACAGAAACAGTGGGAAGAACAGAAAGATCTACGGAGGTATGGTTGGCAAAGTAGCTTTCCTGGGATCATATGTGGTACTTAGTGCTAAAAATTATGATGTGTCAGCAGAATTTGCATGTAGATTACTTTAGCAAATCAAGGCAGCTGAAGCAGTTTTCTACCAGCTATGTTTAAAGCAGTCATCAGAGGTTACTATGTTTGCATATGAAGAAGCTGTAAAGCTGTGGGAGGCGCTCCTTGAAGGCAAAGGTGTCCATGAGGGCTGGGCGCTCTTCAAGAAGGAACTCCTAGCAGCTCAGGAGAAAGCTGTCCCCAAGTTCCGGAAAAGTAGCCAGCGGGATAAGAAACCAGCGTGGTTGAGTAGGGAGGTCCTAAGAGACATCAATAGGAAGAGGAGGGTCTACGACCTCTGGAGGAAGGGGCAGGCATCCTGGGTGGACTATAGGGAGGAAGTGAGAATGTGCAGGGAAAAAGTCAGGAGGGCTAAGGCCCAACTAGAAATGCGATTGGCCAAGTCTGTGAAAGACAACAAAAAGTCTTTCTACAAATACATCAACAGCAAAAGGAGGGCTAGGGAGAATCTCCAGTCCCTAGTAGATGCAGAGGGAACAACAGTAACAGGGGACGAAGACAAGGCTGAAGTGCTCAATGCCTACTTTGCCTCAGTCTTTGACAGTAAGGATAATTGTTCCCTCTGTGCACAACCCCAAGGGTTGGATGAGAAGTATGAGATTCCCATGGTCCAAGAGGAGGTGGTTAGAGACTTGCTTGCCCAGCTAGATGCCCACAAGTCTATGGAGCCGGATGGAGTCCACCCAAGAGTTTTGAGGGAACTGGCAGATGTGCTGGCCAAACCCCTTTCCATCATCTTCCAGCAGTCCTGGATGACTGGGGAGGTTCCGCTGGACTGGAGGCTGGCTGATGTCGTGCCCATCTATAAGAAGGGGCGCAGGGAGGATCCGGGGAACTACAGGCCTGTCAGCCTGACCTCGGTACCGGGGAAAGTCATGGAGCGGGTGATCTTGAGTGCGATCATGAAGCACTTGCAAGAGAACTGGGTGATCAGGCCCAGTCAACACGGGTTCATGAAAGGCAGGTCTTGCCAGAGTAATCTGATCATCTTCTATGACCAAGTGACTAAACTCTTGGACGAGGGAAAGGCTGTGGATGTGGTCTTCCTGGACTTCAGTAAAACCTTTGATACAGTTTCTCATAGCATTCTGCTTCGGAAACCGTCGGCCTCTGGCCTGGACGGGCGCACACTCTCCTGGGTGAAAAACTGGTTGAATGACCGGGCCCAGAGGGTGGTGGTAAATGGAGTTAAATCCAGCTGGAGGCCAGTTACAAGTGGGGTTCCCTAGGGCTCAGTCCTGGGTCCAGTCCTGTTTAATGTCTTTATCAACGACCTGGATGAAGGCATTGAGTCCTCCCTTAGCAAGTTTGCAGATGACACCAAGCTGGGTGGAAGTGTGGATCTGCTGGAGGGTCGGGAGGCTCTGCAAAGGGACCTGAACAGGCTGGACTGCTGGGCTGAGACCAACGGCATGAGGTTTAACACGGCCAAATGCCGGGTCCTGCACTAGGGGCACAACAACCCTAAGCAGAGGTACAAACTAGGAGAGACCTGGCTGGAAAGCTGCCTGGAGGAGAAGGACCTGGGGGTGCTGGTTGACAACTGACTGAACATGAGCCAGCAGTGTGCCCAGGTGGCCAAAAAGGCCAATGGCATCCTGGCTTGTATCAGGAACGGCGTGACCAGCAGGTCCAGGAGGTTATTCTCCCCCTGTACTCGGCACTGGTGAGACCGCACCTTGAATCCTGTGTTCAGTTCTGGGCCCCTCACCACAAGAAGGATCTTGAGGCTCTGGAGCGAGTCCAGAGAAGGGCAACAAAGCTGGTGAAGGGGCTGGAGAACAAATCTTATGAGGAGCGACTGAGAGAGCTGGGGTTGTTTAGCCTGGAGAAGAGGAGGCTGAGGGGAGACCTTATTACTCTCTACAACTACCTGAAAGGAGGTTGTGGAGAGGAGGGAGCTGGCCTCTTCTCCCAAGTGACAGTGGACAGGACGAGAGGGAATGGCCTCAAGCTCCGCCAGGGGAGATTTAGGCTTGAGATTAGGAAAAAGTTCTTCACGGAGAGGGTGGTTAGGTATTGGAACGGTCTGCCCAGGGAGGTGGTTGAGTCACCGTCCCTGGAGGTGTTTAAGGTGAGGGTAGACGAGGTGCTTAGGAGCATGATTTAGGGATTGGTGGGAATGGTTGGACTCGACGATCCGGTGGGTCTCTTCCAACCTGGTTATTCTGTGATTCTGTGATTCTGTAAGTATTCTCTCTTCATACTGGAAGTGTTCCTCAACTTGGACAAGGTGTCAGCAGGGATTCAAACTTGCATGGGTTTAGTTTGTCAGAAGGGAGAAATAATGTGTGGCCTTGCTTCTTTCTGAATGGGCTGTGCTCTCTTTCCATGGTGCTGTCAGACTTGTGAGTCTTACACAAGAGGGTGAATTAAACCAAATTCTTTTGACGTGAAGAGTTGTGCTATAAGTTATGTTGATTTAGAATCTGCTAAAGTAGTTCTGGAAGACAATGAGCTGCTGTATTGTTCTGTTGTTGAGAGAAGATCTATCTGGAAATGGGGTGGGCATGGTTTATCCTTGTCCTGCTGAATGCAAAATGTTCCTTCCCAAGACAGTGATTGTTGAAGTTGCTGTCTCTTGAAATCTGATCTTCCAACTGCCTTCTCCCATCTGAGGAGGGGGAACAGAGAAAGAAACAATTGCTTTTAGAAGCCTTTTGAAAAACTGTTCAGTGAAACAGGAGGTAAATTGCCTTCCATGTACTGTTTCTGATACTGCAATTTGGGCAATATTTTTTGCTTGTTTTCTGTTACGAGACCTGACTTAAAGCACTTTTACATCCAGGAGACTCCCACTATTGACTTTGTTGAACTTGTGTTAAATACTGGTCTTTTAGTTATATACAGAATTTCACAGAGAGAGATTATATGTTTCATGCTTGTATCAGCCTAGCATGAATGCAAGCAGCAATATGAGTTTGAAGTGCTGCAGCCATGGGTCAACCACTTTGATCATAAGAGTATGCGTTTATTTGCTTAACGTGTACCTCAGCAGATTAATTTGTTTGTTTATTTAGGCAGAAACGAAAAGAAAAACGCCAAAAGAGAAAACTAGAGCGTCAGTCAAAATTGGACACCAATAATGAAGGGAATGACAGAAAGCGTATGCGAAGGGAAGTTGTTCCTAGTACGCTTCGGCTCATTGTGGACTGTAGCTTTGATGACTTGATGGTGCTAAAGGTAAAACAAACTTACCCATCACAAACAAATGTTGAAAGATTCTCTAATGACAGTGTTGATTCAATGTTAGAACAGCTGGAGAGCAGCTTTCAGAGGACAGTTAGCATGTTTAAGATTGTGATGACTCCCAAGACCTGCTTACATCAGTTGCTGAACTTTTTAGGGTTTGGAATGTAACTTTATGTAAGCTTATCAAAGGTTTTGTGTGCCATCATGGAGAAGTGATAAATCGTTTTGATTGTCAAAACAAGAATATAGAAACAGTTTGTGTTTTATGTGTACCATGAAGTTAGATGCAGTTTGCCTCAAAGACTTTGCTAGAAGGGGTGCAAATGCCACACCCAGTTACTTTCCCTTCCAAAGTTTACCTGAGGCTCCTAACTGTGCTGGTAATTTATCTGTGGAAATGAGAATTTTCAGCATTATGAGGATACTGAGCTTTTATTTTCTCAGTCACATGAAAGGTAGTTGGGACAGGAGGACACTGTTCAGCCCATCTCTCCAGCTTTAGAATGGATGAAAGAAGAGGTGAGATGATTGCAGGATAGGTAAATATGAAAAAGATCAGCATGATACTCAGCCAGTGGTCAAGATGCTTGGTGCGGTGTTTTGAGATCAAAATGGCTTTAACTCTGGGAGGAAAGTATGTTAATCTGCAGCCTCCTCTAAGAGCCTCCTGCTTTTGGTTTCTGAGGCAGACCTCTCCCCTCCCTTTTGCTGCTGCCAGGGGCTTCACTGCCTTGCAAGACTGCTTGAATCAAGTTTTTACAAAGCCCATCTAGACGCTGACTGAGTGTATTGCAGAGCATGTGTAGCCCTGATGGAGGCTGGTGCTGCTCACCACAGAATTTTGGGGAAGCTCCAGCTGATGTTTTGGAACTTGGTTCCGGTGTTCCAGAAGAGACCAGAGGACCTCCTTTGTAGTTTTGGAGATGCTGACTGGGTGTTTTCTGCTGAGCGTTACCCTTTGTAAAACAGGTTTCTTTGTTTTTCCTGGCTTCCAAGTTTTCTTTTCCCTAATAGAGCTCTTTAGGCCTGATATAAAACCTGACACTTCTGCAGGTGTTTTAGGAAGGATGAAGCATTGTAAGTGAAGATTGCTGTAACTTTTAGCAGTGGGATTAATTAGATGTTTTCTGAGGTGTCTGTAAAAAGTTGCATTACAATATTGTAGTGATAAAGTCTAGTTTACTTGAAATCCTTTGAAGATACCGAAACATTCTCAAAGCACTACATGAATTAAAGCAATATAATAATGTTTCATTTTAAAATGGGAATCAGTTATGTAAACAAAACACTGCTTTGGGGGCACTGAGAATAAAGCTATGTAATGTACCTTACACAAACCCATAATTGGCTAAAAATTAAGTTTGCTGCATTTTAAGTTGTGCTAGTTAACTACTGTCCACATTGTCAAGTCAAAATGCTGGAACCAGCCCCTCAATTACTTCCATTGTTTTGGGGATCTTTGAGTTAATTATGCATATTTAATTTTTTAAACATAAACCCTATATTCTCAGTTTTTTCCCCATGGGCATAAGACTGAGTATTGTCACAGCAGTAAATCTACTTGATTCCTCAGATTAATTTTGAGTATGTTATTGTATATCATTAAATCTTTGAGATTTTTGTTTATTCGTTTTGTTTGTTTCCTAGAATAATGCAAATCGAGCATATGCACGGAGGTGTCTAAATACACTTCTGTGGAAGATATGTGTGTTTTCTTGTCAACATAATCCCTTCACAATGTCAGTTTTTTCTCTCAGGGTCTGCTGTCCATACTCTCTCAGTAATCACTTTGCCAGTTAAAAGCTTCCTTTTTCTCTTTAGCTTGTGGCTGGTTCATGGTAAAGCATTTGGTGGTGGTCTGTCTGAAGGACTATGTAAAAACAAATTGTGTTGTATGCAGGATGTTAAGAAGCTTCACAAGCAAATTCAGAGGTGTTATGCAGAAAACCGCAAAGCATTTCATCCTGTGCAGGTATGTTTAAACAAACTGAGCGCTATGCAGAGCATATGAGAAAGGCAGCTGTGACCCAAGTGGGGAGAACTGTAGTAGAAAAAAAATGAGCTGCCCCTTCTTCATATAAAAGTAATTCTATTGTGATATATTAATTTTCAACCCACTTGTTATATAATTCCTCATATATATGGAAAGGTATGTGCATGCAGATGAAGAATGCCAGATACTGGGGTGCCACTAAAATACTATTGATACTCAGTTTTATCTGTGACAGTAGGGAAAAAAAATGTGGCTGTAAGTGTGTATTTGTCTTTTATATGTGTCACTAAGGGTATGAATGTGGTCTAAGTACCACTTTCAGCTAAGGGTAGAAAAAGTCTCGTATAGAGAGGAAACAGGTAGGCATATTAACTTTTCAGTGTTTTGTATTTCTTGTTCTTTTTGAAGTTTTACTTGACCAGCCATGGGGGACAGTTGAAGAGCAACATGAATGAAAATGACAAAGGATGGGTGAACTGGAAGGTGAATAATTGTCTACTTATATAAAATGAGAAAATGAAGTCTTGATTATAGTTGCTAATTAGGTTGTTAGTTGTGATGGACCTGTGCTTTTTCCTCATGTTTTTTTCTAAGACATCAGGACAATAGCATAGTAGAAATAGTGTGGAACTCTGTGTTTGAATTTAATGTAAATAAGCCAAAGAGTGCTTGTCTTGAATCAAGATTTGTTTGGGTTTTTTTTTCTTGAAAAACTCCATACATATTGGTTTTCACCTGTTTTTATTGAATGGATTCCGTTCTCTGATAGACTACTTGATTTAGGCAGTTCTGACCATCATCTGTCTTGACAGTTGCCTTTTTTACTTGGTAAAAAATAAGATTTTGAAGTCACGATGTGATTCTCTTGTATGCACCTTCACTTCCTTATTTTATCTCTCAACACTGAAGTGTCCTTTACATAAGTAGCTTGTCTTATGGTCAGATTCATGCTGGAGATTTCTTTGAGAAAAAAAAAAAAAAACACAAACTTGTACTTTCAGCATGTCTTATGCAATAGCTGCTTTGCAAAGTCATAGCATAAACCTTTCTTATCAAACAGGTAATGTTTATGGTTTATTACAAGTAATGTTTAATATAAGAAAGGTGGACTTGAAATTTATTTGGGTCTCTAGGAGAAATACGGTAACATTTGAAGGGAACTGCAAGAACTTAAGGATTTATAAAGTTCTTTGGGGGTTTCAGAAAATTTCCTGAGGATTTTTACAAGTCAGTGCTGTAGGGACTGCGAATAATTTATACAGAAGTCAATCTGTACTGCATTACGTAACAAAATTTGAATGAAGGATGTGGAATGACTGCATCCTGTTGGGCTTAGTTTTGCTGGTTCCATCTTGGGTCTGTAAAGCTCACCCAGCAATTCATCAGTTAAATATAACTTCTTTTACTTATCTTTTTTTTTTGAGGATATCCAAATTAGAACAGAGCACTATACTGAGCTAATAAAGAAAGAAGATCTAGTATATCTTACCTCAGATTCCCCAGACATTCTCAGTGAGCTTGATGAGAAGAAAGCCTACGTGATTGGAGGACTGGTGGATCACAATCACCACAAGGTAAACTGTGGGTACATTTCTTTACAGCTCTTGAGTTTGGGGGCCTTTTGGCACTTTATTTGACATTAATGTTATTCTTGTATAAACTAACAAAAACAAATAACAAGAAAACTTCAAAAAAGACTTACTTCAAAATATTTTGAAGAAATGGGGAAAAGAACCTTGTCATGGTATCAGTGGCTTGTGTTCTGGAGTGGAGACATGCTGAGTTTTATTGGATTTTATCTTTTCATTTTAAATATTGGAATGGAATTAATAACACTGCTGAGCTTACTGAGAGCTGTATTTTCAGACAGAAGGATTTGGTTTCTGTTCATGCACTTGTGTGTGTGCATGCACTTGTATGTTCACGTGTCCAAATATAGATGAACAGCGCTTGAATCTTGGATGTCCTTTTTTAATAAGTTTGTCAGGAGAACTTGTCTCAGTAAAATACATGCCTCAGGGATCTGATTCTATACCTGTATGTGGGATCATGCTGTGTGGACCTGGAATGTCTTAAAGAATTTAGCTGGGAAATTAAAGCACTTGACAAAAATGGCATTAAGAAATGGGGTGGATTTTAAGCTTCATCAAATGATACTTCAGCAGTTAGTCCACAGGTAAAGGCTAAGAGGGAGCTAAATCAAATACTCATGTAGTCATTATGGTATAAAGTGTTTATACAATTTTAAAGGTTATTTTTTCTCATCTTAGGCACAGGAGTTGCCAGATTTACAGAAACAGAACATTTCTTTATTCTTTACTCTTCCTCTCAAAAAACTACCCAGTTACTGCATTCCGAGTAACTTTGTACTTAAGCATGAACTTGCTTTTAAACCAGGCTGTGGCTGACAAGTTCTAGAGCTGCAGCTGCATGAACAAGTTTTACTTAGAATCCTTTTGACCATAGATCACAAGGTGACATATATTCAAAGTACATAAGTCTTCCAGAAGTAGCCCTTAAAGCAGGTACTGTCTAACTGGGGTAAGTTTCTTCTTGTAAATATCTTCTAAAGCAAATTCATGGCAGCACTGGAAAAGCTCTTGCCAGAAATTGGTACTTGTAGTAATCATCTGTACAGGCTGATCTGAAATGGTGATTCTCAGTCCAGTTGTTTTGATATCTTTTCCACAGGGGATTACTTACAAAAAGGCCATAGAGCAGGGAATTAGTCATGCGCAGCTCCCGCTTGGAAACTTTGTCAAGATGAACAGTCGGAAAGTGTTAGCTGTCAATCATGGTAAGTTTTAAATCAAAAAACAATGACATTACTATAGAACATACCTGCGGTATTCAGAACAGGAACCCTCAAAATGCGTATCATAGTTGCAGGTGCCTAATTGTTATTTTGTTATGTTGATATTTCTTAAATCTGGTTGTGTTTGTGATACAATAATTGCCCTGACTCTTAAATATTTTAGATACTGTTAAATGTAAAGGACAGTGTCTTAGCTACTTAGCAGTACACCTCCTATTCTGTTGATTTGTAATTTTTGCATTCTTACCACCCTGGTCTTGTTTTCTAGGCTTACTGTGTAAGTAAAATGTTGGAAACTATCCCATGCTGGAAAATGCCCTTGCATCCCTCCTTGGGCAGGATAAATGTATGCGATGTTTTCAGCTCTTAGGACACCTTTGTTCCAACAGCAGGTGCTGAGGTACCTGTAGGCTCATCTCGTTTCATGTCAGCAGTACTCCATCTGCTGAGCTTTCATAACTGTATTTTTGCCTGGTTTCCTGGCTCTGACCGAAGTATACAATCACTTAGCCGAGTCTTGAATCCCACTCCTTTTAAACTTTCAATTTAATTATTAGATTATCTTTACGTGTCATTAAACCAATATATGTGCAAAAGGGAACCTACTTGTACCTTTATAGAATTTTTTGACACAGTGTCCAAGTCTTTATTTTGACTCACTTTGGATTCTTTTGTTTTATCTTACCTTGATTCATTTCAAGGTTATTTTATTATGTCATGCATTGCTTGATGATAACTTATTTTCTTATAATGCCATGGATTGGTGAGATGCGTGTTTGCATAATAATAAAGATTATTTAAGCATGGCAGGGAATATAGTACATCTCTGGAAATAAAAAGTGTCAAACTCCACATATGTAGGATTTGACGTATTTGTAAAACTTGGTCTTTACATGTTCCTTTACGTGGACAAGAATAGGAGTTTCATCAAAGTTATGATAGCTGTGGCTTTCTAATGGAGTTTTCCTGCAATTATCTTACACTGACCTCTAGCGTCAACATTTCTGTAGGTTGTCTTCTACATGCTTGAGCGCTGAGTATGAATTGGACTGCTTTACATTGGGGCTTTCATTTTTCTGCTTTATAGTCTTGAGCACGATTAATGTGCCAGACTTTTAGGCTCTGATTCCATTGCAGTTAGTTGGCAAAATTTTATTTTGTGTGACCTTGTCTTCCCTTGCCCTTCTAAAATATTTTCAAATTACAGCTGAAAGGCTTTTAGCACAGATCCATCTCAAGGTAGACATTGTACAATAGCAGTATTTTGCCTAAGGTTTTGGGGCAGGAAAATAAAACCTTCACCACCACCAAAAGCAGAGTTACCTCTGACAGTTGTAATTTTAAACCCTAGTGTATATTCCAACCCTAATAGTTTACAACCTAAATCCAAAAAGACAGCTTTCATGGGAGGTGTGACTTGGTATGAGTAAAGTCAACAGAATCAAGCTGCCTCTCAAATTACACATCGTAAATTTTGTGTAGGTGAAAAAAGGATATTCGTATTTTGCTGTGAATAAATCCACCTCCCTGCTTTATCTAAGTGTAATCGTTTACCCTTTCTGTTTTGATTTGGTTCTTCTGGCCTCTGGGTTCCTACCTTCAGTGCAGAAGCTGCAGCTGGCAGACTACTGTATGGGCTCACCAGATGAGACTGTGGGACCTGCCCAGTCCCTGTGGATCTACTTTAGATAGGTGTGAATTTGGAAAGCCCTGTAGAAGAATCTCTTACTGACCTGCCTTGTCAGCCTTTGAAGCGCTTTAATTAAATGTGCCCTCTGTTGGTGAGAGGTTGATGGCGTTGTTAACAGCTGAATACACTTGCTGCTTTTTTACTTATTTATTTATAATCCTTTTCTCTTCATGTACCCATGTATTTTTTTTTTCCCCCTGTTAAATGACACGGAGAACACACGTGTGTGTGTGCCACAGTTTAGCCCCCACCCTGGCGAGGTGAGCAGCACTTGTGATCCCAGTCCCTCCTGCTCCTCTGGGGAAAGGGGAAGGAGAAATCAAAGAGGTACTTCTGGTCTGGAAGCTGAAAATAAACGAGCTTTAAGGAAACAATAATAATAACTATTAAAATACTAAAATATAAAATGAAAATAATAAAATATATACAAACATATGAAATCAAATACCCCCCCAAAGAATATGTCACCTGTGATGCTGCAGAGCAGGCACAGGCGAAAGGGTCCCAGGCTGGACTGTGCAGCAGACAGGAGCTGGGCTCAAGAACTGGATTCAGGAATGCACGAATCCAGGATTGAGAGGCAGAAGGACAGACAGGGTCCATATTAGATGCCAGCCATCATATAAGGGCCTGACCTTCATGATCCATTTGTTTTATACATACTGTGACATGTATGGAATGGAATACTCTGGTCAGTTTGGTGTCACCTGTCCTGTCTGCCCCTTCCTGCAGGTGCAGCTCTTTTTTGCACCTCTGACACAGGGCATTCCACCAACTTGACTATGGGCTTGGTATCCATGGAAATAAGTGCTTTCTGCAATCCAGTGCTCCACTACTTTGGTGGTAATTACAAATTTTAAATGTTATCACTTATAGAGACAGACACTATCTGAAAAAACAAGAAGTTAACTTTCAGGGAATGAAGGTGCTTAGACAGACCTTAGTAAAAGGTTAGAAAATTAATTCTGCTTTATCTCAAACCAGAACATTGTGAGCTATTTGATGCTAGAAAACTGACAAGGTGTAGGATGAGGCAGTTTTTTTAACTCTATCTGGAATTTTAAAACTTCAAAAATTGGAGATCTGTGTAAAACACTATATTGCAAAACACAACTGTAAGTGTAGCTGAGCTTTTTTGCCTTCTGTTCAGGCTTGTATCCCAAGGGTAATAATTTGTAGCGTGTATTACAGGGACCATATTGCTCTGTTCCAGTCTACAATGACATCTACCAACTGCTCCCACTGCCTTTTTCTGCCCTTGCATGATAGTTTTGTTGCTTTTGCAGTCCATCATAGAAGCCTGTGTTTTCCTGTGGAAGTCACTCTTTTTCCATCAGTTCTGTTTCTACTATGCAGATAAAGGAAGTTTCAAAACAAAAGAGAAGAAATGTGCTCCATATTCTCTTCTTGTCTCTTAAGCCAGCATTTTTACCATAGATACTTTCTGCAGTAACTTAGAGTGATATTAACATAGTTTTTGAGAGCTCCTACCTTCACAGTATGTTTCAGGTGAATAACTTGCTTAGTAAAATGGCCAACTTTTCAATATCAGTGTCACAGAGAGCAGCTGGCTGTCCAGTAAAACTGGATCCAGGAAACCTGTAGTAAATGTGACACTTTTCTGTAACTTGACTCTTAGCGAGTATGTGATTCGTGCTGCTCCTCCCTTTCTGAACGTCTGCCTAACTCTCTGTAAGGCTTTTTTTTCCCTCCACAGCTCCTTTGATCCTTTCTCATATGGTGTTGCTTGGCATTGAGAACGCTTGTGCTGGGTGCATTCTTTGAAGTCGGCATTCTCCAGCAGTGTTAGCACTATTCCTGTAGCCCCAAGTTTGAGGAGCCACCCCTCTGTCCCAGATTTGTCATCCAAGTCTGTCTTACTCCCCAGGCATAGGGCCTCCTTCTGCCTACCCAGCTGCCGCTGAGCCACAGACTATGTTGGAAGGGTTTTTGGATAACCTGGGATTTTTCTAAATAAGAATTTGCCAATGAATTTGGCATATAATGCATTTTGGAGCTATTGTCAGTCAGGGTAAGTTTTGAGAGCTGAAACAGGAGGAGTAGGGTGACTGTATGGTTAGCGCATCACAAACAACAATAAAGGGTCACAGAATTGATGACTAATAAGGATTTTTCCCATAAGCTCAGATGGAAATGAATGAGAAAGTAATTGTAGCAGGTTTTAGGAAGACTTCAGGCTGCCCATATGTTAGGGAAGGGGAAGTCATTGTTAAAATGCTTCCACAGCAGTATTCCTGTCAAGCATGGGAAACTGTACCTGTATAGAAGGCACAGGTGAGACCTGAAGTACTGGGGAGACATTTCTCTCTGTCCATGAAAGAAATTAATTCAAACTTGAGCCACTGTAGAAAAGCTATGTTGTAGTAGCCATCATACAACTGAAGATTCATAGTGTGCTTGCATTTAGACTGCAACAGTAGCAGAATTGCCTTGTCTGCTTCTGCTTTTACTTCATGAGCTTTTCCTCTGAAGATGCTACAACCAAATGCATGTAAACCTCTGTAAGGATGGATTTGGGAGTGTGTTCCTATCAACGGATCATTCATCTCCCTGTAAAAAAAATCTGATGGTCTTTCTTGCCATTGCAGTGTTTGAGATCATCCTTGCATACTTGGAGAAGAGAGACTGGAAGGAGGCCTTTTTCAGTGTCTTGCCACAGCGGAAAGGGGCTGTTCCGTTGGGAGAAGCCAATGATTCATGCAAACATGGTCTGTCTGGAAAAGATGATGAAGACAACGACTCAGACAGCAACTAGGCTTCAGAATGAGACAGTAGGAAAAATGAGACTTGCAGTTCATGGGATAAAGCTGGGACGTGAAGTAGTTACACTCCAAAGACCATCTGCTGCCCTTATGATACTGACTTGTCTCAGTGCTTAATAGTTCCAAAGGTGGCCCAGAGCTGTTTCTGGACATGAAGGGTAAAGACAAATACAGTTTTTTATCCTGAAAGTTCAATATTTATAGTTTGTTTGGTTTTGGCTTTTTTTTTTAAAAAAAAAAAAAAAAAACTAATGGCAAATGCCAAATTTGTTTCCCAAGGAAGCTATTTAATTTTATTAATTTTAAAATATTATTTTTTTATACTTACCAGATTGGGTGTATTACCGAAGCGCATTGGTTGTTACTCTTTTAATGTGTGCTTTCTTCTCCATTTCTGCTCTAAGTTTTCTTTAAAGCAGTGAATGACAAGCATTCCTGTGACCTTAAAATCTGTACCGCTAGTGCCTGTTGCAAAGTGAGTATGAAAACTCAAAATGAACAACCAAAAATTCTAATGTTCCTGAGCATGCTGACAGACGTCACAAGCAACTGAACTGCCTTTGTCAGCTGAGCCATATTGATTGATATACCACGTTTGATTAGCTGGAGTTGGTAGATGAAATACAAGTGTTGAGTTAAGCCAGTGCTTTATAATTCAGTTTGAGTGAGATGAATGTCTGCGCAATTGCAAATTGTGTGTCTTGGTTGGTAGGTGGAGCATGTTGATTTGAGGTGACACAATCACCTTTGGTTACTTGTTGATCCTCTTAGCAAAATTTGTCACATGGTCTCAGAACAATAGCAGAAGACACAAGAACTCTTTCTTTCAAGCCACATATCTGTTCTATCAGGTGATGCTGTATGTATTGAATTGTCTGTCAAATATTTTTCTTTAAAAATAAAAACAGTTATAGTCACAGTCTTGGCTGGAAGTTCCGATTCAGCTTATTTCTAACTATCTTAAATGCTTTTGCATAGTATTGAAATGAACTCCTTTGAAGTATGGCTTCATTTAACGTCTGTGAGTCTGCTCCATCTCTTTCTTGTGCAGGGGCTAGTTAGGTAGCTGCAGCTTCTGAACAAAAGCAGCTTTCACACGGGTTGGCTGAAGAGCATAAGAACGTGTCATTGATAACTGTTCATCTTTGCTGAGCTGGAATCAGAGGCCTGATCCAAGAATGACTTAGCTTGTATGTATTTGTATTCCTCCCTTTGTGGTTATTGCTTTCAGATGGTGACGAGTCCCTGGTTATGACTTCAGACACTCAGCGCACTTCTCTGAATACTTTTTAAATAACCATAGAAAAGCATCTTCTGTTAAAAGTATGGATTGTGTCTGTATTTCACTCAAATCCAGAAATACATTCTCTGGTGTCTTTTTTGTTTTTAACCCCTGTGTGTCCCTAGAGGTATCTGGGAAGAAGGGCACAGACTTCCCAAGTCAAACCTCCTACCTCTGCAGCAATGGGCAACTTTGAAAACAGGCAAGTGGGATTTGTTTGAAATGATGGGAGTCTGAGTGTGGCTCTCAAGTTCATTTAATTGTAGTGGGTGGCCTCCAGACATCCTGTGCCTGGAATTCAGCTTTTCAGTATTTTTAATCTCTTCTTATCTTGATGCAGGGAATATATGTTATATGTTTTTTCTTGTCGTTTAATATAAAACTGGTAGAGGGTGGGTTGGGAAAGACAGTTCACCCTGATGAAATTGTGCTGTTGAGGTGTGTTTCATAATTTATTTTCTTTGGAAGTCACTGTTAGTGTGTTTCTTGTGGCTTCCTGCCATTGATAAGTAGAACTAAAATGTTTATTTACTTACACAGAGTGAATAAGTTATAGAATAAAGTTGCTAACAGACAGTGTTGTTCTTTTTATGCATTTTATTCTTTTTCTTAACAGCTTATTGAAATGTTTTAAATGGTGGTACAGCTACTTGAGCTCAGCTCTTTGTTTGTTTCTGAAAGCTCTGAAAACATGCCCATATTTAGTTACTGTGATAAAGCCTATAACTTGTACTTATTTCTGTGTTCATTGCACAATGCAAAAATTTAACATAATTATTGAATGAGCCAGATCTGCAGTGACCAGATAACCTTTCTGAAGAAGGGTAGAAATAAATACTGGCAGAGGAACATGGGTTTGTAACCTGAGCACTTCATGAAGCATTTAGAAATGCTCGACATGAATGCATGACCATTTAAATTGGTGTACTAGCCAAACCTTCTCAGTAGCAGCAGACAGATCTGAAAAACTGTAGACTCTCAGCTGTGGGGATAGGGACAAGTGATAGTCCAGAAGATGTGGCATCCGATTTTATTAGATGACACTTAAATGCAACTGCCTTGCTGGAGTAGGCTGAAGAGTTTGTCCATCCCTGCTGCACAGAATCTGCTTCAGCTTCCTCTGCTACTGAATCCAGGTCACTGATAAAGCAGACAGGTGGGATTGAGGAAGGTGCAGTGGGTTGACCCCAGCTGGACTCCAGGTGTCCACCAAGGTTGCTCTGTCAGTCCCCTCCTCAACTGGACAGGGAAGAGCTAATATGACAAAAAGCTCATGTGTCAAGGTAAAGACAGAGAGAGATCGCTCACCCATTACCATCATGGGCAAAACAGACTCAATTTGGGGAAATTTGTTACCAATCAAATAGAATAATAACAACTAAATCTTAAAACTCTTTCCCCAACTGCCACCCTGCACTTCCAGAGAGCAGACTTTGGCATGTTCAGGAGACTGATCAACATGAGTGCCCTGGGAGGCTGTCCTGAACGGCAAAGGAGACCAGAAAGGCTGGATGTGCTTCTAGGAGAAAGTCAGAAGGGTGCAGGAGCAGGCCGTGCCTGTGTGCTGGAAGGTGGGGAAGAAGACCAGTGTTGCTGAACAGAGAGCTCTGTCAGGAACTCAGGAAAAACAGGAGCCTTTGTAGCCTTTGGAAGAAGGGGCGGGCAATTCAGGAGGACTACAAGGATGTTGTGTGGTTCCACGTGGAGAAAATTAGAAGGGCCAAAGCCCATCATGACCTTGAAGTGGCTACTGAGGTAAAGGACAATTAAAATTTTTTCTATAAATATATTGGCAGCCAAAGGAGGGCTGAGGAGAATTTCCAGCCTGTATTGGATGTGGAGGGAAACATAGTGACAAAGGACAAGGAAAAGACTGAGGCCGCCTCTACCTCAGTCTTTAATAGGAAGACCAGTTGTTCTCTGGGTACCCAAAAAAATAGTTAATGACCTGTTTATCCACCCACACGTGCACAAGTCTGTGAGGCCAGATGGGATCCACTCAAGAGTACTGAAGGAACTGGGACAAGTGTTTACCAACCCACTCTGTCAGCTGCCCCAGCTAGCTAGAGAGGTCCCAGTTGACTGGAGGTTTTAGCAAATGTGAAGCCCATCTACGAGGGCCAGAAGGAGGATCCAGAGAACTACAGACCTGTCCCCTGGCCTAGGGAAGGTTATGGAGCAGATCATCTTCAGTGCCATCACACAGCACATACAGGACAACCTGGTGATCAAGCCCAATCAGCGTGGGTTTAGGAAAGGTAGATACTGCCTAAGTAACGTGGTCTTCTATGACAAGGTGACATGCTTAGCAGATGAGGGAAAGCCTGTGGGTGTTGTTTACCTAGACTTTAGTAAAGCCTTTGACACCATTTCCCGCAGCATTCTCCTGGAAAAACTGGACCAGTTCTGTTTAATCTCTTTATCAATGACCTGGATGAGGGGATTGAGTTCTCCCTCAGTAAGTTTGCAGATGACACCAAGTAGGGTGGGAATGTTGATCTGCTTGAAGGAAGGAAAGCTCTGCAGAGGGATCTGGAGAGACTGCATCAATGGTCAAGGCCAGCTGTATGGGGCTCTACAAGGCCAAGTACAGCGTCCTGCACTTGGTCACAACAACCCCATGCAATGCTACAGGCTCGGGGGAGAGCGGCTGGAAAGCTGCCCAGCAGAAAAGAACCTGGAGGTGTTGGACAGTCAACTGAACATGAACCAGCAGTGTGCCCAGGTGGCCAAGAAAACCAACAGCATCCTGGCTTGTATCAGAAGTAGTGTGGCCAGCAGGTCCAGGGAAATGATTGTCCCCCTATAATCAGTGCTGGCTTGGCTGCAACTCAAATACTGTGTTCAGTTTTGGGCCCCTCACTAGAGGAAACACACTGAGTTGCTTGAATGTGTCCTAAGAAAGGAAATGAAGCTGGTGAAGGAATGTGTCCTAAGAAAGGAAATGAAGCTTGTTTCTGCTGCTCCTTCCTCCTTAGGGGGAGAGCTCCTCACACTCTTCCCCTGCTCCAGTGTGGTCCTTCCATGTGAGACAGTCCTTTGTGAAGTTTTCCAACATGAGTCCTTCCCATGTTCTGCAGTTTTTCTTTAACTGCTCCCACATGTGTCCCTTCCACAGGGGACAGTCCTTCAGGAACAGACTGCTCCAGCATGGGATTCCCATGGGGTCACAAGTCCTGCCAGCAAACCTGCTCCAGCATGAGCTCCTCTCTCTCTCCATGGGTTCTGGCAGGAATCTGCTCCAGTGCAGGTTTCCCACAGGGTCACAGCCTCCTTTGGACATACACCTCCTCTGGCATGGGGTTCTCTGCAGGCTGCAAGCGGGTATCAGCTCAGTGGTGGATCTTCATGGTCTGCGAGGGGACAGCCTGCATCACCATGGTCTTCACCATGGGCTGCAGGGGAATGTCTGCTCTGGTGACTGGAGCACCTGCCCTCCCTTCTTCTACGCTGACCTCCCTCAGTGTCTGCAGAGTTGTTTCTCTCATAGTCCCACTCCTTTCTCCAGCTGAAATTGCTGTTGTGCAGGTGTTTTTTCCCAGAGGCACTACCACCATCGCTGACCGGCTCAGCCTTGGCCAGCAGCAGGTCCACCCCAGGGCTGGCTGGCTTTGGCCCGGTCAGACATGGGGGAAGCTTCTAGCAGCTTTTCACAGAAGCCACCTCATAGACCCCTGCTGTGTCACACAAACCCAATACAGAAGATGTCAGAGGATATATGCACAACTTAAGCTTAGGAGGAAAACTTGTTTGGGCAACATTGGTACTAGGGAATGGCAAACTTTAGGCTGGATCGACAGGTTACTGTGTATCTGAGACACTTGCCAGCATAAATGATTTTAATTCTGATCTTGAGATTCACACATTGAGCATAACCTTATTCTTCCTTTACTACTGCAGGAGGTGAAATGCCCTGAGGGAGCTTTGTTTTCGGACATCTAGCAAATACGGTAACAGATGCTTTGGGAAGGGAAATGACTAAGAATGCTACTGATTGTAATTATCCCTGCAGACTATGTCCCTTCTGACTCTAACGATGTTTGCTCAGTAACCCGTCAGCTGCATGCAGGAAGCGTAACCGTGCTGTTGAAAGACTATTTTAACATGGTTGCTTTTATTTTGATTCTGTTCAGCAGGGAGCCTCTTAGGCCCTTGAGATGTAATTGATACTGAGAGACAGCTGATAAGAAACTCTCAAGGAAGAGCTTTATTTAGAATTAAGGCAATCTGAGTATGGCCCAGAAGCATTTGGTCATGTATCTGGCTATTCAACAAGTCATTACCATAGCTCAATCAGTGTGTGCTCACTCAACCCTGCTGTTTGGTTTCCAGTTCACTTGTTTTCCAGTTTGGTTTGTAGCATTTACCCCTAAGACACAAGGGAAGTTTCAAAGTGCTGCCAGCTCCTCCAAGGGAGGCGGTTGAGTCACCGTCCCTGGAGGTGTTTAAGGTTAGGGTAGATGAGGAGCATGTTTTAGGGATTGGTGGGAATGGTTGGACTCGACGATCCAGTAGGTCTCTTCCAACCTGGTTATTCTGTTATTCTGTGATTCCTCCCCTGCTCACTACTCTGCTCCAATTTACCACAGCCTCTCCAAGCCATGAGCAGGCTTGGATAGTTTTTCCAGCAGAATGCTGTGGCAAACTGTGTCAAAGGCTTTACTAAAGTCTAGGTAGACTATATGCAATTACTTATCTGGGTAATTGATACTTGCTTGAATCACTTTTGTACAAATGAGTTTCTGCATCTGTGGTCTCAGCTGGCAAGTGGACCTGAGTAATGATCGCTCCAGGCGACCAATTTTCTGCTGTCCATTCACAAATACTCTGTTCTGCAGCTGGAGGTTACTTCACACCCAGCAGCCTGCTTCACCTGGCACTCTTGCACAGCTGGGCAGGGGCAGGAGTGAGTGAGCACCAAGAGAAAGCAGAGATGAGGTTGTACCTCAGGTCTTAAGATCGTCCTCTCCTGCAGTGGGAAATGGGGACTGAGTTAGTCGTTGCTAGTAGAGCAGACATGATCTGAAGCGAGGGCAGGAGCTCAAGCTCTGCTCTGAGCGAAGCTGCTCTTTCCTTACAGCTGTGCTGACAAGATTTCTCTCCTTCCCCCACAAACAGCCAGATGTTTTGAATGAGTCTATCTGCACTGAATAATCTTACTCTGGAAATAAACAGAAATAGAGTCAGTTTACCATCTTTCTCTGGTTTTGAGAGAAGGAATTGACAGAACTGTGTTTAAAACAGATAAACCTCATTTCTTCTGCTTTCACAGTTCACTCGGAAGACCTAAAAAAGGGCCAGATACATTTCTGTCATTGTTGGTTTCAATGGCTTGAGGTTTACATGGTGGTTTTAATGTTTGTTTTGTGTCACCCCATCTCATCCATGTCCCTGCCCTCCCCATTAGATACTACAATTTGTGAATGTTTCTCTGCTAACAAGGAGAGCTATGGAAGCAAATTCTGGCTTGCTTTGAAGAAGACATCTGCAGTCACTCTGCAGGCCAGATTTTTAAAATTAAGGTTCTGCTTTTTTTTCCTCAGTGCCTAGAGCTTACACCTCTGCAGATAATGTGTGTGTGTGTGCCCCTGCTCTTACCCCAGTTCATCTTCTGAGACTGTAGATTCAAGTCTGCACATAAAAGCTCTTCATGCAAGCCTGGCTGTATCACACAAAAAAATGGATCCAATGCAAAAAGTTTGTTTTCTCATGTACGTATGCAGCATGGTTTGGATGAATCGCTTGAGGGCTAAATATAATGAGCAAAATATTATTTTAATAGGGAGTCTAAATAAGTGTCTTTATAATACAAGTGCTAAGATTACATATTTCTGTGTTGAAAGGTGACTGGAAGATGCTTCACCTGCTCTGAATAGGAGGGTCCCTGTAGGAAAGGGGATCTCTGTTGTTTGGGGGTAGCTGTGGCAGAGCCCCAGAGGTGAAATTTCTGACAGAGTATGAAGGCAGAGTTGTCTCTTGTTTCCATAGCACTTTCTCAGGTGCAGTTCTTCCCTGTAAGAGTGTGTCTGCTTGTGCTGGGCCTCTGTTTCTCAGAGTTGAGAGCAGAAGACATCCTTTCTCCTCTTGTGGAAAACGTTTTTTTTTTAAAAAAAAAAAAAGTTGTGTGTTACTAGGGTAGGCTTAGGATTATGTTAGACAGGTTTGGCTTTGTTCCATCTGCAGCTACAAGTACAGAAGCACATCCACTCTTTAGAAAAGTGGCATCCCTTTGGCTAGCAGCAACTGTTGCTTTGGAGGTTTCTACTTTCTCCTTGTTCTTATCTAAGATTACTCTTCACCCACTCCTTCAGTAGTTACAAACAATAGTAAATGCTGGTAGCACTAGTGGTGGCATCAATAGCTTTGTTAAAATGATAATGTACTCTGGAACTGATTTCTGTTCCCTGTGTGTGCTTCAGAAGGGACAAGAGAGGCAGTGATAGTGTTTCTTGGCAGTGCCAGGCTTAGCCTGATTGGGTATGGGGTCCAAAACTGGGCTTTGGTAGCTGAAAAAGTCTGAGAAAACCTGATTTAGCCTCCAAACAGTGAGGGAGAAATGTTAGGTGAGGGCAAATCCCAAGGTTCATTGGCAGAAGTAGTTTCAGCTTGTGTATAACTTGTATGAAGAGATTTTAGTGATGAAATGAAATCAGTACCTCTTGCTGCTTTGTTCTTTCCAGAAACAGGTAGAGGCAGTGGTATACATCCTTCTCCTTGCTATATTTCTGAGTTGCACCAGTTAGGAGGAGACTTACATGAATGTCATATGAGAAACCAATCAAATGGCTGCAAGAACACAGGATCTTAGGTATCTAGCTGTTAGAGAACTTAAATTCAGTTTTTAAATGTTGACTCTCATATTGTTACTAAATTCTGTGATTCTAATTTGGGTCCTGCTGTGAAGACAAAAGTTAGCACCTCTGAACATTCGCAGTCCTGATGCTGTTTTGTGACTAGTATCCTAGATAGGTAGTGTGAGTGTTACCTGAAATCAATAAAAAAACTTTTCCAAAATAGAGAACTAGTCCTTGTCAAGGGTGCGCAGCAGAAAATGCATCTAAACCTGTTGAACATGGCCACCTGTTGGTTAATTGTGCAGGTTGTTACAGCTTCTAATATACAGTTAATGAGAATAATAATAGATACCCATGGCATAATGAGTAACACTGGATGAGAATGAAAATGATGCCAGGTGACTACTACTGGAAATCATATGAGGAGCGGATTAAATCTGGACCTCTGTGGTCTGTTTGCTTTTCCATCATGGGTTTGTAGTGTGCCACTACTCTTCATTTCTCTGTTTGCAGGCTTTACCACTCTATTAAGGGCTGAGGAATCAAAATGTGATTGGCAGAAGGTTCCGTTTGTAATTGCAGAGGAAAAGCAAAAGATACCTGACAGCTGTTAAGAAAGAGTTGTTTACTATATGGCATTATCTGTCCATTATGTAGTTATTTTGCAGCCAAACCACAGTAAATGCAGTTGGAAGAACTGTGTTCTGCATGTATAAGTGAACGGTAAAAATAAAACATGTTTTTTACTATACCCTGCTCAGGAACCAAACAGCCACATTTAGCTAGACACACACACACCCCACCCCACACACCATCCCCAATAAATAGAAATGTTGAGAGAAAAATGAGTCCTCATGCTTAGAATCTTTACTGCAAAACCTGTTGGTAGTGCCCTCTGCTGTGAAATACCAGTGCAGCAGGCACTTGCATTCCCTTTTTCTCTAGTGTGCAATACTCCTTGGGATACCATTTGTACTGGAATCCTAACTTAACCCTCAGCTCTCATACAGTCACAACAGAGGAGACGAGTAACTAGATAACCTGCGGCTTCAGACTGAAGAGTTATTGTAGAAAAAAACATTTTCCTGGCATTTATGAACGCAACTGCAAAGTTGATTCTAAACCTCAGCATGCTGCTTCTACCAAAGAGTGTCAGCAAAAGTAAAACTCTTGGCAGTAAGTAATCTAAAGAACCTTTGTAATGTGAGGGGAGGAGGCTTTTTCCTGTCCTTGTTTGTTGTATAGTTGGTATTTTTCCCAGCAGTTTGAAACAAAGTGAATGTTATTCCCATCTTCATTGGATTTGATGACATTGCTTGCAAGCAAAACATAGTGACATTAGGGAGCTGAAAGAGATAACATTTATAGTTTGATTATGAACTTACCTGACACCATCTCCCTTCCAAACTTTTGTGTTCTATGTGTGGGATCCTCACATCCCTGTTTTTGGCTCTCCACTCTCCTCCTTAGCAGTCTGAGACTGCCAATTCAGGTTATGATGTTGAGAAGTGAGTGAGAGAGTGCCAAAAAAGAAAGCTGTGTCTTTTTCCCCCTTGCCTTTTCAGCTGAAGTAAGGTTATTTTTTAACCCTTTCAGGAACTTCTGCACATCCTTCTGGAAATCAACATGCAGAGTGTTTTCTCAAGTTGAAAAATAAAGGTCATAAGACACATCTTATGTTATACCAGAGTGTGGGGCATTTTTAATTACAAAAATGCAGCAGCCGTATTTTAAGTATCTCTAAGAGGATTTTTTTTTTTTTTGTTCGTTTGCTTTTACTACCTCATGGAGTACAATAATGTGATCATTAGCTGAGAAGCCTAAGAAAGCTGAAGAAAATTCTGGTAAGTATTTCATAGATACGTGCTTGTGTGCTTGTAGTGCTGTGCAACCACCACTGTAGAATGTTGCTTAAGGGTGGAATAATTGCTGATGATTGTGAAATTATTATATGTGTAGTGAGAATGTAATCTCTAAAGCTATAAAGATGCAGAGGTAGTCAGTGGGGAGAAATCTTGTAAGTAGAAAGGAAATAAATAATTGCTTTTAAATGTACCTTCACTGCCCTTGTTTCCTTTACCTGGCCTTGAGATGTGATGACACAGTGCCCTGGCTGAAACCCAACTGCACCTTTGACAGCTCAGGTTCCTCTTTTGCTACTGTATAATACGGCAGTTTGAGACTCTACCCACCTGCCATGGACTGTGAGGTGCCTAGTTCCCTTCACATGAAACACTCAAGCTTTGGCAGGTAGCATTTGGCAGATGTGTTGCTTGTGGCGTTCCTGGTCGGCACATGTTCTTCATCAGCTTCTTGCTCAGGGATGGCTGTGTTCCCAGCAGAGGAGAGTTCACTTTAAAAGCTGCTTCTTACAGCACTGAAGCTTTATTTAATCATGTGCAAAAACCCAAAGGGTAGAGGCTTTACTACAATAAACACATGGAGATAACTCAGCATGTGATCTCCAAGGACAGTCTGTACTGGAAGCACAGAAAACAGAGGCATCAAACCTGAAGTCTGTATGTAATAATACAGGGCTTATGAAACGGTAAGTAAACAGTGAATAAACTTGGCATACTTCAATAGATGGCAGAGGGCCATAATCCATCTGTTACAGAGGACAGTGTGATCAACCACCACCTGAACAGTGATGATGTTCCAGATAAAATCTGGAAGGTGGCCAGATTGGGTGAAGCACACTCATTTAGCAATGCCAGTCAGGAGATAAATATCATTCTTCCGCCCCTCTTAAAAAGTTTCTGATTTTCAATGAATATCACAGTATTTAAAGAGGAACTAGAATTCTCCTTTTTAGCCAAGGCAAAAGGAATTTTATAAATAACCACTGTTTTTGCCGTTAACCTAAGTCGAACTAGATTTAACATGGCAAAGTAGCACTGTTAAGTAGTTGAAGATTTTCAGAACTTTGATTCTGTTTAGTATCTATTGTAAGACAGATGCTCAGCACTGGTGAGACTGCTCCTTGAATCCTGTGTTCAGTTCTGGGCCCCTCACCACAAGAAGGATATTGAGGCTCTGGAGCGAGTCCAGAGAAGAGCAATGAAGCTGGTGAAGGGGCTGGAAAACAAGTCTTACTAGGAGCAACTGACAGAGCTGGGGTTGTTCAGCCTGGAGAAGAGGAGGCTGAGGGGAGACCTTGTTGCTCTCTACAACTACCTGAAAGGAGGTTGTAGAGAGGAGGGAACTGGCCTCTTCTGCCGAGTGGCAGGGGACAGGACAAGAGGGAATGGCCTCAAGCTCCACCAGGGGAGATTTAGGCTGGACATTAGGAAAAAATTTTTCACGGAAAGGGTCATTGGGCACTGGCAGAGGCTGCCCAGGGAGGGGGTTGAGTCACCTTCCCTGGAGGTGTTTAAGGCACGGGTGGATGAGGCGCTGTGGGACATGGTTTAGTGTTTGACAGGAATGGTTGGACTTGATGATTCAGTGGGTCTCTTCCAACCTGGTGATTCTATGATTCTATGAAAGAGATACAGATATAAATACTTCTTTATTTTTTGTGTTCTATATTTTACCTTAGGTAGATCATGTATATACACATACATATGCATATACAGATGCACAGAAATGTGCTTATTGTATGCTGAGTGATCAGCCTGAAAGGAGGAGTCTTGCTTTGTTTCTTCAACGGCACCTCTTCTGAGATGCAAGAAATTCAGTTTTATTCAGAACTGATTTGTTCCTGTGTCACTCATTGTCCCTTATTACAAAAGTTATATTGCAGACTCATCAACTGCCAATACTAATCCCCCTGTTTCAGTATCGTCTGTTACTATAAAAAGTGTCTCAGATATGCATGGCAAAGAGCGGCAGTGCTCCAGAGCAGAAACTGCAAGGAAATAAAAGCAGCTGGAAAGCACACAGAAGTAGCATTGGTCACCCAAGGTAACTACTTAGGAGTGGAGAAGTAGGGAGCTTGCTTCTACCCTCCTGTGCTTATGGCTTCTCCAAATTTTATTGGGAAGAGGTAAAAAGAACAGGAATAACAGTACCTAAAGTTTCCACTGCCTTTCAGTCTATGTGAGTTCAAGTTCTTTACTCCACCACCAGCGTTTGGCTTCAGGTGATCGGTGGAAGAGCCAACCTGCTCTGCAGAGAAACATTCTGCAAGAGAATAAGAAAGGTTACACAACAAATACCAGTTTCAAGTCAGTGTTTGAACCTCAGTTCGACCACATCATGTGGAAGTACAACTGGCATTTCTCTCAGTCTAGCTGCTCAGGGGGAAAGTGCCACTTCTCCAGGAACATTTCCAGGATGGTCTGTCATGTACTAGGTAAGAGTTCACAGATAGCCTGGAAAACTGCACTGGCAAGCACAGAGAGAAATGTGAGTGTGATGTGACTTTGTTCCAGAAGTACCCACTGCTCTTGCTTCCTGTTTCCATTATAGAATCAGAATGGTTTGGGTTGGAAGGGACCTTAGAAATCATCCAGTTCCAAGCCCCCTACCATGGGCAGGGACAACTCCCACCAGACCAGGCTGCCCAAGGCTCCATCCAACCTGGCCTTGAACAGGTAGGGGGCAGCCACAGCTTCTCTGGGCTTTCTGGCTTGTGGTGGGAAGTATAGGGACAAGTGACGTTAGCAAAGGAGATGTCCAGGCCTTTTTGGTTTCTGTCTTTACTAAGGGTTGTGTATGCAGAGAGGCAAGTCCATGTTTCTTAATACTTAGTATGTTCTAGGTTTTGGTTTTAGAGGTTGACTAATCAACTAGTAGCTTTTATTATCATCGACTTGGGGTTTTTTCTTTCCTTTCTTGCAGCAGTCACTAATGCTCACAGTGTTCCTCACCACTGACAGTTGCTTAGGATACTCAGTAGCATAACATCTAAGAGTGGGAAAATCCTAAGAACGGTGGTTTATTGAAGGCATCTTGCAAGTGTCACATAGAGGGGTCAGCTAATCTGTTTTGTGCTGATCCAGAATCAAGTTCATCAAACACAAGAAATTCACCTGTAAGAACAGCTGTCTGTAAGAGCCTAGATGGGCTGTGAATGGAATAAACATTTGTTGGTTATCTGTTGGGGTTGGGAAGCAGCATGCTTTAAGGACTATGTGGAGAGAAGAAGTTTGGGACTTATTTTTAAGCAACCCAACATTTTGCAAGGTTATATTTTTATTCTGTAACTAAACCTGATCGAGGGAAAAAGTCACGTGAATGAACAGATTCTGCAATGCTCACAGAAGGTCAACAGACGTGAGGAGGTTTGCCTACCTGAAAAAAAAAAGTGTAAATTCCAGAGTTAAAGGTCTTGTGTTAAGGTCATTCTATGCCCTGACAAACCAATTGAGGCAAGGTCAGTGTTTGCCACCTGTGAAGCATCACATGCACGATGAGGCAGGGCACAAGCTACAGTTCATAGAAATGCTTTGTAGGTTATGGCACGCTCAACCTTCTTCTTCAAATTTAAAATACTTGTATCTCCTGATATGAAAAGTAAAAATACACATCTTCTGATCTTGGTTGTAGTGGATTGATTGAATAACTCAAATAATACAAATGGCTATTCTGTGTAACATCCTGATTCCATTTGTATTTCTCAGCCAACTTCTATAACTTTGATTCAAAAAGAATTAACAGGGGGGCTAGATTTTCCAAAGCCCTATACATTTTTAACTGTCTAGTACTCACCATAAAATATTCCTTCCGTATGCTTAAGATTAAATACTCATAATAGTGTATAAAATAACTTGTAGGAACAGAAAATAATTCCTTTTTTTCTGGGGCTTCTGATTTTCTACATAACTCTACTTATGTTTCTATAGTGGCTGCCTATAAAGGACTAACTATATCTAACTGAAGTTTTTGAAAATGAAATTAATGTGGGAGGGTTCTCCTTACTAAATTGTGTAGTGGATTTTCTTTGGTACTCTGTCATGTGAAACGTACTTTTAGAATCCCACTAGTTATTTAGCAGCCTCAGAGTACAACATACAGTAATTGCCGGTGCAGTATGTTTAGGGGACTTTAGGGGCAAACAGGGGATTTGTCACACAGGGGTTGTCATCAAGGCACAGAGGCAGCATAAAGCACGGGCTGATTTTGAGTTGTCACACACGGGGAGACAAAGTACCAGGACATCTGGGCCATGTGTTAAGATGTGTACTTTGTTACTAAAATCACCTGTGTCAATTCTTTTCAAATAAAGCCAACAAGTTGGGCTGATTTATGAATCCTCTGTGTCTATGAATGAGAGGAAAGCACAAGAAAGCACAAGAAAGTGATAGTTAACAGAAAATACCTGTATCTTTGCTATATATAAGAGACACAAAGTATTGTTGGAGGAAGAATTCAAGAAATTCAAAAGGCATGGAAGAGACTGCAAGGTAGAGGTGTTTCATACTGTCATTCAGTTAATTTTTAGTAACCTATAACAACAAAATGGACCACAATTCTCTGCCTACAGGACAGAGTGCAAGCTGCAAACTTTGTTTTTCCAGCATACTGCAGCTTTTTATGATTGCTTGTGACCTAGAAGTAGTTGCTATAAAAGTAACTTAAGCAAATAGCCAGCTGGACTTGTTTAAAGGCAGCTGCCGTTAAGATCTCACACAGTGCAGTATTGTCTTTATCCGAATACAGCAAATGAAAGGAAGGTTCTGGGACAGCGTTTTCCTGAGATGAAATACAAGGAGCTTAACTTTCTTAGGTAAATTGAGGAAAGGAATCATTTGGGAAAACTTTGGGATTTTTACAAAGCAGAGGGATAGATTAATTGGCTGGAAAATTTAATCCTGTGACTAATATGCCTATGAAGATAGAGAGGTACTGCTGCTGATGCTGCAAGGCAATAATTCACAGTGTGTTATATATTAAAGATGTGACAACATATCTAAAAGCAAAAAGGGAGAATGGGTGGAGTTAAGTGAAGGGCAGTAGTGTTAATTGCCAAAGTAATGTGTTCTGTGAGGTCTGGATACTGTACAGTTCCCTCATTAAGGTCAGCCTTTTGACTTCAGTGGAAGCTGAAAAGATGAAGTATTCTAAAGTATCAGAACCTGGCAGTATTTCTGGCCCTTTGCCTTTTCATACTTTCCTTTCCTTGATCCATATTTCTTCCAGACACATATTTTATTGACTTATGAAAAACATTTTCCAAACATTAATTGCGGTTGAAATGGAAGAATTATATGAAATAGTGCCTGAGTCTACCAGCTTGGACATAATGGAGGATCTTACTTTACTCTTGAAAATCACTCTTATCTATCTCTTCACATCCATTATCTGTATCATCTTGGTATACTTGGGCTGCTCTCGAGTCAGCATCAAGTCCTGTTTTCAAAAGCCTAAGTCTCATGAAAAGCAATAAAGATTTGGTACATAAGCTAGGTGGACACCTAGAGAAAACTCAGAACCAGACTCGGGGATTTGCATGTGCAGAATTTCAGATCCAAGAATTTATGCAGTGCCCTTTTGTATAAGAAAACAGTGCAGACATTCTGTAGAAGTATAAAACTGAGCTGGACAATTGATTTTTAAAGGCACATTAGCACTTGCACCCAGCTAGAACTCATAAGTTGATAAAGACTGGGACAAATTCAGTGCAACGTTACAGATTTGTATCAACTTTAGATCAAACAGCAACTAAAATCTTGACTTAAAAGGCTGGCTAGAAATGCTTTTGGAGTTATTGATACAAGTCCTGGAGAAAGATAATTGAAAGAAATCTGTGTTGGTGAATGATTCCAACAATTTTCCTTGGGGAGGGGGTATCTTTGTGTCCATGGGAAAGTGCTTCTGAAGGGCTTCCAGTCAAAATTGGCGAGACACAAAAGCTATTCTAAAAGCAGCATCACACTTTTTTTAATCAAAGAAGACTAGATTACAGAGTAAGCAGCTTTAGCTACAGTCCTGGTAGCTGTCCTGTGCAATTTTGCAGAGGATTATGACCTTATAAATATAAAGATCTACAGCAAAGTAAAACCATGAACCAATCTGTTGTCCCCATTCCTACAATTCTCAGCTCCAGCCCTATAGTGATACAGAAAGGAGCATTCAGGATTATATCATGGAGATACAAAGATAACTTTCTCAGTGCCAGATCAGGCAAAAGAAATGCCACCCATCTTTTCAATCACATTCATGACAGTTGCTAGCTAAAATCAATTTACAAACAACAGCCTGGAACAATTAACAGCAACTCTGAATAAATAATGACAAAACATATAGAAATGGTAGATTAAAGCCAATTTGAGAAAAGTCTGTGATCTTCCTGTCTTCAAATACCTTCAGGATGTGAGGGAAAAGGCTGCTGTAACATTTTAAGATATGGATCCTTTCATGAACCACCAGTTGAAGACATTGCAACACAATTATTATCAGTGCTTACTATTGATTTGGTACCTGCTTCTTCCTGCCTGAATTCTATGATTTTATCACCCATTTCAAAAATGGATTTAGCATGTTCAATAAACCCAGAAATTATTGTTTAACAAGTAGAAACATATATTCACTGGTTAAGTGTCCCTTTTTGTTCTGATTTCAGGCTAAAATCAGGCAGTAAATTGTTTTGTTTCTCTGACCTTTTCCTTTCCACCTACTTATCTTATTGATACCTGACAACCATAATTGCATTTTTGATCGAAAGATATTCTGGTAGTGGAAATAAAGCTTCTTCCACCTTTCCTTGTTTAGTGATACACACAGAAAGGATGAGTTGAGACTGGAAAATAAAGCCAACAGAGCTCTACAGACAACACATACTGCTGGCTTTGGAGGTCACTTAATGTACTTTTAATATTTTTCATTTTTTATTTACATGTTGTATGAAAGTTGTAGCACTGGTTGGTGCTCTGGTATTTTAGCTTGTGGCAGGTTATTTATGAAAGCAGATTTATTTCTTGTTTGCAATCTACAGGCCTGGCTGTATTAATTCCAAGATTTTCAGGGTGGACACACTTGCATATTTCAGTTATGGCTCATTAAAGGATTGCACTGGAAGTGGAGATGGATCGCTGTACTGTTTTATAATAGGAAAAGACAAGGAATCAGTTTCTGATAACATGCAGCGCTCTCAATTGTGTCTTAAAGAAAGATCCTTCTTTGAATCCCAGCTTCAGCTGTACAAAGTTAACAAAACCATAGAAATATAGGCAGGGAAGTTCCAGTCTTCACCTTGCTGTTCCCAGGGAAGATTAGTTCTGACATGCTTGTCTAACCAGGTCTTACAAACATCCAAGATGATGGTACCACACCATCTCCAAACAATCTGTATTTTTGCTGTCTGTGCTCATAAAAAGTTTTTTTCTGAAGTGTAGTTCAAATCTTCCTTGTGACAGTTTAAGTCAATTTGTTCTGTGGCCACCAAGGTGATGGAGGGCAGAATATTAAAAAGAAAAGCTGCACAGAAGCTCTAGAAGAATATGATCACTGTGCTTCACCATCAGGTATCATTACTCTGCTTAGAAAAACTGATTTTCATCACTGAGCTTTGAAAATTTTGGAGTACTGCCAGAACTATTACTTGACAATCCTGAGAGCTGCTGAACAGCAAAAAGCATCCAAAGATCTTTACACCCATCTATTAGACATTAGAAAGGCAATAAAGAAGGTATGACTTGATGAACCCCAAAAAAAAGTCTCAGATGCAGGAAATATGAAAGGGGATATGGTTGGAGGCCATCATGGGCACAGCAATCACAAGATTATGAGAGTTTTGATTCTCAGAGAATTTAGGAGGGAGGTTAGCAGAGCTGCCACCTTGAACTTTAGGAGGGCAGACCAGAAAGGCAGAGGAGTCCAGGAAAACTGCACAATCTTGAAGAGGGAAATCTTCAAGGCTCAGGAGCACGCTATCCTTATGTGCCAAAAGACAAGCTGCTGGAGAACAAGACCATCCTGGCTAAATGGAGAGCTTTGGCTGGAACTCAGGGGAAAAAAAGAGTTTATAGCCTTTGAAATAAGGGGCAGGCAACTCAGGAGGATTACAGGGATGTTGTGAGGTTATACACAGAGAAAATTGGAAGGGCCAAAGCCCACCTAGATCTTAATATGGCTACTGGACAATTAAAACTATTTCTAGAAATATGACAGCAGCAAAAGGAGGGTTAAGGAGAATTTCCAGCCTTTATTGGATGTGGGGGTAAACACAGTGACAAAGGACAAGGAAAAGGCTGAGGTATTCAATGCATTCTTTGCCTCAGTCTTTAATAGTAAGGCCAGTTGTTTTGGGAGTACTCAGCCCACTGAGCTGGAAGATGGGGACAGGGAGAAGAACGGAGCCCCCATGATCCAGCAGCAATGTGCTACACCAGTTAGACATACACAGCCCTATGGGATCCATCCAAGGGTACCAAGGGACTTGGCAGAAGTGCTTACCAAGCTGCTTTCCATTATTTATTAGCGGTCCTGGCTAACTGGGGAGATCCCAGTTGACTGGAGATTAGCAGATGTGACAGGCACACTCAAGAAGGGTTTACATCCCCAACTGGAGATTCATCCCTTAGGCCAACAGAATGCCCTGCTCTGTCTGAAGTACCTGCCTGAGATTATGTACATCTATCATGTTTCCCCCTGCTTCCTCTTCTTGTACCCCTCCTTAAATTAATTACAGTCATACAGGTAAACCTGGGAGAGTGTTGTACTTAGTAATTATTAGTCAGGTTATCTGCCGTATTTTATCTAGTTTTTTACTTGTTTCTGAAGCAAAGATCTTCATTTCAGAATGCTGGGCATAATTTTATAATAGTCAAGATTTGATCCATTGCAAAGGCATGCAGGGCTGACCTCAATCCAATTCCTCACACCAGGACATGGTACTGGGAAGGGTATGTATGTGAGCACACGAGCAGAGATGGGGTTTGCACTTGCAGGTGTTGATGGAACCAGCGGGTCAAGCAATGACATGCACATGGTAAATGCACATCATCTCACAGCATTTATTGCTGACTTACTCATTTTTTATTTCCCATCAGCACGTTCGGCACATTGTCCTTGATCACTGCTCACTGAAAGTCATTCCAACAGATTAATAAGTACCTGGGTTGTAAAACTAACGTGCAGCCAGTGTGTTTCCTAAATAGCTTGCACAACAGCATGTTTTAACATGTCACCAGG
The DNA here is from genome assembly GCA_033459285.1 of Clamator glandarius. Lineage (NCBI taxonomy): Eukaryota > Metazoa > Chordata > Aves > Cuculiformes > Cuculidae > Clamator > Clamator glandarius. Next base: position 3,001,742 of record JAUNZM010000404.1, read on the forward strand.
GCTTCAATGAATGCCACCAAAGTAATTCAGCAAAGCCTTCTTGTTCTGTGTCCCTGCCACTGTGAATTCAAGAGCCACTCTCCCCTTTTCTCTCTGCACCTACAGTGCCACTGAGAGCAGTAGGTTTGGAGGGCAGCCTTCCAGGGACGTGGAAACAAGGGGCAGCATCTATCCAGGGCTTTTGCTTTTTTACCGTGATGTTGAGGACAACTATAGGTGGGATGTGAAAACGGTGAGGAAAAGCATGACGAAGGAACCAGGAAGACAGAAGCACTGGAAAGAATGAGGGTTCAGCAGATGGGTGGTTTATTTTCATTCTACCACTTTGGCTGATTAAGGGGTGGGACTCTGAGCTGGGAGGCTTGGCTAAAAGTTCAGAGCAGTGCACTTGAAGGAGCACTTCACAAGATCATTTTCCAGTGTACCGGACAGGACTAGTATCAGCAACCCGATTGCTTTGCAGCTGACTGAATTCTTGGTGCAAGAAATCAGTGTTGGCAAGATTCAAAACAGGAGGATTGGTCAACATGAGCACGACAGGCAAAGTAAGCAAAAGTTTATACATGAAAAGTTTCTTCACTGCAGCTGTGTAATGCATTTTTAAATGCAGTTTCTTTGCAGATACACCAGAAGTACTGGCACAGAGGAGAGTTTAGGAGGAAGCTGGTACAGGAGAGCTGCCTTTACTTGCAGATCACTGTGCTCTTCTTGGAAATGGTTGTTTACTATTCAAGGCAATAATTTACTTCGTTTTCTAAGTGTGGAGGCAACGTAAGGTAACAGCACCAGTATAAGAATAACCTTTCCACAGGATTAGCAATCTATTTTTAATCTCTGATTAGACACTTAAAATGTGTTACAGTGTAGTAAAACGTTCAGATTAATGTGTTTATAAGCTGTATCAGTCTCCATTCTGAGATCCCGCAGTGGTTTAAACTATTTTTAGCTCTTTTATAATTCATATCATTTTGTTTTATAAAAAGAAAGACATATTGTTTATATTGTGTTAAATTTCAAGGTGTAATTGTACTGACCGTAGGACTGTCATTAAATTTGAATATGCACGTGACAAGTCTAGAGCTTAAGTTAATGAACATCAAATATAAGCCTCACATTCAATGCAGTACTGAGCAGGAGCTGAAATGAGTATTTACATCTTTACTAGAAAGTAAGTGACAAGAGAAATGTTGGTTAATACCAGTGCTGAAGTCAGTATATGTTGCTTCTTGCACTACGTGAGAAATGCTAACACATACCCATAAACATGCAAGGGAGGTCAATAGGAACCCCTGGATGGAAAACAACTGAAGGCATACACCTTGCTAGAATGTGCTTTGAGAAAGTACCTGGGTGGTTTGCTATTACTGTCAGATGTCTTAATTATTCTAAAACCATAAAAAAAGAAGAGAAAAGAAAAATTAATGCTTTCTTTAACTCTGAGATACCACAAATGCAAGACTAACCGTAGTTCACTTGTAAGTAAATTCACCACATTCAGTTCTTCATCCAGCTTTGGACTGAGCATGGTAGATGAAGTGTTGCAATGGAACTAAACTACCTTGTTTTCACTCTGTTTGTCTTGGACTACTGTGTGTTATCGTGCAGTTTAAGTGATTAAGCAGCATAATCTTTATTCTCTGCGAATGGGTGTGTTTCTGCACCTACCCTCCCCCTGCTGCAGTAACTTGTAAGGCTGGTAGAACACACAAGCAGAAAAAAACCCCTGTAACTTCTGCTAGTACTTGCCCAAATAGGAGATCAAATAGGTTATAATGTGCGATTGGTGATAGTGATCCAGGGGATCGGGTTAAAGTCCATAAAAGTTCACAGGGGCTCAACCATCATCACAATACATAGTTAACCCGTATCTAGTTGTAGGAGATATTTATTTGTTCACAGCAATCCACAGTTCTTACCTGTCTTTGGTATAAACACTGTGTGTGCCTCGTATGTGCAAGTTGTGAAATCATTATTGTGTTATGTGGGACACAGTATAAATACATAATCCCTTTATTTTTTTAAGTAAGTGTACTTGAAAATGTGGCCCTTTAAAATGTGTTATGTCCATTTTTATGCTGGGTCTGGCTGCTGAAAGTGTGTGGATCATATCAAATATTAAATGTTTCCTAGTGTTATTTCCTAGTATTATTTTCTTTGTTACCAGCTGACAGTTTGTTGATAATTACATGTTATTTTTTATTCTACTTATCCTGGCTTTAATATTAAAAAGTTTATCCATTTTTTTCCCCTGGAGAACTTCACAGCAGCTGCTGTTAAGTTGTCCCAGTCCCAGGATCCCAGTCGTGCAGGACACTTATGCACGTGCCAAGCTTCTTGCATTGCCTCCAACTCCCTCTCAAGACAATGCCACCTGAATGCTTGCAGTCAGTAAGACTCAATAGAGTGACTGAGTGGCTGAGGACTTTTAATAAGAGAGTCACCCATAAGGGTGACATGGAAAATCATATTCCAGGGCCTGGAGTCATTTAAAACTCAGGGATGGGCAGAGGACACCAAGGAAGAACAGTAATGACCATAGGGACAGAGAAGCCCCACTATCTGTGAATACACTAGGAGAGAGCTTGCAGGGTGGAAACTGCGGCTACCTGCTCTCGGAGATCCTGGGATGAGGAATGGGCAATGTGCATCTTTCTTCTGAGTGCATTTTCCTCTCAGTAGCAGATGATGAGAGGAGCCCAGAGGCCCAGCAGCACCTGGACAAAGCCTGTGTAGATAATGGACAAACTTCAGCCTAGTGGATAAAAGATGCTGTCTTGGGTATAGGGAGTAACCCCCTTTGAGCTAAATATCCCATTTGAGAAGCAAAGTACCTTAGCATAGATAATTGTGCACTAAAGGCACTCCTGCTTTTCCAAGATTCCATCTGCACAGGGCTACATCATTTCACTGAAATGCCCTCTCAGACATCACCTCATGGTTGAACTTGCACTGTAAGAAAACATTCATAAGCCTGTATTAAGGCTCTGAATTCCATTTTTAGCAGTTTTGTGAGTTCCTGACACAGGCAGTTAGAGGCAATACAAACTTCACCACAACTTGATATATGGCACCACTTAGCGTGCCATCTCCAAGGAGGTACAAATACACTCCAGTAATCTAATATGGCAAAATTAATCCAAGGGAGTTAGAGAATAACTTGTGCGCTTGAACAATGTTTGCTGCTGGAGAATTCAAGAACAAAAGGAGCAATGAGGATGGATCAGGTATCCAGTTATCCTATGAGATTTTTATATATATATTGTTGAAAATTTTATATGATAGAAAGTTGAACAAAGTCAGACATGATCTTGTGGGGGGAGGAGGGAGATGGAATGGGCTTACACTGTGCTTTGGTGTTGGCATATTTGTTGTGGTTTGTGTTTGGTTTGTTGTTTGGGGTTATTTTCCTATAGTTTTCCCTCTCCTCCTCCAAACGGAAATAGGAGTTTCACACATAGAAATGTGAGAATCTATCTGTGTGCTTACTTGCAAATGCAAGTGCCATTGCCTTCTCCTTTGCTCTGTTTGCAGGTTATTAAATGCAAAGCAGCAGTAATGTGGGAAGCCAATAAGCCATTTTCTATTGAGGAAGTGGAAGTTGCTCCACCAAAAGCACATGAAGTTCGCATAAAGGTACTAAAAATAAAATTTTAGAAAACTGTTATGAATTGCATTCCATCTTGCTGTGTCAGAATTATTTGTGTAGATTCTTAGGTTCCAGACAGAAAACATTCACTAGGTGAGAAGATACTGTTCAGTGAGCTCCTATGGAATGTGCCTCAGATTCTAAATTTGATCATGAGGTTCTTTTATTTTTTAAAAAAGAAAGTTTTTCAGGATTGGTTTTTGGGGTTTTTTTTGTTTACTAAGAAGCCTGTGCTTCCAATTACAGTACAAGGCAAAATCTGAATCTCCTGGAGCACAGAGCAAGAACCTCTCTTCTGCTTTGAATCTGTGCTAACAAATAGCTCAGTGGGGTTAGGAGCTTTCTTTTTTAACTGGGTAATGCACATCTGTTACATTTCAGGAACTTTTCAGTGGAATTCCACAGCTGTTTTCATTTTAGAGCAGTTTCAAGCATTACAGAAATGAGGAAAGCCCTCTCATGGGGCTGATAACTCCATTTGTCAGAATAAAAATTGTAAAGACATACCTGAATATTTCAAAAGAAATACCGCTGTGCTACCTGCAAGAAAATGCAAAATGTGATATAAAATACTATGTGTAGCCTAAATGTTTCTATGTATTACATAATATATATTTTAAAATATCAATAACGTAGTAATTATATTATTATATATAATATTATGACATTGTATATTTTCTATAACAAATATATCTTGTAATAGAATCTAAAGGTTATAAAAATATATTTATACTTTATAAACAATATAATGAGATAGTTTATATTTTCGTGTTTTGTAATATTTCTATACTATTATATACCTTTTCTATTTATGTATTTGTATATAAATATTAGGAATAATTTATTTTATTCTGATATTCATATATAATTATATTGCTAGAACATTGATTCTGTCAGACAATCAATGACACTCCCTATAGAGAGCAGTAGTGCAAGCAAACATTCACAAAGGAGCCTTGCTTTGTAGATTAAAGGCTAATACAAACCATGAAAATTTGGAATCACAAAACCAAAAGTGTTTTAGCTGTATATTTATTGTTTACGTATGTGATTTTAGAGGGAAGCAAGCAACTTAGAATCATAGAATAGTTTGGACTGTAAGGGACCTTTACAGGTCATCTAGTCTAACCCCTCTGCAGTAAGCAAGGACATCTTCAACTGGTTCAGGGTGCTCAGAGCCCTGTCCAACCTGACCTTGAATGTTTCCAGGGATAGGGCTTCTGCCACCTCTCTGGCCAACTTGTTCCAACATTTCACCATCCCCACAGTAAAAACTTTCTTCCTTGTATGTAGTCTGAAATAAGTTTCCATATATATGTTGTAATTTCAATTATATATGACATGATGAAGTTAAATCCTGAAATATTCTTCTTTTTCCTCTAAATCAGATTGTGGCAACAGGGATCTGCCGCTCTGATGACCATGTGGTAACTGGTTCACTGGTTATGCCTTTTCCAATAATTCTTGGGCATGAAGCAGCTGGTATTGTGGAGAGTGTTGGGGAGGGAGTAACTTCAATCAAACCAGGTGGGAAACATCACTGTCACAAACCCTGTGCTGAGTTTCCAGCCTCCTGTTCAAGTCGGAGATGATTATGTGTATTTGTATTGCAGAGGAAGATGTTCTGAGTGTTTACAAGGATACTTAAGGGACACGGTGTGCTGTTTGCTTATTTTGTGTTTCTGATCTTGATTTATTTTCAGATTTTCTATTGAAGTTCTTTTGGTTCTGGCAAAAACATCTTCAGCTTGCTTTCCACCTATATGATGCTTTTCCTTTCACTGGACTAAAATAGATTCTTTGCTTTTGGTGATGGGGAATCAGGTATTATCTGTAGGTTCTTTAAACACAGTTTATGTACATTTACAGAATAATACAAGTATATTCATCTTATAGTCTTACCCTAGGGGCAAAACAAAGCGCTAGACAACATGTCAAAACACCTTCTTTTAGTTCTCCTAACAGCTAAACAATCCATTGACTTCAGTAGAGCAGAACTTACTTGTTTGTGTTCAGTTACCTCCCTTGAAATGTGTCAGGGCATGACTGGAGTGCCCACACTGCTGCAGGCTTTGCTTGCTGGCAGCACCTGTGCAGGTGAGCCCGCACTGCTCACTGAAAGCTGGATCGTTCTGAGAACACCTATCTGGACCAGCTTCTGCTCTTGCTATGCTGTCTTTAAACCACAGCAGGTAGATAGAGAAGTCACAGAAAGAAGCAGATTTTCCTCCAGCTGCTGCAGGACACAATGGGATTCTTACACAATTTTATGGGACTGAGCAAATCCTAACAAGGCCTAAGTTATAAAGACAAAATATGCTGTGAACAGAATCTGCAGAGAAATGCTCCATTTTATCTAGGCAGCTTGTTACAATACCTAAATAGTTCACTTTTAACACCTCCATTCTTCCAGTGACTTTGCTCATGATGGCAACAAGCAAAAAGTCTGTCCAAAGTAGGCTGGTATAGAATCACAGAATAATAGAATCATAGAATTGTTTGGGTTGGAAGGCACCTCAAAGATCATCTAGTTCCAACCCCCCTGCACTGAGTAGGGACATGTCCCACTAGATCACGCTGCCCAAGGTCCCATCCAGCCTGGCCTCGAACACTTCCAAGTATGTATGATAAGAAAAAGTTTTACTAGGGAGTTCTTCTTTAACTCCAAAACAATATGTATTTGCAAATTTCAGAGGTAGCTCTGACTGTTTTCTCCTATATAAGGGTTCATAAATCACTCTGTTGTCTAATTCTAACTGTCATGTGTTTTGAGGTGAACTGAAACATTAGGCCTGAAAAAAAACACACAAACTCTCTCTCTTTTCTTGAATGTGGATTAATTAACACCTTGAAGTTCTGAAAAAGGCTCTGAGATGTGCGAAGTTTGTTTAGCAGACTAATTACTAACCCCACGTCACAGTTCAAGGTCAACTGAGAGTTGGGGTGGTAGGGGCATTTCGTGTTCCGTATGTATTTTCCTTTTTTTTAGTGCAAATCAAAGATTTCCTTTGACTTTCAGTGTGTTGAAGATTAGCCACATTTTAGAACTGCTAAATTACAAACTGATCTGTACTAGGGATCCTCTGTTTAGGGATTATTAGAAACAGTAAAAAATAACACTGGGAAGATACATGCTACTTGTTTAACATAAAATTTATAGAATCATAGAATGGTTTGGATTGGAAGGGACCTTTAAAGGTCATCTAGTCCAACCCCACTGCCATGGGCAGAGACATCTTCAGCTGGATCAGGTTGCTCAGAGCCCCATCCAACCTGACCCTGAATGTTTCCAGGGATGGGGCATCTACTGCCCCTTTGGGCAACCTGTGCCTGTGTTTTGCCACCCTCCCTGTAAAAAATTTCTGATTTATACCTGGTCCAAATCTGCCCTCTCTTAGCTTAAAACCATTACTCCTTGTCCTATTGCAACAAGCCCCACTAAAAGCCTGTTCCCACATTTCCTATTAGAATGTTTAAAGTACTGAAAGGTTGTGAAGAGGTCTCAGTGGAGCCTTCTTTTATTCAGGTTGAAAAGCCCCAACTCTTTCAGCCTGTCCTCATGGGAGAGGTGTTCCATTATTTTTGTGGCCCTCCTCTGCACTCACTCCAACAGGTCCATGTCTTTCATGTGCTTGAGCACTCCAGAGCTGGACACAATACTCCAGGTGGGGTTTCACAACAGAAGAGTAGAGGAGCAGAATTACCTCCCTCGACCTGCTGGCCACACTTCTTTTGATGCAACTCAGGATATGGTTGGCTTTCTGGGCTGTGAGTGCACATTGCTACCTCATGTCCACCTTTTCATCTCCCACTGTGGATGAAATTTTGCTGGAGAATTACAGGTTGTTGTCTCAGCTAGTATGTATCACTGCTTTTGTGAAATATATTTTACCTGCCTTTACTCCAATGCAAGAGTAATAGGACTGCGAATAGGAAAGATACTCGAGAAGTCTGGCAAATTAATGCTTAATTTCCCATTCTTTGTATGGTTTACAGCTCTGTTATCTTGCGACACCAACTTCCTGTCCCAGTCGCTGTCAGCTTTTTATCCATTTCTTTACCTGTGTATTAGTGTTTTCCTTTTAAGTAGACGATGCAATAAACTGCTGAATGAGTACTCTGGGAATGTCAGTAGTTAACACAATTTTATGACATAGCTCAGACTCAGTTCTATGAAAAACACCAGGGATTTTGCATACTGAAATTCGTTGTCATAACTCTGCACTAATGATGGTCTTTGTGTGAGAGAGGGATGGTTTGTCTTCCAAGATCAGCAGAAGGAAATAAGACCAGCACTGCAGTCCTAGGGATTAAATACATTTGCGTTATGTTTTTACCTGCATGCTTCTTGATTGCCTTTTTTGAATCCTCTGTCATCATTGTTTTATTTATAGGAGACAAGGTTATTCCACTCTTTGTTCCGCAGTGTGGAGAATGCAGTAGTTGCTTAAACACCAAGGGTAATCTGTGCAGTAGAAACGAGTGAGTTCTCCTGGGTTACCTACAACCCTTATTTGATTTTTATTTATACAAAATGGATCACATGCAACAGATTTCACTTACTATTATTTCTGGTTTTCTTTCAAACAGCATTGGTTCAGCTTCTGGATTAATGGCTGATGGCACCTCTAGATTCACCTGCAAAGGAAAACCAATTCACCATTTTGTTGGTACAAGTACCTTCACTGAATACACAGTCGTACAGGAAGATGCTGTAGCCAAAATCGATTCTGCTGCTCCGCTAGAAAAAGTTTGTCTAATTGGCTGTGGCTTTTCCACTGGTTATGGGGCTGCTGTGCAGACTGCCAAGGTAAACTTCGTGGCGGGTGTTTCATGGGGTCTGTTCAAGATCGTGTGGCCTGCGAGTGGATCATCAGCAGTGCAGACAGGAAGTATGGACTCTGTTGGGTTCAGGGTGGAACGAAGATATTAGTCCTAGACTACAACAAGTGGCTTAAGTGAAAACATGTTGATAATCAGAAAACGCATTGTACTTTATTTATTTGGACTATAACAGTATGCCATGTTTATATGGTTATTTTAGGTAGAACCAGGCTCCACCTGTGCTGTCTTCGGCCTTGGAGGAGTTGGCCTCTCTGTTATCATGGGCTGCAAGGCAGCTGGAGCTTCTCGCATCATTGGTGTTGATATCAATAGTGACAAGTTTGCCAAGGCAAAAGAGCTGGGAGCCACAGACTGCATCAACCCTAAAGATTTCAAGAAGCCCATTCATGAAGTATTGATTGAAATGACTGGCCAGGGTGTGGACTACTCTTTTGAGGTCATCGGCCGTACTGAAACTATGGTATGCAAACAATAGATGTGGTCAAACGAGGCGTTGGCTTGTTAGTTCTCTCTCCACTATCCCACTAAGCACCAAGGGTGAGGAGCTAAGAGCCACTGGCAAAGTGGCAGGCTAACTTCATACCTGTTAGGTCCAGCTTTTTACCACTGAGGGGAAGGGACAGGAGCATGCTCAAAAATTTAGGAAATGGAACTTCAATGTAGTCCCCTGGCCTAATGGAGATGGCTAAATTTCACATGGCCCACTATCTATTTCAACAGTGGCTTATCACTAACAGCTAAGGTAAAATGGGAAAGCAGAACAAAGCTAGGATGTATCTAACTCACGACAGCAGATACAATAGTGTGAGCAGATACAATGGAAATTGTTTGTTATGGTTTCAGTTACAAAAAATTAATCACACGCTGAGCCCTGAGAGGGGAGTGAATTCAAACCTTTGTGCCCATCTGAGAATCGTAGAATCATAGAATAGTTTGGGTTGGATGGGACCTTAAAGATCATCCAGTTCCAACCCCCCTGCCATGGGCAGCAACACCTCCCACTAGACCAGGCTGCCCAGGGCCCCATCCAACCTGGCCTTGAACACCTCCAGGGATGTGGCAGCCACAACTTCCCTGGGCAATCTATGCCAGTGCCTCACCACTCTCATGGTGAAGAAATTCTTCCTTAAGTCCAGTCTAAATCTGCCTCTCTCCAGTTTATACTCATTCCCCCTCATCCTATCACTACAAGCCTTTGTGAACAGTCCTTCTCCAGCTTTCTTATATCATAGAATCATAGAATTACCAGATTGGAAGAGACCCACCGGATCACAGAGTCCAGCCATTACCACCAATCTCTAAACCATGCCCCTCAGTACCTCATCCACCTGCACCTTAAACAACTCCAGGGAAGGCAAGTCAACCACCTCCCTGGGTAGACCGTTCCATTGCCTAATGACCCTTTCAGTGAAGAATTTTTTCCTTATGTCGAGTTTGAACCTCCCCTGGCGGAGCTTGAGGCCATTCCCTCTTGTCCTGTCCCCTGTCACTTGGCAGAAGAGGCCAGCACCCTCCTCTCCAAAACCTCCTTTCAGGTAGTTGTAGAGAGCAATGAGGTCTCCCCTCAGCCTCCTCTTCTCCAGGCTAAACAACCCCAGCTCTCTCAGCCGTTCCTCACAAGGCCTGTTCTCCAGCCCCTTCACCAGCTTCGTTGCTCTTCTCTGGACTCGCTCCAGAGCCACAACATCCTTCTTGTGGTGAGGGGCCCAGAACTGAACACAGTACTCGAGGCCCCTTTCAGGCACTGGAAGGTCACTGTAAGATCTTGTATGACTCTGGGATGTCCCTCTGTTTCAAATGCAGATTACCGCCTTGGCCTGTTGCCAATACAACTATGGAGTCAGTGTGATTGTGGGAGTGCCCCCCGCAGCCCAGAATATCACTTTTGACCCCATGCTTCTTTTCACTGGTCGCTCCTGGAAAGGGTCGGTCTTTGGAGGTAAGGACTTGGAAAGATGTGATTTAACTGGCTTGGGAAACTTGTCAGTCATCTTGAATGAAATGAGATATATCTAAACTCATTGCTTAGATTGTCCTGTTGCAAGTAGTAGAGACACTATTTGGCTGACAAAGAGGCACAAAGGGAATTAATTATGGGAACTGTTAGTTAATGGCAAGAGAAGAAGAGAAAAATGGAGAGAGGGGGAAAGAAAAGGAAGAGAAGAAGAAGAAGCAGTGAAAGAGAAAGGAAGATATAAAAAGACAAAAAAGGAGACAAAGGGACTAAAAGAGATATGGAGAAAGACAAGAGAAAAGGACAAGGGGAGAAAAAGAGGAAAAGATAATGGGGGGAAGAGGAGAGAGGGAAGGAGAGAAAAAGAGAAGAACAAAATGGAGAATGAGAGGCATAGAAAGACAGAAGTGGGGCAGGGGGAGAGAAGAGAGAGCAGGAGACAGGACCCTAAAGGACACCTGGAGTCAGACCCATCCGGTTTCCACGTAGGTCAGATCCCAGCTCAGCTCTTTGCCAGCTACCATCAGTCCCTTCTGCTCTTTCCAGCTCTCAGCAGTCCCACATTCAGCAAGCCCTAGCTCACTCTACACAAAGCTGAAGGCCACAGAAAACTCATTTTCAACAACACATTTTCTCTCTCACAGCCAGTTCCTCTGATGTATTTAACAGATACCTGAATAAAATAGCAGAGGCAAATTAGTTTCCTCAGTTAGGGCACCTTATTATTGAGACAGCTTTATCTAGTATTGCTAGTAAGAAAAAAAGATACACACACCCCCACAGCTTTTCTACTTTTTACCAGGCACTTAAGTTTCCTGTTACCAACACAGCTGTCAGCACTCTTTTGTTTGGCTTTTGTATGATGTGTGATTTAGCAAACAATGTATCAACAGACAAGTTGAAACAGTATTTAATGGAGGGAACATTTGTATTCTGTAAAGATTAAAATGCTAGAAAATTCATCTTCTACCAGTAAAGCACTTACTGGGTTTGTCATATGTTAGAATAGCTGCAGTTTGTCCTGTGTTTCCTACTGACAGTGTGCTTCAGAGGCAAAGATATGCTGTAACATTTCATCAAGTTACTCTGCTGTAGAACTTTAACTGAAAAACTAAAGCTGCCATGAATTTTATCTATTTTCATAAATATTTAATGTTTCATTATCCATTGTCTGTGTTTTTTTTAAGGCTGGAAGAGTAAAGATTCAGTTCCTAAACTGGTTGCTGACTACATGAAAAAAAAATTTGTTCTGGATCCATTAATAACCCACACACTTCCTTTCACTAAAATTAATGAAGGATTTGATCTGCTAAGGACAGGGAAGAGGTAAACATTGTTTGATTGTAAAGCTTCTACATAAATAACCTCAAAGAGCTGTACGGTAACACAGAGAATGACTTCACAGTAGCAAATGGGGAAGGCAACCCACCATGCCCCTGAATCTAATCCAGCGTGTGTCCTTGGGTTGCAGCTGTAGTAATAAAACTGCAAAGCTTTAGCTTTTAAAATACAGTGAGCCCTATCTTGCCTTGTAGAAGAACTTTCAGGTTTTAGTCTGAGCAAAGAATCTTGGTGGGAGGGGAAGAAGAGACCACACCACCCACTTCGCCCACTACCTATTGGAAAAGAGCACCCAACCAAGGGAGCCTGGGAACACCAAGCTGTAGAGTACCAGAAGTTAGCTACATCACATTCCAAGGAATGTTTTAGGATGAGGAGGAAGAGGGCAGAAATGGTCTGTGTTTACTGGAAGAGCAACTCATCATTCCTCTTCTGGGTTAGGGAACAGGGTATCAGAGCAATTAGACCTAAAGTTAGTAGGTAGTTTACCATGAACTTCAGAGCTTTGCAAAATGGAAAGTATTCAGAATTTAGCCCTTGTTCCTTCCTCAAATATTGTGAGAATTCTGCTCAGATTCTGTTTCCTTAGGATTTTGAAGCTGGAAACATTGTTTGCCAGAGACATTTGACAAGATTCACCATAGGATAAGTTGACGATTCTCCTTGGCAGAAGTGGGAAATGCATTTGTATATCATGTGTGGAGACTACTCTTTCTGAAAGTTCCAGCTGTTTGTATCTTACACAGTCTGGAGAATTACATTCATATTTTCTTTTCATTGTCATTTGCTAGCAGTTATTTTAGAGGTTACTTGCTTTAAATATAAAAACCATGTAACAGAGGAACTTAGCCCTTGAGGTTTGTTCTCAGGTTCTAACTGTGCAGAACACACTCCATTTTTCAATTGTTGTCCTGTGAATGTTAGGCCTAGATTTTAGTGCAAGAAACAGGGGACAGCGATGAGGACAGAGATGCCATCAGCTTTGCTAAAGTACAGACAGTCCAGTCGGAATGTTGCAGCTGACCACTCTTACTAAGAGAAACCCTTCAGTGTTTCAGCCCAGAAGAAGCTATACCTTTCACAGATTACCTTTAGAGCCATTTGTAACTGGAAAGATGTGTCTAAGCTCCCCTCCAAGGACTTCCCAGGCTATATTTGGCAATGAATTGCCAGGAGCCCTGGGCCTCATGAGTGAAGGCTTTGCAGTCTTGCACGAATTTTGTTCTCTGCATCTGCAGCAACATTTGAGCATCTGCTCTGTCATTTTGCTGCAAGCTGGGACAGGGGGTTGGTGAGGGGAGAACTCTGGTTGACAGCAATAACCAAGATTTTCAGAGAAAACAGCAATGCTTTGCTGATGTTGGCATAAGGTTTTTTCTACAGTCACTAACTTGTCATTTGATATTACAGTATTCGCAGTGTCCTGATGTTTTAAGACTCCCAGTTGTTAAGCAGCAGATTGCTCAGCGCCAGTACAAACTTCATTATTCTCCAATACAACCAATATGAAATAAAAACGAAGACATTTCTGAAAGGTGTATCAATGTCACCCTTGAATAAAAGGATCAAGCTCAAAACCTAGACTTCAAGCACAGCATTTGTAAATGAAATCATCTTTATCCTTCTACCTCTTCCTCCTGATTTGTGCTCTAACTCCTCTGTATTGTGCTGCAATTTTCTTTTAATAGCCAGTTATGAATTACAGGACTTTCTGCTGTCAGAGGTATTATGAAAGGTTTGGAGTTTTTAAAAGTACTTATAGTAGGCAATCTTTTGATAAAAGAAAAATGAAGGAAACTTATTTTGGGCCTTCATAACACTGCAATCTTAACAGATTTGTTCATGCAGCTCAGCACAGTCAAACTGTAGGTGAGAGCTATGTATCCACCCTGAATAATTTTACTATCCCATTACATGATAGGCAATGAAATCACTCCTTAATCCACTACATGATGGGCATGGAAGTTACTACAGAGATTAAAATTTATGGTGACCATGTGGTTGAATTAATAATTTCAGTAAATGATATTTAAGTAAATCATAAACGTAGGTACTGGATAGTGTCTCACCGCTGGATATTTTACCAAATTAACACTTCCAAGCATTTCATATAAAACTGCTGTGGCAGTGTTCTATGTTGTGATTTGTTTGTTTGTTGGGTTTTTTTTTTTAACTTTGTACCTCTTTCTTGGCATCACTTTGTTGTTTTATCAGCATGATTTTAGATCTTTGTCCAGTTTATACAAGTGTATCTGATACTCGGGAAACAATGTGAAGAAATATGAATATGCATCAAGTATTGTTATTTGTTTTCATTAAATAAAGAGGAGGGTTTTAAACATTTAAGTGTGAATACAGAGTAAATGGGAAGAAACAGGTGACTGGTAACAGCTTGAACGAAATCAAACACAAAGCATGTTACTGCTTTCTGCATTTGTAATGTGGAAACAGGACCAGGAGCTATGTCTATGTTGGCGAACACGGTCAACATTGACTTGTCCTTTGAAAGTTCTACTCAGAGCTGACAGGCACTTGTGTGCATGGTAGCTGAGTGGAAGAGCCTATGAAGTAAGGGGACTGTGGTAATGATGATCTGCTTCTTTCTGTCAGCACAGAGACCTTGAGCAGCCCAGCTAGGTTAATGATTTGAGGATAAGTTTACCAAGAGGTTAGACTTTAAATCACAACAACAGAAGATGATCTTTAAACATGTGTGTGTATAACAAAATCAATTTACACAGCAATTATAACTCAAATGTCAGCCATTTGTTTCTGTGGGTTTGCCTATGCAAGCAGTTCTAGAGTCCTTAGCATAGGAAGGACATGGATCTGTTACAGCAAGTCCAGAGGAGAGCTATGAACATGATCAGCGGGCTGGAACACTTCCCTTAGGAGGACAGGCTGAGATTGTTGGGCTTGTTCAGCCTGGAGAAGAGAAAGTTCTGGAGAGACCCTAAAGCAGCCTTCCAGTAATTAAAGGGGGCCTACAGGAAAGCTGGGAAGGAGCTCTTTATCAAGAAGTGCAGAGATAGGATGAAGGGTAATAGTTTTACGCTGAAAGAGGGGATATTTAGATTACATATTAGGAACAATTTTTTTATTGTGAGGATGGTGAACAAAGAGTTAATACAGTCCTAGAGTAATTGTCCCTGCTTATCCCCATCCACACTCCGCTGAAGATGAATCTGTTTGACATTGTATAGGCCTAGACAGCATGTTTTTATCAGATGTTCAGCTGCTTGGGTCAAGTGAAATCATAGCACATGTCATGCTAGATTTAATTTTTTAATGCAGCAAGCATATCATCAACCAGAAATCAGGCTTGACCAGCAAGGCTGAGAACAGGCTGCCCAGCAGCACTTCCATGCAGCTGGAGCCACTGTCACACCACAGGGCCACCATGCCCCAGGCCAGAACTCAGCCAGCTGCTGGGGCATGGTAGCATTGCCTGTCTGCATCGCTGAAGATGGAGATGGGCTCAAGGGATGCGCAAGCTGAGGATTTGGCCTCCCAGCTGCAAGAGCTGCTGCTGCTGACCTTCCCCCTCGCCTCATGGCCGAGGATAGAGAAAAGGCTGGGGCACGTGGTAGGAAGCACCAACACAAACCTCTCCAGGCAGCTCCCTGAAAACATCAACCTGGAGCGGACATCTTCCAAAGAGCAGAAGCACTTCCCAGAAAGGACGGTCACACATGGCTGGCCCTCCAACAAGGTCCCACTCATCCCATCTCCTATATAGCATCTTGACCAATGCCTTTAGCAGAAAACTCCTCTGTGGGAGCCAGGAAGGTGGATGGAGTGAACCTCCTTCCAAAACTGGCTGCAGATAAGAGAAGCAAATGGGTTCTTGGAAAAGCCTCCCATCCTGACATAGTCAGCCTGTAGAAGCCTGCAATAAATAAGAATAAAACAGCTGCAATATTGCAGATGGTTCAGCTGCATATTAGAAGGACAGATGTGTTTCTCCACCATACCAAGTTTTCACTCTCCTTTTCCCTTTCTTTTTAATTTTTAATCCTTTCACAAACACCTTGGTGTGAACTGCTGCCATGTCAAAAGCTGACCTTTGGCAACACGTGGACGCAAGGATGTCCCAGCTATGCCACAGATCTCCTCCCTCCACACCTGCGGGAAGCAACCACAGAAGAAAAATCTTGCACAACAGCAAGAATCATTCAGGCAGGGAGGGCAGGGCATGGCCTGAAGACAAAGCCATGATAAAAGCCTCCCCACAGGACTTCAGCCACTAGTGCACAGAGTGACTGCCACTCTTGGCACTTCCCTGCCGCTAACCAGTTCCTCTGCTCAGCACTCCCTGTGCTCTTCAGCATCTGACACAGGACACAGATTAACCTCTGCTCATCGCTCTCCAGCAACAGTCCCACACCAGGACTCCCTCCACACTCCCTGCCTCCCTCTCGACCTGTGCCTCAGGCGGCACGGCTGGACCATTTCGCAACACAGAGCTCTGGCCAGACGCACAGAACCTTCCCTCCAGCCTGCTGCAGCAACAGCAACAGCCCTGCTGAGACCACATGGCCACTTCTGGAAAAGTAAGGACCACTCCTTTCTTGTCTTCCTTTCCAAGGGGCCCTGCTCCAGGGGACCATTGCTGCAAATGGCTCAGCAGGCACACCTCAAGTGCTCCCCCTCTTTCCTACGATCTTGCTCCCCTATCCCATCCACTCCCCTTGGAATCACACAGCCTCCTGCTTTTGCACAACTGCACCTGCCCGTACCTGCATTATGGACTGTGTTCCTCTGCTGTTCTGCCCAGCAGCTCAGGAATGAACAGACTCAATGAGACCACTCGGCAAAACACCCTCTTCTCAGCCCTGCTCTTTGTTCCCGCTGTGATAGGGAAACGCAGCTCTTCTGAGGTGGAGTCTTGCAGCCACTTGCCTCCTGCATTCAGCCTTGTTCTTGGTAAAACCCCTTTCAAGCTGCAAGCTCTGTTTTGCTGACATCAGAACAGCTGTGGGATGATTGGCTCAGAGTTTGGGAGATAGCACACAAAATCATCCGTTTGGCAAGGAAAAAGAGATCTAGTTACCAGACAGAGACCAAACATTAACCCCCCTCAGGTACCTTCAGCCCTACATCTTTCAGGGCCAACAGCAAAGACACAAGGCATGGCAGGTGGGGTTTTCAAGGACCACACTCTCAGGGAAAACAAATGCCTTACCCTCCTTGCACTTATCACATCATCTCTGAATGTCACACTTCCCACTGCACCTGTGTTTATTGAACATCACATGGCTTTGTGCACAGCTGAGCATTCCTGTCCTTCTGTTCTCCCAACACATCCTGCCCAGCATCCCCAGTAAACAGCACAGGACAGTGCTGTATTTCCAGCAGTGCGCGCTTGAGTGTGCACAGACACGTGCTGTGCAGTTCTCTTTAGATGACTGGAAGACGACTGTGCCCGGCCGTGCACCAAAGGCAAACGTTCCCATGCAACTTAATCCCCTCTGTTACTTCCAGGTTATCAGATGCAGAGCTGCCGTTGCCTGGGCCATGGGACAACCACTCACTCTTGAGGAGGTGGAGGTTGCACCTCCCAAGGCAGGTGAAGTCCGTATCAAGGTAAAAACCCATGTTTCAGTATTTTTTTCTCCCTGGAGGGAATTCTTGTGGCTACACCTTGAACAGTCACAGCAGGGATCTGTGTCCATCAACGGGCCACCACTGTCCAGAGCAATCCTTGAGAAAACTCCTTCCATCAGCTGGGTTAATCAAAGGCTACACCATTTCTAAAGCTCATCATCTGCTCTTTCCTCTCAAAACAGATTGTGGCCACGGGCATCTGTCACACCGATTATCACGTTTTGGAAGGTAGCTTTCCAAATGCAGATTTCCCAGTTATCCCAGGCCATGAAGGAGCTGGGATTGTGGAAAGCGTTGGAGAAGGTGTGACCTCTGTGAAACCAGGTAAGATGCACACACAAACATGCACCCAGGAGTCAGCTCTCAAAGCGCACAAGGCTGCCCAGAGCTCAGAAATTCCCCGCTGCTCTTCCCTAGTCTGTTCCCGATGCACACAAGAGTGGCTCTGAACATCATCTCCCAACAGAGAAAGCAGAAGAGCTGTGGTGGGATGGTGCCACTGGAAAGCTCCGCAGAGGCGCTCCAACCAGCAGCACCCTCAGGGCCTGCTGAGCAAGAGGCACCTCACAGGGATCTGCTTTGTTGCAGGAGACAAGGTCATCCCGTTTGCCCTTCCACATTGCGGGGAATGCAGCTTCTGCCTGAATCCCGAATCCAACTACTGCCTGAAGGGCCAGTGAGTTTGATTCTTCTTCCCCCACACCTAAAAGGGGTTGGCGGTCTGACAACAAGTCTGACACCCCTACCTATGCTTTACTTGATGAACAAGAAATGTATGCTCCTCCCCACAGCTTCACAGAATCCCAGAACCTACTGCCTGACAAGACCAGCCGTTTCACTTGCAAAGGGAAGCAGATCCACCACTTCCTGTGGGTCAGCACCTTTGCAGAATACACCGTGGTCCCAGAGTACACTGTTGCCAAGATAGATGCTGCTGCACCTCTGGACAAAGTCTGCTTGTTTGCTTGTGGGTTTTCCACAGGCTACGGGGCTGCTGTCAACACCGCCAAGGTTGGTATTGCGGCATGACAAGCACAAGGACCACATGGCTGCCCTCGCACCCTCACGAGCTCTGTGCAACCACAACCCTCCTTACCACACTGGAGACTCACAGGGTCCCTTGTCATGCAGGTAAAACCAGGCTCCACGTGTGCTGTCTTCGGCCTCGGAGGAGTCGGCCTCTCTGCTGTCATAGGCTGCAAGGCAGCTGGAGCTTCCCGCATCATTGCCATCGATATCAACAAGGACAAGTTTGCCAAGGCCAAGGAGCTGGGTGCCACCGAATGCATTAGTCCTCGGGACTTCAAGAAGCCCATCCAGGAGGTTCTCACTGAGATGACTGGACATGGTGTGGACTATTCCTTTGAGGCCATTGGGCTTGCAGATACCATGGTAGGTGGCATTTCAGCGCTTGTCCTCCCTCATTGCTCATTCACAGGCTCTCATTAGGAAAAATTCACTCCAACAGGCAGTTCATTGCCTGCTGCCTGCACTGCCATGCATATCTTTGCTCAGAAAGGCAGTCTCTTGGCCTTGGGAGAAAATTATGTACGTGTCTTACAGCAGGCACTGAGCTCTTCTGTCTCTGCTGCAGAAGGGAGTCTGTGTTTTCAGGTTACCAGTGAGAGGCACAAGACTGCACAGAAAGAACACTTTTCTGACTAACTCATCAGCATGTTCTCTAACTCACTTGCCTGTCTCACCAGACTGCTGCCCTGGCCTCCTGCAATATGAACACTGGCGTCTGCGTGATGATTGGGCTACAAGCTACCGGTTCCATGATTTCCCTTGATCCTTTGCTTCTGCTGACTGGACGTACCTGGAAGGGGACTCTGCTTGGAGGTATGAAATTCAAAAAAACATTTTAGACCATTCAGTCTTTTCCTTTCATTATAGTTTCCAAATTGTAGTATCACAGAATGGTTTGATTTGGAAGGGATCTTTGAAGATCACCTAGTTAAACCCCTCTGCTTTGTGAAGGGACATCTTTCACTAGATCAGGTACTCAAGGCCCCATCCGAACTGACCTTGAACACTTACAGGGATGGGGCATTAATAACTTCTCTGGGCACTGCCAGTTCATGTCCAAAGTTTCATCCAGCAGTACTCCCAAGTCCTTCACTGCAAGGCTGCTCTCGATGCCTTCATCCTCCTCTCTATACTGATACTGGACATTGCCCCAACTCAGCTGCTGGACCTTGCACTTGGCCTTCTTGAAATTCATGACATTACCACGAGCCCAATCCTCAAGGCTGCAAAAGTCCCTCTGGATGGTATCCCATCCCTCAACTGCACTGTTCAGCTGGGGAACACCTGCTGGCTTGCTGTGGACACACTCAATCACTGCCTTTGTCATTGATGAAGACATTAAATAGCATTGGCCCCAGTACTGAACCCTGAGGGTCACTGCCCATTAGTGGTTTCCACTTGGATGTAGAACAAATGGCTGTATTCTTAGCATATGGCCATCCATTTTGATAGGAATAGTTGGACTCGATGATCCAGTGGGTCCTTTCCACCCTAGTGATTCTATGATTCTATGATTCTATCCAGCCAATTCCTTATCCATGCACCAGTCCACCCATCAAACCCAGGTCTCTCCAAATTAGTGGCAAGAATGGTGTGGGGGAATGTATCCAAAGATACCTTAAAGAAGTTGAGGGAAATGACATCTAGACCTCTTCCCTTTTCTGCTGATGTGGTCACTCCATCATATAAGGCCACTAAGTTAGTCAGGCAAATTGAGACATGTCACCTCCCTGACTTCCATATGTTTTTGATCAGGCACAGAAGTGACACTGACCAGCCAGGAGTTGCCGGGGTCCTCCTTTCACCATTTTGAAAATGCATGTGGTGCCTCCCTTTCTCCAATCACTGTGGGCTTCTCCTGACCACAACTTTTAAAATGAGATGGAGAGAGGCATGGCCCCTGCATCAGACTCTTCCCTCAGGACTGTGGGAAGCATCTTGTCAGGTCCCATGGACTCATGCAAGTCCAGATTCCCAAGGTGGTCTTGAATTTAATCTTCACTTCTGATGAGAGAGATTTCATTACCACAGACCCTGCCTTGAGGTTCAGACATTTGAGAGATGAGGGAAGAGTGATTACCATTAAAAATAGCAAAAAAAATTGTTCAGTACCTCAGCTGTCTCCATGCTGCTTGTCACTACTGCATCTGTAGGACAGGTACCCTTCAGGGCATAAGAACAACTTTCCCTTTTTCTCATCTGAGTGATGTCCTCAGCTGTCAAACAAAAGATACTTTTCCTCACAGTCATTATTCACTAAGCTCTAGGTCACCAAGAGTATTTCAAGACTGGCAAAGTCCCAGGAAGCTCTTTGAGAGGGTTTTCCAGTAAAAATCCCCACAACTAAACACTGCATTTCCACTGCATGGATAGGCATGAAACACCCTCATAAATCTGTAACTCATACACTTCAACACACAGAACTGCCTATGCAAACTGGAGACTAAAACACAAGGAAAAAAACACTCATGTCCCAAGGAGAGGAAGAATTCTCACAAGTCATCACTCAGTCCTGACCCTACAGTATGTCTAGGAAGACAATAAATGTCCCTTGAAAGCAATTGCTTGTTCCTCCACTAACGCCTTCCTGTTGGACATTGCTCTCTCCTTCCACTATGCTTTAAAATGGCACATCCTCAAACATATTTGACAGGTCAGCACAGCCTGGGAGAGGGGCAAGTCCCTGAGCAGCTCTAATATTCTGCTCAGACGAGAGCTGCTACTATGTTGGCACCAGCAAACTCTAAAAACACTGTTTTAGCAAAACTGAATTTCTCCCATTATTCATTGAAGGTGCTTTCTTCCATCTCTAGGCTGGAGGATGAGAGATTCTATCCCCAAATTAGTTTCCAGCTATCTGGAGAAGAAATTCAACTCAGACTTGTTGATCACGCACACGCTGCCAATTGCTAAAGTGAACGAGGGATTTGAGTTGTTACGAGCAGGAAAAAGGTGAGACCCTGACTAGCAGCAGCGAGGTACAGTAAACGCCACCTTCACCTGAATTTCAAACAGCCCAAACACTCTGGCAAGCAGAGCACACAAAAGTGCCTTCGAAAGAAGTACCCGAGCCTTTTGAGGAAGCAGGGATCAGAGCCATGTGTTAGGAGGATCTGTCACATCCCAGAGGGAAGAGCCTACACTCAGCACAGGGAACCCTCCTGCTCATGGCTCTGCTTAGCAGAGATTCTGCAGCCCCGGCGTTGCCCTGAAGCCAGCACAGACCCTCAGACACCACGTCTCAGGGCACTGTTTGAAAGCACGGGACAGCCAGAGGAGAGTGAGGAATAAGGGGCATCCCTGGCAGCAACGCAGTAAAGTCAGAGGAAGAACATATCCTACAGCAGCAGAATAAGACCTCTGGGGAGGGACAAGGTGTCTCAGCTCCTGAGGGATCCCCTTCAGCAGGGTTTTGAAGGCTGTCCTCTTGCTTCCCACCTCATGCAGCTGAGTTAGGAAGAGGTCGGATGACAAAGAAGGCAGTCAGTCCTCAGGCACACCTGCCTGCCCTGCTGCCTGCTCCCCAACACCCCCAGCCACAGCACCTCTAACGCCTCCCTTCCTTTCCACTTTTCAGTATTCGTAGCGTCCTGCTCTTTTGAAGGACACAGCCACAGGAGATCCAGCTGAGGAACCCACACAGCAGACACTCTCCTGACACAGACTCTTCTCGCCCAACACCTCCCTTTGTCAGGGGCAAGGAGATGTGCACGAGGAACTCGCGGATGCCACTGCCTCTTGACAACGCTTCCATACCAACCAAGAGCCAGAACAACACTAATTTGAAGAAAAAGTATTTACCAATAAAGAGTTTTGGTCAAACTCATCCCATGTAGTGCATTCTGTCAGCAGAGGCCCCATGGGGCAGGTGGAGCTCTTCCAGCTACCGCAGGCCCTCCAGCCACAGCCCTTACCTCAACAGCGAGTGACTGCCTCTGCTCCTTGCGTGGTGGCTGCTCCCTGCCTTCACCCACCCTGCACACCTATGGCCCCTCGACTCTGCCCCCAGCTCAGACGGGTGAACCCTGCAACCTCAACCTACGCACGGCAGGGAAATAACAGGTTAAGGTGCTGCCATTGTCTGGTCTCACTCGAAGGACCACAATGGGTTTTGCTACATGAGGCTATCCTCAGGTAAAACCTGTCACTCCAGTCCCTTTCATTTATGCATGAGGTTTTCTTACCGCATTACTTTGTCCTAATATCTCCTAATTTTCCGTTCTTCTATTCAAATTTGTCCTCTGCAGATCCTTTGACCCCCGAGCTCAGTCTGTTGCCCTTTTTCCTGATCTAGCTTGCAGACAAAAAGACAGACTGAAACCAATAAGAGAAATTACAAGTGCATTTATGCCCCATGGTACGGAAATGTGGGTGCTGGACAGATTACACCTTGACTTTCAGAGAGTAAAAAGCAGAATTCCTCCTCACGTTGCACAAGTGCAGTTCTGAAGGAGCCACAAGAATCACAACAGCCTGACAACATACTTTGTGCTGTGCACAAAAGCCAATGCAAGGATGTGACCCTTATGGGTCCCTTCCAACCTCATATATTTCAGAGTTCTATGATTCTGTGATAGCAAGAACTCAACATGTTTAACTGAGCTCTGTCATTATTTTTGTTATATCTCTTCATATACTAGGGTGGATCTAACTCTCCTTGTGTTATCTGCCTCCTCCCCTTCCCCCTTTGTCCAAGCCATGCAATATTTTGGCCCAAAAGAAAATAAAAGCAACAAGGCACCTTAAAGAAGTGTGAATTCTCAGTCTTGCCAATAAATTCAAATTTGCTCTTCATAGTAGAAATGCAAAGATTATCTCTGAAACTGGTGCCAAATTACACTAAAGACAAAAATTTAACACTGAGGCATTAATAAAGGCATTATATCTGTCTTTGTCTTTTAATTAAAAATTATCAAAGGGTTTGACCTACTGTAGGTGGGGGAAAAGATAAGATTTGTACTTAGCCCTCGTAAGTGCAATTCACAGTCTATTGCACAGTGTGATTTCTGTCAAAATAGTCTTCTCTTTTTCCATCTCTTTGATACAGACAGGAAATTAAACTAACACACAAATGGGGGCAGGTGATGGCTGTGAAGATGAAGGCAAAGACCCTCAGGCTTGTGCCTTACTGTATAGATATCTGATCCCACAGAGCCGTTACTAAAATGTGTCTGACACGTGAACACCTAGAGTAAATCAGGATATCAATTATTGTCGAACATTGTGCAAGAGAGGCTGGACTGCTGGGCTGTGACCAACGGCATGAGGTTTAACAAGGCCAAGTGCCGGGTCCTGCACTTGGGGCACAACAACCCTAAGCAGAGGTACAGACTAGGAGAAACCTGGCTGGAAAGCTGCCAGGAGGAGAAGGACCTGGGGGTGCTGGTTGACAGCCGACTGAACATGAGCCAGCAGTGGCCCAGGTGGCCAAGAAGGCCAATGGCATCTTGGTTTGTATCAGAAACAGCGTGACCAGCAGGTCCAGGGAGGTTATTCTCCCTCTGTACTTGGCACTGGTGAGACCGCACCTCGAATCCTGTGTTCAGTTCTGGGCCCCTCACCACAAGAAGGATGTTGAGGCTCTGGAGCGAGTCCAGAGAAGAGCAACAAAGCTGGAGAAGGGGCTGGAGAACAAATCTTATGAGGAGCTGCTGAGAGAGCTGGGGTTGTTCAGCCTGGAGAAGAGGAGGCTGAGGGGAGACCTTATTACTCTCTACAACTACCTGAAGGGAGGTTGTGGAGAGGAGGGTGCTGGCCTCTTCTCCCAAGTGACAGTGGACAGGACAAGAGGGAATGGCCTCAAGCTCCGCCAGGGGAGATTTACGCTTGAGATTAGGAAAAAATTCTTCACGGAGAGGGTGGTTAGGCATTGGAACGGTCTGCCCAGGGAGGTGGTTGAGTCACCGTCCCTGGAGGTGTTTAAGGTGAGGGTGGATGAGGTACTTAGGGGCATGATTTAGGGATTGGTGGGAATGGTTGGACTCTACAATCCAGTGGGTCTCTTCCAACCTGGTTATTCTGTGATTCTGTGTGATTCTGTGAAATGCACTTACTCTTGCTCATTCTGCAGGCCCTCCCATTAAATTCCATATATCAGCAGCAAGAAACCGCCTTTGCTTTCTCCACTGCTTCTCCTTCTCACAGCCACGGTAGGAAAACAGCAGCATCCAGACATCATCATCCACAGGTTCAGCTTGACCAGCAAGGCTGAGAACAGGCTGCCCAGCAGCACTTCCATGCAGCTGGAGCTACTGTCACACCACAGGGCCACCATGCCCCAGGCCAGAACTCAGCCAGCTGCTGGGGCATGGTAGCATTGCCTGTCTGCATCGCTGAAGATGGAGATGGGCTCAAGGGATGCGCAAGCTGAGGATTTGGCCTCCCAGCTGCAAGAGCTGCTGCTGCTGACCTTCCCCCTTGCCCCATAGAGAAAAGGCTGGGGCACATGGTAGGAAGCACCAACACAAACCTCTCCAGGCAGCTCCCTGAAAACATCAACCTGGAGCGGACATCTTCCAAAGAGCAGAAGCACTTCCCAGAAAGGACGGTCACACATGGCTGGCCCTCCAACAAGGTCCCACTCATCCCATCTCCTATATAGCATCTTGACCAATGCCTTTAGCAGAAAACTCCTCTGTGGGAGCCAGGAAGGTGGATGGAGTGAACCTCCTTCCAAAACTGGCTGCAGATAAGAGAAGCAAATGGGTTCTTGGAAAAGCCTCCCATCCTGACATAGTCAGCCTGTAGAAGCCTGCAATAAATAAGAATAAAACAGCTGCAATATTGCAGATGGTTCAGCTGCATATTAGAAGGACAGATGTGTTTCTCCACCATACCAAGTTTTCACTCTCCTTTTCCCTTTCTTTTTAATTTTTAATCCTTTCACAAACACCTTGGTGTGAACTGCTGCCATGTCAAAAGCTGACCTTTGGCAACACGTGGACGCAAGGATGTCCCAGCTATGCCACAGATCTCCTCCCTCCACACCTGCGGGAAGCAACCACAGAAGAAAAATCTTGCACAACAGCAAGAATCATTCAGGCAGGGAGGGCAGGGCATGGCCTGAAGACAAAGCCATGATAAAAGCCTCCCCACAGGACTTCAGCCACTAGTGCACAGAGTGACTGCCACTCTTGGCACTTCCCTGCCGCTAACCAGTTCCTCTGCTCAGCACTCCCTGTGCTCTTCAGCATCTGACACAGGACACAGATTAACCTCTGCTCATCGCTCTCCAGCAACAGTCCCACACCAGGACTCCCTCCACACTCCCTGCCTCCCTCTCGACCTGTGCCTCAGGCGGCACGGCTGGACCATTTCGCAACACAGAGCTCTGGCCAGACGCACAGAACCTTCCCTCCAGCCTGCTGCAGCAACAGCAACAGCCCTGCTGAGACCACATGGCCACTTCTGGAAAAGTAAGGACCACTCCTTTCTTGTCTTCCTTTCCAAGGGGCCCTGCTCCAGGGGACCATTGCTGCAAATGGCTCAGCAGGCACACCTCAAGTGCTCCCCCTCTTTCCTATGATCTTGCTCCCCTATCCCATCCACTCCCCTTGGAATCACACAGCCTCCTGCTTTTGCACAACTGCACCTGCCCGTACCTGCATTATGGACTGTGTTCCTCTGCTGTTCTGCCCAGCAGCTCAGGAATGAACAGACTCAATGAGACCACTCGGCAAAACACCCTCTTCTCAGCCCTGCTCTTTGTTCCCGCTGTGATAGGGAAACGCAGCTCTTCTGAGGTGGAGTCTTGCAGCCACTTGCCTCCTGCATTCAGCCTCCCTCATTAACCCCCAACAGCAAAGACAAAAGGCATGGCAGGTGGGGTTTTCAAGGACCACACTCTCAGGGAAAACAAATGCCTTACCCTCCTTGCACTTATCACATCATCTCTGAATGTCACACTTCCCACTGCACCTGTGTTTATTGAACATCACATGGCTTTGTGCACAGCTGAGCATTCCTGTCCTTCTGTTCTCCCAACACATCCCGCCCAGCATCCCCAGTAAACAGCACAGGACAGTGCTGTATTTCCAGCAGTGCGCGCTTGAGTGTGCACAGACACGTGCTGTGCAGTTCTCTTTAGATGACTGGAAGACGACTGTGCCCGGCCGTGCACCAAAGGCAAACGTTCCCATGCAACTTAATCCCCTCTGTTACTTCCAGGTTATCAGATGCAGAGCTGCCGTTGCCTGGGCCATGGGACAACCACTCACTCTTGAGGAGGTGGAGGTTGCACCTCCCAAGGCAGGTGAAGTCCGTATCAAGGTAAAAACCCATGTTTCAGTATTTTTTTTCTCCCTGGAGGGAATTCTTGTGGCTACACCTTGAACAGTCACAGCAGGGATCTGTGTCCATCAACGGGCCATCACTGTCCAGAGCAATCCTCGAGAAAACTCCTTCCATCAGCTGGGTTAATCAAAGGCTACACCATTTCTAAAGCTCATCATCTGCTCTTTCCTCTCAAAACAGATTGTGGCCACGGGCATCTGTCAAACCGATTATCACCTTTTGGAAGGTAGCTTTCCAAATGCAGATTTCCCAGTTATCCCAGGCCATGAAGGAGCTGGGATTGTGGAAAGCGTTGGAGAAGGTGTGACCTCTGTGAAACCAGGTAAGATGCACACACAAACATGCACCCAGGAGTCAACTCTCAAAGTGCACAAGGCTGCCCAGAGCTCAGAAATTCCCCGCTGCTCTTCCCTAGTCTGTTCCCGATGCACACAAGAGTGGCTCTGAACATCATCTCCCAACAGAGAAAGCAGAAGAGCTGTGGTGGGATGGTGCCACTGGAAAGCTCCGCAGAGGCGCTCCAACCAGCAGCACCCTCAGGGCCTGCTGAGCAAGAGGCACCTCACAGGGATCTGCTTTGTTGCAGGAGACAAGGTCATCCCGTTTGCCCTTCCACATTGCGGGGAATGCAGCTTCTGCCTGAATCCCGAATCCAACTACTGCCTGAAGGGCCAGTGAGTTTGATTCTTCTTCCCCCACACCTAAAAGGGGTTGGCGGTCTGACAACAAGTCTGACACCCCTACCTATGCTTTACTTGATGAACAAGAAATGTATGCTCCTCCCCACAGCTTCACAGAATCCCAGAACCTACTGCCTGACAAGACCAGCCGTTTCACTTGCAAAGGGAAGCAGATCCACCACTTCCTGTGGGTCAGCACCTTTGCAGAATACACCGTGGTCCCAGAGTACACTGTTGCCAAGATAGATGCTGCTGCACCTCTGGACAAAGTCTGCTTGTTTGCTTGTGGGTTTTCCACAGGCTACGGGGCTGCTGTCAACATCGCCAAGGTTGGTATTGCGGCATGACAAGCACAAGCACCACATGGCTGCCCTCGCACCCTCACGAGCTCTGTGCAACCACAACCCTCCTTACCACACTGGAGACTCACAGGGTCCCTTGTCATGCAGGTAAAACCAGGCTCCACGTGTGCTGTCTTCGGCCTCGGAGGAGTCGGCCTCTCTGCTGTCATAGGCTGCAAGGCAGCTGGAGCTTCCCGCATCATTGCCATCGATATCAACAAGGACAAGTTTGCCAAGGCCAAGGAGCTGGGTGCCACCGAATGCATCAGTCCTCGGGACTTCAAGAAGCCCATCCAGGAGGTTCTCACTGAGATGACTGGACATGGTGTGGACTATTCCTTTGAGGCCATTGGGCTTGCAGATACCACGGTAGGTGGCATTTCAGCATAGAAAGAACACTTTTCTGACTAACTCATCAGCGTGTTCTCTAACTCACTTGCTTGTCTCACTAGACTGCTGCCCTGGCCTCCTGCAATATGAACACTGGCGTCTGCGTGATGATTGGGGAACTGCCTTCTGATTCAGTGATTTCCATTGATCCTATGCTTCTACTGACTGGGCGCACCTGGAAGGGGACTCTGGTTGGAGGTATGAAATGCAAGAAAAGATTTTAGACCATTCAGTCTTTTCCTTTCATTGTACTTTCCAAACATCTGTGGAACAGGTACCCTTCAGTACACCTGAATAACTCTCCATTAGGAAATTAATTTTCCCATGTGAGGAATATCCTTCCACAAAGAACAAAAGACACTTTTCCTCATAGTGGTTATTCACTAAGATGTTGTTCACCAAGAATATTTCAAAGCTTAGCAATGTCCCAGGAAGCTCTTTGAGAGGTTGTTCAAAAAAACAGAACTGAACAGGAGCACTGCACCTCCACGGTTTAGATAGGTACAAAACATGCCAATAAACCTGTAACTTTATCATAGAGTTCAACACACAGAATTGCCTAGGCAAACCCATTCAGCTCCCAAGGACAGAGAAGTTACTCACAAGATAATGGCACAAGTACCAGCCACTCAGTCCTGACCCACACTGTACCACTGCCTTCACAAAACTGTGTTTCTCCCATTATTCATTGAAGGTGCTTTCTTCCATCTCTAGGCTGGAGGGTGAGAGATTCTATCCCCAAATTAGTTTCCAGCTATTTGGAGAAGAAATTCAACTTAGACTTGTTGATCACGCACACGCTGCCAATTGCTAAAGTGAACGAGGGATTTGAGTTGTTACGAGCAGGAAAAAGGTGAGACCCTGACTAGCAGCAGCAAGGTACAGTAAACGCCACCTTCACCTGAATTTCAAACAGCCCAAACACTCTGGCAAGCAGAGCACGCAAAAGTGCCTTCGAAAGAAGTACCCGAGCCTTTTGAGGAAGCAGGGATCAGAGCCATGTGTTAGGAGGATCTGTCACATCCCAGAGGGAAGAGCCTACACTCAGCACAGGGAACCCTCCTGCTCATGGCTCTGCTTAGCAGAGATTCTGCAGCCCCGGCGTTGCCCTGAAGCCAGCACAGACCCTCAGACACCACGTCTCAGGGCACTGTTTGAAAGCACGGGACAGCCAGAGGAGAGTGAGGAATAAGGGGCATCCCTGGCAGCAACAACAGTAAAGTCAGAGGAAGAACATATCCTACAGCAGCAGAATAAGACCTCTGGGGAGGGACAAGGTGTCTCAGCTCCTGAGGGATCCCCTTCAGCAGGGTTTTGAAGGCTGTCCTCTTGCTTCCCACCTCATGCAGCTGAGTTAGGAAGAGGTCGGATGACAAAGAAGGCAGTCAGTCCTCAGGCACACCTGCCTGCCCTGCTGCCTGCTCCCCAACACCCCCAGCCACAGCACCTCTAACGCCTCCCTTCCTTTCCACTTCTCAGTATTCGTAGCGTCCTGCTCTTTTGAAGGACACAGCCACAGGAGATCCAGCTGAGGAACCCACACAGCAGACACTCTCCTGACACAGACTCTTCTCGCCCAACACCTCCCTTTGTCAGGGGCAAGGAGATGAGCACGAGGAACTCGCGGATGCCACTGCCTCTTGACAACGCTTCCATACCAACCAAGAGCCAGAACAACACTAATTTGAAGAAAAAGTATTTACCAATAAAGAGTTTTGGTCAAACTCATCCCATGTAGTGCATTCTGTCAGCAGAGGCCCCATGGGGCAGGTGGAGCTCTTCCAGCTACCGCAGGCCCTCCAGCCACAGCCCTTACCTCAGCAGCGAGTGACTGCCTCTGCTCCTTGCGTGGTGGCTGCTCCCTGCCTTCACCCACCCTGCACACCTATGGCCCCTCGACTCTGCCCCCAGCTCAGACGAGTGAACCATTCTCCTTCACTAGGGTGAATAGATTCAATCGTAGATATTTAACGGAGCTCTGTCATTATTTTTGTTATATCTCTTCACTGTACCATATACCAGGGTGGATCTAACTCTTCATGTGTTATGTGCCTCCTCCCCTTCACCCTTTGTACAAGCCATGCAATATTTTGGTCCCAAAGGAATAAAAGCAACAGGGCACCTTAAAGAAGAGTGAATTCTCAATCTTGCCAATAGATTCAAATTTTCTTTTCATAGTAGGAATGCAAAGTTGTCTCTGAAACTTACACTAAAGACAAAAATTTAACGGTAAGGTATTAATAAAGGTATCAATATCCGTCTTTGTCTTTTCATTAAAAATTATCGAAGGTTTTGACCTACTGCAGGTGGGGGAAAAGATAAGATTTGTACTTAGCCTTCGTAAGTGCAATTCACAGTCTATTGCACAGCGTGATTTCTGCACTCCCATGCAGCAGGAGCCACTGTCACACCACAGGGCCACCGTGCCCCAAGCCAGAGATCAGTCAGCTGCTGGGGCAAATACTGTGCAAGAAACACTGAAATGCACTTATGAGGGCTAAGTACAAATCTTATCTTTTCCCCCACCTGCAGTAGGTCAAAGCCTTCAATAATTTTTAATTAAAAGACAAAGACAAATATTAATGCCATCATTAATGCTTCAGCATTAAATCTTTGTCTTCAGTGTATTTGGGCACAAGTTTCAGAGAAATTCTTTGCATTTCTACTATCTAGGCCAAACCAGATCATATCCTAGCAGGTATGGCTTTGCTCCAGAACATATACATGAAGTACTGGCATACCATACATTGTTCTCTACTGATGCTTACATACTGTTAGAGGTAAATGTAGAGATTACCCAGCTCTGAGCAGAACATCACTTAAAATATTTTCATTTTCTGTTTGAGTGTTTGTGACTCTACTTTTTTATTATACTTGAGAGGTGACAGTCACACACCACTTCTCATCAAGTGTCTCCTTTCCACCTCTTTCACATTGCAGAAGTAACACCAACACAAATGTCAATCTTTGCTTCTAGAATCATGTAAATTAGCACTCTGTAAATATATTATTTGAATAATCCTTTGGCATTTTGAGTACTTTGGTCTCTGACTTATACAAATGTTACAAAAGCTATGCCAAATACTCCAGCAGACAAAATCAACATTTTAAATACCATCTACTTCCTATAAAAATCCAATATATCCTAAGATTGTAGTTATTTACACCACCGCTACTTCAGAGAAACTGGTGGTGATGTTCGCTTCTAGCAATATCATTCATATCAATGAAATGATATTGCAAACAAATCTCTTAGGATGCTGATCAAATGTGTGATTTTTTAACATCCTACAAGCTTTTTTTCAAACACCGCAATCCACTGTGGTGGACAATAACAAAAGAAGACTATGAAAGTAATGAAATCTGAAACCAGAGCTCAAATGGTTCTTGAGAGAACATTTAGCTTAGCCTTTTTGCCAGTTCAGGATAAACTCCCTGTATCATTCCTGAGAGATAATTTGCACTCAAAGGCCTCCAAAGATATCTGTTCCGTGACCATTTCAAACTCTACCAAACTCTATCATATTATATGCATCATATTCCCACAGTGAAACATTACTTCTTATCAACTCTGTTCCTGTTTCCACAGCCACTACCATATTTCCCTTTCCTCTGCCTCCAAAGAGCAGGGTGTGGCTAATTCAGGTTCACTTTGACATCCACTGTTCTTTGCAGACCTTTTTTTTATGAAGAACTGCTACTGACTTATAACTTGCCGTCCTATGGTGATCACTACACTCAATTCCATCCAAACTCCTTAAAACCATTCCTCTAAACTGTCAGAATAATTTTCTAATCCTGTTTCAGTGTGCTTGTGACCCTTCTACTATCCACACATTTAATGAGTGTACTCTACTCCACTCCAACAAGAAAGTCACATAGTAAAGCTGAATATTCAATGGATTGTGGCCAACAGCTTTAGAGAAAGGAAAGCATTAAATACATTTTATAATAGGATGTTGATCTTTTTGGTTTAGCCAATATACTGTGGACTGATTTTCTCAACTTGTCCTAGTAAAATACAAAATGAGAAATAACTTTACTCTATTCTATTTACATCCTAAATGGAAATATTGTTCCATGTTATGGTCCCCTGTGGAATATACTTGATTTTTTTTTTTTAGTAATCCCACTAAAATGCTGTCCAGAAATGTAAGGTCAATGAAATTTTCTAGCATAAACTTACATTTTGCTAAATCCTATAGTCCAAAAAAAAATAAAGAAAAAAACATGTCACTGTGAAGCAGCATCTATTTCAGCAGCTGGAAAAAAACTTGGACGTTGTATCTCACTCAGTACTTTTTTATTCCAATATTCCAAACTCTCTCCAATGTCTAATTTTCAGTTTACTGGATTAGTGGTAACTGGCAAAAGATTCGATACAGATTGGGCAGTGGAGCATTCAAACAACATTTCTCCAGAAAGACTTCTGTCGTGGCTCCCATGGGAACTTTCAGGAACCTGCAGTTACAGGTTAGACTGGGGACAACAGAAACCGTCATCGCAGACACCACCCATCACATTTGGTGCCTGTTTCACAATAACACCACAAATTGCCAGCCTCTTCTCATGAAGTCTGTTGCTTGACCACAACTTAATGACTAGAGTACCATAGATTGCTCAACAACAACCTGGTATTCTGGAGATCATCTAGCTATCTTGTTACTGAATTTTCAACCCTTTTAGCATCATCAAGGTTTTTAAAACTACTGTTCCCTACCCACATTCTTCCCTGAAAATGTAAGGTGATATGAAGGAGAAAAAGTAATACCTCTGCCCACTGAGGAAAGGAAACAGATTCCTTTCATGAAACAAGTTAGGGTATCTGAATTTCTCTGTGCAAAGTTAGAGATGAAATGATGATTTCCTTCTAGAAGCTTAGAAATCTGAGGTCAAATAATCAAACGGCTAATTTTTATCATGCTTTAAAAACCAACAGTCTATTAAACAAAAAGGGGAGAAGTCTCTTTCTAATTGGCAAATGTTTTACCATAACTATATGGACTCCAAGCAGCCGGTAGGGACTTCGGTGATTTTGCAGTATGGATATATTTATATGTACATGCATGGTACATATCTGTTGTGTATATCTATCTTTAAGCTTGTGGAAAGCACATCTTGATTTTGCACCATCATACACTAGAGTGGAAACTTTGGCTAGAACAGTTGAGTTACTTCATTATCAGATTTGGAAATATGCCTGGCTATGAGTATGCTGTGCATAGAGCCAGAGGGAAAATTATTTATATCCACGTGCATGTGGAGCAAACACCCTTCCACAGTAACATCACACGTCAGAAGCAGTGTCTAGTTGAGAAAACTTAATGGAGTTTAATCTCCATTATCTCCATGGAGTTTAACTCTTCTGGTGTTGACATGCCTCCTATCCATCACAGTTAGCATCTCTGCCTGACTTTGTATTTTCTTTCAAAATATAAACTTCTAGCCCCTCTACTCTCCATTCCTCCTGCTCTTCCTTCAAACTGCTCACAACATCAGAGTCAAATAATCCTCTTGAGGATCTCCGCTTTGAGGATCTCCGTTTGTGAAAGTTCCTAGTCCTCATAAATGTATTTCAGAGCATCCTACAGAAGAAAAGCCTGATTTGGGGCATCCGAGCCATAAACAAGGAGTCAATAATAACATGTGCATACAGTAGTATCTCTGTTTCACAGAAATAATTCATAGAACAGAACCACAGAAACAGCTACCTCATCTATTTTACACTGGAAATGCTTGAAACTGCCTGCTATAATGAGTACAGTTCACAGGAGCATCATTTCTATTTGATTTGCTATGACACAACTTTCCTCTGTAGAACAGGCAGCAGAATCCCTTTGCCATGCCCAGTACGAAATACACAATTTGGCAAGCCTGGAAGAAATCACAGGTTTCATGTTCCAGGACAACTGGAAGAAAATTACCTCCCAGAGCCAGAAAAAAATGCCCTTGTTTACCCAGTACCATTGCCAGGCAGCAATATCAACAATGTTAGCATGGAAACTGGAGCAAATTAGATCAAAGTTACTTATACTGTGCATGGATGGCTCATGCTGCAGATACAGCTCTAAACGTACCACCTTCAGACAGACCATCCTGTATTTCAGTTTGTGCCCACCACGTCTTGTCTTGTCATCAGGTGCCACTGGAAAAATCCTGGCTCTGTTCTCTTTGCAACTTTCCTCCAGGTATTTGTACATAGGGGTGAGATTCCCCTGAGCCCTCTCTTCTCAGGGCTGAATAGTCCCAGCTCTATCAGCCTTTCCTCACAGGAGAGATCCAGGCTGCTAATCATCTTTGTGGCCCTTTACAGAATCACAGAATGACCAGGTTGGAAGAGACCCGCTGGATCGTCGAGTCCAACCATTCCCACCATTCCCTAAATCATGCTCCTAAGTACCTCATCCACCCTCACCTTAAACACCTCCAGGGACGGTGACTCAACCACCTCCCTGGGCAGACCGTTCCAATGCCTAACCACCCTCTCCGTGAAGAATTTCTTCCTAATCTCCCCTGGCGGAGCTTGAGGCCATTCCCTCTCGTCCTGTCCCCTGTCACTTGGGAGAAGAGGCCAGCACCCTCCTCTCCACAACCTCCCTTCAGGTAGTTGTAGAGAGTAATAAGGTCTCCCCTCAGCCTCCTCTTCTCCAGGCTAAACACCCCCAGCTCTCTCAGCCGCTCCTCATAAGGCCTGTTCTCCAGCCCCTTCACCAGCTTCGTTGCCCTTCTCTGGACTCGCTCCAGAACCTCAACATCCTTCTTGTGGTGAGGGGCCCTTTGCCGGACCCTCTCCAGTATGTCCATGTCTCTCTTGTACTAGGGAGCCCAAAACTGGACCCAGCACTCCAGGTGTGGCTTCACCAGTGCTGAGTAGAGGGGAAGAATCCCTGTCCATCATCTGATGGCAAGAATTTGTCCAATGCCACCCCAGGACACATTTTAGCCCTCTTTGTGACAAGGGCACCCTTCTGGATCATATTTGACTTGATGTCTACCAGGACCTCCAGGTCCTTTTCAACAAAGATGCTGTGCAGCTGGGTGGCCCCTAGTACGTACTGGTGCATGTGGTTGTTCCTCTCTGGTTGAAAGACTTTGCACTTCCTCTCATTGAACCCAATGAGACAAAGGACAGCACGTCTTTTCAAACCTAAGAAATAGCAATTTCCCTTTAGTTTCTATTTAGAGACTTTAGCAACCAGTAGTTGCCAAAAGTGCCATTGAAGTGAATCCAAGGGAAATAAATAGAAACTCTGCCTGCAAGTACATTTTTTTTCAGTTAGTCTGGAAAAACTAGAACCACAACATTTTACTGAAGCAGCACTCTTTTCCTACAATTCTAGGTTCTAGTCTTAGGCATACTACTAGTCTGGTGTGAGATCAGACTGTGATCCATAATCATTTGTATCAAAACAACATCTTCCACAGTCTCAGTGAAGCATGAAGGTACATATTGTAGACATGAACCAATAACAGCTATGATGATAAATACACAGAATACAGAAACTACAAGAAGTAGCTCACTTAGCTATGTTAGTTACTACATAAAGCAACCAAACAGAAATGTTTCTGTAATTTTTCTCTTGTACAGACATGATAGCTTCAGTTTTCAGTTATTTGAGACAAAATTATCATGATGAACAAGTAGTAAAGAAATTCTGGATAATGATGTTCAAGGCCAATGAATTAAAACTGGAAGACATGCAAAGGTATTCTACTAGCAGGAAAGAAGAAAGCTACAGCGATGAAAGAAAATACAAATATGTGGCTTACTCAGTCTAACAAAAGGGAAGGTAAAAGGATATGGCTACCTTCCAAAAATAAATTTAGGGTATATTTTTGTGGTAACTGTCACTATTTGCACAGGAACAAGTGGGGAAAAGTAGCCTAGAAATGAAAAGATTGATCAGATCAAACTATTGTAAATAATCTTAGCAGCAGTAACCTCCCCTATTTTTAATACAAACATGACAGGTTTATGATAAGGGTTATGTGATACAGTTCCTCCAGCAGCAAAGGAATAAACTCAGATTTATTGCAATTGCACCCTACATTCAAACAGAGCATTTCATACAAGATATATATCCATCCCCACAGGCACATCATTTGGTACACGACACTCACATAAAGATCTGCTGCTGTTCCAGGCACTGCTCCATTGATCCTATTCAGCTTAAACAGCTGTGCAGGATGTCACATCTCTGGGGCACGTGCGTCACAGTGAAGGTCTTACCTGCGAGTTTAGAATGGAAATACACTAAACACATACTCATTTCTCCTAATTTCCTTCTTTCTATATTTGCTGTGTGATTGAAGCTATATAAAGCCTAAAGTAAAGACAAACCTAGGAACCACCTAAACAATCAGCAGAAGCAACTCTTCTGTCAACAATGACTTAACTAGTTTTATACCTGCAAATAAGCACTTTGCATGAACACTTCTAGCGCAAATGCCTTTCTCCAGAAGTGGCAGCTGCTCTAACTGAGAGCAGCCAGGCACTCTGCCATTAATGAAATGCTTCATAAGGATCAGAATTAAAAAGAAAAGCATTAAGAGAAATTACTCACTGACTTACTTAGTTATACTAAGATAATCTTATCAAATTTTGTATTTAAATCACACTTGTTACATGCTTGATATCTAAGCTATTGATCTGGACACTGTGCTGCAACAAATAAGTTAAATTGTAATAGCTGAAATCTTGGTAATGTTTTACCTTTAATTGGATTTTCTGCTGTAACATTTAAGATTGCTTGGTTTGGATACTTACAATCGATTGTTACAGATAGTTGGAAGTCAATTATAGTCCTAGTCTGGATCACCTTGTTTAAACAAAAAGATGAAGTAGTGTCAATTAAATTTCTGGTCACAGTAGCATTTATTCTGATCAATTCTCAACATATGCCAGGAAAAAATAAAGTCTTTAAAGAAAGCAATATCATGTGATACTGCAATACAGTCTTACAGCACAGAAAAAACCTGTCACCATAGCAGAAATGTAAGGATGCTTTTACCTTCACACAAGAGTTGCATGAAATATAAAAATTTCACTGGGAAATTACCTGCATTTGTTACTTGTAGTTACAAACTCCTCTACTTTCCTTATAGAACTCCTCACAAGTATTAGGATCCAGCCTAATAATTTTCTTTCAGCAGTCTTAATTTCATATTTTGGCCTGTACCTTAGAGATACATTTTGTGAAAGGGTCAGTGTTTCAAAGGCATGTCAGCAACAACATTACCAGTAGCTTTATGCAAGTATTAAACTAATTATATTACCCGAGTCATATTACCCAAAGTTTGCACAAACTGAGCTGAGAGCCAAATTCTGGAAGAAAAAGACAGCACAATTTTGCTTTGAATATAAATAAAGACATGCAATAAAGGCTGCCTATCTCTTGAAAACACAATTTGTAATAAACTTGCTAAATTTTTTTCTGCTCTGTATGTTTAATTAATGCAGGAAGTGTCTTACTTTGTTTATTTAAATTTTGGTAGAATTATAAAAATGTGCCCTTTTTTGGTTTGGATTTCTTCACATCCTTTGGGCTTTGCATGCTAATGGAAAAAAGAGAAAGTCTTCTCTTGTACATCAGAGTATCAGTTTTGGTATACAGATATGTTTTGATAGAAATACATATAATTTTTAATATCATCTCTTTTTTATCACCAAAAGAGTATTAAAGGATTCTCATCAGTCAGTATTTTGCTGTTCAAATTTCGGTGGTTCCTTTTCTTGCTTTAGGTAAGAATTCATTTCCTTTAGCAACTAAGCACTGAGACTTATATTTACCTACTTTATCCATGTAGAGTTGGCGATAAGCAGATTATAATGTGTTCCGGCTTTCCTATGCAAAATTTACATTCCTGTTCTGTTACATTTGTGTTTATTTACTGAACCAGTGCTAAAACCTTTATGTGGACTTTATGTAAGCTTCTTGAAGGCTTTCAGGGTTTCCATGTCGCAGTCCCAGCTAACTGGGGAGGTCCCAGCCGACTGGAGATTTTTGCAAATGTGACGCCCACCTACAAAAAGGGCCAGAAGGAGGATGTGGAGAACTACAGGCCTATCAGCCTGACCTCTGTGTTAGGGAAGGTTATGGAGCAGATCATCTTCAGTGCCATCACACAGCACGTACAGGACAACCTGGTGATCAAGCCCAGTCAGCGTGGGTTTAGGAAAAGTATGTCCCACCTGGCCAACCTGCTCTTCTTCTATGACAAGGTGACATGGTGAGTGGATGAGGGAAAGCCTGTGGATGTTGCCTACCTAGAATTTAGTAAAGCCTTTGACACCATTTCCCACAGCATTCCCCTGGAAAAACTGGCTGCTCATGACTTGGACAGGAATAGTCTTTGCTAGGTAAAAAAATGGCCGGATGACAGGACCCAATGAGTTGTGGTGAATGGAATTAAATCCATTTGATGGCTGGTCACAAGTGCTGTTCCCCAGGGATCAGTGATGGGGCCAGTTCTGTTTAATCTCTTTACCAATGACCTGGATGAGGGGATTGAGTTCTCCCTCAGTAAATTTGCAGATGACACCAAGCTGGTGCGAATGTTAATCTGCTTGAAGGAAGGAAAGCTCTGCAGAGGGATCTAGACAGAACGGATCGATGGGCTGAGGCCAATGCAATGGGGTTCTACAAGGTCAAGTATCAGGTTCTGCCTTTGGGACGAAATAACCCCATGCAATGCTATAGGCCTGA
Source organism: Clamator glandarius (assembly GCA_033459285.1). Taxonomy (NCBI): domain Eukaryota; kingdom Metazoa; phylum Chordata; class Aves; order Cuculiformes; family Cuculidae; genus Clamator; species Clamator glandarius. The sequence continues at coordinate 3,040,573 of JAUNZM010000404.1, forward strand.
GGGTGAGTGGCTGGAAAGCTGCCCATCAGAAAAGGGTGTTGGTGGACAGTTGGCTAAATATGAGCCAGCAGTGTGCCCAGGTGGCCAAGAAGGCCATTAGCATCCTGGCCAGTATCAGAAACAGTGTGGCCAGCAGGACCAAGGAAGTGATTGGCCCCCTGTACTCAGTGCAGGTGGGGCTGCACCTTGAATACTGTGTTCAGTTTTGGGCCTCTCACTAGAGAAAACACATTAAGGTGCTTGAGTATGTCCAGAGAAGGGCAATGAAGCTGATGAAAGTTCTGAGCATAAGCCTTATGATGAGAGGCTGAGGGAACTGGAGTTGTTTAGCCTAGAAGAAAAGAGGCTGAGGGGGGGACACCTTATCACTCTCTAAAATTATCTGAAAGGAGGTTGTAGTGAGGTGGGTGTTGGTCTCTTCTCCCAAGTAACAAGCAATAAGACAAGAGGAAATGGCCTCGATTTGCACCAAAGGATGTTTAGACTGGATATTAGGAAAAAATATTTTTACCAAATGGTTTGTCAAGCACTGGAACAGGCTTTTCGGGGAAGTGGTTGAGTGATTGAGTCACCATCCCTGGAGGTATTTAAAAGATGTGTAGATGTGGCACTTAGGGATGTGGTTTAATGGTGGAGTTGGCAATGTTAGATTTACAGTTGGAGTCGATGATCTTAAAGGTCTTTTTCAACCTAAACGATTCTGTGGTTATCATGTAACATTTATACATGCATTGGTAGATATGGTTTCATTTTTGTAAATTATGTACTTTTAATATATTTCCAGTACCAAGTCCCACAGAATATTACAGCACAACTGTACAAAATCTTTCCCAGAGAACTGGATTGCCACTGGGATCAGGTCACCTGCTAAACAGACCCTTCTTTCGGTGCTGAACATTGGACCCATATCACTATGCCTTTTGACCTCTTTTGAGCAAATCTCATCCAATCCATAGCCCTTTGAACTTCTGGAAAACCCTCAGCATGATCAGCAATTACACAGCATATCATGAACACACAAATGAGTTACCAAAGTTTAAGAAAAATCCATCTTGGCTGCCAATTTAGAGTAACTTCTGCACACAGAACTCATTATGCCCTGCTATAAAAGTTACCTGTAATTCTCTTAATTACTTTTTGAACATAAAACAATAAGACTTTAGTTAAAGAGATAACATCGAAGCAATTCATTAAATGTTTTCATTAATTTCTTACACTTCCCCACCAAGAAAAGACTACAAAAAGTTTCTCCCAAGATAGAATGCTTCCCTAACACTGCATGTGCATCTGCACTACAAAAAGTTTCTCCCAAGACAGAATGCTTCCCTAATACTGCATGTGCGTCTGCACAGCCTTAATTTTATCCTAGTCACAAGCCTCAAAAAAGTAATCAATTATCCTAGTAATAAATATAAACATGTAAATAGATTTGTGCCAAGTTGGAAAAAGTAACCCACCACACTGATGTGTTAGAAGCAGACCACCTCCTCCATCTGTACCTCCACACATTGCTTTGAAGTTTTGCTGGTTTCACAGCCCTCCAGAAAAGGATTTGGGGGTGCTGATTGATGAGAAGCTTGGCATGAGCTGGCAACATGTGCTTGCAGCGCAGAAGGCCAATCATATCCTGGGCTGCATCAAAAGCAGTATGGCTAGCAGGGTGACGGAGGTGCCCCTCTATTCTTCTCTTCTGAGACCTCATATGGAGTATTGCAACCAGTTCTGGAATCCCCAACATAAGAAGGATATGGAACTGCTAGAATGGGTCTACAGGAGGGCAATGAGGATGATCAGAGGGCTGGAGCACCTCCCATATGAGGACAGGGTGAGAGAGTTGGGGTTGGTCAGCCTGGAGAAGAGAAGGCTTCAAGGAGACCTTATGGTGACCATCCAGCATGTGAAGGGGATACAGGAAAGCTGGGAAGGGAATTTTTATAAAGGCATGGAGGGGGAGTGGCTTTAAATTGAAAGGGGGATGATTTACACTAGACGTTAAGAAGAATTTCTTCACCATGACAGTAGTGAGGCACTGGCACAGGTTGCCCAGGGAAGCTGTGGCTGCCCCATCCCTGGAGGTGTCCAAGGCCAGGTTGGATGGGGCTTTGAGCAGCATGGGATGGTGGGAGGTGTCCCTGCCCATGGCAGGGGTTTTAGAACTGGATGATCTTTAAGGTCCCTTCCAACCCAAACCATCCTATGATTCTATGAAACGAAATTCGATTGCTACGAAACAACCCCGCCCTAAGGCAATTGTAACTTGCACTTCACCGGTTATTTTGGGCTGTGGCACGGTGAGATGCGGCGTCTCCGCTCCTGCGGGAGCGAGGAGCTCTGCCAGGGCAGCAGTGCCTCCTGGTGGGTCGGGGCTGGGTGGAGGAGGTGGCTCTCGGCGCTGCTCCAGCCTGCTGCTAATTTACCAAGAGCTTGGGAGATGCTCCTGCCCCTCTGATAACCATCGCCCACTGGGCAGGACTTCGAATTTCAGCAGATAATTAGAGGGCTTGATTCTCAAAACATCACTGGTTTCACAGCTGATCAAGTAATTATGTTTGAAAGATTAGCAAAGACATTTATACACCCCAGGAGAAAAATGCAAGCAAGGAGGGGCCAGCATAACCCTTCCCCTGCTTTTAGCTTTAAAATTTCCCTTGCATTGTTAGTTGAACACTAATTTATTAGAATCAGCAATAAAAAGATCAGCTTTTGGGGTTTTTATTTGATTTTCAATGAAATCAAATACCTGCGATTATTTAATCACAAAACTCCCCAAATTACTTATTTCCATATCTAAATATTAAAAATCTTTCAGCAGCCCAGTCTCTTTTGTCTCTCCTGTAAAACTGTCACAGTCACTTTTGTATTTATTTTGATCATACCTAATTAACACAGGCCTTTGTTTTGAAAATAATACTTTAGTATTATACTAGGATTAATTACTAAATACTAGGATTGATCAGTGAAATTAGTCCTGAAGTTTTTGCTTTGAACCAAACATTTCTTAAAGTACAGGACAATATTTTAAATTTGTATGTGCATTTACAAAACCAGACTATTTTAATTAACTAAGAATTATCCAAAGAAACATCAGCCAGCTTTGAACATTTTAAATAGAAATAATTTGGGTTTTTTAAAATATTTTCATTTTTCAACTAGCTATATTGGTACTTTACAAAAATAAACTGATGCTGATTCGAAGAACAACAAGAATTTCTAATTTTTTTTAATGCTACACAGGTATTATCCTCCAGTATTTCACAGGAAAATATAAGAAGGGTTAAATTAGCATTCAAAAAGAATTGTTGCACCAGGATGGGTGCAATAATACCATTGAGGAAGGAAGGAAGGAAGGAAGGAAGGAAGGAAGGAAGGAAGGAAGGAAGGAAGGAAGGAAGGAAGGAAGGAAGGAAGGAAGGAAGGAAGGAAGGAAGGAAGGAAGGAAGGAAGGAAGGAAGGAAGGAAGGAAGGAAGGAAGGGAGGAAGGAAGGGAGGGAGGAAGGAAGGCAATGCAGATCTCAATGCAGCTGTTTTGGGCTTTTCCCCAAGAAAACACCCTCCAAGCAAAACCACAATTTCTGGGCCTCTTTCCCACACACTCACAGTGCTTCCAAGCTCACCTCTTTTTTCAGTCCAAAGTGTTGTTTCTGATTAGCGTGTAACATCTGGTAGAACAACACACCAAAACCAACCCAATGTAAAAGCCACAGTAGCACTGAGAGCCCTCATCTGCAGAACTTTCCCATATACACCTGTAACACACATAACAAAGCACAGATGTTTCAGTCAAGAGCACAGGATGGTAAATTGATTACTTGCATGGTATGGAGAATAGAAAGAAAGTTGCAAAACCACTCAGGTTGTCCAGGGGCTTCCAACAGTACACGGTGACTCTGGAGACAGCACCACAAAACTGCAAAGGAAAGAAAAATGAAAAAAAAGCAACTCCTTTCATCTCTGAAATTGGGCAATGAGCATTAAGGAGTTATGATTGATGTATTTATGCATTCATTTACAACAAACAGTAACTGCAGCTTCTAGAATGTCAGATATTACCAAAAGCTGAGCATCTGCAGAGTTTAGCTAAACGTAAAATGTTTTGAATCTTTTGGGAAGAACTGACAAACCAAGGGTGACCAATAGCATGAAATTCGTGGTAGAGGCTGGCTGAGCTGAATTTAATCAAGGCAATGGACAAGGCCTGCCTTTATTTCAGCAATGAGATTTTCGTGGCAGCCAGTGAACACAAACTGATGTAACTAGTGGAAAACCTCAGCAAGTCCATAGTACAGGCAGCCTGATCACCCAGCCTTTCATTCCTTCTCAACACCTTTTAAGATAGGTGAAACCTATATGGCACTTTCACAGCCCAAACTAACTTCCAGCTAGATATCAGCTTTCCTGAGCCTGCAAATTTGTCATTCTATTTATCTTATTAAATATTATGTTACTTTTATGTTACTTATTGAATGCAGTGGTTGCTTATGTTGTGTTATTAAAGTTTATTTTTCCCCAAGTTGGTGCTGTTTGTCTAACTGTGGCATTTGCTGAGCTTTGGTAGCACATCACTGCGGAATAAAAATTCCATTTCTTACTGAGGGGGACTTAGTCACACCCTGCAACTCCTCAAGCACCAGCACCTCTCACGTAAAATCCCAGCAGCCCATGGCAGATCTGTTCACCTCAAACTGCACAATCATATCTGCAGATCTCCTATCCTGCCTGGACAAAGAATGTCCTTCAGAAAAGGGAAGGATAGTGTGAGCAGGTTAATGATCCCACCTTGTAGCAATAGCCCCTTTGCTTCAATGACTGCTAGGTGGGATCTCAGGGGTCCCTGGCAAAACAAAGCCTGTAGCCTATGGAGGGAAGGGGCTGCCTCCACCCAGTTTGAAGTGTGCTGCTGCCCAGTAAAGGATCGCCCAGTACAGTTCACCCAGCCCAGTACAGATTCAGGTGTGAAGGACCTGCACCGGGACATGAAGACGCTTCCCACCTGTGTCCAGGTGGGATACAGGAGGTACCAAGTATCTCCAGGCAGGCTGCAAGAGGGGAAACTCTCCTACAGAGGGAACAAACCCATGTGCACGCACCGTGGCCTCCAGGCAGCAGCGCAGAAGGGGTCAGTTACATCCCATTGCTTGGGAAGGAAGCTGGTCAACCTGGTGTCACCAGGATCATGGGACTAAACCCATTGCACAGGGTAACAGGCTTATTCCCTCACAGACATCATAGCGTAAATCTGCCCACCAGACTGATGGGATTGTGGCGCAAGACACTGACACGGGCTGCCAAAAAGGCACAAAACCAGCCACACTGCAAAGCCTTGTTGCACATACAGGAACAGCCGTATCTCTGTCTGCTCTGTGGTTTGCAGGAAGGATCATAGAATCACTTGATTGGAGAAGACCTTTGAGGTCATTGAGTCCAATCGTACCTGCCCACCACTGAACTACGTCCCTGAGCACCTTGTCTACCCGTCTTTTAAACACCTCCTGGGGGGTGACTCCACCACCTCCCTGGGCAGCCTCTGCCAGTGCCCAATGACCCTTTTGGCAAAGACATTTTTCCTAATGTCTAACCTGAACCTCTCCTGGCACAAGTTGAGGCTTTTCCCTCTCATCCTATTGTCTGTCACTTGGGAGTGATACTGAATATGTCAGCAGGCAAAACTCTCTAAGACTCGATTTTGAGTTTTAGAAAGCAAAGATCCTTTATCAGAACTGGGCAACACAAGGCAGCGATCTCCATCGATCACGTGCAGCGAGACAAGAGCTGTTACAGAATGGATTTCTCACATACGTGCATATGGATAAATTTTCCTAGAAATCTTATGCATGTTCTCTTACTTTCCAAGATCTAATTTTGATGTCATGAACTTCACAACAGTCAAAACTGTTGGTGAGTTGGGGCTGGCTCTAGCCCTGCCTGACCTTGCCTGGGAGCTGGGGAAAGGTGCACAGAGGGGGTTGCGGGAGAGGAGCCACCAGTTCAGCGCAGATCAGACTGGACACGGGCCGCTATCGTCTCCAAGCGATGGACAGTGCCTGGGGAAACACTGGAAAACACTGTCTGAAAGCAAACCTGCTGTCAGAGGGACAGTCTGATAGACTTTCAAAAGAACACAATTGCTTAGATGAAAATTAACTCTAACTTAAATCAAAGATATTCCACTTTCTGTAACAGTAACACCTTCTCGTATAGGGAGCGGAGACCAGCACCCGCCTCGCCACAGCCTCCTCCCAGGTGGTGTAGAGAGGAATGAGACCTCCCCTCCTTCGCCTCTTCTCCAGGCTAAAGGGCCGCAGGGCCCCCTGCCGCTCCTCACGAGAGAAGCGCTGCCGGGCGAGGCAGGAGGGAGGCCACAAGACCCCCGGCTGCAGACACCGCCCCGCGCCGGGGCAGGGGAGGAGAGGGGAGGAGGGCGACATCACCGCCCCTTCGCCCGCCCCTTCCGCCGGCAGCGGCACCGACCGACATGGCCCCCGCGGTGAGGGGGGCGGGCGCGCGGCGATGGGGCGGGGGGGACGGAGGAGCTGGGGGAGCTAGAGCTGGGGGAGCTAGAGCTGGGGGAACTGGAGGAGCTGGGGGCTGCTGGAACTGGGGGAACTGGAGGAGCTGGAGGAGCTGGGGGCTGCGGGAACTGGAGGAGCTGGGGGCTGCTGGAACTGGGGGAACTGGAGGAGCTGGGGGAACTGGAGGAGCTGGGGGAACTGGAGGAGCTGGGGCTGGAGGAGCTGGGGGCTGCTGGAGCTAGGGGAGCTGGAACTGGAGCTGGAGGAGCTGGAACTGGAGCTGAGGGAGCTGGAGGAGCTGGAGCTGGGGGAGCTAGAGCTGGGGGGAGCTGGAAATGGGGCTGGAGGGGCTGGGGGATGCTGGAGCTGGGGCAGGAGGGAGACCGGCGCCACTGTTGAGGCACTGGAGGCTCCTGCTGCACATGTTTGCAGGGTTAGGAGCACAAACGCACTCCTGCCTCCCTGTCATCCGTTATAATCGACTCTCGTGCACCTTTCCTGGGTCTGAGGGTTCCCCTTGTGCACTCACCCCCTTTGTTAGGGCGATGGAAGAACAAGCTGAAGACCCAGAGCTTGCGTGGTTTCCTGCGGGGTTTGGGCAGATGTGGCTTTGCAGAGGGGGCTGTGGGGTGCTGGGGCTGTGGGGTGCTGGGGCTGTGGGGTGCTGGGGCTGTGGGGTGCTGGGGCTGTGGGGTGCTGGGGCTGTGGGGTGCTGGCTTCTCCACGCACTCTGCGTTGCCGCAAGGCTGTGAGGAGCGGTCTCGGCTGAGATGGGAGGAGAGCTGGCTGAGCACCGTGCACACTCTGTTTTCTTCCTGGGGCTCCCACTTCTCTCCACTTCTTTTCTGGGAAAAGAAAGAATTGGGGGGGGAAGGTGCTGCTTTGCCCCAAGTGTGACCCTCGAGGCTGCCCTCTGCCCGTGTGTTTTCAGTGCAGCTGGATGCTGCTTGCTCTCAAAACCGTCGCCCATCAAGTTTGCTGCGTTGCTTTCAAAACATAACGATACTTTGGGCTCATTTCATGCTGCTTTACTTACTGTGAGTTTGTTCGTTGCCATGGCCTTGCCTGTCCCGATGCTGAAAGCTGGTCCAGTGTGTTTGGGTTGGAAGGGACCTTAAAGATCATCTAATTCCAACCCTCTGCCGTGGTCAGGGACACCTCCCACTAGATCAGGCTGCTCAAGGCCCCATCCAGTCTGGCCTTGAACACCTCCAGGGATGGGGCAGCCACAGCTTCCCTGGGCAACCTGTGCCAGCGCCTCACCACTGTCATCCTGAAGAAATTCCTCCTTATGTCTAAATCTGCCCCTCTCCAATTTATAGCCATTCCTTCTTGTCCTTGTAACGAAGCTGGTGAGGGGGCCGGAGAACAGAACAGACCTTATGAGGAGCGGCTGAGAGAGCTGGGGTTGTTTAGCCTGGAGAAGAGGAGGCTGAGAGTTGCTCTCTATAACTACCTGAAAGGAGGTTGTGGAGTGGAGGGTGCTGGCCTCTTCTCCCAATTGACAGGGGACAGGACAAGAGGGAATGGCCTCAAGCTCCGCCAGGGGAGGTTCAGGCTTGACATCAGGACAAAAGTTTTCATGGAAAGAGTCATTGTGCACTGGCATAGGCTGCCCAGGGAGGTGGTTGAATCACCTTCCCTGGAGGTGTTTAAAAGACAGGTGGATGAGGTGCTGAGGGACATGGTTTAGTGATTGATAGGAATGGTTGGACTCCATGGTCCTGTGGGTCTTTTCCAACCTAGTGATTCTGTGATTCCTATCACTAAATGCCTTTTTACAAAGTCCTTAATGACTGTACGAGGTGACTACAGTTTCAAAAGACAACTTCTATAAAAATTTCTCAGTCAGAGGTTATTATTTCAAGATTACAGATGTGTGATGTTAGATTTAGGAAGACCAGATTTATTCCATAAGGAGGCTTTCTTCTTTTCTCCCTTCTTTAATTCTGGGCTTAACTAAGCTTGTGGAAATTCAGATTTTAGGAGTGCACAGTTTCCTGTGTGAGAACAAGCAACTTCGTGAGGAGAGGATGAGGGATGGATTGAAAACCAGTAAATGATTTACCGAATGATGGCTTCTTTTGCACTTTGTTCCTTGAATTTAGATTTTCTGGCAAAATCTTTGGTAAGCTTAGCGATTTATGACTGAATGCTCATACTGTGACTCCAGTTACTACGTCATATTCAATGTACTTTTATATTTACTCTGGTGATAAAAAGCAGGGCAAGGGGAATTCACAGTTCTAGGTTAAGGGTGTTTCTGTCCAATCTAGGACCTTGCCGGCTGTAGGATTGGGTAACTGTTTTCTGTTATAGAGCTTCAGGCCTTTTAGGGTTGGCAGTATTTATTTTAGCAAGTTTAAACCAAGATGGATGTCTGCACTTAGAATCATAGAATCACCAGACTGGAAAAGACCTCTTGGATCATTGAGTCCAACCATTCCTATCTGCCACTTCTGCTATCTCAGGTACAGCGAGGGTGTTAACCCGTCTCTCCACAACTTCCTTTCAGGTAGTTGTAGAGAGCAATAAGGTCTCCCCTCAACCTCCTCTTCTTCAGGCTAAACAAAGCCCGATACTGTTCATTGGTCTTGCCAGAGTAATCTGATCACCTTCTATGACCGAGTGACTAGATTCTTGGACGAGGGAAAGGCTGTGGATGTGGTCTTCCTAGACTTTAGTAAAGCCTTTGATACAGTTTCTCACAGCATTCTGCTTTGGAAACTGTCGGCCTCTGGCCTGGACAGGCGAACACTCTCCTGGGTGAAAAACTGGTTGAATGGCCGGGCCCAGAGGGTGGTGGGAAATGGAGTTAAATCCAGCTGGAGGCCAGTGACAAGTGGGGTTCCCCAGGGCTCAGTCCTGGGTCCAGTCCTGTTCAGTGTCTTTATCAACGACCTGGATGAAGGCATCGAGTGCTCCCTTAGCAAGTTTGCAGATGACACCAAGCTGGGTGGAAGTGTGGATCTGCTGGAGGGTCGGGAGGCTCTGCAAAGGGACCTGAACAGGCTGGACCGCTGGGCTGAGACCAATGGCATGAGGTTTAACAAGGCCAAATGCCACGTCCTGCACAACAACCCTAAGCAGAGGTACAAACTAGGAGAAGACTGGCTGGAAAGCTGCCAGGAGGAGAAGGACCTGGGGGTGCTGGTTGACAGCGACTGAACATGAGCCAGCAGTGTGCCCAGGTGGCCAAGAAGGCCAATGGCATCTTGGTTTGTATCAGAAACAGCGTGACCAGCAGGTCCAGGGAGGTTATTCTACCTCTGTACTCGGGCACTGGTGAGACCGCACCTCGAGTACTGTGTTCAGTTCTGGGCCGCTCACCACAAGAAGGATGTTGAGGCTCTGGAGCGAGTCCAGAGAAGAGCAACGAAGCTGGTGAAGGGGCTAGAGAACAAATCTTATGAGGAGCGGCTGAGAGAGCTGGGGTTGTTCAGCCTGGAGAAGAGGAGGCTGAGGGGAGACCTTATTACTCTCTACAACTACCTGAAGGGAGGTTGTGGAGAGGAGGGTGCTGGCCTCTTCTCCCAAGTGACAGGGGACAGGACGAGAGGGAATGGCCTCAAGCTCTGCCAGGGGAGATTTAGGCTTGAGATAAGGAAAAAATTCTTCAGGAAAGGGTGGTTAAGCATTGGAACAGTCTGCCCAGGGAAGTGGTTGACTCACCTTCCCTGGAGGTGTTTAAGGTTAGGGTGGATGAGGTACTTAGGGGCATGGTTTAGGGATTGGTGGGAATGGTTGGACTCAACGATCCGGTGGGTCTCTTCCAACCTGGTTATTCTGTGATTCTGTGAATGTTCCCTGTGAGGTTTTAGGTAGACAGGGTCTCAAATTTGATTTCACAGCTGGTCTGTGTGTCCTGCAGGAAGCTATTGCATATCACATTTGCTAAAAGAAGTTGTGTCTGTCAGAAAGCAAAATTCAGATTATTTGATACCCTGCCCGTTTTATCCTAAAGGACAGATCCAGAGTCATGCTTTGTAAAACTGATGTCTAAAGGTACACCAGATGCTTACCCTTGCAGCACTGGGAGCTGCTCTGGATTGTGTGGCTGTAATGCCTGCTGATTTCCTCAGTCAGTTGTGCATGTGTACCTGTTGATAGGATTGGATTTACAGATCTACAGATCCTGCTCTTTCATCCAGACTCTGCACCATTCAGCTTGAAAAGCTTCCTAGGATGCAGAACAGGATTTGTCACAATGCTGAGAGCAGTGAATGAAGAGTCTGCAGAGGTGTTGGTGCTCAGTATCTCCCTGTCACTCACCATATAGCAAAATCTTTCTGGTCCTTATGCACCACTGAAGCGCTTTGCATGTCAGCTGCATGCATGTGCATCCCGTTGGCAAAATCTTAGTCAGAAGCCATTCTGATAGGCAGCAAGAAGATCACTCTTGATGTGGGTCCAGGACCCTTATTTGACCTCCAGCTTGCTTTCTGAATTTTTTTTAACTTTGAAGTGTGTGTTTGAGGAACGCATCTCAGATGAATGCCAGTTTAAACCATGGTTTTCATTATGGAATCTTCCCATTCCTATTGCTCGTTTCATTACAGTATTTGAGTCTTTTCTAAGTGCTCCAGGGCTGCTTATGTTTTTTGCTTAATAAGAGAATGACATCCAAATTTCAGACCTTGGTTCACTCGTTATTACTTGGCTTCCTGAAAGCAAATGTAGGGCAATCAAGTCTTTGTGTTGAAATTATGAATTTCGGATCTGGGATTCTTTCCAAAAGCCAGGAGTGTTTCTCTCATTTTCTCACTTGGCTGAACAAGAATTATTTTAAATAAACTATACAACAGATGTCATCTTTATTTATCGTTGTTGTCTTTTAGGTTATTAAATGCAAGGCTGCTGTTGCTTGGGAAGCAGGTAAACCTCTCTCTCTTGAGGAGGTGGAGGTTGCTCCACCAAAAGCTCATGAAGTTCGTATCAAGGTAATTAAATGAATCATTAGCTGCATGTATTGTATTTTGGGAGACTTAGTGTTAAAGCTGAAGAGTTTGTTTACTGGCAGAAGAAATGTTGAATGGATTAGTTCATTCGTATATCAGCTGGCTTTACAAAGAAGAAAATTACGGTATTTAGATCTTCTGTTTATAAAAAACACTTTTAATTTCTACTGGTCTCACTTCACAGTCTGGCCTAAAGAGGATGGCTAATCTTGCGGATCATTTCCAATTTTTACAGACCAAGCTTCCACAAAACATCTGAGCTAGGAGCATCTTTAATCTTGTTTGAAGAGTAGCAGCTGGTGACCTGTTGCAGCCATATAGCATGCGGATTTTACTTCAGTCAGGCCATAAGTTACCAGCTGCTGAGCTGTGGTTGGTTTCTTGGATTCCCCATAGCCAAGTTTCTGATTTGATCAGGACTTTTCAGTATCCCATATCTGCCAAAAAGTAAACAAGTATACACTAGGGTGGAATTGATCTCTCTAGGAAGGGTCTCTGCATGGTGCTTAAGACAAACTGGAATTATGCAGTACTGAGAGTTCTGTGTGGACTCTCGGGTCATTTTGCCTTCTAGAGACTATCTTATTTCAAATCTGAGATGCCAACCTACTTTGAGACAACTTGGAGTACTGATTTCTAACTTTAGGAAACCAGGTGTCGTCTTCTACCTGTTTCAAAATCAGAATTTAGTTGATGAAAATTAGAAAATATACACTACCGTGACTTTACTATTTCAAAGCATGAAAAGGTGCCTTGGCTTGCTACTCCTGTGCCTTGCCAGGAATGAAAGCATGTTGGCTATATCCCAAATGCTGCCAGGGTTGGCAGATTCTCCCAGCAATTGTTCTGAATTTCTGACCAAAGGGAAATATTTAGATATGTGCTACTATTCTGTTCTTCAAGGTGCCTCAGATTATCTTTTTCTTCACAGATAGTTGCCACTGCTGTCTGTCACACTGATGCCTATACTCTGAGTGGTGCTGATCCTGAAGGATGTTTCCCTGTGATCTTGGGTCACGAAGGAGCAGGAATTGTAGAGAGTGTTGGGGAAGGAGTAACAAAAGTAAAGCCAGGTAAGAAAATATTTTAGAGGTTTTCTGTTTGTCTTAAAAGTGTTACTTTACTATGAGGCCAATGGTCAAATTGGACCACTGGAATGCTTATTGCAGGACTCAAATAATGACTTATTCTGGGTGTATGCCTGTGTCGATCTCTTGTCTGTGAGGTGAACACTACTCTGTTCAATATGCTCTTGGTTTAATGCTCAAAAGAGCCCAGCATACGAAGTTTACTTGAAATTTCACCAGCATAGTTAAAGAGGTTTTTTCTTAATTACAGTTGTTCCCTGTTATTTAATTAAAGGGCTTAAAAGTGTTTAATCACGTTCATTATTGTTTGGGGGTTGTTTTGTTTTACAGAACTTTCTGTTCTGAAACTTCTGATCTGTCTGCTCAGATGTGAGAAGTGTTTTGTCTAGCACGGTCTATAAACAGTGTTACCATAAGCGGTTTTTAATACACAAAGAAAGTTGTAGCTGAAAACAAACTCAAATAAAATGCATGAAAATTAAATAGCTTCAGGTTTTTTTCTAATGCCTTCCTTAATGTGATAACTAGACACAGAAAGCTTTCTTTTCTCTTAGGGGACACTGTTATCCCTCTATACATCCCCCAGTGTGGAGAATGCAAGTTCTGTAAGAATCCCAAAACAAACCTGTGCCAGAAGATAAGGTCTGTATACTTTTAATCTTGACACATATAATAGTATTTGTTTAACGTATACCTATTCTAGTTATCAAAAGTAATTGGCAGGACTTACTGACAAAGAATAAACCTCTTGATGCATAATTTAATGACTTTGAAAGTACATGTTTTAGGGAGTCAGTTTTGTACTACTTTACATTCTCCCTTAAAATATCTTTTCTGTTTTGCCCTTAAATAAAACTGTTCCTCTTTTTTTTTTTTTTCTTTTTTTTGATGTATGTCAAGGTGTGAATTGCTTGCTCGCTCGTGTCCACAATTTTGAAAACATAAATGTTCTGGCTCCCTATTTAATCCATACTTAAGGGAAACCCTTCAGGGAATTTAGCTCTTGGAACTCAAACACCAAAGCTGTCAGGTGGTACAGAATTATACAGAAAACTCTTTTTTCCTTAAAACCTGCTTCCCAGATAAATTTCCATCTCCTAATCTGGAAGAAAAGTCTACCAAAACTAAAGAACCTCTGGTGACATAATTGACAGGTGCTGTGCAAGGGAAATGTACTGAAGGAGGTGAAGATGGGAGTGTTCATTGTAGTACAGGCAATTAGCATTGGTAGCCAACAGTATGTTGATAAAACTCCATTACTTTCAGTGCTTCCATGAAGGAATTAAGAGCATGAAGCTTTAGCAGTTTAGCATCTAATTTATGTGAACACCTGGGTTTACTGGAATGATTAAATAATGGTGTAAGTATGCAACTGCATCTTTGCTACTTAACAGATATTGTCTGATGGGAGTATTTACTGCTTAAGACTCTGACTGTACTTTCCTGTTGTTGCCTTAAGGATTACTCAAGGGAAAGGACTCATGCCTGATGGTACCAGCAGATTCACCTGCAAAGGAAAGCAGATTTACCACTTCATGGGGACTAGCACCTTCTCCGAGTATACTGTGGTGGCTGATATCTCAGTAGCCAAGATAGATCCTGCAGCACCTCTCGATAAAGTGTGCCTGCTGGGTTGTGGCATCTCCACCGGCTATGGGGCTGCTGTTAACACTGCTAAGGTAAAGGCTGTGGTTACATCTGGTTTTTCTCTGTACCTATATCAGAGCAAAAGGACACAGATAGTTTAGGGCCTAGAGTAGGACTGCAGACATGATGTACCGAATCCCTGTTTCTTCTTCAAGTGATTGAGTTTAGCTAAGAATTTCTGACTTCTCCATAAGGGCCAGATCAGGTTAGAATAAACAATACCCTTTAGAGGTAATCCAGGTAGAATATCCTGCATCCCTTTTGATACCAGCTGAATATAAATTACTTTTTGGTAGTTTGAAGCTCAGGGTGAGACAGAGCTGGTGATGAGTGTCCATGAGTCTAGGGCAGGTTATGGGAGTCAAGTCTTTAGGCAAAAAGAAAAAGCTTAGTACCTAAAGAGCTTTTGGATGAAATTTCTGTATGGTTTCCCTTCTCTAAGTAATACTCTTGTAGCCATGTATATTTGCTTCCATGTTTCCTTCATTACAGATTCCTTAACCTGTGCTTCCCACTGATATGGAAGGATGAAATGTCTGCGTTGCTCATGGCTCTTCTCTTATTCCTAGGTGGAACCTGGCTCCACATGTGCAGTCTTTGGTTTAGGAGGAGTTGGGCTGGCAGTTATTATGGGCTGTAAAATAGCAGGAGCATCCCGGATCATCGGCATTGACATTAACAAGGAAAAGTATGCTAAAGCAAAAGAGTTTGGAGCTACCGAGTGCATTAGCCCTCAAGACTTCAAGAAGCCCATACAAGAGGTGCTGGTTGAGATGACCGATGGTGGTGTAGACTACTCATTTGAGTGCATTGGCAATGTTGGAGTCATGGTGAGTGTTTGCATAACAGTAGCACACAGAGGGAAGGGATAGATAGCTGCCACTTAGTTGTTTAGCTACAGAGCAGAACAAACTACTTTCTTGCTACAGAAAACATGTCATACTGATATAGTTACTTTTTCAAATGGTAATGATACCCACTATGACTAAAAAAATCCAGTTTGCATCCAATATTAATTATGTGATGAAAGCAGATGCTACTTCTTAGGTTGAAAATGGCACTTCGAATTTGCAGACTTTCTCTCTTAATGGGAGTTCCTTGAAATCCTGAGTTTTCATATGCTGACAGTTGAAAAATTAACAAAACTCACATGAACAATGAACAGTAAAATCTGAAGGACCACTCAGTATCTCCCTAATTCCCCAAGCAGTCAATTTAACCTTTGGAAATGCAGAAGTATTACTGAACATAAGGCTGGGTTTTCGGGAATTACAAGAGCATTCCTAACTGTCAGGAACATGGTCTACTTTGATCACAGTTTATCCCAACTGCCAGTGTTATTTCAGAGTGACTTCTCTAGATGCCACATGGGATGTAAAAAGAGCAAAGTAAATCTTGAACAGTTTAAGGGATCTGAACCAATGTTTAATGTAACCAAAAGTTAATGTAATTTTCAGTGTATTATGTATAGTTCCTTAAATACTAATGTGATAATTTATGGACTGGGGGAAAGGAAGTGCAACCTGTGCCATTCTGGCCAGCACAAATATTAGCAATAAATGCTCTGCTTTGTCCTGTCCGTCTGCGAAGAGGGCTGCTTTGGAAGCCTGCCACAAAGGCTGGGGAGTCAGTGTGATAGTCGGAGTCGCTGCTGCTGGTCAGGAGATCTCCACACGGCCATTCCAGCTAGTAACTGGGCGGACATGGAAAGGGACCGCATTTGGAGGTAATTCTGTCTTGATACGGGTTTAAACCACGAGTTAAAGCTGGGAAGAACACACCACCTTGCTTTGGCTTATGCAAGAGATGTGCTACTGACAGGCTATTCATAAATGCTGTGTTGACTTAAACTTAAAATCTGATATTCCTACAGGCAGACTACAAGTAAACATGTTGGTATGATACCTTAATGTATTTTGAAGAGAGAATGGACGGAGCTAGCCTCTTCTCCCAAGTGACAGGGGCCAGGACAAGAGGGAATGGCCTCAACCTCCACCAGGGGAGGTTCAGGCTGGACATCAGGGGAAAACTTTTCACTGAAGGGGTCATTGGTCACTGGAACAGGCTGCCCAGGGAGGTGGTTGAGTCATCATCCCTGGAGCTGTTTAAGGGATGGATGGATGAGGTGCTGAGGGACATGGCTTAGTGATTGAGAGGAGTGGTTGGACTTGGTGATCCTGTGGATCTTTTCCAACCTAGTGATTCTGTGATTCTGTATAAGCTGTTGTACTAGAGGAGTGGTACAGAGGGATTGCTTTATCACCAAGTGGAAGTTTGGTTCAGTTTGGTCCAGTGAAAGGACCTAGTCTTTGGAGAGCTGGGAACTTTCATAAACATGTCTGTGTTGCTTAATCACTAAACGAATTGTGGGGCCGACATGGGTATGTGCTATGAAATAAAAAGCAACAAGTGCTTGATATGTGTTTCCTGCTGCCAGACCAAAGCCACATCGAGACATGGGAGGATTCAGTAATTGTTGGAAGTTCACAGAAGATTCCAAACTCATTGTTGTTATTACACTGCCCTTTTTCCAAGTAATACAAAACTTAATTGGGTTATAAAGGTACACGGAGGTATAGAGATGCCTCATGCGTGGGAGGGCTGCCATTATGTCAAATGCTGAATACTTGGTGAAACGTTAGTGTGCTTATGGCTTTGGATAACGTGTGCTCCTGCCAGACCTAGCTGTCCTTTTCCATTCCGTACTCCTGCTTGCTTACAGCAGGAGGGACAAATGCATCACTGACATCAGCTCCTTTTCATGTTTATCACGCAAGTAGCCATGTAAGGGTTGTAATTTTTCTTTCTCTCTGTTTTCCAGTGTGGATAGAAAGGGGGAAAAACAAATGCATGCTTTCTGTCTTTCAGGCTGGAAAAGTGTAGACAGTGTACCGAGACTGGTGACTGACTACATGTCCAAAAAGATCAAGGTTGATGAATTTGTGACTCACACCTTGCCTTTTGACAAAATAAATGAAGCTTTTGAGTTGATGCACACAGGAAAGAGGTAATGTTCATAATATTGAAAGGTGTAGAGGACATCTCATGAGACACTGTCACAATACCAAGTTCCCTGCCCACTGTCATGTTTTAAATGGGGAATAAAGGCTGACATATACCACACACATTCATTACAAAATAAACAAACACATCTTCTCGGAGCTTCTAGGCCTGTGTTGAAACGCAGGCAAGACCAAAAAGCAAACAACATTGCATGAGGGAAATACACAAGTATGTAAAGTTGATAAAGGGGACAAGTCAGCCATAGGCTTTCAACATTGGCCCTGGCACAGGGAAGCTGTGTCTGCCCCATCCCTGGAGGTGTTCAAGGCCAGGCTGAATGGGGCTTTGAGCAGCCTGAGCTAGTGGGAGGTGTCCCTGCCCATGCCAGGGGGGTTGGAACTGGATGATCTTTAAGGTCCCTTCCAACACAAGCTATTCTATAATTCTATGATTACTAAAACATTCTTCCTCAGAAGAAGAAATGCATAGACTGAAGGGGAGTTCACATTGATACATTTTTACAAGTCATTAAGCTATCAGTCTACTTTAATTACATAGTTCGAAAATATACTTAAATCTAGGATAGATTACCAGCACAATCAAATCACTTGGAATGATCTGTTAATATGCTACATTTTAATTTTTTTTTTCTCTAGTTTGAACTGGGGTAGAACATTCATAGGGTGGGTTTGTACTACTTAACACACAGCAGTTTCTGCCTTTACTAAGATAAATGGCAATTTAGGCTGTTCATACTAGTTTGCTTACTGACTTAAGCCGTAGCTGTGTCAAACTTTGTAGTGAGGACCCATTCCACTGAAGATTGAAGTGACCACTTGCCAGTCAAATCCTGCTGGATATGTGATGAGCCTTGCTGCCCTTAGAGCAATATACTTTGAAAGCAGCATTCAACATGTAAAAGCAGTGCATGCAGGGAATTCTTGCAGCAGATACATTGTTTGATCCTTGTAAAGCTCTGCACAGATATGGGCATGGATGTGGTTGAGGGAAAATGGGGACTTGCATGGGGATACTGTGGCAGAACTTGTATTTGCAGAATAAAATCTAACACAGAAAAGAGGAAAGGATTAGACACGTTTAGCATGAGGCATGTTAAAGCTTGTCCTGCTGTGTCTTTTCAAGAGTAGGCCTCTTTTAAATTAGAGTTTTAATGAAATGCCCTGTAATATTTTGGAAATTCAGAGACTCTTAATGAGATAACTACCAGTGCCTTTAAGAGTTGCAACTGGCTGATTTAACAGACTAGGTCACATACACGCTTTGAATGTAAGAAAGAATCAGCAAGTGGGCAAGAGGAAAAATTGGAAACACATCTTAGTAAAAAAAAAGAAAATATTTTCTTGCATAGTTATACTAACGCAGGCAACTTTGTTTATCTGTGTTTAGGTTCATATGTAGATAGATAAACAGCAGCATTATCTTAAGACACCAGCATAGTCTCTGCATTTGGTCTCAATCCATATTGATGTGTAACTTTCTCAAAATTAATAACTTTACCTGCTTTATCACATCTGTATTCCTATTTTGGATAAGTCAGTTGCCAGAAACTGCACTTGTACTTTTTACAATTGGAAACACTGCGTCTACACAAATTTCATCCAGCAGTTACCCTTCTTTCCCAGTTACAAAGTTCTGTATTGTTTCAATGCTTTATTCCTACATGAGTATGTCCTATGGAATCAATAATGAAAGTTACTTACAATTCTCCACATGGTCAAAAGAGGGAATGCCTGTAAATATTAACGTTTCTGAGCACTATTCTTGGCCAGGTACTGAAAGCTTCCATTTTAAGTGTATCTAATTGGTGGGGAGACCAAAAAACCCCAAAGATAGCAAGTATTGCTAACATTTTTTTTTACCAGGATTTTTAATGAATATTCCAGGCATAAGCATAACTTCGTTCTTATACAAGAATGAAGTTAAGTTAAAGTCTGTCTCGGCCATGAAAGGGAGGGGAGAGATGGGGAGGAAATGGACTTATTGGTAACTATTTTTTCCTTTTCCATTTTAAGCATTCGAACTGTCCTTAAGCTTTAGAGACAAGCGTGGACCTTCCAGTTGGCCAGCAACATGGTAACTGTCCTTTTATAATGGTATCTCTCTGATAAAGAGTAGAGTGAAGCAAATGAAAACTCACTGGGACTAGGAAGACAATGTATTTTAGGGTGAGCATTCTGAATATTAAGTAATAAAAAAAATTAGTAATCATTGAATAACATTATGTAATTAGCACTAGTTGCAGAACTTCTACTTCTGTACTTGTTCTTCAAATTCCATAGTGCCTAACTGAATGAATCTACTTAATAAAAGCTTATTTCTAAACAGTGTTGGAATTGTTGAGCACGAATACTGTGAATGATTGCTATGTCTTACTGTTTTCCTCTACTGATTTTACAGTATGTGTGTATATGACAGAGGAAGAGCATCCTTCCGAGTCAGCAGCAAATGATGTGAGAGTCATTATTCTATGCAGTTTGCTAAGCAAAGCTGAGTTGAGAAGCAGCATCCATGTGCTGTTAACCATACTGAGAGCAAGGCAAGAAGCCCAATAGCTGTCAATCTTCTGAGGCTATTTGAGGATTATAAAGGACATAACCATCCAGCTCTACCTTCAAGCCAACTGCAGAGCAGCATGTGTTTGGACAGGTGACCCAAGTGTTCACTTGGGAAGTCCATATTTGTCCTTATTTTTCGTTTGGCTCATTACAGTACCTGAAGGAAGTGTGTTATAAAGATAATAAGCATAGATTACTCTGGTCACGTGCCCTAGAGATGTCTTCTAAGACTTCAGTAGCACAGTTTTACCATTGCCTTAAACTTACTGGGAGCTGAAGCAGCCTTTGCAGCCAGCACTGCAAAAACTAACTGTGTGGGAGTGTTACCTCTATTTAGTCAGAAACGGGATCGTGCCATTGAAGCAGAGAACTCTTAGAGCAACAGTCTGCTCTTGAGAGGTGCAGGGGAACAAAAGTAAAGAGCATTGTGCAATGGCTTCAGGGGGTTGTGCGAGTTTTTGTTTCAGGGGGTTAAGTCTTAATTTTGTAGTTGCAGGTTTTTATCTTAACTATAGTTGGAGTGATCTCACTGGATAAAATTTCTTTGAATTGAAACATGGAAGCATTGTGATAGTGCACTTGGTTCACTGAAAAGCACTGAATTTTTATGTATATAACTTTTCCTTAACAGAGGCTTTTCTGCCTCTGCTTTGCAGTTTGTTTTCTGCTGTTCCTCTGTGTTTTTCTGGACCTAAGTGAGAGAAATTCCATGTTTTAAAGTAGCCTGGTCAAAATAATTGTTATAGAGAACTCTGAAAAGTAATCTTATTAGAAGAAATTCCCTCTCACCACTAACAACTCCTTTACCTCAAGACAGTGCTATGGAAGTGGGACAATTCCATCTTTTACATTTGTCATTGGAAAGACATCCCTAGAGCATTCTAGAAATGCAGCTCTCAAGTATTTTTAACTTCATTGCAGACAGAGTAAACAGGGTTAACCCCTGTGAGTGTCGCAAGATTTCCATTTTGAGCATCCAGAAGAAATAAAGCATTAATTTGTACCACAAAGTAAGCCCTTCAACACAGCAGTGAAGGGATTCTTGGTACTCTGTAGCTCCACAGCTGCTGATTGAACATGAAAGAATTCAGTAGAAAACTTGCTGTCAAGCTCTTCCAGCCAGAGTACTCTATAACTGGAAGATAGTATCAATAGAGTATTAATTCAACCAACTGGATGTAACAGGTTTAAAATATTTATACAATAGCAATTGTTCCTCTGGGCTGCACGGACTAGATCAAGACTGTAGAATCACGTTGTCTGCATGACATTATTACTTTAGAGAATCTGCATCTCGGGAGTGTTTGTGGAGAGCTACCGGTATAATACCAGGGTAAGTCAACAACAGAGACATTTAGTGATACCAGAGCACTTAGGTCAAAAACTTGAAAGTTTCTTCCCAGCCTGAAGAATTGATGTCCTAGCCCTTACATCGCAGAGTTTTCAGACTACATTTTCCTGAAAAGTATTGACTGGATGGGGCATGTTTGAAGTAGTCTCTGTGAAGTTGCTCAGCTAACAACAGGACAAGAGCCTGCTCTTCATTCATGGTGATCAGGGTACTGTACTGAACTATATGACCCTGGCAAATCTAAAGACTTCAACAGACAAAAAGTTTCCACCAAAGGACTGCACATGAAATATTTATGTACTCTGCTGGCTGTCAGGTAAAACATGCAGCTTGTCCCCTCTCTGTTATTTCTACTCAACATTACCTATTAAATCTTTTCTCCTTAACTATTCATGTCAATTTGCAGAAACAACATGAAGGGTTTCCATGCTCTCGTATATGATAGTAAATGGAAAATATTTTAAGAGATTCCTTCAGAACTAATTGCAGGATTTTGTTTTGGGGCAAAAAAGTATATACAATTTCTAAAGCTTTCTTTAAATCTACTTTCTAAGTGGGTGGGTTTGTGTTTTGGGTTTTTTTTTTTAAGTGGACAGCAACTTCTGTAAGAATTAAAATTAGATAATTTCCCCAATCTAGTCAGCACAACTCCAATATGTCATATTCAAGCAGTTACAACTAGATAGGTGAAAAAAAAATAGCCTTTCACAATATTTTTATTAAATCATTTCTATTCTCCAGGCTGATGTGCTATCTCACGCTGAAAAAAGCAGTGTAGATGTGACTTTGTTATTTTTAAACAAGTGAAAAGCTTCAGTAGCACGAACTCAGTATAAACAGTTTTCATGCTGCTATTTCAATGTATAGGTAAAAATGCATAGCATCATAGATTACCTGTACTGAAAACATGTTAAATTTGGTTACATTGGTGAGATGACAAAGAGGTATTCAAGTGGCACGTGTGCAGGTTTGACTGGTTTTTAACTGGTTTTATATGTCTACCAGTAGGGCTTGCACTAGTGCAAGCAAACCTGGTTTTGGATCACAAAAAAAATTTGTTTCTGTTAAAAGCAGCTGCAACTTTTATTTTATAGACCAAAAAAATGAAGCCCCACCCCACCCGTTCCCATACACACACATACAGAAAAGGCAAGACCATTGTAACCATTCAAGTGAATGATATGGTGGGCAAACCTCCAGGACAGTCATCTCAATATGTTACATCTCATTCAACACGGGTAATTCCACTCAGGTCCTACAGTCCGTTTGGTAAAAATCTATAGACACGCACACAGGCATACACGCGCGCACACGCTCAGTATGCGTTGTTTCAGGTCACTTTACTGCATAATTAAAAATAATAATAAAGGTAATGAAAACATCACAATGATACTCTTACAGCAACAGAGGTCTGAGGCACTCAGGGCAGAGAAGACATTTTCTGGCAAATTTGGTATTTGGTAGTAACACAAGTCCAGTTGTATGAAGCACTGAACCCTTTCCCCCCACCTAAATTCTGCGGTGCCAAGGGCAGTTGAAGGTACGTGGTACCTCATATGCTAAGGTCTAATGTGGCGAGAAATCCACCAGACACCTTGCAAAAGGTGTATTTTATGCCCATGATTGTATGATTTAATGTCTCTGTTGGTTTAAATATTTCTTGCATTACAGTGGTGTAAGACTACGGCTGCAGTGGGGTCTGGAAAGTTTTACATTACAATTCAGAAGGAAAAATAAATTCCCTCAGCAGAGACAAAGAGGACAGAAAGGAAATGGGCATGGGAAAAGAAAGGGTAGAAAGAAGAAAGGGTTACTCAATCCACACTCCTTAACATGACAGCTTCCAGCTAACCGTGACCCATTAACAGACAATAAAGGGTTGTATATACTCACAGTGCGCACACTATAGCCAGTCTAGGGGAAAAAGATCAGTTTTCCCATAGCTGTCCCTAACACTTTCCAAAAGCATGAAGCTCACTTAACTGAGGGGGGTAAAATTACCTGTTTAAAAATTGCCAAATGGAAATGAATACAGCATTGGAAATGTTTGGTCTTCTCACACTCAGACTTGTTTAGAGATTCATACTCATTTCACTGCAAATCCAATCCCCCCCAGTTACTGCGGATGTACCTTTAAAAAACACCCCAGAGTTTACGCTCAGGGATACCCCAATTTGTGGGATCTCTCTGGTTCTTGTTTCATTCCTTTCCCTAACCAAGTCTGATACATCAGTTTCACTAGGCTTTTGGAGCAGGAAACTGCCTGCAAATACTGCTTCACCAAGAAGCAGCTTATCCCAGGGAGCTGCACACAAGCCAGAATTTATTAATTTTATCTATGGGAAGCCCTTACTATCAAATCTTCAGCAAGAGAAACAAGTCCTGCCATTGAAAATCTGTCACCTACAGTCACAACCACCACAGAGGCCGTCAGCAGAGAGATGGGGACAGAAATAAAGATAAGGGTAGCCCATTCTCAGCAACATGCATGTCTTTCTCCCTTCCACCCCCTTCTCAACTGGTAAACAAGACCCGGCTCATTAGAACAGTATCTGCAGAAGCAGAGGCAAGTCTTTGGAACTACAAATGCTTAAAATCTCAGATGCCGCTCACCTACTGAGAGAGACAGGACACACTGAAGTGGTGAAAAAAAACCTGGATCCCAAAATATCAAGTCCCAGTGGGAAAGGTTACCCACATTTTTCTAGCTAATATTATGGCAGCAACAGAAGCAATTGTGGGTCTAATTGGAAGAAAGGTGCTGAAGAGATAATCGAAGAAGAAAAAGAAAAATATAGCGTCAGTGTTGTAGGTAGGAGGAAAGCAGGAAATTAAATTCCTCTCTGCTTTTCCAGATATTGGGTCAAGTTCTTCAAGATAATCCTCTTATCTACAATCGCTGAGAACAAAGTAAATTATGAAATCTCTATTCTGTACTTTTAAAAAAATGCATAGTACAGAGACAAAAAAAGAACATGTGTATTGTTGAGATCCACCTGCTCAGTCTACACTATCACTGAGACATGAAATGGGGACGAATACTATCCAGCCGCCGGGTCAAGATCTCACAGCCTGTATCGGTGACCAGAAGAGTGTGTTCAAACTGGGCAGATCGCTTTCCATCTCTTGTTACCGCAGTCCAGCCATCAGGCCATGTCTCATCTTGCCAACCACCTAAAAACATAAATGTTGACTTTTTGACTC
This sequence comes from Clamator glandarius, assembly GCA_033459285.1. Classification (NCBI taxonomy): domain Eukaryota; kingdom Metazoa; phylum Chordata; class Aves; order Cuculiformes; family Cuculidae; genus Clamator; species Clamator glandarius. Next base: position 3,064,909 of record JAUNZM010000404.1, read on the forward strand.
TTTTTAAGTAACAGATACCAGTTCCTCAAAGAGAAATGAAAAATCTATCAACTATACAGAACAGAACCAGCATCCTGTTCCATCACTACTTTGTAAACAAGAGTAAACGTTTTACTCTATTGCCAAATTGCTCACCTTCACAGATCATTGGTTCAATTGTAAATACATGACCTGGCTTCATGACTCCAACTGCCTTATTTTCTGCAATAAAATGAACACTCAGGTTAGAAAAAGTGATCCCATCTTAGTAAATTAATGAATCCTTGTCCTAGAAGAATACAGCAGGAATACTGTAAAGTCAGAAAAGCACTTCAAATATGACAAGTGCACTTGCCTATTTTTAATTCTACATTACGAATTTCAACATTAGTTTAGGTTGGACATGAGGAAAAATTTCTTCACAGGAAGGATTATCAAGCACTGGCAGAGGCTGCCCAGGGAGGTGGTTGAGTCACCACCCCTGGAGGTGTGGAAAAGGTGGGTAGGTGAGGTGTTTGGGGACGTGACCTAGTAGTAGACAAGTACAGATGGAGTTGATGATCTCTAAGGTCTTTTCCAACCTAATGATTCAATGGTTACCTTAGTTCTTTCCTTCTCCCCTCCCCTCAACACTGCAATACACACTCAAAGAGCTTAAAATTTTTTGCTGTCCTTCTCTCCAATAACTGGATTTCAACTCCAGTTCTATAAAAACACTGAACAAATGTAATACAGGAATTTCTGCAGATTTCTGCGATGAAAAACAACTTTAAAAAATGAATAGAAAAAAAAGAAGCACTTAAGATACTCAGAGAAGGCTTGAAACCTCTTATTTTTTTCCACTGAACCATTAGCACCAGTAAGTGTCAAAATATGACAGTGGTTAAGTAATCTTGTGATTCAGTTTATGAAAGACACATTGCTCTCCTTGTTACTCTGGATAACTGGGTCATGTTAGTGCCAGGGTGATAATACTGTATTTCTTTAACATAAAAAGGCAGAAAATTTCAAGGCATCCAGGACAATAATACTGGAACTTCTTGATGTTCTGTACACCAAAAATGTTTGCAGTGAGGCAGATGAACTGATGCATAGCACGTCTCTAGGAGTGTAGTTTGACTGAAGAAAGGCTTCAGCCCTTTTCCTCTGCCTTGTTTCACCTTGATCTAAGTGCAGCTTACATCTAACTCAGCTTAGCATGTGAGAGCTGGAACAAACTCCAGTATTGCACAGGAACTGTTAGTGCCAAGCTACTTTGCTGCTATAGACCATTTGCATCAATTCTTACATACAGATCCTGATCCTCCAGCCTACTCTGTGTAAATTTAAATCACATAGACGCTTTACAAATTTCAGACATCGAGCTGACAGAACAGCAAACAGAAAAGTTTTACCTAAAGGGTCCTGCCTCTATCTCCATCATCTGCTGGTATTTCTTGCTCTCAACACTTAAATTTAAGTTGTTGATCTTCTATATCTGAACAAATTTTGCCCTTTATTGCCAGTAGCTTTCATAGTTTTGTTAAATAATTTCAAGGCTTATAAATGAACTTATTTCCATCTGAAAACAGCAGTAAGTTTTTGCTTAGACCTGCTAAAGACAGAAGCATTTGCCTCTGCGTCAGGCAAGGACATCTAAAGAATTACTTGGGAATTCATGTAAAAACATTGAGCACTTACCCAGTACAGATGAGAGCTAACACTAACCATTAGCGTAGGCACAAGTTGTTTCAGTATATAATAGATTCACCTTATTTATTCCAGTACCTGAAGGGGCTACAGGAAAGCTGGGGAGGGACTTCTTACAAAGGCTTGTAGCAATAGGACAATGGAAAATGGCTATAAACTGAAGAGGCACAGGTTTAGACTAGACATAAGGAGGAATTTCTTCACGATGAGGGTGGTGAGGCACTGGCGCAGGTTGCCTAGGGAAGCTGTAGCTGCCCCATCCCTGGAGGTGTTCAAGGCCAGGTTGGATGGGGCCTTGGGCAGCCTGATCTAGTGGGAGGGGGGTTGGAACTGGATGATTTTAAGGTCCCTTCCAACCCAAACTATTCTATGATTTATGTTCATAAAACATGCTATAGTCCAGAGTTCAGAAAAAAAAATATTTCATATGTACAAACGTGCTAACTTGATGGCAACATTTTACTTTACTAGGAAACATATTTATAAGCAAGAAGTAAAATGGGTGCATTCATTGCAAGCCACTTCTTCTCTATTGGACAGCCCAAAGAGAATGAATACTCACTGGCATAATGTGGCACGTTGGGGGCTGTATGGAAAAGTTTATGGATTCCATGGCCACAGTAGCTCCGAACCACTGAAAATCCATTTGCTTGAGCATGTTTCTGAATAATGTTTCCCAGTTCTCTGTACCGAACACCAGGTTTTACTGCAAAATTAGAGAGATACAGATGGAAATTTATAGAGCTTTCTTTGAACGTAACTATCAAACACCATTCTGGCTAATACCTCTGTAGCACTCCTGGCTTCTATGGCCACCTGTTCTAGTATCCAACTTCCTATGGTCACTTAATCCAAGCGTAAGTGGCCATAATAACACGAGAGAGGGAGGAAGTGGTCTCGTATAAAAGAGAGCATGAGAGAAAGAAGGAAACTCCTTCACAAGAGCACTCCTTTCTCCCTTTTCTGGATGCAAATGGTAATATATTAGACGGATGAAGAAGTTTACAACTGAAGACAACAAAAGATTTTCAAAGTTCTTGGTAACTTCTCATCCCATTCGCAGAGTTGCAATTTTTCTTTCAATGAATGTATGAACTATATTTTAATCTACTACTCTGTGAAAGTCTACACAAATAAAGAGGAAAAATTATTATACGTAAAAGACCAAGAGGAGGAAAGAAAAGACAAACTGGGTATCTCTACTCTTAGGCAAGATTTTTAGTGGCAACACTACAGTAAATACGACTGCTCATATGCAGGACTAATGTTTTTGACGATCCTTTTAGGAAGTCTTAGAAGTTAGAGAGTTGGAAACAGATAAATACGGTGTGAAAAATTCATTGTGAGCACCTGGACAAGGGAATAATAATACCATAAAAGCTCTTGCTTTTATGCCTCATCCATCAGCTAATGAAGATGCATAATGAAAGCAACCTTGAGCCACTAAAAAGAGAATATCAATACATTCAGATTACTAGGATATGCGTGCTTTCCCCAAAATAAAAAAAAACACCAAACAGCAACAACATGGTGGGGAAGAGAAAAAAAAATTAATCTGTTGGGTTTATGCTAAATAGATATGAAGGAGTACCATCTCTTCCAGATCTGACACCACCAAGCAACTCATCTTAATGCAGCACGGAGCCCATTGTTTCTCTCTCTCATATAACTCTCCCAGTTAGAGCTCTGGTGGTCTAGCACCAAGAAATTAAGATGATTTAAACAAGGGAGTGGCAGCCCTTTTTAAGAGCTGAGACACTTGCTGCTAGAATTCCTACTAGCAGGGAATATCTAAAACTCATTAAACCTGTTACAGCATCTAAAATGTTGGTAAAGAAAAGTTATGCTGAGGATTTACATTTCACTAAAATGAACACAAAGGTGAATTTCTGTCATAGCATCAAAGCCAGTATACGAAAGATAAAGAGATTATGTATATAACACTTTCTATAAAAATAAAGGACAGGAACAAAGATAAACATGATTCCGATTTAGCTCTGAAAAACAAAATCTTCATTTCAGAATAGTAATCCCACATAAATAGGTAATCTATATTCTTCACAGCTCAACTCTGCAGTATTTTCTTGATCACACAATGGCTACACAAGAAATAACTGATATGGATTTTTGTCTTTTCAGCTTGGCTAGCTATCTCCAATTTATTAATCAAAGTAAGTTCATTATATTTTTTTTCATTTACTTTTCATTAAATGAAAGCTAAAAGCCTTCACATATACCTTAAACTTTAGCCTGCAAAGGCCACAAAGTGAGTAAATTCTATTGAGGATTCTAAGAAACTGCAGGATATATAACACAGACAACAGAAATACTACTAGGGACTTAGAAGATTTTTGCTTTGATTTCTGTTTGTGAAGGAGAACTTAGTATATTCCTTTAGGATGAAGCTGAACACAACATGTCGAGCTACCTTTCTCTCTCGTTGTAAGTCTCAATGAAGTTGTCCTAAGTTATATCTAAGCAACACAATTAAAATTCTGTGGGTATTGAAAGCTACGGATTTGTCTTCTCTGGCACACTCCCACAATTTAAAATCAAGAGCTCATAATTAGCATTATGAAATAACCCTTGGGTTTGCAGAGGTAAAGAAAGATATTTAAGTGTTAAAACAGTGTTTTGCCTTATTGGTTCAGTACAGCATCATGCAAATTAGAAAAGTAAGAAGCCATACTTCAGTTTTCCAAAACACACTTTGTTCTTCACATTCTCTAAAGCACTCAGATCAAGGATATCTCATTCATCTAACTAATAGTCCGAAGAGGCTGTTTCCATTATAAATATCATCACATGTGGATCAGCTCAGCATCAACTACATTTTCCTTGTCACCCTGCATTTCAAAGAGAAGTCGCAACCACACGCACAGAACTGTGCCATTTGAAGAATCACTGTATTATACAACATAACATCATCTGCTGGTGACACACACTACGCTTCTGTGTTCCACAAGAGAAGTCACTCCCAAGCAATAGCAAATATGAGCACTCTCATGTTTGGAAGCCAAACCATAACGCTTCAGGCCCCAGTCAAAGGGTTTACCTGCATCGATGGCTTGCATTAGGCACTCGTAAGTTGTTTGGACAAGCCTCCTTGCACCCTCATCAACTTCTCCAACATAAAATGTCTCGTTCAGATCTCCATGGTAGCCATTACGATAGACAGTAATATCCACTGCAAAGAATGCCAGACATATTGTAATATTAGCACTGTGTTTCTCACTTAGAGAATTATAGAATCACCAGGCTGGAAGAGACCCACTGGATCATCGAGTCCAACCATTCCTATCAAACACTAAATTTCTTGTCTCTTCATTTGTTAAAGGACAACAAACGCACGTAACAATGTAGTGTTGTAATTGTGATGTTATAAGATTACTGTGGAAGAATTCTAGATGTAAACTTTTCCAGCAGAATCAATTCTCTCATGCTCAGACTGTATATTCCACAGAATTAATTAATAAGGCAATGTTTCACTAGTCAACAGTTTGACTTCATAAAACAAACAAAAAATAGGAAGAGAAAAAAAACCCACACCAATGCAACACAGACTCAGCAAGCTTGGGACTGGTTTTATACATAAATAAAAAACCGGAAAAAGAAGATCTTTGCTTCACGGGGATTTACCTTAGAATTACTTCCAGCAATAATAAGGGGAAATAAAATTTTAAAAAGGTGTGTAATAATGTTTTAACCCATATTTTAACTTCAGAAATGTCTATGCATGTTTAGAATAAGAAGTTACACCTTTTCAAAAATTGTAATACCAAAAACCTATTGCTTCCAGCCAAAAAAAGGTAAAATTTCTTGAACATTAAATACACAGCAACTTTCTTGACTAAGAAAAATACACCAAATGACTTAATTTTTTTTTCTTTTTTCCTTCACACAAAAGAACAGAAACATTCAGTATCAGGTAAATGGCAAGAATAAGAAGGGCATTCTTAAACAACCAAGGTTTAGAAAAACATGTAGTAAGAGTTTATAATTATGTTGCAGCAAATCTTTAACTTTTTTTTGCCTTCTGCATAAAGTTGGTTGTAAACTAAAAGTGATACAACTCACTCTTGAAGAATAGCAGCATAAAAATAAAATTAAAAATTCCCATTAAGTTGAACTCCTTTCAAAAAAGCCATGCATTTTTCAACTAAGAACATCCATATAAGATGCTTGTTAAACAGTCCTTTCATAAAACATGGGTACAGGCCTCCCCATTTAGACATAGCTGTCACCTATTCTACTATCCTGTCTCTCATAGTAGATGAGTGAAAAATTACTACCTGCCATCATATAGTCACTATTTATAATAAACACATGTAAAATAAGTCTAGATTGCATATTGAGTTGACTTCTGTGGCAGTATATGTTTAACAGGCTTCATTAGTGGTCTGCTAGGTCTAACTGCACTGAGCAATAATACTTCAGGAATATGGTTTATGAGCCGCTTAGGGAGATACTTAACAAGAAAACATGGGGGGAAAAAAACATTGGTATCAGCAGTAAATTTGTACTTGGAGCAAACATTTAAGAATGAAATTAAGACTGCATTAAAACAAAACTGTCTGTGGTGGATGAGTGCATGTGCAGGGTTGCACTGCAGGATTGCATAAGACTGCTGGAACATTTTGACCTCTGTACACATCTAGTAACATCGCAACAGGACTGTACAGAAACCAGCACCCTGGAAACCTATCCAGATAAGTATCTTGTGAACTCTGCATCAGAGCTCCTTAGCACATTGCCCAGGCTTCTTGCTACAAAGAGGCTATCTCTTTAGGCCAAGGGCTTACAAGACTTTCTCATGACACTGCCAGATTTGGCCAGAACATCTCACTTTGCAGTGAGATCAGCTTTGCTCAAGAATCTGCTCCCAAGGAACAGTATGATAACAAAGCGTTACAACGCCCTGGCTTGGAGCAGGAGGTTGGACCAGGGGTCACCAGCCAACATCCTTCTGGATTATGTTTTCCTGTGATTCAAGAAACCTGTTTAGGACTCTGACACGGCTGTCTTTTGTCTCCAGCAGGCTAAGAAGTTCTAAGTAAAGCGAAAAATGGGCACTTCCCTCTATTGTTCACTGGGCATCTTTCCTCCAAAGTACTTTTTCTGTTTCTTCCCTTGTAGCCTGCTTTGTTTCTTCTTTTAAAGAGGCTTTTGAGCCACTACCTTAACAAAAGGAAGCCTACAAGACTTGGAAGCCTTTTGAGCCCATGGGGAATGCACACTCAATCCGCAAAATGTGGACCATTTAGTAATAAGACCTACTCGGCTACAGAAGAGTAAACTATTTCTTGCCCATAAAAGTAGAGCAGAAGGCTCAAAGCTTGGTGAAGCCAGGGCAGGGATGTGAACAAAGGCATGACTAAAACCTCTTAAGAAAGTGTTTTCTAGTGCTGAGGTACAGCCTTGGCATGCAAACAGTGGAAAGGCAAGGCACCGTGTAGATGAAGCCAATCTAGTTAAGCTCAACTGGACTTCTTAGTTTTGACTCCAGCAATTCCAGAAAAGACGGCAACAACAGACAGCTGTTCAAAGGCATAATCTTTGAAACTAAGATGAAGTAGCTCTGGCCAAATAGTTACACGTATGCTACAGCTCAGAGCTATCAGCCACACCAAACCTGACCAGAACGGGGCAGCAGTCCTGAGACTTGTTCTGAAAAGGCTGCTACCCTCAACGCTAGACTTAGTAGCCATTACATGTTAATATATATCAAACACCTGACAATCTAAAAGGATTCCAACACGAAGGCCAAACTTTAGGATACATTGGGTATTTATTTATGTATAGGAGAAAAGCAAACCAATGCGATAAACAAAAACGCTAATGTTTGAACAAACATCATTAATTTTTATTGCCAAACCAAGAAGAGATGAATGAGAAGACAAAAAACGATCAAGTAATTTATAAAAAGCATCCCTCACCACCCAAGAAGGCACAAATACCTCGAATACCACAAACAGAAAGCAGCTGCCACTGTGTTACGCCCTGAGATGCTCAAAAACAGCACCTATACAATGTCTCACCATTAGGATCTTTACAGTCATCGTTAACAGTCCTGTCCATAGCAAAATCTTAAGAATCTAAAGCCATCTAATTAAGCATTCACACAGAACTAATGCAGTTGAATAATTCAATATACACTTTATTCACTATTCATGCATTCTGGAACAACTGGAACCTAAACCTAGCCCATAAATGGGATACTCGGGCACTATACTAATGTACAAACCAAAGTAGAATAAATAATAAAGAATAAAGCACTTAAAGCAGCTCAAATTTTTGAAGTTGCTTTATTATATAAACTTATTAATTTAATTATGCAAAGAGTAGAGGTTAATTTGTAAAGGAGAACAAATGCCTCTTTTAAGAAGCTATTCCAATCATGCTGCCTGTTGGTGAAATCTCACCTTAACGCACAGTTTCACTGGATATGAGGTAGAAATGTTGAAGGTTAATTTTCATAGCACTTACCATTAACGATATCTCCCTCCTGCAATGGCCTCCTGTCAGGAATTCCATGACAGATCACTTCATTCACTGATGTACAACAAGACTTAGGGAAATTATAATAATTCAGAGGGGAAGGATAGCAGTTCCTTGCAATGCAAGCCTAATTCAGAAAATACAATTTATACTGTATATTAGTAAGTTTTGTACAAAGAGAAAACATATGTACAACAGCTTTACAGTAAGAATCGTAAGTTGAAAAGTACTGACTCAAAAATAAGATGATTCTTCAAGCATTTTTTGGCATTATGGTATTTTGTTACACTTTGCCTACTTTACGAGGAAGAAAGTAAGGGTACTTCTGCTTCTGTTCATTTTTACGTTCAACAACTAAGGCTGAAATGTTCAGGTATAAAACAATGCATGGCAATATTCATATGGTTAAAAAAAAAATGTCATTTTCAATAAGCACCTAGATTAAGACTTAAGTATTTTTGCAAAACACAAGCTAGACAAATAACTTCTAGCACCGCTCTTTCATCTCTAGCTTTAACATTTTAACCTGCTTCATTTGCACTCACTTTAATAACCTTTCTTGGATTTTTGTAACACCGACATATACATTTTATACATCCTTACATATACACACTATGGGACATATTGAGCAATTCTGGAAAAATAAGACTGTTAATTTTTTTTTGTCTTAAAAAATAATACAGTTTTTTAAATTGCAAATTACCAATTAGGGATATCAGCCACTAACAACAATCTGCCAGGCAAAAAGCTTCCAAAAAATGCTGAGAAGGGATAAAACTATCTTAACTACTAGTTAAAACATTATGCATATGCAAACAATTTAAAGTTTAATGCAGTTCAACAGAAACCTCCAGCCTAATCAAAATAGAGTAAGTTCTTTACAGTCTTGGTAGAACAGCTGCAAATGCAGACGAGAAAAACAGAAAAGTCTCAAACAAATTTAACTAGGCCAAAACCGTTGCCTTCCCCACAGTGCACCATCAATTAGCACTTTAGAAGCCTGATAGAGAAGACAGCAAAGAAGCATTAAAACTACACAATTGAAGTATCTATGAATAGTTAAGCCAAGAAAATACTTGAACATTTATTTTAAATACATTGCTGGACTGTGGCTTTAGTTTGCCTGATTGCATCAAACATCTTGTTTCAATTCTGTATCAGGCTCCTTGGTTCCAATTCCAAATCATAAATAATTAAACTTTCTCGCCTGTATGTCTTAACCAACAACAGAGCACAAAAAGTCCACAGCCTACATATGATGTTTTTTATATAATGATATCTGTGGAGCAAAAAGGGTTTAGAAGAAATAAAATTATATGATGTTAACAAAGAAAACAGGTGAAGAACCTTAAAAGGAATCTGAAGCTGGAAATCAGGGAAGGAGCTGATACAGAGAGGCACCCAGGACTTACTGATTTTGAATTTATGATTTTGTTGTAACCTGTTTCTAACATCTGCCCTACCCACTAGCTTCAAACTGGGAAACAGTTCAAAGTAAAGAAATGGAATTCGTACAACTGCAAAGAAAACCACACAACAATTTAAAAATAAAGATATAGAACAAAGCACTTATATACACCAGAAGAACAGTAAAATAACCTTACTAAATGGACAGCGTGATCAATTTCTTCAGTAGTTACACCTGCTTTCACCATCATGGCAGCAACATCCAACACTTCTCTAGCAAGCTGCAAACAAATCGAAAGTACTAATTTAAAATAAGACCAGGGCTACTCCCTAGAAGATCAGCAACCCATTTTTCTACAGCTACACAGAGATTGCTAGGAATTCGGGGTAGACTTGGGCTCTAGAAAAACTTCAAGATATCAACAGGTTGTATTATTAGGCCACCTCTGTGAGATTTGAAAATACCCAACTGTGATTTGGACCACACTTTCCTTGAATACCATAAACTTAGACTACCAAACACACTGCAAAGTTTGACTTTATGCACAAGGAAGTGATTACAATTGAAGAAGGGTATTGTTCAAAAATTGTGGCTCTGTTTTGCTTTCACTTTTTAGTTTTTACTGATGGGAAAAAAATCTGTGCTCATTTATGCACTATAAAATATATTAACAGCAACAACATTTCAGCCACATATTATCTCATTAGCAGCAACAAAGCCAGAAAACACATAAAAGTTATCTTTCTGATTGCAAAATAGGTTGCTAGGAATTGGGAGTCACAAGGAGAGAAAGAGAAAGAAAGAAAACACTAAATTTCCCAAAATATTTTTCAATGCTCAAAAGTGGATTGAAAGTTTGTACTCTCAAATGTGCTGTCACAAACTGTGACATAATCACTATAGATTTTTTAAAAATAAAGGGACTTCACAACAAAACCAAAACCTCTTACCCTACACACTACTCGCATCCCTTCTATATCCTCAGATGAGAGTATTTTTATTTGAGAGGTTCCTTTTAAAGCCTGTTCCGATTCAGACATTCCTGAAAAGAAAAAAGGGAAGGAGGAAAAAAAAAGGAAAAAAAATCATGTTACATAGAGGAGTGATTGCTACACATGCTCAATCAAGGACCTTACTGAACTTACTTAACTTACCAATGGTAATAAAAGTATGTACTTTCTCACAACATACTAAAGTACAAACCCACCAAGGCATAATATTATCATCATTATCCAGATTAATTTGAATTTACAAGCCTTCCACAATATTATAATGCCCACACATGCTTAGGATGCCCCATTTACTTACTACATAAAACCATTGTGTCTAGTCAGTCAAAATGCAATCTTAAAAATCAGGTTTACAAAGAAACTATTTTCTTCATAAAAAAGAGCCATAAAAAATTACATAAGCTTGTAAATATCTCCAATTATACTACTGCAATAATCAGCTGATGAAAACATGTTCATACGTCCTACCAGATTCTGCGAAATCTCAGTTTTATAGTTGAATGACCACCTAAGAGACAGTATTTTGTGCTGTTTAAACGTTTACATTCTGTAAAGAATAACTAAAGAATGGGTGAAGATTCAAAAATAATTTAAACAGTCTTTAGAACAGCTTCTTCGGGAAATGCAAAGCATCATTACCAATATAAAAAGGAGAAAATACCAAAACAAATTAATATGCAATTCATTATAAAACTATTTCCTCTGCACCAGAAATCCACTGGAACTCTGATCAGTTTTCTTTTGAGGGTTGTTTGCTGTGGTTTTGTTTAACTTTGTTATTTTATAACGCATTTGAGCAGATACATAGATGTCACTGAGAATGGCTTAGCAGAATTCACTTGTGACAGCCAACTTATTGCTATTTGTTATTAAGTTAACCACAGGACTAAGACTTGTATAGTTTTTCTTTTCTTTTCTTTTCGGAACACCTTTGAAAGGTAACACATCACCAACTTTGGACTTCCAAAAAATACTTGTAACCATTATTTCTGAAAAATCAGCTAAGTTAACATAAGGGAAGAAGAGGTAGAGTGAAAAGAACATATAAGAGAAGCAGCTCCCTTCTCCAGTATCTCCTGCATGCTTTAAAGGCTTTTTCAATTAAGAGAAAAGTCGAAAACAAATATAATGCTCCATAATTGTGATGTTTTTCATGTTACCTAGTGGGTGATCAGCATAATCCGGTCTCTGAATATAACTTGGCACAGGTCTTGTTGGCGTCTAAATAAATCATAGTCAAAGCTGGTTAGAGTGCAAGAATACTTATTACAGTCACAAAAACAAAGACTCACACAGCAAAATTAAATACAGTGAAATATGGCTGATTCCACTTAGAAAAAGCTGGGAAGTACTCAAACACTCCTGAACAGTTTTTTTCATTTTTCATTTTCATTTCTCAAAGATTCTCCTATTACTCTTTATTGCTTTCACATTATACAGCTTCTAACAGCCAACTTCATAGCTTTATAAAAACCGAACTTCTATGTGGCAAGTAAATGAAATCCGTTGTACAACACATTATGCCTATTTTATTGTAGTGTTTATTCTGCTGCTTTCCAGACTGCAGATGCACTCCAAATACATCCTTCCTTTCTCTGCTTATTAGTGTCCATTAGCACAACTGTTATTTCTAATCATTACCCTAGTCATTAGTACTTTTTATTACAGTTTCACTTGCATCAGTCTCACAGCAGTCGGAAGACAAAAAGTCAAACAGCGATAACACTACAACATTACTTGGCCAGCGATATCCAAAACAGCCTTTCTCTAGTGACACTAACACACACACACATAGACTCACGCTCTGTTAAATCTGTTCTCTGATAAGCCTGTAACAGATGGAGCAGACTATGGACAGGATGCCACTGGGGCAGCATTTCTAGCACAGCCCAATTAGAAAAGACACATGTAAATAAAATGCCATTACTCCTGTAAAAACTTTGGCTTTTTCCATGTACAAACTTGCACCAATTTAAAAATACAGATATACTGAGGTTGCCTTCTAAACCCACCTTTCACAGCTGAGGGTGTTACCGACCTCAGATTTCTTTATCATTCCAGTACTAGAGATTACAACTGCTGTTCCGTCAGCAGAGCTGTTCACCAGCTTACTCACTAGGTTATTTCAAACCATTTACATAAAATAATACAAAGCCATTTATGTAAAATCTAAATCAATTCACTCGAGTTTTTCTGAAACTGCTCAATTATTGATGAGAACAGAAAACAGCAGAGAAGACAGTATCTGAACCTAGCTCAGCAGCTTTTTCCAGAGTAAATGTCAAAAGGTACAGCCAAAAGGTACGGGCTTAAGTCTGTTACTGCTGCATGTTACCTCAACAGGCACTTCCTTCATCTTAAATATACCAAAAGAAAGACCCAAGTTAATTCAAAAAGAACCAGAATAAGGACACAGTCACATACATCTTTGCGATCAGGTTCAGGTTGTTAAGAAGCCTTCCTCTCTCCGCTATAATGTGGGAGGTAACCAGGTCAGGACTGGTCCATGAGTTGCCACAGAATGTAAAAGTGCTGAAGTACAGTGGCACACATTGCTTACCAGTGGATAGTGTGGCCTGAGTTTACCAGTGTATCGATAACCAGACCAGGGATTCGTGTTAATGTCACCTTCCAGGGTCCAAGAGGAAACTTCACGCTTAGCTTTTTCATCTTCTGAAAAGATAAAAAAAAAAAGAAAAAACATTGCAGCAGCAAAATCACTCCTCCCAAGAATAAAAACTATGGGGTCCAGAAAGTGACTTCAAAGTCCATAAGTCTAGATTTGACTCTTTCTGGCATTTTAGATACCAATATATGGAAGTGTAAGTAGCAATTAGCATTTAGTATTGCTCTTAAGTTTTTCACATTCAAAAATTTACATCCTGTCAACTCTATCTTATACAACAGCAAACTGAGAAACATCAGGACAGCAGTACATTTTCATTCTTGGGAAAAAGTATATTTCTACAGAAACACTGATTATCCCCTCAACTAACACACTTGTACTGTAGAGGAATGTCTCTTTTCTGTGATCTCTCTTAGCATTCAGTGACAGAGGTGCGGTGAGAAGGAGAAGTATCCAATTGTGAGTTTCAATCCATGGAGCCTGCTACCCCTCCAGATCTAATGAGTAGAGCAAGGGTGCTGCCACTTCTGCATTTAAAGACAGACAGAATGTGCACCTCACTAGACGATCCCAATCTGCTGGAGTTTACCAGCTCTCTCAACCTTGTGAAATTCCTGTCTGATGTGGTCCAGTGACTGACCATCATAAACAACATAATCCTAACAGGGCAGAGATTGAAGGCTTTTGCATAAGGATATGCAGATCATGAGCACAACCAAAAAGAAAAATATTTACTTGAAACAGGAAACAAGGGTTAAGAAAGAACACAGTAGCGTTAATCCTTAACTCATAACCTGATAACTTAGATTTGTTTTCTCTTCTTATATCTCACAAAAATGAAGAGATGGCAAAAGGTCTGTCATAGCAAGCCCTAACATGAGTTGCTTGGTCTCTGTGGCTGACACCCGAGCCATCTGCTCACATGGCATTCAGTTTAGATGAACCACTAAGGAGTAATAGTTTAAAAATTCAAACATCTAATTAAGCAATACTTTAGATTCCCTTGTGAGGCTTCAGTGGTTTGTTGCATTGAGGTCATGAGGGCTATCAGAATGAAGCCTGCTCAGCTTGAGTTCAGCAGTTATCCAGGAAGCCGACACCATCCTGGCTTTACTGGCATCACAAAAAAATTTTCTGTCAGATAAACAGAATTAGAGGACTGCACCAGAAAGTTACTATAACTACTAACAAAGAAAATGTCAAATCTATGCAGGTTCAAAGAAACAGGCTACAGAACACAAGTGTGCAATATGAGACCCCTGCATTGGGAAAGCAGAAAGAAGGAAAACATTTGTTACCATCTGTGCTATTCCAACCTACTAGCTGTGCACCATTTATCATTGAAAAATTAGTTTTATTGGGTTTTGGGAAAGGAGGAGGTAAATGACTTGAAGATTTGTCTTTCTGCCATGCCACTTTTTAATCCCACCTCACTTTTAAGCAGGGCTTGATGAAATTGGGCAGGGGAGTGAGGGGGAGGAGGCAAGGCGGGCAGAAATGGGATCTGCTCTCACTTTTTGCTAGCTTGGTTTTAAACTAATGGATTATTTTCACTATTCAAGTAAGGGAGAATCTTCCACTATCTCTGTGACAGAGCTACCAGCTATGACTATGACATACAGATTCTCTAATTACCTTCAGCTACACTCAACAAAAGCCTAGCTACACATCCTTCTACCAATTACTACATCAGCATTCAAAAGCACTTTCCTTTTTTTCCACTCAGAAAAGCGGTACACCCCAAATGTAGAGCCCAGCTGCACTCCAACTGGCTTGCTTGCATTCCAGCAAGTGTCTACTCATAAAGACTTCATAAGGACTTTTTCCAGTTTACTACATCAGACATCAAAACGTTATGGTGGAACAAGCTTGGAGATGCCTTATGATAATGAACTATTACTCTCCTTGCCCTCTACCTCAGCATTCCTCTTTCTCTGTTCAAATACTTGAAAATGCGGCTCAAGGAATACCTCATATAGAAATGGGATAGGGAACAGTGATTTCTGTACTGCTGTCTCTTAAATTTTATAAAGATCTCTAGATTACCAGGAACTTGACAGACTTTCAGATATGTGAAATCCAGTGCCAGATATCTTGGAAAAAAAAACATACCCTTCTTAGACACAGAATCACAGAACAGTTGAGGTTGGAAGGGACCTCTGGAGGTCATCTGGTCCAACCCCCTGCTCAAGCAGGGCCTTCTAGAGCCAGCTGCACAGGATAAAACAAATTCAAAACAATATTAAAATGGGTTTTTTAAAAAACAACATACTTACTTGCTTTCTTATGTAATAACTTATGAGTGGCCCAGCTTCCCTTAAAGCATTCCTAGAATTGCAAAGAACAAATATAAATATTTTTAAGTAGCATTATCCTGGACAGACACGCCATCCCCAGAAAACAAAAAAAAAGCAACTGTATTTTAAAACAAAAGTAAAAGATGGATTTTTAACCCTTATAGCAACATGCAGTAAATGCTACAGTAACTGCTAGTCTTAACAGCAGAAAATGTAACTACAATTCAACAGCTTAGGAGTCAGAAGAGACAGAAAGCAGAGGCAAACAGACGCACCCACAGTGAAACACACTGATCTAATCCTATCTACTAAATATTGTCCCCTTATCATTTTAATGAGTAACTAAACACCATGATTGCTCCAGGTTGGCTGAAACACTGTGCTGTTCATGGAAACACAGAGATAAGAGTTCTTCTGGCCTGTCTCCATACCAGATGTCAGAGCATTGCAGTGGGCAGGATGGTCCTTCCTTGGCTCCTACAAGAAGCCATCTTCTCCTCCTGCTGATTGTGTCCTTTCTGCCTCTTTCCCCAGCACAGGAAAGCAACAAAGACCAACCAGCATGGTCACAGGGGAGCAAATGAAAGATTAAAGCAGAGAGAAGCGAGAACTACTGAATGAAAATAGGAAATTAAAAAAAAAAAAAAGACAAAGCTGAAATGGAATGGAAATCAAGGAAAGAGTAAATGTGAAGGAGATTATCTTTTTCTCTTCTTCCCAAGAACAATAGAGTAAGTTCATGACGAACAATGAATCAGCAAAGGAGCAGATGGAAATGGCTGGCAGCTGGAGAAGAATAAAGAAAGGCTAAGATGGAAAATAAGGAGAGATTTGAGTAGAAAAGCTGCAGAAGGCAGCATTGAAGTTGATCTTTAAGGTGCTAATTAGGAAATTATTTGGTTTTGTAACAGAAAGTCTAATTCAATGGTTACATGCACTCAAAACAAGCATTAGGTAACAACTAATTCCAATCATTTACAACAACTGAATTTCCAAAAAAAAAGAGGCAGAAAGCAAACTCTTTTCCTTTACAAGGAAAGACAATACTAATGCTGAATCATCATCAAACTACCATCCAGAGCCAACCCCTGATTCAACCTAATGCATACAACACTCAACCAGTCCAAGAAAACAGATTTGTAAACTAAGCCCAGCATATAGCATTCTACCCCCGCCTCGCTGTTACTATTCAGTACTCTTAAACTGTCTATTCCTATAGAGCCGTCTTCTCAATGTTGTCTTGCAACCAGCAGTTAACAAACTGTATCCACAAGACCACAGTAAAGTGGAGCACAAATATGCTTGCATTCAATGAGACCCCACTGTGTGCTATTTCCCTCATCACCAAAACCAGCTGTCTGTCATCTTCTGTTCAGGGGTTTGAACAGGCTGGACCGCGACCAACGGCATGAGGTTTAACAAGGCCAAATGCCGGGTCCTGCACCTGAGGCACAACAACCCTAAGCAGAGGTACAGACTAGGAGAAACCTGGCTGGAAAGCTGCCTGGAGGTGTTGGTTGACTGCAACTGAACATGAGCCAGCAGTGGCCCAGGTGGCCAAGAAGGCCGATGGCATCTTGGCTTGTATCAGGAACAGCGTGACCAGCAGGTCCAGGGAGGTTATTCTACCTCTGTACTCAGCACTGGTGAGACTGCAACTCGAATACTGTGTTCAGTTCTGGGCCCCTCACCACAAGAAGGATGTTGAGGCTCTGGAGCGAGTCCAGAGAAAAGCAACGAAGCTGGTGAAGGAGCAGTACACGATGGGGGATGATGTGATTGACAGCAGCCTTGTGACAGCAGCCCTGCAGAGAAGGACTTAGGGGTGCTGATTGATGAGAAGCTTGACATGAACAAGTCTTACAAGGAGTGGCTGAGGGAGCTGGGGTTGTTTAGCCTAGAGAAGAGAAGGCTGAGAGGAGACCTCATTGCTCTTTACAACTACCTGAAAGGAGGTTGCAGAGAGGAGGGAGCTGGCCTCTTCTCCTAAGTGACAGGGGACAGGAAGAGAGGGAATGGCCTCAACCTCTGCTGAGGGAGGTTCAGGCTTGACATCAGGAAAAAAAGTTTTTACAGAAAGGGTCATTGGGCACTGGCAGAGGCTGCCCAGGGAGGTGGTTGAGTCACCTTCCCTGGAGGTGTTTAAGTGAGGGGTGGATGAGGTGCTGAGGGGCATGGTTTAGTGATTGATGGGAATGGTTGGACTCAATGATCCAATGGGTCTTTTCCAACCTAGTGATTCTGTGATTCTCCTATGCCATATACTTGAAGTCGCCACACTCTCTGGACCAGCAATCAACATGCCATGGTGTTACTTCATAGGCTGGAAAACAACAGGCTAACCAACACTTTAGATTACCAGAGAGAATGCCTTTTTCAACAAGCAGCAGAAGATGTTACTGTCACACTTGTATAAATTGCTGCACATGTAGACCTTTGTGCTGCATTGTTGTTTGCTTTCTGGTGGAGGGCTGGGAGAAAAGAAGCGGCTTTTAACCGAAACCTAATTTAAGAAAAAAAAAAAAAGTGAAAAAATCCCATTTCAAGGACACTAGAAGCACCAGGATGGTTGTGATCCCCTTTTAAATGCCAGGCCACTGTTCTGAAGCAGACGTTTTACACACCTAAGGACTTAGAGCAGCTACCAAGTCTGCAAAGCCAGAGTCCACTTCTTGGGATCAAAGGGACCATTTGGGGAGTGAAGACATACACTAGCTGTGGTATTACTGGTTGTAGTTCATTCTTACCTTCCCGATGAAAATTTGGGGTGTATTCTTCAATGTCGCTCCTTTCTCCGATGCCAACAGTCTTTTTTCCTGGGCCACAGCCAGAGAACACCAGGGAAACACTGCATTGCAGCCAGTTATCATAACCTGACAGGCTGCATTTGGGCTTTTATTTCCTGCAGCTGTAAGCAACCTAAGAGGAACCTTTATTAAGGCTGCCGCGTGTCTGAGCTCTCCCAAACACATTTCCCAGATTTTACTTGCCCTCTACTTCCAGTAGAACAGAGGCTCCATAAGAACTACCACAGCATAGCTCCAGATAAGCCACTGCACATCAGGACATCCGAGACGTGCACTATACGCACATCAAACAACTGCAACAGGTACACAGAGCAAGTCCAAAGCATTTTCGTAAGCACAGGGTATACATATGCAGTGTAAAATCAGCAATTATCTCTGTCTTGGTCTGATGCTTTTGGAAGACGCTCAAAGGATGTGCTGCACATACACCTATGACCCATGTATTTTGTTTAGGATCAGTCACATGCTTCTCATAAGCACTGGACTTACAGGGTACACACAAACTATTTATATTCAACAACTTACTGGGCAAGAACCACATTGCACATGCCTGCAGAGCTCTGCCTTGGCAGTTGTAGATAAAAATATGGCAGCTGTCATCTCACAGGTTGGAGAATCATAGCTCTGGTGACAAAGCACTACCAATGTATGACTGCATATTGCAGACACCCTCACCTATGCAACAGACTTGCTGACAAGCCATGGAAGAAAGCCACCCTTCCTCTCCCTCTGGGCCATCTTCTGGAGAATTTTCTGGAGAAAATGTTACTTTTCGCTGAGCCTTCTCCTCTCAGCTTTCTGCTGAGACATTTACTTCAATATTCCTGTTATCACTCCTGCCTCTAACGATTCTTCCATGTTCCTATTTCATGTAGAGATCAGGATAGAAAGTTTTCAATGAATAAATAAACAAAATCCAGGGGAAAAAATATCCAGGGTGATTTTTAATATTAAAATGAAGAAAGAATTTATTTTCTGATATGGCTAAAAAAAGAACACGTCTTCACATGGCTAGATTTGAGAACATTAATTAGCTTCAGGGGGAAGGTACACAGGAATAACAGAGTAACACAAGAATAACAGCATAACAGAATTTGCCTTCAAGTTTCTTGGAAGGCTTCCCGGATTTCATTTCAAACATTACATTACCCATTATTATGTCTGATATTAATATCCCCATCCTTCCCACTTAAAGCATTTTGGTTTTATTGCATGTAGTTTTTATATAGCAATCAAGACAGGCTTGGAAATACTGAAGAAGATTCTACAAGGAGAGAGGTCAAACATTGACAAAAAAAAGCAAGGATGGAGAAGAAATCCTCAATTTGTTTAGAACAATCTTGGCTACAATTATTCTATCAGCTAGAAAAATACAATTCTGATTTTTAGACAGAAGCCACCAATACATCTAAACCTTAACAACATTTCTGGCTTCAAGCCATTCTTAAAAGCAACCACACCGATTCTGTGTTTGGAGACAAGCTCAACCCAGTGTTCACCAGAACCCGTACATTTATTTACCAAAACCCAACCAAAGGCACAAACAGCATTACAATCCAGAAAGATTCCTCTTGGATCACCTCATGGTGAACCACTTCTCTAAAAAACATTTACCTTAAGGACTCGTCCAACATCTATTTACTGGTTCAAATATTGACAGAATCATGCAGCACAGCAGAACTTGTTTTACACTAGAGTGCATTTTTGCTATGAAGACAATGATCACTACCAAATGCTTTAGGTTTGTAGGGTTTTTTTTCCAAACAGTCATTGAAAGAACAAAACCAAACCAAATCCTTCAAAACAACTACTGAGCTACTTAGCAAGGATTTTTCCCTATGTTTATTGTCATCTTTACATTAATTATAAGGAGCTTCTTGTTCTTCATATTCACACATCCACACAACCTGATTAAGAGGTATAAAAGCACAGGCAACTGAAAATTCCAGAGAAGAGAGTGCTAAATCTACCAAGATTAGGATATAAGTACACTGCAAACCTCTCCATAGAATAGACATAAACAAAATAGCTTTAACTAAGCTACCCAAGCACAGGAAGCTATGCAGGCATACCACCACCAACTTCAACTCATATTGACTGTGTTTTTGAACTGCCTTTGCGAAGCTAGGCTTTGCCAACTCCCTGTCAACGATTTCCAGCCTTAAGTTAGTCACTTCTTTAGGCTCTCCTTTACCTTCAAGTACCGCTGCTTTAAACAACCCAGCATTTGACACCCATCAGCAGGTGTGTAAAACTCACCTCACTGTGCAGTTACTGAGAACTCCAATCCATGTCGAGCTTCAATGTAATTACCCCTCTCCATCCACTCCACTCATCATTTAGAGCCATTGTAATGAATTTCCAAACCACTTATTCTAGAGGAATCAAGACCATGAGGACAGACTGGCTGCCTCTTTGCATTTCATTATACCCTGAACTATAATAAGCAAACATCTAGGAAACAGTGCCAACCAGTACACCTATTTTAAAATATTCTGAGCAATTTTTTTAATAGAATTAAAAAGTGTCCTTTCGAATGCAAAATTGCCTTGGGCTTAATCTTAGATCATGTAATTTTGCTTAACAACATCTCATTTCTAATCAAACCACCTTGAAGGTACGCAAAACAGAAGACAAAACCTAACTACTGCATTTAGCTTAGGAAAAATATCAGGTTGTCAGTGGTACATGTATTTAACATAATGTAAATCAATTGGTACATGTATTTAACATAATGTAAATCAATCATACATTTTACCCATAAATACAAGTATGTTGAGGAATGCAACTGTTAATACATTTGATGTTAAAATAAAACAGTCAGCTCTTCTTAACATGCTGAACCCTATTCTTCCAGCTCTTGTACAAGCCCACAGAGACAGCCTCTGGCCTGAAAAACTCAGTACAAAATTCCCAAACTAGTCTGAGCAGCACACACATGACTAGCTCGTTTTTCAGAAGAGCTAAGTATGCATTTTCAGACTGAAATCAAAGGGGAGCACCTACATGCAGCACCTTGGTATGGCATCACTGGCTTTCTCCTTCAGCTCAAGCCTGATCTCCTGGGTCCCACACAACCAAGCCCTTCCTTTGAGGAAGACACTGCATTTTGCAGCTTGTCAGATTTACAAAGGTGTAGATTTTTGAGAGTAGCGAAGGAACAACAGACCTAAGAAATTCAAATTGGACCATCCTTTCTGTATGCTTGAACGCCAGCTCAAAAGCCTGCCTTTATGAGTCCTTAGTTCTACCACTATATTTATGGTGATCTATTGGTAATTTAAAATATTGGCTTCCTGGAGATACGAGTATGTCAAAAGATCTTCTATAAAGCAGTATCTGCAGGATGCCATATGCATTGCAGTTGGATCCAAGCAGCAGGTTCTAGCCTATTTTAGGCATAGCAAAAAATAGTGAACCAAGAACGAAATACGGTACTTAGGTCCTAAGGTCTGACACAAGAGAAATAGTTTCATCCAGGTCCACTACTCCCCACTCCACACACACTGAGGGTGAAGGGAAACAGCAAAGGGACAAGACAACACCACTCTTCAGGACCACAATTTTTCACAAATCACTGTGACCCTGAGCATCCAAAGGGCCTAGGTTTGTGCACTATTGAAAATGTCTCCCAGAAAGGAGTAAATCAATATAGAAACCTATTAAGACAACAGAGCAGCATTTCTGGAATTTAACAATTCACACCCCACCTGAAATGGAAAGAGTCCCAATCCACCATCGTAAGAGAAACAATGCTGCCTCTGTACAGTTTGGAAAAATCAGTTCCCTTTAAACATCTAGAAACCATGTCCAACCATTGCTCACAAGTAACAGCTTCTCTATTTCACAGTCCTCACTTTTGACTCTATAACCAGACCTGGGCCTCTTTGGAACTGACAACACACCAGCACACAAAGCAGGAAGGGACAACCATTCTCCTAGAATAAGTTAGGACTATTTTAATAGCAATCTGAGGCCTCCACATCTCGGAGAAGAAAAATACAGCACAGGCCACTGACTTTCTAATAGGAGAGCGTTTCAATATGCATCTAGAAATATCTAATTTCTGAATTAGGCTGGGGAAAGGACCCCACACCACCATCCAGTCCACACCACAGAAAACTTCAGACTACTCTGTTTTGTCCGAGACACTTAAACAGATAAAAATAGTATGAGACAGGAAGTCTTCATGAAACCAACACAAAATTTCTAATAAGAGATCAGTTTAGAATTAGAAGGCTCATATAAAAGTGGTAACTGGAGATCTCAAGAACAGTTACTACCCCCCCTCTGTTAACCTTCACCAGCTTGTAGAAGGCACAGAAAGTGTCAATTGTGTGTTGAAACACAAATGATTTATATGTAGTACATATAATCTGCACACAAGTGGCTTGTACGTATAAAAGCAGATTACAGAACAGCAAATTCATCTCAGAAAGAGGAACATCACACTTGAGATGTGACGCTGGGCATCTGTGTCATTTCCACATTCTGAAGATAAAGTAAGATACAATAATTCAGTCTAAGACGATAAACACACACAATGCTCTCTACAAAAGAGATAGCAAGACAGTAAAAGAAGGTAGCTAGCAGCAACAGTATCCGATTCCTCATTTTCTAGTTAAAATGAAGATCCTATTAAAGGTTAACAGCAGACAGAATCCCTTAGCAGAACACTCCTTCTTGTTACACCTTGGATTGAAAGAAAAAAATAATGCTGGGGTTCAACACACCACCTCAGAGCTCCTCTGCTCCTAAAAGCCATCCTTATCCCATCTCCATCACCAGTACAAAATCTCCCTGCTAGGCCACAACGCAGCTGCCTTGGCCTCCTTTCTACCCACAAGCACAACTGCTATTCAGCCCCTGTACCCTGTGTCCAAGGTGCGTAACACCCAGAGATGAAACAGTGCTGGCTCAAAGGATGTCAAATTACTTCACAGTAAGCATTTCCAGGACATGTTATTGAGAACGACTCTTCTTGATGCAGAAATGGGAAAAAAACAATTACCAGAATAATGCCCTTTCTCAAGAAAGGGAGAAACACAAATGATAAACCCAATGGGGAAATCACCATCTTTATACAATCTACTTGAAAAGTTCACTTCAGTTCTCCATGTGCATTGATGAAAAAATAATGTTTAATCAATCTATTCATTACACTGAGATTCTAAGCCCACATTAGTATTTCTTAACAAACGACATGTTATTATACACAATCCAAACACATCGCTCCACACTGGTTACCTTTCTACAGGAGTTCATTAGCACTGGAGAAAAATCAGCTCCTACAAATTTGGTTTTAGCTCTGATCGGAGTTCTGGTTGTACGTGCAAGGCATCACAGGCTTCCAAGCAAATTAATTAAACCACTGTGCATGTCCATACAGATGCTCTCACCCCTCAACGAGACAGGTAGCTTGTCACTCCCACGCTGCCCTCAGCCCAGAGTAAGCGCCTGCATGCCCATAGCTAACACTATCGCATTCGGTGAGGAGGGGCTGACTTTATGGCTCTGTTGAACTGGGCCACAACAGGTGGGTGCTTTTCGGCAGGACGCTTCTGAAGGGCTGGCATTGTCTGACCCTGCAGCACACAGCTTTGGAGAGCTGAACTAACAGAAATTTTACTGGAAATGCTTCTTCCCCATAAAAAAGAAAACCTTAAAACCCCCAAAAGTTGCTCACCAAAGAACCAGAGTCAGCTTAATGGAAGGGGTAGAAAACTTCATCCTTGGAGGGAGAGAATAGGACAATGCCAGCTACAATGCTGGCTGTGCTGCGAGGTGGAATAACAACCTGGGTCCATTCACTAGCTTATCCAATGGTTATTTATGCGTGCAATACCACAATGGAAAGAAAATCACCAAAGAGAGAACTGTGGAAAAGTTCGACAAATGCTCACCAGTCCAGTACTGACAGCTGAAAGTCACTGGAAGCCCAGAGAACATTTCCTGGTTTTTACGACTGATTTGCCTACTACATGCTTATCTCAACAGTCAGCCAGGTTGTCGGCAGCACCTCACCTACCCTCCCAAAGGTGCCTGCAAGACACCCGTGGAGCACTGCAGTGAGTCTCCTCCATTGCACCTGCCAGATGACGGGGAGAGCTGAAAACTCAGGGCAGCCCCATGCTAGGCCCCACAGAAGGTATTAAGCAGGGATGAAGGTCCTTGCTGCAGGCTGAACACAGGGACTCTTCCCTCAGTGTAAGACATTTTGTGCACATCTTGAAAATAGGCTACCGTTAATTTCATTTGTCACCCTGAAACCTTCAAAACATCATTCCTATGGGAAAAACTATGCCCACCTATTTACTGACCAAGACAACGAGGCACAGTGAAGAGGAACAACACACCCCAAGCCACTCAGAAGTAAGATGAATGGGAATCCCAATTCAGTACTCTTGTTTTCAAGGCAGGAGATCTTTACAAGCATGTAGCCAGTAATCTAGCAGCCTATTTTAACAAGACAATAAATACTGCTGGTAATTTCCCTTTGACCTCACAACGGTAACAGAGGTTTCAAAATAATTAAACCTAATAAATAGATAACAAGAATTTCTGGACCCATTATGATATCAGCTGAGTTGGGGATGCAACAGAGAGGAGAGACAATGTTATTAGAACTTCTGACATAGACTTGTTTGTATATTAACAAATGGCTTTGTCATCACCATCTAATACTTATATATGCTGAAGACACATCTACAATGAGTTTTATATCAGCCATGTCGAAATAGGTAGCAAAATGCAGAGCAAATCCTAAAGCACCACACAGGAAACAGAGATATCGAATTGTCAGAATGATTTTGAGTGGCAATTTAATTCAACAGTGATTCCCAGCAACTGGCACCAGAAACGTCAGGGGAAAGTACCAGAAACCGTGCAGTGGGTGTGTTATGTGCACGTGGGAAGTTTTCCCCAGTCCTACGCAAGCTGTAACTATCAGTTTACATCCTGACTTTGAAAAAAAAAAAATGTCCAATTGAGAAGTTAATCTAGCTGATGTGACCGAATGATCTTGTTAAGTTTATTTACAAAACTTGAATGAAATTTTTTAGGAACTGGGGAAGGGGCTGGGGAACAAGTCTTACAAGGACGGGCTGAGGGAACTGGGGTTGTTTAGCCTGGAGGAGACTGAGGAGAGACTTTATCACTGTCTACAACTGCCTGAAAGGAGGTTGTAGTGAGGTGGGTGCTGGTCTCCTCTCCCAAGTGACAGGTGACAGGATGAGAGGGAATGGCCCTGGTTGCACCAGAACAGGTTCAGATTAGATAGACGTCAGGAAAAACTTCTTCACTGAAAGTACCATGGGGCACTGGTAGAGGCTTCCCAGGAAGGTGGCAGAGTCAACATCCCTGGAGGTATTTAAAAGACGGTGGATGAAGTGCTCAGGGATATAGTTTAGTGGTAGTCAGGTGTGGTTGAACTCAGTCTCAAAGGTCCTTTCCAAACAAGCGATTCAACAACCCTGAATTATAATTCTGACAATGAACTTCACATTAATCCCTGAATTAAACACATACGTCCTCACTGAAACTGACTGAAATTATACACATGAAAAGTTCAAGGTATCAAGCTATGCATTTTAAAGTTACTTTAAAAAAAAAAATCAAACCAAAAGAACCACTCAACAGCCATCAGACAGTCCTTCCTATTTAAATTAAGGATCAAACTATATTATCACTGTGATAGTTAATGAGGACAGCCAGGGCCTATGTAATATGTTTAGTGGGAATGGATGGTTGTAGGACAACTGGCCTAACCTGAACTGTGCTGTTTGGTGCCCTTAAAGTAAAACAGCCACAGATATGAAAAAAATGGAGGGACGGGGAGGAAGGAGAAGTAGAAAACTGTTTTCCCAAATAGCTGATCTTTAAAAGAGCAACAAGTCTCCTGGTGTTTATCACAGCCAAGCAACTCCAGAGCCAGAGACGATGAAGACAGAGACACACACGGCTGGAATTTGATGAGAACGACTTGTTTTTTCCCACTAAGCCCCAGTTCCTGGGGGGGGAAGTGGGGGGGGGGGTGGTCCAGGACACTTGAACCTCCCAGCTGAGCAGAAGCCCCACAGCCCCAAGTGGCCCCGACCAGGAGCAGATATGGGGCTCCTGCACACCCCAAGAGCTCCCACACCCCCCCCAGGAGTTCCTGCAACCCCAGGGATCCCCCAATCCCCTTCAAGGGTTCCCACAACACCCCCCAGGGATCCCGCACCCCCACCCCCAGGGATCCCACAACACCTTCCAGGGGCTCCCAAGGGCTCCCACACACCCTCAAGGTCCCACAACACCTTCCAGGGGATCCCACACTCTCATGAGCTCCTGCACCCCAAAAGGACTCCCTAGGAGTTCCTTATCCCCCCAAGGAGCTCCCGCACCCCCAGGGGCTCACAAAAGCCCCCAAAATCCCCACTCCTAGGAACCCTCCATTAGCTCCTGCACCCCCTCCCAGGGGCTCCCGCAAACCTCCCCTCCTACGGGTTCTGGCACCCCTCAGGAGTTCCCACACCCCTCCAGGGATCCCATAGCAATCCCCCCCCTCACCCCGGGAATCCCACACTCACACGGGCTCCCGCAGCCACAATGGGCTCCCAAGGAGCTCCTGCACCCCCAGGGATCCCACACCCCCAGGGGCTCCTGCAGCCCCCTAAGGAGCACCTCCGCCAGGGATCCCGCACTCTCACCAGCTCCCGCATCCCGAAAGGACTCCCCAGGAGCTCCCTATCACCCTCACCAGCTCCCGCACCCCCAGTGGGCTCCCAAGGGGCTCCTGACTCCCCCAAGGAGCTATTGCACTCCCAGGGGCTCCCGCAGCCCCCCAAGAACACCTGCGTTGCCCTAGGGCTCCCGCAGCCCCCCAGGAGCTCCCACAGCCCCCCCAGGGCTCCTACATTGCCCCGGGAGCTCCCACAGCCCCCCCAGGGCTCCTACATTGCCCCGGGAGCTCCCTAAGCCCCCCAAGAGCTCCTGCACCCCCAGGGGCTCCCGCAACCCCCCCAAAGCTCCTGCACTGCCCCGGGGACTCCTGCAGCGCCCCCAAAGCTCCTGCATTGCCCCAGGGCTCCCACAACCCCCTTCAAACCTCCTGCACTACCCTGGGAGCTCCTGCAGCCGCCTCCCCACCCCGAGCTCCTGCACTGCCCCCCACGTGGAGCGCCCCCCGGGGCTGCCCGGCCCCGCCGTGCCCCCCTCGCCCCGCGGCCGGCCGGCGCCCGGGCCCGCCCCGCGGCCGCACCTGCGAGCAGAAGTAGGACCCCTGGATGCCGAGCTTGAGGCAGGTCGGGCACTGCAGCTTGGCCTCGCTGCTGCACCCCGCCGTCTCGCAGGCGCGGGGCTCCACGGTCGCCATGCTGCGGGCTGCGGGGCGGGGACAGCGCGGCGGGGAGGGACGGGCCCGAGCGCCGACCGGCCCCGGCGCTGCCTCCCGGGCTGCCTTCGGGGAGGCACCCTCCGCGCTGCTCCTGCCCCCCCGCTCGGCGACAGGATAACCCGGCCCATGAGGGGATAACCAAGCCTGGCAGCAGGATAACCCGGCCCATGATGGGTTAACCTAGCCTGGCAGCAGAATAACCCGGCCCATGATGGGTTAACCTAGCCTGGCAGCAGGATAACCTGGCCCATGATGGGATAACCAAGCCTGGCAGCAGGATAACCCGGCCCATGATGGGATAACCTAGTCTGGCAGAGGGATAACTCCGCCCATGATGAGATAACCAAGCCTGGCAGCAGGATAACCCGGCCCATGATGGGTTAACCTAGCCTGGCAGCAGGATAACCTGGCCCATGATGGGATAACCTAGCCTGGCAGAGGGATAACTCCGCCCATGATGAGATAACCAAGCCTGGCAGCAGGATAACCTGGCCCATGATGGGATAACCTAGCCTGGCAGAGGGATAACTCCGCCCATGATGAGATAACCAAGCCTGGCAGCAGGATAACCCGGCCCATGATGGGTTAACCTAGCCTGGCAGCAGAATAACCCGGCCCATGATGGGTTAACCTAGCCTGGCAGAAGGATAACCTATCCCAGTGATGGGATAACCAAGCCTGGCAGCAGGATAACCCAGCCCATGATGAGATAACCAAGCCTGGCAGCAGGATAACCTGGCCCATGATGGGTTAACCTAGCCTGGCAGAGGGATAACTCGGCCCATGATGGGATAACCTAGACTGGCAGAAGGATAACTTAGCCCAATGATGAGATGATCCAGCCCCACAACAGGATACCCCGGCCCAGTGACAGGATAACCCAGTCCAGTCACGGGATAACCCAGCGCAGTGATGGGATAACCTAGTTTGGCAGCAGGATAACCCAGCCTGGCAACAGGATAACCCAGCCCAGTGACGGGGTAACTTGGCCGGGCAGTGGGATAACCTGTCCCGGTGGTGGTATAAACCAACACAGCAGCGGGACAACCTGGCCCAGCAATGGAATAACCCAGCCTGGCAGCAGGTTATACCGGCCTGGTGGTGGGATAACATGGCACAGTGATTTTAAGCTGGAAGAGGGGAGATTTAGATTAGCTCTTAGAAAGAAATTTTTCACTGTGAGGGCAGTGAGGACTTGGCACAGGCTGCCCAGAGAAGCTGTGGCTGCCCCATCCCTGGAGGTGTTCAAGGCCAGGTTGGATGGGGCTTTGAGCAGCCTGACCTAGTGGAACATGTTCCTGCCCATGGCAGGGGGGTTGGAAGTAGATGATCTTTAAGGTCCCTTCCAACCCAAACTATTCTATGATTCTATGATATTTATTACAATTCTCTTGCTCTATTTTTAGCTCTCGTTTGCAAAGGAGGGGAGGGTGTGTGAACATCACAAATTCAATATTCAGTAAGACAGTAAGTAAAATCAGAAAAATAGGCTGCAGAGTCGTGGTGGCATTATCACAGGAAGGATGCTAGTTTTCTTCTTGGAAATATTAGGTACCAATGCTCAGTCATAAAATAAGTGTGGTTAATACATTATACTTCTCCCATTGATATGGGTTGATCTGAAAAAGATACTGCCTGTGCCTATAAAGCTCTCTATGATTGAATGCTCTACAAAGAATGTCAAAGCTATTGTCAATATGTACTGAAACATCTCTGACTTGCCGCAAGACATGTTTTACTAGTTCATAAGTCCCGAGGAAGTTGTTTTTAAAAAAACAAGATGGAGAGAGAGAGATGCCTATTGAGTAGAGAAGAGCTGCGAAAGACTTCAAAGCACATGTTTGCTAGATCCAGCCATTAGTGCTGCAATCCTGTTCCCTGTTTAAATCTCTGTTGTCTTCCCACTAGCTGGCAGGCACAGACTATTAATTTCAGTCAAATCTTTGCAGGATGAACTGTGCATAGCCCATGAAAAATCAGTGCTGCTTTTCCAAATAACCAACAAATCAAGCTACGGAGCAGTGCAGGACAGATGCCTTCACACACTTCAGTTGCTGCTTTGTGCCATGCAAAGAACCTTAAGGAGTGGCAGACATCATTTGCCTGCTTAAGCAGGGTTAAAAATACTTGGTGTCACTGACATGGTATAAAAATCCTGAAGCATACTGGTTGGTCTTGTCCAGTGTCTTCTGCTTAGAATAAACTTCATTAATTATTTAGGACGCCTTGCTAACTGTTATGAGTGTTTAACTCACATTTACTTTCATAGAATCATTAAGGTTGGAAAAGACCTTTAAGATCAAGTCCAACCATCAACACAATACCAACATACCCCCTAAACCATGTCCCTAAAAGCCACATCTACACGTCTTTTGAACACCTCCAGGGATGGTGACTCCAGTTCCCTGAGTAACCTGGTTGAATATAACACCACTCTTTCAGTGAAAGATTTTTTCCTAATGTGCAGTATAAACCTTCTCTGGCACAACTTGATGCCTGTTGTCTTAACACTTGTTACTCAGAAGAGGCTAGCAACTACCTCGTTACAACCTCCTTTTAGGTAGTTGTAGAGAGCAATAAGCTCACCCCTCAGCCTCCTTTTCTGTGGGCTAAACAATCCCAATTCCCTCAGCCGCCCCTCATAAAACTTGTGCAAGACTTGTTTCATGTCCAAGTATAACTTGATAATTTTTTCCTATTTGCATCTTTCAATACCTTTATTGGGACAGTGTCAGTACTGTGCTCATTTTGTTGTGGTTGACAGTGATGCACATCAAGAAAAGAAGAGGACTTGCATTCTAACTAGTCAACGGCGTTCCTTCTGTAACTCAGTTTCATTTATTTGCTGCTTTTCTGAAGTGAAAATAAAAGTGTGCTGGTTTTCTGCTTACTTTGAGAAGCCAAAGATCCATATATTAATGAAACAATTAACCAAATTATATTAATTAAAAATTAAACAAAATATATGTAATTTAAAGAACAGTGAGCTCCCTAATTGGGGAGTTAACAAACTTGCTTCCTTGTCCTCAGTGTTTGGAAAGAACACAGACTGTATTTGTGGACCAATCTAGAATAACTAACTTGTTGGCCTAAGATTTTTTATGTTGTTATTGTGATGGGTTTTAGTTTTAAACAGCCCTGTATTATCATCCCTGTAGGAAAAATTATGTGAATCCTGTGGTATTTCAATGCTTTTGTTTTCCAAATTGGCCTTGATTTTTTTATTTGATAGAGGAACCAGTTCCCACCTCCTGGATGTCTGTCCACTGCCGTTTCCCATTATCTAGTGGCACACTCATGCTCACGAAGGAGGTTCACTGACCTTTGTCGTGACCTTCCCTAAGCAAAGCTCTTTTTCTCTGCCAGCCTTTTCATGTCGCTTTCTTGCTGCCTGTCCCCCTGTATCACAGACTGACATGCAGAGAGGCGCACGAGTCAGAAATTTCATAGCCCATTCGCGGACCTTGATTTATGTCAATGCAGTATTCCTGCTGTCCTCCCAACTTCTCCAATGTGATGCGAGGCTGGAGGGGTGTGAGGTTAGCAAGTGAGGGCAGAAGGAGAGGTCAGCAATATCTGATGGGTCAGAGAGCCGCTGCAAAAAAAAAGCTAGTGCAGCTGGCGGGTGAGACAGCTGCCAGTTAGGAAGAAAATGGCCACTGAATTTGACATTGCTTAATTAAGAGAGTGACTTAACTCATGTTCCCCCTCCTCACTTTGCTTCAGTACATTGCAGCAGTGGGGGCTGGGCAATTGTGCTTTTCCAGTGAAGCTCTTGGGTGTCGTAGCTGTCTTCTGTTCAGGCTCATTGAAGACGCAATTAAATACCTCTTTGTTTAGCCATAGCTGTAACAATGCAAAAATACCACCCAGGAGCCTGACCACATGGAAATGTGCACTATTATGGCTTGGCCAGATAGTACAGGCTCTTACTGTGATGCCGGTACCAAATGCAACAGTTACGTAGGTTCACTGTGTCTGGATGTGCATGTAAAAAAGAGAAACTGCAAAACCATCACAAATGTGCACAAAGACAAGTGTCTCAAAGATAATCATAAAAAAAAAGTTATGTTGTGTGAGCTTAAAAAATAAGAATTAAAGAGAGCCCTTGTAGGAACTAGTACCCAGAAGAAAAGACAAACCTGTGGTCAAAGCAAAACAGTCTTCCTTCTGTGGCGCGGGGGTGGGGGGAGAGAAAAAAAAGAAAAAGAAAAAAAAGACTTTATAAACATCCTTTGTAAATGAACAGGGTTGCATTAAAGAAATACCTGTCTTCATTTTTCCACTTTAAAGAAAAATGATATAGGGTTTCAAAGCCTGTCTAATTCTGTGAGTTAAAAGAGGCTGCAAGACATTGTAAGCCCCTGCATCACTTATTCCTTCTATTGATGCAGATAAAGAATAAAGGGCTGGAAGGCCCACTACAGCCACAGTTCATACTGGCACAGGCTTATTCAAAGCTAATTCCAAGCCTGCTTTCTGTAGTTGTGGCAGAAAGGAAGATCCTGCACACTCTTTATTTTGCTTTGCTTGTTCAAGCCGTGCTGCCTCTTGCAGCAGATGTATTAATACAGTGCATCAAAACTTCTGCTACGACTTAAGAACAGTTCTCTCTGAATTCAAGAATACTCTTGTGGTATCTAAGAGTCTTCGTATTTTCCTATATATCTGTCTGAAGCTGGTTGTTTATCATGGGACAAGAACAAAGGAAAACAAAATGAATTTTCTTAAACAAAATGGTATTTTATAAAAAGCATTTCAACAGGGATTTCACCCAGTTTTTGTCATCAAGGCCATTAAAAAATTGACTTAATAGTAGTAAAATACTAACAGTGTTTTGTTTCTACTTCAGATGTCATGGACAATTCTATTAGACATTATAAATTTCTTTTATTTTCAGGTTTCAAAATCAAACTAAGATGATGAGATTTTTAATCACATAAAACACAATGATTCTAATAGTGTTACATTGTTGATGTGATGTGCTCCATTTCCACCCACATCAATGAGATACAGCTGCACAGATCAACTAGAGTTTATACCTGCACACCTCTGACTTCAATGCCGCACTCTGCAAAATGAAACAGAAGTTCCTAATAAATACTTAAATTCACTCTGAAAACTGATGGAGCACCAAAGTGTGTGAGGATTACTCAAAATGAGATATTCAACATTGCTTCAGATCCTTACTTTTTTCTGCTATAACTTTAAATGTATGATTTTGTGGATGTATGGATGATACTTCTTTGCCTTCTACCTTGGTTTTCCTTTTAGTTTGAAGATGATGTCCCTCACACGGCAGCCACATCACTTCTGAGGATCTTATTTACGTGTGCCAGTGACTTGAAGAAAAGATTACAGTAGCTCATAATCCCCTTGTTGCTATCGTAAGTTATTGGATAACTTCTGATGTCATCTCTAGAGGCTTTGTGCCTCTGTAACTCAACAAATCAAAGAAAAACATGCACCAAATCACAACACATACTTACCTCCAATTAGCGTGATAGGCCACGTTCTCAACTCAGATATATTACAGTCACCTATCTTATTAAATATTGTTAGTAAGCATACCTGCCTTACAGGGAACTCCACGTCGTTATCCCTGTATTGCATAAGAACCATGAAATACTCAAACACTATCTGACATCCAGTATCATTTAGCAGTTAACATTCATCACAGTTCTTCTCAGTAAAACTACATTTACAGCTATAAAATGTAGGTTTGTAGACTTCGTTCTCTGAGAATAAAAATACAAAGTTAAATGCAGAAGAAGCCGAAGATAAAATGATTGGTGACGAAGAGGATTCTGAATGGATTATCTTTATTTAAGTTAAGAGACTTAAAGGCAGGATTAAAACAGGCAGTCAAAGAATGTGCACGGTTGCCAAAGAAGTAAAATGGAATATCAGATCCATCTGGCAGCATATTAGGCAAATGAATGGGAAGGCTTATTAATTAATATCTGTGTTCAAATTAAATAGCCTGTAAGGAATTCCTGGGAACCACAATTTTTTATAAAATAGATAAAAAGTATGTAATTGGACAAAGAACAATGCTTCTGCATGTATTGATGCACTTTCTGAATGTACCAATTTAATAGATTATGTTTTTATTTTGCCATCATAACATGGTTTAATGTTATACTGTATAAGGAGAATATTTTCTTTCTTAATTCCTGTTTTATCACTCGGAAGACATGTCCCTGTTCTTTTATTTTGAAAACATTTTTAGTATTTATTTTATAAAAGAGTGTTATAAAAGGTTATGACCTTAAATTTTTTGTTGTGTCATCCTTTAGAGATGTCAGGTGGCAGATAAAACATTACTTCATTACCCTGCCTTTGTTAAATAAAAAACAAACCATAACCCTAAAATTAGTTCCACAGCAGAAAACTTAGTGTTCCAATACATTTTCGTTATAAACAATGGTCATTCAGTGACCTACAAACAAATATATTAGAAGGCAGCTTTATTCTATCTCCCACTAGGAAAGAAGCAAAAAATACCCTGCACCACCATACACTTGGAGACTATGACCTCTCTTTGGGACAGGGGACTGATTCATTCAGTAATAGATACTTTTTATTAAAATACCCACATATCTATCCCTGTCTGCAGTCCTATAAAAATGCTAAAGTCCTGAAGTGAGGCCCTTTTCTGGAGTACCCTAAGCCCTTCCCAGGAGGTTTTCTGCTGCCACTGTGTATCTGTGGATGTGGACTTACTTGTACCTCTATAAACATTCTTCCAGTGACAGTCTCTCATTACCACAGCCCCCATAGGAGTTATTGAGCCAGGCAACATTTTAGTCTCTGTTGGCCAGATTTCAGAGTGACAGGAAATTCACCTCCGCTAAAAGCCACTTTGGTTTTGGAAAAGCTGCTCTTTAAATCAAATCCAATCAACAAATTTACTAGAAATCAAATGATAACTGCATTGGTTAACATGTCAAGCCTAAAGAGGGAGCTATCAGAGAAGTACATATAATTATGGACTTGTACCTTAATTAATGAACCCCAAACTGGGACCTGTTTAATAACAGGGAAATACCAAGCAGGATCGAGTTGATCAACAAGTGCAGAAAATACAGCAGTGTTCCCAGACCCACAAGCCATACACTTGTGTCCAGGCCTGACTACGAGGGGTTCGTTTATCTATGCGGTGATCCGGAGGGCAACAAGGTCACTCTCAGGGTGAAAATCAAAAGCAATATTTATTCTTGCTCTGGCAAACATAAACAGACCAAAATACTTGGGTGCACAGCTGAGACATGGGGGTGCAACTTCTCAAAGTTACAGGAACAAATCCCAACCTGTTCAGATCACAATCTGATCCCTGAACGCAGCCAAAGTCACTCAGATCTGATCTGAGATGCACACCGTAACGTGATGGGAGGGAGACAGAGAGAAAGAGAGAGAAAAAAAAAGGAAAGAAATCCCCACATCAATGGGCAGCAGCAATTCCTCATGAACACACGGTCGCAGCAGCAGCTTCTTCTTCCAGGCCGCCAAGTCTGGATCTTGAGCTCAGCCTGGCAAGGGAGAACAGTGCTTACTCCTGCACCTCCCCTCCACTAAACCTGACACTACAGACAAGGCCCCCAGGTGACACCACAGACAAAGCCCTCAGGTGACATCCCAAGCTCTGTCCTTGGGGAGGTCTGCAGCTGCACCATCTCCACTATTCATTGCTGGTGCCACAAAACAAACACACAAATGGCCAGCCTTCAGACAAAATGTTTAAGGCAAAGAAAGAAGCATAGTTGGGCTTTACATTTCAACTCAAATACAAAATTCAGGTCCATGCTGTCTATAGTGGTGTCACTTATAAGAAGGGGGAGGATGAAGAGAATAAGGCTGAGGAAGAGAGAAGGAAGGGGTAGTCACGTTCCAGATCCACGAGCTATTAACTTGCCCAGTTGAAAAACAAGGGGTATTTCCTATATTCACAGGCCTGGAGTTCTGGGGAAAGACAGGCTAAAAGCCAGTGCATGAGGTGTCAAGTCCATGTCGGTCCCACATGGCAATCCAGAAGGGTGAACTAGGAGGTGTTATTGATTGACAGTCAACTGAACATGAGCCAGCAATGTGCCCAAGTGGCCAAGAAGGCCAATGGCATCTTGGCCTGCATCAGAAACAGTATGACCAGCAGGTCCAGGGAGGTTGTTCTCCCTCTGTACTTGGCACTGGTGAGACTGCACCTCGAGTACTGTGTTCAGTTCGGGGCCCCTCACCACAAGAAGGATGTTGTGGCTCTGGAGCGAGTCCAGAGAAGGGCAACGAAGCTGGTGAAGGGGCTGGAGAACAAATCTTATGAGGAGCGACTGAGAGAGCTGGGGTTGTTTAGCCTGGAGAAGAGGAGGCTGAGGGGAGACCTTATTACTCTCTACAACTATCTGAAGGGAGGTTGTGGAGAGGAGGGTGCTGGCCTCTTCTCCCAAGTGACAGGGGACAGGACAAGAGGGAATGGCCTCAAGCTCCGCCAGGGGAGATTTAGGCTTGAGATTAGGAAAAAATTCTTCACGCAGAGGGTGGTTAGGCATTGGAACGGTCTGCCCAGGGAGGTGGTTGACTCACCTTCCCTGGAGGTGTTTAAGGTGAGGGTGGATGAGGTACTTAGGGGCATGATTTAGGGATTGGTGGGAATGGTTGGACTCGACGATCCAGTGGGTCTCTTCCAACCTGGTTATTCTGTGATTCTGTGACAAGAGGAAATGGCCTCAAGCTGCACCAGAGGAGATTCAGACTGGATACCAGGAAAAGATCTTCCACCGAAAGGGTCTCTGGACTCTGGCAGAAGCTGCCCACGGAGGTGGTGGAGTCACCATCCCTGGCGGTGTTTAAAAGACGGGTACGTGAGGTGCTCATGGACACGGTTTAGTAGCAGATGGGAATGGCTGGACTCGATGATCCAAAAGCTCTTTTCCAGCCTCGTGAGTCCATGATTCCGTGACTCACCGCCCCTCACGTGACACCGCCTGGCGGGCAGGGGGCGGGGCTGCCGCTGTCCCGCGCTCTCGGGGACTACAACTCCCGTCAGGCCCCGCGCCCCCGCCCGGCGGCCCCAGGGTCGGCACCTCCCCTCCCCCCCTTCCAAACGGCCGCCGGGCCCACGTGACCGCTGCGCGGCCAACCGGGTTCGAACCTGGGTTTCTTATCCGCCCCGTCCCCGCCCCGCGGCGCCTCTGCGATCGCATCGATCTAAGATGGCGGCGGTGGAACCGGTGAGTGTTTCATTCCCTTCTCCTGGCCGCCTTTCTCATCTCTTCCCTTCACCCTCCCGCCGCGTCGTTCTCCTCCTCCTCGGGCCGCGGCGGGGCGGCCGCCCGCAAAGCCGGATGGGCGCGGGCGGCGAGGGGCGCACGGACGGGGACGGGGACGGGGCGGGGGGGCGGTGAGGGGCCGGGGAGGGGGGGGAGGGTCAGATGGAGGGGAGGGGACTGGGGAGGGGGAATGCAGGGGCTGGAGAAGGGGGGGGCGAGGGGGCCGGGGAGGAGGGGGGTTGGGGGGGATGGAGGAGGAGAAGGGTCTGGCGAGGAGGAGTGGGGAAGGGGAGGAAGAGGTGCCGGGGAGGGGATGTCGGGGAGAAGGGGGAGGGAGGGGACTGGGGAGAGAGAGGATTGGAGGGGGAGAGGGGTCTGGCGATGGGGAGTGGGGAAGGGGAGGGGCTGGGGAAGGAGGGGAAGAGGTACTGGGGAAGGGGGGTGTCAGGGAGAAGGGGGAGGGAGGGGACTTGGAAAGGGGCTCTGTGAGGGAGGGAGAAGGGTCTGGGAGGGAGGGGAGAGGCTGGGGACAGGGGGGAGAGGGGGCTGGAGAGAGGGTATTGAGGGGGCTGGGGAAGGGGAGGAAGAGGTACTGGGGAAGGGGACTGGGGATTGGGGCTCGAGAGGGGAGGGAGAGAGGTCTGGAGCCGGGGGAGAAAGGAGAGGGGTTTGGCGAGTGGAAGGGGGCCCAGGGGTCTAAGGAGGCTA
This sequence comes from Clamator glandarius, assembly GCA_033459285.1. NCBI lineage: Eukaryota > Metazoa > Chordata > Aves > Cuculiformes > Cuculidae > Clamator > Clamator glandarius. The sequence continues at coordinate 3,102,570 of JAUNZM010000404.1, forward strand.
AAGAGGAGGCAGGGGGCTTGGGGGAAGGCGGTGAGGCCGAGGGGCCGGCGGTGGGGCCGAGAGGGAGGCAGGGAAAGTGCGGGGGGAGTGGCGAGGGGCTGCTCGGGCCCTGCCGCGCGGTGCCGGCGTCGCCCATTGTGGCGGCGGGCGGGGAGCCCGGAAGGCGCGCGGCGCATGTGGCGCCGGGGGTGGCCATGTTGGTGCCGGCGGACTCGGCTCCCCGGTCACCGGGGCGGGGGGGCCGGAGCCGAGGCGCGATGCGAACCGAATTGGGTTTTTTTAAATATCTTTCATGGTCATTAAGTACTTTTTTTTCCCTGGGTATTAACTTAACACTCAGCGCTATCACGTGCTAGTTTATAAACGTTGTCGCAGCCTGGGCTTCCATAAAGAACCGCAGCAGCTGGAAGTAGAGTAATCCAAGGAGAGGAAGTCCGTGTAGAGTTGTTCTAATCCCACGTGCTTGTCTTTTGTGAGGAGTGGGCAGCAGCTGATTATGTATTAGAGTCTCAAGAAAGCGAGGGCTTAGGAAGGCTACTTTCTTGCTGCTGCTTACCAGCTGTGGATGAATAGAGCAGAATTTGACATTTAGGCAATAGGTGTTAAAGTTTGAAAATCACTGGTTTTAAATAAAGATTGATTTTGCCCCTTTGTATAAGAGACATTGATCCTCCTTTTATGATTTCTTTACAATCTTTCTAGTGGCCCATGACAGGGAGGTTGGAACTGGACGATCTTTAAAGTTCCTTCCAACCCAAGCCTTTCTCTGATTTTCTTCCACAAAGGAAAAAAGTCACCTTTACTTACAAGGAAGAGCTTGAAAATGATCAGCGTTTGTAAATTGCTCAGCTAGCAGGTCTGAAGAGGAAGAACATCACTTTCTAGGACGGAGAGCTGGACCACCAGCAGCACCCTTCCCGTATTCTCCAGCCACAGTGTTAAATGCTTCTGTGTTCTCCAGCTGGAGTGTTAAATGCTTGTTTTCCCATCTGAAAGCTCATTTTTTTGAGCTGTAGCAGAGAGCTTCCTGTCATCTCAGTGTGGAGTTTAGCAGGGGTTGTGATAATGGCTCATGGCCATTGGAAATAAGAAGAGACTAAACACAGATGGGGTTGTGGCTTTCTTGACTGTGGTGCTGGTCTTTGCACCATTCTTTCCATTGTTCTTGCATAGGTATGAAGTTACATGTTGATGTAGATCTGCGACCCTGTTTAGCCAAAAATAGGTTTTGCCATGCCATTTCCCAGTGAGATTGGTGATTTGTATCTGGAAATCATGCAGTGACACACAGTTGTGCAGAGTCATTAAAAGTGAAGATAGGGCAACACTCTTGACAGTTTGTGATGCTGTTGTTCAATGTTCTGCCATAGTCTAAGTATGTTTGACTTTAGGAAATAAAATTTACCAACTCAGGAAACAAATATCAAGTATGCTTGCTTATTTTCAAATTTCTTTCAATAATATAATAGAGTTTTTTATTTATTGTCCTTTTAGGTGCCTCTCACTTCTCCCAGTTAAGCTTGAAGTTAGACTTGCGTAGTGACTGAGATCATAGATGCTTAATGGTGCAGAAATTCTACATGCTTTCCAACTGAGTAATTGAATTGTATGTGTGGTTAGGGAGCGGATTACCTGTTGTGCTGAGCACAGAGAAGCCTTACTGTTGCCGACCTTCAAAATCTGTACCTGTGTTTGTAGAGATGTCTTCTGTGATGCTTCTATAGTGTGAAAATGTCTTGGGAAACGCAAGACACTACTGAATGTGTCCTTTTGTGTAGGCTTCTACTAAAATCAGTGATGTTTCTAGTACTTCCATGCTCTCAAGTGTAATGTACACAAAGTCTTGTTAAGAGGGTAGAATTAATGTGTGAAACTTTAGGAATATTGAAGTTTGAGTTTAGAGTGCTCTGGAGAGTCCCATGGAAGGTGCTAAGAAAAGCAAGATTGTTTGAAGTAAGTATAGACCTGTTGTACAGTGATGTACTTATCCACTGCAGGGAAAACTTAAGCTTCTGCAATATTTACAGGTTTAAACTTAGTTTTTCTTGCGATGTCCAGACTGTTTTAAGTCTGTTCTAGATTAATTTGTGAGAATACACAGAAGTGTGTCCTATTGGAATGCTCTCATATTGTAGCCTTTGAGGATTAAATGGGATCAGATAACGCTGTACAAAAGTCCACAAGGCCTGCAGCAGAGCCAGTAGTAATGCTTTAGTAAATAGTGGTTTGCCAGAGGTGACTTTAAAATGTAGCCTCACAAAGCTTGTAACTTCTACATGTGCATATATCATGTGGAAGTAAATTACGTGGAAGCATCTGATCCCTCATTGCTCAGATTGGAAATGAGAATCATAAATCTCTTACTGTTAGGATTTTTTTTGTGAGAGTTATTACACTTGAGCAAATGTAGTTCTTGTTTTAAAAAAAAGATACATGGATGAAACTTCAATTATGCATAGTTTGGAAAATGCTGGTTTAAGCAACTAATGATCAATAAGTGGGACTCAAAACTTTCTTTAAACAAAACAATATTATCTCAAAGGTTTACGAATATAATGGTATAAGGCCATGAAATTCTGGAAAGTTCAAAATAGCTCCTAACATTCAAAGTAGCTCGAAAGATGTTTCTTGAATATTATTGCCGGACAGTTAGCATGCAAATTAAGTGCAGGTTATGCTCAACTTCAGACTTAGTCTTATTGCTTGGTATTTCTGCTGTAATATAGTCTGTGACCTGCTATGGTTGAAATTGGGATAGTGTTCAGCTGTAGTATTGTGGGCACAGTTGCTTGCTATTGCGTTTTTCTAAAGTGATGGAGGATAAATGTACTTTGCATGCTATTTAATATTTGAGAATCTGTCAAACTTTTGAACTGTAGATTACATTTCTGACTGAATATAAAGGTTCCTCCAAGAGGAGGAAGATCTTGGATAACTGGTAATTTTTTTGATAAACGTCTTTCCGAAGGCAATTTTTAAAAATTACATTTCACGCAGCATATAGGATGTCAAGCTTATTTCAAAGTAGTATATAAAAATAGCATATGAGACTTGAGTTGTGTTTCACTACCAGCGAGTGTGGGAGTGTACAGGAAATTTTGATGAGAATGTGGCCCTCATGGCAGCTTTGTAAAGATCAGTGTGAATTTTGAGGGGACTAAGAAGAGAATCAAATAAGGAGTGCTTGGTAGAGAGCCTGCACTGTGAAAGAGAAGTGCAGATTTTAAGTGAATTAATGTGACCTTTTACTTGAACAAATTTATCTTTCACTTTTGAAACATTCTGAAGTGTAGGTTAAATATATGTTTAGAGACTTCTTAACCTAGAAGCCTAAAGCAGTTACTGATTGCTTAAAAGTCTGAAGACCTGTTCATCTTCAACACATTCATGTTAGGAAAGTACTGAGTGTGTGATCTACAGGTTTGTGTGCTGTGTGATACCAGTGTTCTATTAGCTGCCCAGAAGTGGCAGTTGTCTTTGATTCTTATGTAGTGGATGTAAGGTAGAAAAATTTTAAATGTTTAAATGTATTTTTCTAAATGTTCAGAGCACTGGTCAGTTTTTCTCATGTTCAGTGCTGTCTATTGCAGTAGCTTATGTGCATTACAGGAATTGGGCATGCTGGTAGTGTGTCTAGTACTTTATCTTTTTGGTTGAAGAGATCTTGAGCATCTGTATGTTATACAATTTTGGTTTTAATTTTTTACCAGAGATTGAATGTGTCTTAAATTTTTAGCTGATGTTCAACCAAGCCTCGAATTCTGCTTGTGGCTCAGTATACTCCCAGTAATTTGGAATGCCGTCTTGTCTGTTATGTAGAAGTGTGCAGGGAGTCTAGTGGTGTTTTTTCCCTTGAGTTATCTGAACTGTTCTCAGCAGTTCTGGGAAGCATTTGTTTTCTTGTCTGGGTGCCTTAGAACTAACACAAAGTTAATGCGACAAATCATCTTATCCTATGGGTCGATTTCATGTTCCAGTAGCAAAGGCAGCAGCAGACTGCAAACTGGGGTGAGAAGTGGAAGCATAAGAGCAGCCTGCTTAGGCAGCTATAAAAAATGCAAAAGATGCTGAAGTATTTTGATACACCTAGTAACGTGTTTGCTAATTCTAGTCATAAGATTGTGTGTTAACAATGACAGCTACTTATAAGTGTAACTCATTTTTCAATGGTCAAAAGGCTGTAAATATTCTTTGCATCTCTTGAAACATGAGATTGGATGTCCTAAAAAACCCCAACCCAATGTGTTCCTCTGACCTTGGAGGAAGCATGTGACTCTTCTTTGGTCTTTTGTTCTTGTCCTCTTCTTCAAATGCATTGCATTTGTGTTCTCATTTGGTGGGATGTCACTCACTTAAAATTGTCCCACATTTATGTTCTCACAGTGAATGCCTTTCTAAAAATCTGTAGTGGTCTAAGTAATCACGTATGCAGTTGGGATAGTTGCTGTGTAGGCTTTGTCATGCCTAAGAATTTTTTTTTTTCTGTCCTGGTGTCTGGAAAACTGTTTAATGCTGTTCAATTGGTAACAGGTGGCTATTTTCCAGTTGGTATGATGCATACTACGTACAATTTTTACCTCTATGTTCATTCCTCAGAGTTGCATATCAGATCATTTAGTTTGTTCTCTTACAGCACATAGTACTTAGTTTTGCATAGGCTTAAATCTTGGATTTGTCTGGTATATTTTGAAATAAATTGCTCTTGGTTTTGTGCCTCGAGAGTTATTTACTGCAGTGTAGTAGCTGTTATCTGCAGAAAGCATAATGAGCAGCAGGTAGTTGACATATTTCTTCCCCAGGCATCTGATAACTGGGACAAGCAATTTTCTCATCCTGTTGGAAACACCAAACAAAAAGGTGGAAATGCTCAAATGTTATTTGTTTTTATTTAATGCAAGAAGACTCTGGAAGCCTCTTCCACTAAGCAATTCTCTTAACTTCCACCAAGAGTGTGTGGTAGTGCTTGGTTACATTTTGGGATGTCCCTTGTTGTGTGTTCTTGCTTGGAATTCCTCAACTTCTGTATACAATTAGATAATGTGAATGTGGTCTTGGCAGCACCTGAAAACTCAGGGGAAACCTAGTCAAGGTAATTGTTCTTAATAGGCAAACCTGATTAAGCAGTTCTTACTGTAAGTGCAATTTGTTTCTTGTCCCAGTGACGTGCACACCTTGGTGTGTTGATCATTATGTGCTATGGAGAAAGAATAAATAACACTAATTAAATCTGCAAGTAATGTGCGGGTATGCAGTCATTAAATGCTGAATAGGCAAATGTTTCATGGGCTTCTGCAAGCTGATTCCATGTCAAAAAACCCCACATGGGTAGTGAATAAATGTCACTTTTAATTATGTGGTGTCCTGTGAATGAAGACCTGTATGAAGCTTTCCAGTTTATCTGGTAGTGCTACCTTATTTTATTACATCTATTTTAAAAGATGCAAACCCATTGGTAGCTTAGTTTAATAGTAGACGCAAAGTCAATTTTAGGTTAAAGAACACATTATGAGCAATAGCAAAGTATTATTAAGGATTCTAATTTTAGTGTAGAAACTGCTTGTGGAGGCATCTGACTTTTCTGCGCTAATAGTGTAGCAATTAGAAGATCAAGGTGTGAGTTGGTAAAATGTGTACAGTATCGCCTGGATTCATATATTTATAGAATCTTTTAAAATCTGTGTGCTTGTGGTTTGGGATAGACTTTCCATAGCTGGAAAGAGGTAAGAAACAGACTTTCAGTGCCATTTAGTGAGCTTGGATACTTTGTATTTGACTAATAATGAAAAGTCCTGTGTTGTACAAGTACTTCAGCTTGGTGGTCAGAATATTGAGAGGAAGGTACAATGAAAGGAAATGGGAGCTGATATGGTTAACGAGCCAAAAAAGAAAATGGTCCTTTTTCTGTTTTCCTTGAAGGCAGTGGGAAAGAACAGGTAGCAAAGCCAAACTGCTTTAGGTTTCTGTCTGAGAACAGCCAGAAACTGGATTTGTGGCAGAAAGCTCTGCTTCCAACTTTACAATTCTTATCAGGTTTATTCTAGTGTGTACAGCTGTACCTGTCCTTGATGGGCAGCCTGGGGCTGAGAAAATACCTTTTCTGGCTGGGTTATGTTTTGCAGGGGGTGGCATAATCCTGTGTCCAGATCATAGTTAGCCAGGCCTTGGAGGTGAGTTGTCATGTACTGTTTTGAGCAGACGTTTGAAATGATGGTTAGTCTGTGTCTCATTAATGCTAGGTAGCTTTCAAAATATCCTAAGGGACTTGTCATTGTGGTGACTAAACTGTCTGTGCTGAGTCAGATATCTTTGTCCAGGAATGGACCTTCACATAGTTAAGTGGAAGGTGACCATTTGTATAATGGGAGGTATTGAGACTCATTGCATTTTTTCAGTTCTCTGGAGGTGCTACCTTAATCCTTTTTGATGTTGTCTTGTGTTAGAAGTGGTGAAATGGCACATGCTTAGTAGTTTTGTATTGATTTGTACAGTTTAGTTACGGTACTTCTGGAAGATTCACTAGGGAGACTTCAGGAATACCTCCGTGTGTACTGAAGCTAAGATGCGTAAACATGAATGAGATTCTCAGCTGGAATTTTTGGAAGATACTCTGCGTTCATCAAGAATGAGTCTTTTTGATAATTTAGTGTAATAGCATTTGTAAATCAATTGTAAATACTAGGTGTCTCAACTAGAGTGTTGTGAATGAAAGTGAGCTTCATCACAAAACCTAGTGCTCACTTTGCTTCCAAATTATCAAGACCGCTTGTATGCTCATTGTATTGGCACATGTAATATTCCTCACTCTCTAGTTGGAAGCCCCTGAATGAGCAATACCCAAATTGTAGGTATCTGTACTTGGCTCTTTGTAGTATGAGGCAAATCATAACTTGGAAGTATTGAAATACTTTTGTTGTGTTTTATGGCCTTTGTGTGTTGACCATCTTTATTTGGTTTTGGGGTTCCTGTATGTGATTAAAGGGAAAGATGTATACTTAATCCCATCAACAAAATAATTCTAGCTAACACCAGAGATTGCTTCAGATTCTATCTAGAATAAACTTGCTAAGTTTTTTAATCGGTTTGTTTTTTATAATATTACACTGAAGCAAATTTGACTTTGTTCAACACTCTGCTTCACTGGGTTTGTCAGGGATGTTCCCCACTAGGGAACTTTCAGGAAGCATGTAGTTTTACTGAGAGGCAGAAAATAGTACTACCTGCCCCTTCTACTATGTAAATCAAAGCACTGTCCTAGTTGTTACTGCCCCTATTAGGCCTTTGCATCTCAGTCTTTTCACTGCAAACATTGGGGTAAATGAAAGCTTTCTTAAATGTGGTGTCAGTTAGCTTTTGAAATGAGGGTTTTTTTAGGTGAGCTTTAAAAGTAAAGCATACTTAATTGTTTTCAAGCATAAAGGTGTAACTTCACTGAGATAAAACATAATATGTTTAATAATGCTAAATATATCCGTAATGAAAAGAAAACCTCTATTAAGACACATCTTTAGGTGTTTTCAGAAGAGTTTACCAGCTGGACTGTGAAGGTTAAACAGTGTTTATCGCTTCAAATCCATTCCACTTTTCAGCAGCTTTGGTGATGATAAACTGAGTAATATGGAAGTCTGGAGTAAACTGTTCCAGTAATTAGTTGATTTACTTAATCCACCCCTACATTTCTTTGCTCTCTTTAAAACCATAAGGTTTAGATTCATCTTTAAGTAGTACTTTTGTATTCCTGCATTTAAGGATGTCTAGAGCCTTTGGCTCTGCTGTAGTTGGTATTTGCTTATGTTACTGAGGTATTTTTCCTTTCACATGATCAGCTGTATAGGCATTTTACATTAGCTGTAGGGCATGAACTCCAGTCCTCATTCATTGGCTCTGTAATATTCTAGTGCAAATTTCAGATTAGGGAGAGATGGTGGTAACTAGGAGGGACACTTGGCCTAGCAATAATGCTTTGTGTTCCCTGGTTTGAAGGAATGGCATTAGAATTTTGAACCTGACATGGTGGCTTGTTGAACTGAATTACAAGCTTGAGGGGGGGTTGCATGCAAAGGGAATACATTATTTCACCTCTTTGTTTTAGAGTGTTTTTGTAAATCTCTAGCACTATCTCTAGAGATTTGAAAAAGTAATACTTGAAGTCAGCCTAATCTGTGGTAAACATGTATAATTATCTCAGTTTGACACTGATGTGTGTCAAAATTCTGCTGTTTGCCTGAAGCTTTATTAGTAGTGATGTTGCAAGTACAAAGATAACTACTTACCAAATTGGTTTCTAGCTGCTTGTAACAGCTGATTTCAGACCTGAGAATTGCAGTCATGTCTTCTGCTTGTAGTAACTGACTTGTCTAAATAAACAGGAGCTGTATATCTCTTTCCAATTATGCTTTGTCAGAAGCTGATTAAAAAAATATTTTCCTTCTGAAATAATTATTCTGGAAATTAGTTCGGTTATGCATATTCTAGATAACCTGCACACTGTATATTTCTGAAATAATTTGGAGCTATTTCAAAATAAGACAAATATGTTAAGTAAACCATTCTGGAAACCAATGACATGGGGAGCAAATCACTGAACAGCAAAATGGGAATTCCTGCAGTTAGTATTTACTGTAGGACCTGTTCAGGTGTTGAAGAATAAAGGGATGCAGATTCCACGATGTGATTTCAGCCTCTAATCCAGATGAATTAGAGGAACTCTTAGCTTCAGCCACCTTAAAGTTACTTTAAATAACTAAATTGCTTCAATAAAAATTGAGAAGGAATGTATTAATAACTCCTTTCTTCAAATAGGAAACCACTCCCAATCCTCAGCCTTCAGAAGAGGAGAAAACCGAGCCAGCACCAAGTCAGGAGGTTGCCAGCCCAGAACAGTACATTAAGCATCCACTACAAAACAGGTAAGTAGTACAGAAGCCTGATTATAATTCTGCCAAAACCAGAAGAGTGCCTGTGACTGTACAGCTGTCTTGTTTAAACTTTTTTTTAGCAGCATTTTGAGCATTCTCAATTTTTGGACGATTCTTTTGCTGTGAGGTTGTAAAGGAAATAGAATCTAATCCCATTGTAATTGAGAGTCTTTTCGCATAGTGTTGTTACAGAAGCTGAAAATCTTTGGAAATTTTCATAGTGCAGTCAGGTAATTGGGAAGAGTGTGGATTTGTTTGCTTTTAGTTGAAGGCAGGCAGAGTTTTTGTTGCCTTTGGTGTATCTTAAGAGGCTTGTGCTGAGGTGGGGTTTCTGCTAAGGACAGCCGGAAGACCTTCCATTCTGCCTTTTGCTTTGTGCAATTCAGATGCCATTGGTAAAGACTTCTCATTCTTGTTTCTTATCAGCCTTACTCCTTCATATCTTACTGTGGTTTTTTTGTTCTTTGGGAATGAAAGTAGTTGAAGCTGTATTAGTCAGCCAAAGAGCTTATTAGACTTGATCATATGAGTGGTTGGTGTCTACAGTAATATTGTGCTTACTATATGTGGAAAACACAGCAGAAGAAATGTGATGCGCAAATGCACACAATTTGTACCAGTGTGTCACTAAGAGGAAGAAAATGTGGGCCACCTAAATTTTTTTGCTTAACAAGAAAAACATGGAATAGTAGTTAAGTGTAGTTGTTACCAAAAAAATCAAAGCCCTCTAAGTAAATTGTCTTCAGCGTGCAAAAAAACCAGGTATGTTTTAAAAGCTACTACTCAGCATTTTACTGAGCTATGGAGATGGTGGGGACTTCACCAGGAAGCTTTGTGTTTGAAAACCTTGAACTACCTTTCTGCAGTACAGACACTGGAAGCTTACAGGTTGAATTCCTGTAAATGTGCTCAAAAGTTACTCCAGCAACATACATATACTGCAAAAAGAGCAGGTAGGAAGTAATTTTCTCCAGGTAAGCTGAAGAGCTGATGCAGAGTGCTCTGAACTTAATGTTGGCAGGTAGGTGCTGCCCTAAAGTGAACAAGTGGCAAGTGAACCTTACTCTTCTAAGTTTTAAGCAAGTATGGAAAACCACTCAACACTGTAGTGCTATGTTCGGTGCATCCTGTTTTCCCTTGGCTTTCTCTAAAGTTCCATCCTTACTCTTATTTCTTCTGAATACTTTGATTAAATCAATGCTGACGCTCCTTTGCAAGTGGCAGTTGGGGCTATTACTGGAAAAATAGTAAACTTCTAAAACAAGGTTTGAAATGTCAGGGCACATCTCAATACAATATTGGTATCTGGTGACTTAAAAGTACTCCACTGTGAGAAGATAAATCTGCTGTAGTGCTAACCTGAGTGATTTCAACACTAAAACTATCGGAATGCAGAATAAGTGTTTTGTTAAAATACCTCATCAGGTTTCCTGTTCCAGCATTTTAAACAATGCTTTTTAGATCCAGAAAGAGCATCTTTGTGTGATAGCTTCAGTTTGTAGTAAGTGTTGAGATTTGTGCTCAACAGAGATAATAATGAAAAAAAAATCGATGCAAATTTTACGTTTAGTCTTTATATGCAGATTTAAAATTTGAATCAATTATAATTGCTGTTTTTTAAGATTGTTGCCATTAGTAAGCTTAATGCAGCTTCCCTTTTAAAATTTATGCTCTCCTAGTATGTGAGTGTTTGGGAAGCTTTCATGTTGTGTAGCTTTGCAGAGATATAAAATTAGCTATTGTAACCTTTACAAGGAAATTACCAGAAAGGGAACTGTGTTCCTACTTCCATTAGTTAGTGGTGTTTTAGTCCATAATCAGTTATTTGCGGTAGGAGATTGCAGCTCAGCAGTGGCAGTGAGGAGAAACATCTGAGGCTTAGGGGCCTATGTCTTAGAAACTTTCCAATACTATTTAAAGTATTTACTTAAACACATTGATCAAATCAAAAATTGATTTATGTAACGGAAACACAGATAATGTTGAACTGCAGAGTTGGATTTGAAAATTTTCTCATGTAGCTTATTGGTGAAAAGTGACTTCTGTGCTAATATCTTATTCTAGTATCTTAAAATATTTCAATATCTTAAAATTTGCAATTAGTTTGGATATAACAATAGAAGTTATGAATTATATTTAAATATGCGTTTAATTTCTTGATGCTGTTGTTTTGTTTTTCCTTTAGATGGGCACTCTGGTTTTTTAAAAATGACAAGAGCAAAACTTGGCAAGCAAATCTTCGTCTTATCTCAAAGTTTGATACTGTTGAAGATTTTTGGGCGTAAGTAAAGATTCTTCAATATGCATGATAACCCTCACAAATGCTGGCAAAGCTTATGCCAAAGTAAAAAATCCCATAAAGTATTTAATTAACTGCAACTTTTTGAGTGTAATTTGAGATGTTTGCTAGATGGAAGGTGAGGTCTACCCCATTCTTCAGGAATTTTTCATGCTTTAAATGCATATTGTCTTGCTGTTAACATTGCAACAATGCCTATGTTGATATGTTCATAATGTACATGTAGAAGATTGTATGTGTGCAGTAGATATCTTTGTAAATTTTTGTAGCCAGCTGTGATTGACACTTTCTCAGTTTTGCTAGTTGATAATGCTCTTGGACAGCTGGCTCGCTTCAGATATTCAAGAGTGCCTGGATCTGGAGCATAGTATGTAGGAGATTACTGCAGATTAATGGCACTCTTGAAAGAAGTTCATTAGAGATTACAGAAGACACTACCTTATTCTAAACTGAATGTCTGAGGAAACATTTGCACCCAAATAGCAAGAACAAAGCCTTTGAAAATAGGCCTGTGCTTCCCAAACACTTGCTGCAGTCAGATTTGGGTCATGGATTGGTTCTTTTGTATGTGATCCAAAAGATGAGGGATGGTGTGAGATGGTGTCTCTTAGTGAAATAATGAGACCCATCAGTGACCCATTAGTGTCAAGAGGAAAAGTAGATGCTGAAGATATTGAACAAGTATTTAGGCAGTTATCAGAGGGGGATAGTATTCTGCTTGTAACGGCCTTCCTGTTCCTACTATGGAGGTGACTGATATGTGATAAGAGGCTAAATTGTTTGAAGCTCAGTATTAAAATTGGCTAAGGGAAAAGTTCTTTTGACCTCCTATAACCAAGATAGTCTGGCTAATTAAAAAAAGTGCTTAATCTCGATGTCTGTGCTCAAGGTACACAATCAGTCACAAGCAGTTGAAGTTATGCCTCCATTGTGTATGGTGTGGGAAATAGATGTGTTTTTCTGGAGAGAAAATACTAAGGTTAAGGTAAACTTAGCGGGAAGCTGGTAAATCTGTAACTGACTTTGTAAATTCCTTTGATTTCTAATTGTTAAAACATCACAGTAATTTCTTTTTTTTTGGTGCTGGACCACGCCTGAATGTTAGTAGATCTTGGACTATAGAATACTGTGGTGTGGAGGCTTTTTTCTGAAGTCTGACCTTAACAGTGCAGGAAAACAACTGCTGTCTCCTTGGCAGGGGAGGAGACAGTGTGTACTCATTTTTTTCTGATTTGTGTAGTTGTAAATTTAATTCAGAGTATGTATTGTTTATTTGCTGTTTGATGTCTGTTCTTGCCTTTTGAGTCTTTATTTCAATTTGGGTTGTCAGGCCTACAGCTTTTATTCCTTGAGTAGTATTTCTCATAAAGTCCCTCTCTGCAGAAAGAGAGTACGCCATAGGAATATAAACAGTTATCCTTATTTCATGTGTCTTTAGAGAGTACACAACACACAGAAAACTTGTTGCCATGAAGGTCCAGTGAGTTATGTTTTTAATAACTTTGTTATAACTAGGTTTAAAAGGAGCATTGGTATTTCTGGAAAATACAATTGTATAGGAATCCAGCAATAGGGTTGGGGAATAGGGTTGCTTCTGAAGTAACTTTAATGCTCTTAAATTTTTGTATTTTACTTGGTCATACATTTTATTCTTTAAGAAATTTGTACCTTAAAACAATGCTTAGTTTTTAATCCTGCTTTTTTTCCCCTCCAATAGTTTATACAACCATATCCAGCTCTCTAGTAATTTAATGCCTGGTTGTGACTACTCGCTCTTTAAGGTATGCTTGCTAACCTTTTTTTCTTCACTTATGGATGTTGATGGATTGTTTGCTGACTAAGCAAGACACTGTCCAGAGAATTCACTTCAGATACTTTGGAACATGGTTGGGAATGTCCTAAAGGTGTTAATTTTTTTGGGGAAGTCCCAAGCACATGCACTCTGAAAAGGAGGCTGTCACTATTTCTGAAAATGCAAGTACTTCTTTAACATGCTTCACAGACAGTATATTTTAATCTTTTGCTATGCTTGTCTTCATTCTGTTTGAGATGCTTGTATACATAATTAAGTCTCAATTTTTATAATATGAAAGATTTTCCAGCCCTGTCATTTGATGTGATATGAAATGAGTTAAAGTGTCTGAGTTCTGTGGGAGGCTGCAGTGTTCTCTAATACTCATGAACACTGCTAGCCAGATGCACGGTGCTCCTGTAATTTTTACACCACCAGTTATGTGCCATGCTACTTTTATGTGAAATGGAAAACCAATGTTGCCACTTCAGGCATGCTGAGGAAGTGTTCAGACTAGTGAATTGGAAATGCTGATGAGAATCCTGCCTTAGCTGGAGTAGAGATCTGAACTGGAGCTCTAAGCTCTCCAAAGTGCTTCCAACATACAGCTTCCTTTCTGGATTCAAATACCTAAATAATGCACTAAGTTCTGGTGCCTGGTTTCTCCTTTGCTTCTAAAACATAGGCATTGTCAGGGACTACTTAGTAGACTGTGTATGTCATTTGTAAGCCTTAGGAGCTTTAGGTAGTGAAGAGGTGGTGATGCTTGGTTGGGTTTGGGAAGGTAACAGTATTTTATGTGACTGAGAAACATTACTAGGGCATTTTAAGAGCCTTTAGAGGTTAGGATATCAATGGATCATGCTTGTATTATTACATGAATCCTAAATCTGTAGTTGAAGTATGTCTACTGTGTTTGCATATCATAAGTTGGCAAAATGTAATTAAATACATGGAACAGGTACAGAATTGTCAACTGTTACAGGCTTCCCAGCCATCTCTTGCTGTTGTCCTTCAATTGTGACCTCTTAAGGGTTCCCCTTAAAGGTGATTAAGTAGTTTGAGCCCTGCAGCTGCTGGCAAGGGTGTTAAATTTAAAGTGAACTGACACCACTCTGTCCTGCATGTTGAACACCTCATTAGTTTTCAGCCAAATTTTGGTAGTAGAGCTCTCAATAGATATTTCTTAACCAAATGTCTCTGTCTAGACAGTTACCTGCTTTCTTAATGGCTGACTTTGCTGAAATGCAGCATAGCTGGTGGATATGGGAGTGGCTGCTTTGCTGGATCAGCTCTTCCAGAGTCATTTGATTTAGTGCAGGGCCATGGCAAAACATGAATCAGAATGCAACTTACTTCTAAATGGTGTGCTGATTTTTGTGGCCCTGGCAATTAAAACCCTCTTATTCTCACCTTGTATGTGCAGGAAGTCATTGAGATAGACTGCCAAGGGTGTCAGTTTCAATGCATTTGTCTTTATGCTTAAGCCAAGCACTTGGCCCATGTTGCAATGAGTCCAAGACTTAAAAGGACTCCAGAGTGTAGCTGCTAATTTTATCTGTTTTCATACAGGGCAAAGTAAATGTTTGACTGTGCTTATTCCCACAGTTTATGTAATGTTGTGTAGCTAAGACTTCTGCCAGGGCTGTGGGTCTTCTACAGAAATAAAAATTCATTAGAGAAAGTGCACTTTTTAAACTAGTTTGGAACCTTGATATTGGTAGGAGATATTATTTCTGGATAAGTGTGTCTTGAACTATACACTTTTAAGTTGCTGTTTCAGTTATCACTGGCCTTTTGGTTATTCTTCTGGAAATATACAGATCAAGTCTGATTTCACTTCTTGTTCTTTGCAGGATGGGATTGAACCCATGTGGGAAGATGAAAAAAACAAGCGAGGAGGACGATGGCTAATTACACTAAACAAACAGCAGAGACGAAGTGACCTTGATCGCTTCTGGCTAGAAACAGTAAGCACTGTGGCTTTGAGTTGCAACTGAAGAATCTTGCATTTGTATTTTAACGAGTGTGGTTTTTTGTGTGCCACACTAGACTCTTAACTTCCTGGCAGCACAGTGTTCTGTAAGTTTTTATTGGTAGGCTGTATATGAAAACTGATTTTTCAATAACTATGCTCAATGTAGTTGTATTCTGTTGACCAAATTCTTATAATGGGCAGCCAGCAATAGAGAGAATTGTACAGGACAGATTTAGCCTTCTCCTGTGGAATACACAGAATAGCAGTTGAGCTACTGGAAAAATAATACTTCATCATGAATGTGACTCCCAAATTTAATTGCTTAAATGTAACTGTTTTACATATACTCTGAAGTGAATTGTTTTCAGGTTTTGGTCTTGCTGAAATGATAGTTTCAGATTTACTTTTGTTCTTTCTGTACTTAGAGTAACACTAGGATTGGCAAATAATAGTACAATCTTCTTGTGCACTTTAAAAATACTTTTTTTTCCATTGCTGTTATTTTTCTGGAAGAGATATTTTGAATGGTGTACATACTTACAGAGATTACTTGGGTTGCAGTAAATGTGCTGTAGAAAAGGATACAACTGTAGTGTCTAGGAACTGACTCAGAATAGCCTAAGAGTTCGATGTGTGATCTGGGCCTTAGGGTAATGGATTGCAGGCAGTACAATGCAAATCTCTGATATTTTTCCCTGCTTATGTGAGACACAAGTAGTATTGCATGACTTTTAAAGGCAGAAGTAGCCTTCAGGATCAAAGCAGAGGTATACAAAATACCAGAGCTATTGGGAACTTTCTAGTCACTGTAATAGTGATTTGAAGAAAGGATGATGAGCATTATACTACCAGGCAATATGACTGACTGCACATGAGTAAATGTCTTGTTGTGTGCATTTGGCCTTTCTGCCCAAATACCTGAGTCTGGCTGACTCTTAATAACCATTCCATACAGCTTAGAAACATGTAGGTAGTCTATGCAGACTTCAGGCTAAAGAGCTCTGCTTTTTGTTTAGCAGCAAGCAGTGGCACAGAGCCCAAATACCCAGGTATACCTTGCCACTTCTAATTCCAGTAATTATTTGTAGCTAATTTTCTCCAATAAAAATCAAAACCTCTTCCTTTAACACTCCCCTTTGCAACGAATTTTTGTTGTAATCTAATAGCTTCTACCATTCTTCACTGTAAACTAAACTTCATTTGAGATGACGTTTTTCCCTTGTGCAGCATTCATGAAGGATGTACTTGACTGTAGTGTTTATTGAACACGGTAGTCATCTTTGCATGTGTATGTACCGAGGTTGTTGATCAATATTTTGAATGCTTGTGTGGTCTAAACTTTAAACATTAATGACTTGCTTTATTCAGTGAATGTGTGCATCCTACAATTAGGTGTAACATTTAAAATTACAACTGATTTATTCAGTAGCATACTTTGTCCTTTTTGTATTTCTTTGATGAAGTCAGCCCTTGCAGCTCTCATAGGTAGTGAAAGACCTGCTTTGTTCAAAGAGTTGCAGGTGTTGAATTTCCAAATGTTACAAGTGATTCTGGAAAATTATTATAATTGCAGTGTAGTTAACATACTGTGCAAGTGAAGTAAACAACCATCCATTTGAGGACTAGTACTTCAGTGTGCAGAAGGATTTTTAATTCAGCGTAAACTAGATGACTGTCTTAACCATAAGAAATTCTCAGTTCTGTATATTTCAAAATTGTTTGGTTTACAAGTTACAAGTTGTAGATTTTAAAAATAATTTTCACAGTTAGTGGTTTTTTTGTGCAGGCATGTGACCTACCCCAGTCTGATGCTTCTGAAGTGTACCATCTATGCCAATTCCAAGCTTCCCTGCCAGAAATCTGTGGGGAAGAATCTTGTATTATTTCTATGCTTTTATTGTTGCTTTTGCTGTACATGCTATTCAGGATTCCCACTATTCCCACTTTAAAGTCTGGGAATTCTGAAGCTTTCCGAGTGTGCTGATAGGAAGTAACACTTCATTAGTGCTTTTCGTCTAAGTTAGCCTGGTTTACCTCTGAGTTGATATACTTCAGAACTGAAGGGTGACCTTACATAGCTGACACTGCCCAAATAGTTCTTCCAAGGTTCCTCCTAGGTAATGAACACAAAGACTTAAAATTTTGTGGTTTTCTACCTGTGCTGAATGTACTTTAGAAAGAAGAATAAATTCCTTTAATTCTTACCTAGTTTTGGATTGGGAGGATGGGAGGCAACATTACGTAAGTGATCAGCTGTATCAGAACTTGCAGTTGCTGGGGCAGGAGGAGAGATGGAAAACCCAGAGGAGGAGGAAGACACCTTACTACAACGGAGTTCACTTGTAACATTTGGAACTTCAAGAAGATGCTGAAGTAATCAGAAAATGAGTACTGTATGACAAGTGGCTATAAGCAGTAAAATGTAGTGTTTCTCAAAGTTCTTTGTGTGCTAGGGTTTGAATGATGGAGCAGGACTCTGAACTGCTACTTCTAATGGTTAATCTTTGTTTTGTAGCTGCTGTGCCTTATTGGGGAGTCGTTTGATGACTACAGTGATGATGTATGTGGTGCTGTTGTTAATGTTAGAACTAAGGGTGATAAAATAGCAATATGGACAACCGAATGTGAAAACAGGGATGCTGTTACGCATATAGGGTAAGTAATGTGTCAGTGTTCTGAATGTAGAGTGTGACTATGCATTTCAAGTCATTACCTTGACAGAGAATGTACTTGAGGCAAATGTAGCCTGTGCAGAGAGGTAACCCATGTTCAGGTAACTCAGTGCCAAACTGAGTTCCTGTAGGGTTTTTTTTGTGTGAAGTTATGTTAGTAACTTCATTGCACTCCTGCTCCAGCTTCACTATAGTTTAGAGATAACAAAGAATTGAATACAAATCTTGGCAGAAATTTTTCATTTCACAATGAAACATTGTAACTAATACCTGTAGGTAGTGTAGATTCTGTTGCAGCGTGCCAGTCTGTAAAGGTGGGCAGCCAGTAACATTGGTTAGATTTTTCTCAGGAAAGTGATGCTCACAAATGAGCAAGGAAAGGCTTTGTAAATCTTAAGCTCACAAGGATGTCCTTATATTTGAAAACAGCTGGTGAGATGTTTTTGTCTCTGTTTTGGACAAATCAAACAAAATAGTGCTGAGTTTCATGGATTATTTGAGGTGTAGTAGTATGTTGTAGCTTTTCAGTAAAAGCAACAGTAGTCTTCTCATTATGTTTCTGTGGAAAATGCATGTTGTGCTCTGCTGTTTAGCAAATACTGCCAAAGCTAGCAGATTCCTTATGCTTTAGCATTGATGCCTCAAAATTACCTGCTATTAAATTTGGTCATTGTAGGCCGCTTAACCTGTGAAAAGTAATGAAAATATCCTCCCAGCTTAGCACACCTGTCTTAGACTAAACTGTTAGGCATGGTAGCTTGCTAACATTTTTCATTTATTGGATGGTTCACTTGACACATTCCTCATTTGGGCCTTTATGAATCTGGTGAGGTCTGCCTTATATTAACAATTTTATTGTACAGTCATGTTCAGACTGAAAGGTAAGTGTTTAACAATAGACAATCAGAACTGGTCTGCATCTTCTGCTGGCAGAGAATAACCTTGCATCAAACCTAGAAGGCATCAGTGTTTTTAGAGTGGAATTAACCATTACCTTAGGAGCTAAGATGACTCCATTGGAGAATGAACTGTAAAAAACAAAGCTAAAGATTTGGCAAACTGACACAATGACTAAGGTAAGTTGTGTTGACTACCTGCTGTCATGTTGCCAGAACTCCAAACACAATACATCGAGCTTCTATTTAACAGTTAAAATTGTGGTAAGCTGTGGCCCTGTAAACTGCTCCATGATGATTTAGGATAAGCTAAGAAACTAACTTTATATAGTTTTGTTAACCTGCAGTGAGACAGACTTGTTCTGTGGTTTAGTCAGAGCTTGCAGCCTAGTCTCCTTCAAGGCTTGCATCTCATGCTTTATGCTACGGTGTGTGTAGGGGTAAGGGAGGGTTACTGGTGCTTCTTAAGTCATAAATTCCAAGCTGATTTTTCTTAAAGCTCCTGTTGGGTAGTTGCCCATTACTAGTACTGTAATTAACATGGGGGGTGGGGGCCTGCTTTCTATCAGTAGAAAAAATAGTCTGTAGCTGTTGTGTGTGATGGTGAAAACTGACTATTCCAGGGTATTGCTGTTTTATGTGGTTCAAGTGACGTCATCTGAGTAGTTCTGGAATTGTGGACCATAACTTCTTCATAGATGTTTTATTTCTGTATGTGGGAATATAGCTTACTGATAGTAATGATATTCACATGAATGCAGTAGAATTCCCATCTTCTACACTTATCTAGCCCTGTTAATTATTTTTTTGGCAAGACCTTGTCCTATTTTTTATGACAAGTCATTCACACAGAACTAGAGGTTGATGTTTAGATTATATAAGCTGGAAAAATGCCGTTTCAAGTCATTTATTGATACTTTAGAGATTGTTTCTAAATAGGCAACTATTTTTCATGAAGATGTCAGCAGATCTTAAAAGCAGGTGTCCTGTTACTAATTCTTAAGGGCTTTGCCTAAACTGTTGTTCTGTTTCTTTCCTGCAGGAGAGTATACAAGGAAAGATTAGGACTTCCCCCAAAGATAGTGATTGGTTATCAGTCCCATGCAGACACAGCTACTAAGAGCGGCTCCACCACTAAAAATAGGTTTGTTGTTTAAGAAGACACCTTCTGAGTATTCTTTCATAGGAGACTGCGTCAAGCAATCGAGATTTGGGAGCTGAACCAAAGCCTCTACAGAAGCAGAGTGGACTACATTTAAATTTGATTTCCATCTAAGTGTTGCTAAGATTTGTGAGAAGTCTCATTCACCTTTGTCTTGTATTTCTGTGTTTTTGGTTTTTTTTTCTTTCTATTTTGGCTGAAGTAACCATTACCAATCAGAATTTTAGTATACTTCACCCCTCAAATCCATGAATGTTTTCCTGGCCCACTCTGTAATAGCTTGGTAGAAAAATTACTATTAAGAGAAAAAGTTTGTGAAAAAACACAGTATTCAGAAAAGTTGCATTTCTGTACCTGCAGGAAATTACTGTTTTACATCCACATTGTATGCAGTAACATTTTGCTGGTTTGGAAAAGAGTATGGTGCATACAGTTTTCTAGCAATTTTTTGATACAGCATCATCTTTGCTGTAACCTATGCTGATGGCTGCTAGATTAATTTATTTGTTTTCCCTATTTGATAACATTAGTGATATTTTGATTTTCAGTTGTTTTTGCTCATGTAACATTTGGTGAAGAATCTGGGAATATGACAAAGGTGGAATAAACATTAATTTTTTTGCATTCTTTGGTAATTTTTTTGGTTTTTTTGGTAACATCAAAGCTTTGCAATGAATTTGTGCATTTCAGTCAAATCAGTGATCAGTTTGTGTGATTTCCTAAAAATAATTGTGGATTTTTTTAATGTAACATCATAATTTACATTCCTTTCTAGAAGTAGTATGTCTGGTTTTGTATCTTATGCTGTATTTTAACACTTTGTATTACTTAGGTTATTTTGCTTTGGTTGAAATGGCTCAAGTAGAAAAGCGGTCCCATTCATATTAAGACAGTGTACAAAACTGTAAATAAAATGTGTACAGTGAATTGTCTTTTAGACAACTAGATTTGTCCTTTTATTTCTCCAACTGTACAGCAAGTATTTGTACTTCTGACAAGGCAGTCTCTACTGTGGCTTCTATTGTAGTGTCTTCCAAGAAAGATAAAGTCTGGATCTATAGTCTGTTGAAACTTCTAATAAATCTGTTAGATAGCACCCTAAATCAAAGTGAAATTATATTGTTGTGGCTAGTGTTTTTTCTTAGTGTTTGGTCTAATTGATCATGGTTTGCATTGTTTCTCTTTTGACTTTGGTTTATGCCAGCTGAGATATTCAAGGGTACTATAAAAAGCTGTCTAGTTCAGGTAGGAGCTACACTAAAAGCACTGAAGTGACTGATTCTACTTCAGGTCTATAATTGCTATATGAAGTACAAGTAAAGCGCACTAGAGATACTACATTTTGGCTACAAAATGGAAGTATATGTGCATCTAGATAGTCTGCTGTTATGTATGTCTTAGAATTAAATGAAAC
The DNA here is from genome assembly GCA_033459285.1 of Clamator glandarius. Lineage (NCBI taxonomy): Eukaryota > Metazoa > Chordata > Aves > Cuculiformes > Cuculidae > Clamator > Clamator glandarius. The sequence continues at coordinate 3,123,698 of JAUNZM010000404.1, forward strand.
TTTAATTGGCTTGGAATTTGCTGTAGGGGCTGTAAGTTTGCTTGACTTGCAGGATTGGAGGAAGTTTTGGAAGTAATTGTATTGACTACTACTTTCGAGCACAATGTGAGAGGCTTTTTCTTTCCACCCCTTAGTAAAGCACGCAGCAAAATCAATGCTTTATTGCTAATTTCTCTTTTTTTTTTTTAGTGTGATGTACTTTAAGATCTTGCCAGGGCTATATAGCCTTTCTTCAGTTAAACTTAAAACCAGATGCATATTGGGGTTCTGATGTTTGTGATAACTCCCTAAAGCAAGTTTAGTCACTGTGGCAGTGAAGCTTCAGCTGAATCAGGCTTTTACATCTGCCTGATTAAGGCACTGAAGTGTTTGCGTGCTAGGGGGCTCATTTTCTTGCACGTTTTATAAGAAATGTGTTGTAAATAGTGTGTTAGACTACACCAAAAAGGCATTATGTTAACTTCTGGTTCGTTCTTACATCTGTCTAATAGAAACACTTGCAGTAAGCATCTCTATCTAATGATATTATGCCTTCAGTATTGCTCATTAACCAGGATAGATGGTGGATGCGGAGAGAGCTATTAGGCTGTCTGTATGTTTTCTGTGGATTCTAGTGTTGCCTGCTCTGATTCTGCAGGCATGCGAAGTCAGGTTTCTTTAATAGGACTGTTCATAGTAGAATATAGCAGTCTCTGCCTATTTTCCAGCTTACTGCTTCAGCTAATCATCTTTGCAATTAGACTAAGCTTTTTGAACTAAATTTCTCTGAACTATTTCTGTTCTATATCATCAGCCTCAAGCTGAGTAGTATTTATAAAGGCTTTGATATTTGTAAATAAATGAGTAGTGCTTGTATGCATGGGAAGGTAAAGATGAATCTGTTTCCTGAGTTACCGCACATTGGATTATTGATGTCTGTGTAATTTGGGAGCACTGGGGCAAGGCTTGCCTAGAATGAGTAGAATTCAGAAATGGAGATAGTGATGCCCTTTTGTAAAGAGCGTTGAGATTAAACTAAGTGCTGTTGTGAGAAACGTAGTATTGGATGTGTTTAATTTCACTACAAGACTGACTGGACTGTTGTTCAGGGTAGCAGCAGTATTTTGTTCATCTGGAAAGGTGCTTGATAGTTTTTTGGTATGGTCTCAGGTTTTTGAGCCTGAGCTTATTTAAGCAGCCAGCTGACTTGCACTGTAATATGAAAACTTCCTGTAGGTTGATTTGAGACTCTTCACTGCTTAAATAACAGTTGCTTGAGTGAAAATTAAATTACATATTTGTTTTTATCAAATATATAACCTCTGCCTTTAATTCATTGCTAGAAGAAGCAAGTGACCATGAACCTAATTTTCTTCAGCTTGCAAATCATTTTGTGCTGCATACTAATGTTCTTCTGATTACAATGGTGTAGTTTGTATTCTTATACTATGGGAGAAAGCAGAGAGCTCTCCATTCTGCGTATTAATAGAACAGCCACAGGCTCAAAAGGAAACAACAGTAAATGTTTAAATTTAAGTATCTAGTTTTGGTACAAAATATTCAGTGTCATTAAACTTCTGGCTAAATGGGCAGCTGTTGTCAATGTGCGGTTTTAATAAGCTTGAGAAGACTAAAGAATGTCTAAAGCACCTACTCAGAAATGAGTTTATATGGTACAAAACCAGCAGAGCAGTGAAGGAAGGCAGAAACTTGCTGTTTTCAAAGAGATGTTAAGAATGTGCCAGATTATAGCCTAGGAAGAAGGGGTAAAAGAGGACTCTTTGTGAATTCACAGTTTCTGGGTTTACTGTAAGTCTCGGGCTGTGCAATGCCTCTCATTGTCACTTTGACCTGCAGCACTGTCACTGTCTTGTGTTCCATGCTGTCTCTTGCTCAGGAAATTGTTAATATTACCCATATTTTGGGAATTTGGAGTGATAGGTTTTAGCAAAGTTTGGACTGAGCTCAAAACTTCCATCCCACCTAATGGAGTCTTTTCCTACAGAAACGCTTGGAAAAAATATTCTGGACTCCATGGGACCCTTACTAAAGCAAAAAAGCATTGCATTTCAGCCTAGTGATGTGGATCTTCCCTTTGTGTATGACCTCCCTTGTTTCTAAAGAAGCTTTACTTTTGAGTGTGGGCCTAGTAGTTTTAAAATTAGATTTTAAGAATGTCCTGCACTGAAGTACTAAACCAAATAGTTGAGCTCATTAGTTAAACCCATAGAACTTTCAGACTGCCTAGCACTTAATTTGTAGATGACTTCACCTTTTTAAGGACAATGTTTTTTGCGATTTTTTTGTGTGTAGTTTTTAGTTAGATCTTACAATACATCTTATATGTACAATTTGTGCCTTTTCATAGCGGGCAAGAAACAGACAAATGAAAATGACGTTACCAATAAGGAAATAGTTTATACCTATTTCACTTTGAGACATTTCATATCTGTTTGTCCAAACCAGACTTGGAGAGCAGGAGTGCAGAGCGTATTAGCAAGCAGTGTGAAACCAGTCCTAGGCCTGGCTGTTAAAGGCACCTGCTGGAACTCTCAGTTATCATTTCAAAGCTTCAGAAGCTGTTAAGTCTTGAACACTTTCTATTTTGATCTCTTTGCAGGACACTTGTCACTGTAGCTGCTTGAACAGACTTTCTGCCTTTTAGCTCTTAGTTTTGTATTCCATCAGATCTTGTTTTCAGGTATCCAGCTCTGGCGCTGCGGCAAAGTCCTTAATAAGCACTTAAATTCCTTCCCCAGTAATACAAACCGTGGCTACTTCTGCTCTTGCCTGGTGTCTGCCTGGCACTTTCCCAAAAGACTATGGGATGCCCTACTAGCCTTCTGACTTTGAAATAAAGCAGCTTCTGATGTCCAAAGCTAAATGTGAATTGTGGCTGAGCGCATGATGATTGTTATGCTTCCTAGCATTAACTTGTTATTGTGTGATGCCTTAAATGTCAAAACATCATAGCTGAAGTCAGTCTGTTGGTATCAGTTTGCCTGCTAACCAAACAACTCATATTTTTTTTTAATTCCCTGCTAGTACTGAGCCTGTGACAAGCTTAGCTGTGAATTTGTGGGGTTTATGACTGCCTGTGCTTTTCCCATCTCGATTTTCCTAAATCCTGATACTTTTTCAAGCCTTATAAAAACATGTTAAATAAAGGGAAAAATTACAATGAGTCTAGTCACTGCTTTTTTGGTCACTATAATACCATGGAGTACTCCAGGTGTTGCTAAACCCAGATAAAGAGTGTGTGTGACTTCTTTGGCATAGTAATCTGCATATGGGATTTTCACTTTTTTATCTCTAGCCATGTATGTATGAAAATAGTGAAAATAATACTTGAAAGTATGTGTGTGAATATATCATATATAGAGCAAAAATGACTCATCTATTTTTTCTATTTTTTCCAAAGTAGAGAACTTTTGTTATTTCTAAAAGGTTTCTTTGGATGACTTTCTGTAATGAATTACTGAATTTTGCTTACAATAGGTAGTTTAGATCGATCTTTTTTCCTTATGTTGTGCCTATTAAACAATATACTTGAGGAATTGAGCCAACCTCATAGGTCAAGTTTGGCGTTCTCTGAAGTAAAGCTAGTTTTGAGCCTTATCTTCCTCCGTATGTACAGGGTAGTTATCCTAGTGCACCTCACCCTGAGCCATACAAATATGCAGAGAGTATAATGGGAAATGGGAAGGTACTGCTTTATTTCTGTAGCTTGAATGAAAATAAAGCTTCTGAGGAACTGAATGTCTCAGCTTCTTGACTCTGTATGGGATGTAGAGAAATGCCATTCAAAGCTAAATGAGTAAGGGTACTGCTTTGAAATGTGTTTAGCTGGGGATTCTGCAGCTCACCTACGGATCAACCTTGTTCTAAAAACTTAGGCAACACAGTTGCAAAAACACTGCTGACTGCCCTTGGCTTGTTTACCATAGTTTCCCCAGTAGGAAAGAGTAGTCTAAATACATTTGTATAGTAGCACCAGCTAGCAGAGAATTGCAGGTAATCTCCTGACAGGAGCTCCTGTGTTCGAATTGTCCCCCCCCCCCCCTTGATGTTGTACAGCGGGAGACAATACCTGAAACTTGCAGGAGGGGTTTGATCTGCTTCTGCTATTCATTTTGGGCTCTAAGGCCAGAAAAACTGTCTCTGTAGGTATACATTGCTCAGTTTTATACTTAATACTGGAAATTTTATGGATACAAAAGTAGATATTTGACTCTGCTGTAAATTGATTTTTGCGACGTGGCCTCAGTCCATGTTGTGTTTGAAATGGGAGTCTTCCTGCATAGCAGAGGAATGGTGACTGCTGACTTCCAGAGGTGGAGATACTGCTTCAAGTTTTCCCTGGGCCTAGCAAATATATCCTTTAGTTCATTCCCTAAAGACAGTGGAGAAGTATCCATAGGATGCCATCTGGGGAGAGATCCATTCCAGATTGGTTGGGTAAAGAATAAAAAGCTAAAAAGGCCTCATCGGTCTTTCATTTAACAGCAGAGGTGTCCACTCCGTATACGTGAACAGGGGGTTTGGGGGAGGTGGGGGTAAAGGGCAGAACAGGTTTTATTTACTCCAGCCATGAGGGTTAAAAGGTATTTTGGGACACAAAAACTGAAGGTAAGATTCAGGCATCAAAAGGTTTAGCTGAAAAATGATCTAATTTTGAGGTCAATTTCCTTTGTTGCAAGTGACTGGCAATCCTTTAACTATTGCTAAAGTAGCCCCAAATTCTCAGACTAATGTTCTCTAAATAGTTTGTGAATGTGACTTTAGATCATGTAGATTTTTCTCCTTTTTACCTTCATTAAACAGGATTTACCACTGTTTTGGTGTTTGTGATAGTGCTGTAGACAGGTCATAAGCTGCATCACTAGTGACCTGCTTTGGGGATGTATTGCAAAAAACCAAAGCCTGATGAATTCTTATGCATTGGATGGTTCCTTCACACTTGTGTGAAATGTGAAAAGGGTAAAAAATTAAGAATTTGCTTTTTCTGATAGTTTAGGTGCCTCTCCTTGGCAATCATTTCCTTGTAGGTACAGTGCTGTACAGACAGCCCTTTGCAGGTGTGCAGCAGTGTGAGTGGTCGGTCTCCCTGATAAGGATGCATCTGCAGCAGCTGGAGGGCTGGTTGTGTGCTTGTGAGCTTTTGCTGTGGGTCCTGCTCTAGCTGTACTTGTATGACAGTGTAAACACCTGCTCCCAGTTCTGGTACACCTGATGTTATTGCACTAACCCTGTCACTTCCATTGTTTTTAGTACAGTGATGCAACCCAGGATGAGTATTCAAGTGAAGTTGTAGGTGTTCTCCCAAAACAGGATTCATTCTGAATTCAGTACAACCCCAACAAGCTTCCCCTATTTGCACTCTTGAGGCTACACCAAATTGCACTGAAGTCTATGGTTTGGGATCATCTCTAGTAAAATCACCATGAAGCAACCATCTCCTACTTCTTGTTTTTTTTTTTTTTTTATATTTTCTCTAGGTTTGAACAAAAGACTTGGCTTTTGAAGTACTGTAGCATATTTACCTTCAGTATAGTAGAGGTGAGTTTCAGCTATAGCCTTGGTCTGGTTTCATGGGCACTGAAGGAAGCAGTTACTGGGATTTGCAGTGGAACTGATGTCAGGAAGGGAATAAAAAGCTTGACTTGTCAGCTGTTTGCAGTGAGGTCATTTGATGGCTGCCCTGTTCTTGGCTGTTGTGCTTCATAGTGCTAGGCCTGGATATTAAGAGGAGACAGACACTTGACCTGTGCTGGAATATGCCACTTGGTTAAAACTATGGTTTCTTCCCCATGTCATGTCAGCTTTGAAAGGCTTATTTTTGCCTAATTTGTAACAGTTTCTAAGGCTTTCCTCAGCAGTATTGTTGAGCTGTGCTCAATGATAATTTTATTGACAACACTAGAGCACTAAAATGTCTGAACAGTTCTTGACCAGCCTGGTGTTTAGGGCGCCTCTATGCAGGCTGGACAGGCTGCAGCAGGGTTATCTCGCTTGGGAAGGGAGAGAACAGATTCCCAACTGCCTGGTGCATCTTCTCTCACACCCTTAGCTGTGACTTTAAAATGGAGAACACCTATAGTTATGATAGCCTTTCAGTTATGTCCATGAATATCTTCTTGGGGAGTGGCCAGCGGCAGCTAGAGGAGAAGCAGGGACTCTCCAGAGTGTGTGCCAAAGGGCAGTGAAACTTGTCAGTGGAACGGCTCCTGCTGGATTTAAAAGATCAACCCAAAATATCTTTAAAGTCTGTAGATTTTGTCTTCAGTATTGTAATTCCTCCTTTGTATAGGTGTGAGCCTAAAGTCTGGAGAATGTTTCCTTGAAGGTTGTGCTTTTGTACCTTGTTCTGCACGTTTCAGATGCTCGTGTAAGCTGTGCTTTTACAATTGGCACAATTTTGCTAAAGTAGCAAATGAGCTGTGTGTGCGAGATGGGCACAGCACGATGCTGCCTTGTGCCAGCGGAGCTGCATGTTGAGCGTGGTCATGGCAGCCAGAGTGCCTCAAGCACTGGGCTTTTCCCAGATGCCTTTGCTGTGCATTTCTCTCCACGTAGTGTTTTGCTTAGTTCAAATACTGCTGCTGGGCTTTTAAGTAATAAGAAGTCCTTCACTGGATGTAAAATTTCAAAACAGCTCTGAGGTATAGCATGTGTGAGCCGTTCCACACCTTGTAGTGGCATTAGGGATGGATGACTCATACTGTAGCTTTTGTGACAGAGTGTTCGGCAAACGTCATCCCAATGTTAGTTCAGGGAGGAAGTGTATTAATGATGGTGAAGATGACAAATCAAAGGTAGCAGAGCTAAAGCAGCTCCCTGGCCCTTGGGCAGATGCTCAGCCTGAAATCAGACATGATAGAGATTGATCAAGTCCTCAATCGGCATCAAATCCTTTTGATAGAGCAGCTGCTCTGTGAGGTTATTTGGCAAATATCAACAAACACTGACAACTGAGTCCTTGTTTTCCAGTTATTTCAGCCCTGTGGCTGCAAATTCGTTTGGTCTGTTCTGTCCTTACCACATTGTTACCAATGCACAAAAACAGTTGTTGACAGCTTAAAAAACTTAGCCTACTAAGTTTAGTGGGTTTTTTCCCTTTCAGCAAAGTTTCTTTTGTGCTTTGTCATTAAGGAACATGAGAACATTCTATTGTGGTCTAGATTTTGTGGCAGAGGCTATAAAAAGGGGTGGGGATAGGAATGCGTGAATTAAGAATTTTGCCTCAGCGGTAGAAAACTGGTAGATATTGGGAAGATTTAGCAGGATGGTGTGCTCCCTGAGGGAGATGGTATGTCAGCGGCACAGGTTACAACAGCTCCAGTCCAGCTGGGCCACAAGCTCCCTTTCTGACTCCAGTGCTATCCCTGGCTTTTGGGCATCCTCCATTCAAGGCGCAGAGCTGAGCTGCTCAGGGCATGTGACCATGTATTTTCCCGCAGCAGCACACAAAGGAGTGTTTGAGTGCTTCACCAGGTGTGTGTATCTTTTCCAGATATGCTCTGGAAAAAGCTTAATAGCTGGGCCTGTTCCCACCTCCTTCCTGGCCAAAGTGATTGGATGCTAATTCAAATACTTGCCAGAGTACATTTTCCAGGTGCTGGCCTCCAGCTCTCATCTGCTCTCATGCAGTAATGAATAGTAACAGAAAATTTCAGGTGGTAAACACATGGATGTGGACTCTTTGCACTGCGGCAGCAGGCAGCACGTAGCACGTGGAACTCTGCTTAAAGCACAGGCTAAGCAAAGTAGAAACCAACAGCACCTTTTCCCAGCAGTTGCTATTGTGTTTATCTGTCATGTTTAGGATCACACGAAGCCTTCACTATGTTTTCCTGTACAGCTGTTTGTATCAGCAAGAAGGACTTAAGCAACAAATTTGGAATAATCAATAGACTTCAGCTGCTGGATGATGTGGCAGGAGGTGGCTTTTGCACCAAGCCCTTTAGAGAGCTTGTTTCTTTTGTCTAGTGACCAGGGAGGTGGTTGAGTCACCTTCCCTAGAGGTGTTTAAGGCACAGGTGGATGAGGCGCTGAGGGACATGGTTTAGTGTTTGATAGGAATGATTGGACTCGATGATCTGGTGGGTCTCTTCCAGCTTGGTGATTCTATGATTCTGTGAGGTATGCAAGAGGAAAATAACTGTTACGGAAAATGTTGTTATGCCTTATGCCATCACTACAGTGAGTCTCAGTGGTTGTCCTGGTCAGAAACGTAATTTTTAAACCATGGTGGATGTTTTGGAAGTGTTGGTAGTGATTTTCAGCATTCAGTTGCATGTGATTGTTGCTCTGCCTTCAGTTCAAGAGGAGAAAAACACAGTATATCTGTTCATATAATTAGTTGTTATCTCTGTTACTGTGAGTTGTGGCATATGTGGGAAAAATAAACTATGTGTAACTAACACTGGACTAAGCTAGCAGGAATTTTCTCTCAATTCATTAAACTCATGTTCTGTAGAGTAAAATGTCACTAAAAAGGGAGGGCACTTTACTTTTCTTAATGTGGTGAAATCCAGGGTCTATTATTTGGAGGCAGTTTAAAATAAAACAAAATCCAAACGCAGATGTTTTATCACTGCTGTCAGAGCTACAAACTGCCTGCCACCCTGACACACACTTTATTATTTAGAGCATTCCATGTAGAATATTGTTTTTCTGGCTCATTCAGGAGCCAGGGGTTCTGCTGTTTCACCTTTGGCACATGCTGCATTCTTGACCAGGTTTATTTTAAACTTAGGGCAGATCTGTCCTCCTATCTAGTGACATGGTTGAAATACTGACCAAACTGTGTCCCCTGTTTTCAACAGTGGATAATGATGGATGATTAGAAAATAGGTTAAGAAATGAAAGATCTGTAGTGTGATCTTTCCTCTGGGACTCCTTGTCAACTTTTGGCAAAGAGTCTACATCTAGACCATCATGTCTAGAGGAGCGGCTGAGAGAGCTGGGGTTGTTTAGCCTGGGGAAGAGGAGGCTGAGGGGAGACCTTATTGCTCTCTACAACTACCTGAGAGGAGGTTGTGGAGAGGAGGGTGATGGCCTCTTCTCCTAAGTGACAGGGGACAGGACGAGAAGGAATGGTCAAAAGCTCCGCCGGGGAGATTTAGGCTGGACATTACGAAAAAATTTTTTATAGAAAGAGTCATTGGGCACTGGAACAGGCTGCCCAGGGAGGTGGTTGATTCACCTTCCCTGGAGGTGTTTAAGGCACGGGTGGACGAGGTGCTGAGGGGCACGGTTTAGTGATTGATAGGAATGGTTGGACTCGATCTGGTGGGTCTCTTCCAACCTGGTTATTCTATGATTCTATGTCTAATAGCTACTGATTCATCTGTCTCCATTAATTTGGTGAGTCTCTTTCAGAGCCAGTTTAGAGTATCAGTCTTAAATGTTCTCATGGTAGTTGAATTTCCAGCATAGCAATGCATTGTGAGAAGGCATTTATATCTGTATCATCCTCTGTATTAACTTCCCACAAACAAACCTGTCTTGAATTGAGCCTCCCCTTCAAATTCAGACATGCCAGAGCTACCACTTAACAAAAAAAGGTGATGATACTAATCTTTGCTTTAGATTTTTTTTAAACTATGCTCTCTACCATTTCTGCTTACTTCTTAGTTTGCATCTCACCTTCTGTTGGTCTGTTCAGTTGCTGAGTACTGGAAATCTGGTTAACAACTTAATTTCTTCCACCTAAGCCAATGCAAACCATACAGTTACAGTGTGTAAATAAAAATCTTGCAATTTAGCAGACTGTGCCATTAAAAGAATGGAATTACAGAAGCAGAAAATCAGATTTTAAATTAAAAGAAACAACTCTTTGTGGTAATTAAGGGAACTTTTCAAAATAGTATCAGCTGTCCCCCTCACCTCATAAAGAGGAACAGGTTTTTTTAAATGCAAGCCTTATTTTTAACCCTAGTAATTGTTGGATTATTAAGTCTGTATTTCTGTTGGTAGAGCTGTCCATAGTTACTGTCTCCTTTTTACACTTCTGTTGTTTTAAGTACTCTTTCAGTTAAAAATAAGGAAATTCTAAAGGTGTGTACTAGCAAAGGAACCTTTTCTCCTGTGTTTGTGCCTGTTGTGTTAGCTGCTTTCCAACAGCTACATGGGTTCTTGATTACTTCAGAAGCCTTGTGACCTAATAAATGAAAGAGCCGCAGACAAATCCAGCCTAATTTTTTCATGTCAGGCATCTTGCCCTGTCAAGTCAGCATTAGCTAGCTCAACCCTGTTGTCAAACAGGAGAGGTACTGGGGGGGGAAATGCCTCATCATGTAAACTCATCTTTCTCTGTCACGTGACGGAGCTTTAGATGTTTCTTTCTCTGGACTCTGCAGACCTGGAGCTGCTCTGACCTGATTGGGAGGGCCTTGCTGCAGGACAGGTTCACAGGGGTAGCTCCCCAGGTGAGCACATACCTGTGTCTTCATGATGCCTTTTTCCAGAGTTCAGGCTTCTTCCTCCTAAAAAAAAAATGCTCATGAGTTTTTGAGGTAGCTACAGTAGCTGTTTCTTTTAAAGCTGACCTTCAAAGGAAAAAATGCTGACAGCTGGATCCTGTTTTGTCTGCGTTGTGCTTTATGAAGAGAGGCTGAAGTAAGAGAGGTGTTTGAGGATGTCCTGATTATTTTTTTCCTTTTTCTGCTTGCTCTGTACATCAACAATTATGATCCTGTCTATCCTAGGTGATGGAATGGCAGATCTGGAAATGTAGTGGAAGTGTGAATTTACAAAAGCTAAAACCTGAATCTGCTTGAGGGGAATGGTCTTTTTTCTGTTCTTTGATTGTTCTAGAATAAATTAATTCATGGTGAAGCTTGCAAAAAGGAACTACTGTTACAATAAATACTAATATGTACCAACCTCTCACTTTCTCATAGATATTCATCTTACTTCATAGGGAATCTGCCCTCTTATTGGGGTCTGAATTTCGGGTGCACAGTCTCTCTCAAACAGGGAAACTCTGTGTCTATGAAGGACTAAAAGCCTGACCCTGGTGTAATTGCTACACCCCTTCTATGTAGAACTGATAATTTTTTTCTGCCAAAGTGTTTTATCACAGTTTGATGTATTGTGTTGCCTCCTGATGAAACTTAACTCCTTCTTAGACAAATTTAATTGAAGACAGAAATACTTAGAAAATCAATTGTGCTTTATTTGTGTACAAGTTTTACCAATAAGGGAAGTTTAATGAATATGTCATCTTGCCTCCATAAAATTAACTCTCACAATTCTCTACTGTAATCCATGAATAAAACTTCTCTTAAGCTTACAAAAACACTAGCCATTCCACATAACAGCTTCTTTAATGTACCTTTTTTACATTCCAAGGATAAGGGGATACAAATCTTTGAAGAACTGTCAAAAGACAAGCTCAAGTAACAGAAAATTCTAGCTATAATCTACTTTCCTTTGAAAAACATTGGGAGAAGATTATAAGAATTATAGATTCACTAGATTTGTATTTCATTTCAGTCCTCAGATTTAAGTGAAGTAACTCTATTTGTGTTATGGACCTGGATGTGATGGATAGGCTCTATTTAGTGGCTTTATTTTAAAGTTTATAGAGACCTGTCATGTAGCAGTAAACTCTGTGCATGAGATTGAAAAGCTAAACGTGAAAACTGGACATGACTGCTGCTGAGTCACGCTGACAGCTCAGCCTGTTTAGCTTTAATGAAGGTTCAAAGTGGAACTGGGCATCTTTTTAATCAAGGAGGTAAGTCCAAGAAAGTCCTGCAGGCACTACCAGTGGTCAGTCATGCTTGTTGCTGAACCTGCTGTGCTACTCTCTGAGCTGACAATAAAGGAAAGGATTTGGCTTCTGATCCTCAGGTTTCTGGTACTGCAAGTAGGGCTTTGGCTTTTTGACTCTGCATAACATATTATTAAAACAATTGGAACAGTTCCTTTGCTGTCAGATATCACTGAGGGTGGAGAATAATTTTCATTGGCTTCAAGGATTGTGCCCAAAGTGCATGGCTTTTTGCTCTATAATTTTCTCTAAAGGTGATTAAGCATTCTAGCATTGGAGCTGCTGTTGCTGCTAAGGGAGTTTGGGAACGCATAACGTACTACTCAAACACGAGGACGCTGTGAATGGATGAGCTTATTTTCTTCTTGCAACCATGTCACGATAAAACTCAGCAATGCCCATGGAAAGCCAAAGGAAAAGGGGCATGAAATCACAAGACAAATGGCAATCATTTGTGGTATCCGTCACGCACATTTACAGAAGGCCATCCTATCTGCCATGGAAAATGGCTCCACAGAAAAGTTACATACTGACAGAAGTTCCATGTCTTTAAGTGGGTTTGCCCAAGGGGGAAGGATGTGCCTCCTGCATATGGAAATTGAAACACATTTGGTTGGGGAAAGAAAAGATGTTAATATATTAGTGTTCATATCTTATCATGGATAGAGCTCTTTGTGCTTTTGGTATGAGTCACAATGGACTGAGCACTCCATGGTGCCGATCAGTTGTTTCATCCTGTTAGCTCTTGTTAAAAATATAGCTGGTTTGCTCTCCCACCTGCCTTGCGTTGGTACTCCTGCCTTAGGTGATGTAAGCTAAGATCATACCCCTTCTCCCAGCCAAAGACAAGGCCCACTTCTACAGTGCACGTGGCTCCTGCCAGGCTGGGGCCATACAGCAGATAGCGTATCTGATCCGCAGCTGCTGTCAGTATTGTTTTGTGGAAATCCAAGTTGCAAACTTACTTGACTGCTTGGCACTACTATTGGGATTCCATTTGGATGTATTCTATGATACTAGAATCGTAGTTTGGGTTGGAAGGGACCTTAAAGCCCATCCAGTTCCAGCCCCCCCAGCCATGGGTGGGGACGCCTCCCACTAGCTCAGGCTGCTCAAGGCCCCATCCAAACTGGGATGAGGCAGTCACAGCTTCCCTGTGCCACAGCCTCACAGCTCTCATAGGGAATAAATTCACCGCTATGTCTAGTCTAAATCTTCCCCTCTCCAGTTTATAACCACTGTCCCTAGCCCTATCACTACAAGCCTTTGTGAACAGCCCCTCCCCAGCTTTCTTGTAGCCCCCTTCAGGTACTGGGAAGATCTAACTTTAGCTTTATTTACCACTGGGCTTGTTTTACTGTTCCCAGTAAGGGCAAGGCCCTTGCTAGAGCAGACCATCTGATGTTTGTCAGAAAGAGACAGCTTTAAGGCTACCAGATAACCTGACCAGCCTGCTGCTCTGCAAACAATTTTGTGGGCCCTGCTGGTAACAACAAAGATACCGCACTGAACTAGACTATATACTGATGTCTGTAGGGGAGCAAGGCTCTCTGTGGCAGACTTGTACTGCTCTGGCATACAACTATGCTTAAAGCAAAGCACTAGCACGCTTACGAACAACTATCCTGTTACTGATGGTGGTGCCTATCTGCAGGTTTTTTTTCTGTCACTGTGTATCATCAAGCCCCAGTTGCTTGTTATTTAATTTTCATCAGAATCGCTGCTTTGGTTTGCAAGGCTGCAAGAAACTCTCCATGGTTCTTTGTATCAAACTGAATGATACTGAGCTCCTTCCAGACCAGCCTGGGTGATACTTATCAAAATGTTATCCATACATAGCTCTTGCCTGTACTAGCAAAGGCATCTGGAATGAGTGTAGCTGGATCCATGGAGCTGCTGGTTCCATTAACTTTGTTGAATCTGTTTCAGAAACCAATTTTAAGCCTTGCAGGATTAATATAAGCTTTCTCATTTAGGGACTATACAGAACTATGAGGTCATGCTGCTGCCATTTTGCTAGTACTCATGCTAGTTAAAAATTGTATTATAGAGCAAATTTGAAGGGACTCGGGTATTTTAAGACTGTCATTCAATCTTGTGCAGGTGGGCCAAGTTTATCTGATATGCATCTATAGTGAAAACCCAAGAAGAAGAGCAGAGATCTGTTTTCCATCACAACACCAGCAACAGAGAAACTATGACTTTAGGATAAATCCATCAAAAGAAAAGCAGAAGAGGCTGAAGGGAGGATCTGGGTCTAAGGAGGAAATAGCTCAAAACAAGTAAAACTAGGCAGCACTGCGTGTCCTGCAAGTATTTGATGTGATGAAGCATGGGAAAGCATAGAAGTAGTCTGGGATTGTATTTGCCACCTGTAGAAAGAGAGAAGAGGAATCAGAATGCAGATACTGATCTTTTCTTCCCGGCTCTATTGACAGAGAACCAAGACTGGTCACAATTGCAGATGAGGCTGCTACCTTTCCCTCTGCCACGTCTCCAGGAGATGTGGACAACCTAGGAGCCTCCTGGCATTGCTTTCATTTCAGTACAGCTCCGCACACCCTGAATTCTTTTAGAAGATCTGTGGACGGTTCTTGCCTGCCCTCGCCTTTCCCTGCATAATTTTTATGGCAGGAATGGATCAGTTTTGCTTTATGACACTTTGATTTCTGCTGCCTTTAAATCAGTTTCAGCTGGTGTGAGACTCACGTGAGGGTAGCTGGGAGATCGTTTACCTTCAGGCATGGCTGGAGTTGTACTGTGACCTGGTGAAGAACGTGAATGCGTTTTGCTCTCTCTGTGGTATCATATAATAGAGGAGACAGAAAATAGGTGTGTGGGAGGAGGTCCTTACTCAAACAGTTAATACATCTAAATGTGAAGAAAGAGGATTTGGTGTCCAAGTACACCTGTCACCCGTCATTTGATGCAGTCAGCATGATGTGTATTGATAAACCTTTGTTCTAGCTGATGCAAGCACCTATGTTTCTGTGATTTTTCAGTAGTGGCTACTGCTGCTTTTGAAATGTGCTCCTTCTGACATGCAGGAGTATTTTTTTTTCAATGTGTGAGAGAGTCTGCAGGATGGAAGTGTTGATAACACACTGCTGACCATGCTGTGCTGAGAGCTTTAGTGCAGCAGTGCCAGTTTGAAAGAAAAAGGATCAAACCAGACAGCTCTCATCAAGTCCTCAGATTCCTAATTCATAGAGTCTTGTCCTAGTCAACGCTTTTTTTGCTATGTAATGGAAAACCTGTATACTTTTTCTCCTCTGTATTTAGAGAGCAGGCATGGATTAGACTTGCTAAGCAATAATCAGCTTTCACTGGTTTAAAATTAACTAAAAGAGCACCAGGTTTTTTCCCCCTCTCAGCTGGTGGCAGTAGGGCTCAGAAGGTATCTGGAGGAGGTGGCTCAGGTTTTTTTGTGGCAGGGTGAAAAATGACCTGCAGGATGGGACCCCATACCAGCCAGCACTGGGAGCTTCCCTGTGCCATGGAGCATCTCCACGGGGGACACAGCAGGATGGGACCTCATTCCAGCTGCACTGGGAGCATCCCTGCACCACAGAGCATGCCCATGGACACGCAGCAGGATGAGACCCCATTTCAGCTGGTCTCATGTCCACCCTGGATGAATTTTCCTGGTCTAGATTCCTGGCTGCCAGGATGGCTGTATGGGAGAAGTGAAGTCTGGGCTGCAGTGGGAGGGAAAGGTGTCGTCTTAGTGGGGGTGGGAAAGCACGTCCTAGAGCTGGTGGAGGGCTGGCAACACCAGGTGTCCTGTGGCACTGTCCACCATCCTCAGCCTATTCCCTTAAAAGAGAATGTCCTTTTGGTTCTTTCCTCCCCTCTCCTGAACTGCACTGACAGGGAGCTATTTATTTTGACTTGTAATTGAAACAGATATGTTGAGGATTTTAATACCCTGCCCATTGGGGTGGGTGAGGACACCGAGAGGCCTTTGTTGCCTTTGTTTCCTCTTTGCTACCCCCCCAAACATGTTAATACCTTCAATGTTTCTGACAGAGGATGCTGTACTGCAGCTAGAGAATGTTTCTTAACCCTGCCAAAGGCTTCTTTTATATAACCTGACCCTTTGTCAGTGCTTGGTTTTAGCTCTGTGTAAGCATGTTCATACTGTGGGCTCCGTGTGCCACAAAAGGAGGTTGGAGCTTCCCTATGCCCCAAAACAGCTGCTCTGAGGGTGCTTGATCTTACTTTGTATTCACCTCATTAAATTGTTTTATTTTGGTTTTGTGTTTGGGTGTGGATGTTTTTTAACACACCTACTATCTGGTATGCATTAGTATCACTTTAGTGTGTATCTCCAGACCTGTGTCACACTCTGTTTTTGGCAGCAGCTGAGGTTTTTCCACTATTGAGTGGTTGGGCTAGTGACCTCCCCTTGAAATCACAACTGAGATGCATCTTCCATGTGAAAACAGCAATTCTGTAATAGTTCACAGCACAGAGCTGTGCCTACTAGGAAACACTGGCGTTCAGTTTCTTCTGTTGGCCAAGTCATGCTGGGAGATGTAACGTAAAGGCTGAAAACCTCCACAGGGTGTGGAAGACCGGTCTGTGTGCAAAGCATCTTTGAATCTCCTCTTGGACAGCACTGAAGAGCAGGAGGCTATTTTCCTTTTCTGGCATTAGGGGGAGCACAGCTTTAAAGAAAGAGACTACATAGTTAAAAAAAAAAGATACAAACAGAAAAAAGTAGTTTCAAACCTTATGAGTCCAATTTAAACCCTGTCCCTACATTATAGCTGCTTTAGAAACCCTGGGCCACCAGTATTAAAGCTTCTGCAGACACCCAAGATTGTAGGACCTTGCTCTCAGAGGCATCAGGTGAAGAGGAGTGGAAACACTCTGATAATTTTCCAGTCATCTAGAAAGAAGTAATTATAACTGAGTGGCATTAGCAACCACTGAAATCTCGTTTGGCATTCCAGAGGCCTTGTTGACAACAGTGCTTCAACAGCCATTCAGCAATGCTATTATGCTACCAGGATGCTCTCTGAGATGTTGCATTTGATAGACTATACTCTTTTGGTTTGGCTTCCACTGGTGTAATTGGTGATTGCACACAGGGCCTCGACTACAGTGGAAAATAGGCTTCTTTTGTTCCAAGTCCTTGGCTCTGCAGACTTTGGCAGGACCGTTGCCCAATAAGCTGCGTGGCAAAACCTCACCACTCCCGGCCAAAATCACTTAACTCCTATTGATTTGCTTGGAGGTGAGATTTCATTTGTGGGCTCAGAGTTCATAGGCCCATGTAATTTCTCTGCCTCTGCCTGTTTCCTCTGCTAATGAAAACTACATTATCGATAATTCTCCTTAAACGTTTAAGGATATTTCCTGGCTGCTCTGCAAGCAAGCCTAGCGCACCCTGTGTGCATAAAAGACATCAGATAATGATGTTTGGGCCAAATATTCTGTCAAGGATATTTTACTTCATATGTTTTTCCACAACTCAGAATATACTTTCATCATTAGAATGGGCAGGCTCATTGATTGCTTGGCTGGTTTCCCTAGACTCAACACCTAAAAATAAATGTTTAAAAGTTACTCAGTCTTGGAACCAAAGCTGCTCTCTGCGTGTTCTTTCGAAGCTAATTGCTTTGTGGGAGAGCAGAGCAGATCCTCTGAGAGCTGGCAACAATGTGCCAGATTTGGTTTCTAAAGAGGAATCAAGAAAGAGCGAGGTAGTTTCGTTCAGCTCTTTCCAGTGGTCTCATCAGCTGGTTCTTGCTGTTACTGGCTTGGTTCCGTCAGGTCCACAGGAACGCATCAGCATCCACACATCTCAGGCTAGCACATTTGGACGCATTCAGTTTGCTTTTTCAGGAATAGTATCACCAAGAGAAGTGAGGGAGAAAGTAATTAAGAGGAGTGATTCCTTCCAAAGAAAGAATCTGGGATGCCCATAGCTTATTGTAACTTGTAACTTGTAAGTGCAGATCCTTCCTTGGAATATTACTCAAGAGGAAGTTTCTATGACACTTGTGGTGTTTGCAGTTGGAAAGGGACAAAAACCTCCATGGAATAATCCTGGGAAGGGCAAGAAAGGACACCTGAAAGGAAAAACCTTTGTAGCACACCCTCAGAACAGCATGGAGGCTACAACAGAAATCACCAGTGGGAAGGGATACTCTTCTTTCCCCTTCCTATTTTTTTTTTTCTGTTTAGTTCAAAAGGATGGCAGGAGCATGAGGCAAACTGTTATTTATGTAGCAGGGAAGAGACGCATATGAGGACATCTGTTTTAAGGAGCTGCTTCAAAAATAACCACAGGAGAGGAGTGTGTTTGCAGAGGGCAGCAGGCAACCTGCAGAGCAGTAGAAAGTAAGACAGCCCCAAATGGCTACAGGATAGTGTGTATTTGTACTCATTGCCAAACCACCCCGCCCTGACCCCAGTGAGTGTTTTACAAATAGAAGGAAGTGATCTTTTCGTATTTTCTGCACAAGAACACGGATCCCTTCTTCGTTGTATACCTTCCTGACCCTTTTTATCTGAAGTCAGCAGCTTTTAAACTCCATATTCAAATCTTTAAAAAAATAACACTGCTTCAATGAATATCCAAAGCGTATGGTGGAAGAATGCAGATTTGGATATTAGTACATCCAAAAGATGAGGCTTTGTTCAACTGGGAAAAAGGAATAGCAGAGAGATGCTTATGTCTAGCAGTCTGCCCTAGCCTCTTACTGACTGCTGAGTGCAGGCACCTGGCCACTGATTCACTGATATGCTGTAATAAAGTCCATTACAGCTTACTTGTTGCCTCAGCTTCCCAGTGAGTAAAACAGAGACGTAGAAAGCGTAGCTTTTCTGCTCATTTTCCTTCTAATGTTGGTAGTTTGAGACAGCTGTGAAAGTGTTGTGGTGTAGGATTTAACAAAAAATATGAGCCATGATCCATCAGTGAAAAGAGAGGGGCAGAGCCAGATGGCATGAGGCAGACATCCCACCAGGGAGCACAATGTTGCAGGCACTGGGAAGTTAATTTTTCCTTTTAGCCAGGTGAGAGAGCGTGTTTGGTAAATACCAGATGAAGTATGAGCATAATTGCTCATAGAGAGAGTCGGCTTCCCTATGGTCAAACGCTCCTTAGAACAGAACTCTGACAAAAATTCATGAATTCGCATCCCTAGCTACTTTACAGTTTCAGTAGGAGAATCAATGGCAAATACCACTTCAAAGTACCAATCAGATATGGTCCCCTGCTTTTTTTAGCTATCCCTTGTAGGTAACAGAAACATTATGCAAACATAAGTGAGAATTTAAGATATAGTAGCTGATGCCACTCTAGTAGGGAACAGCTGTATTTCTTTTCTACACTAGTGGCTGTCAGCAAGTAATGCTGACTGAGCTGACTTTGGATATCCCCTACCTCAAGGGAAGAATTATCCTCTGTACTCCCTCCGGTACTGTGTTTTCTGATAAAGAACAAATGAGTTTCTTAAAATCAGCTCATGCTACAGTAACTACTTGGAACAAAACTTTACTTTCAGTTATAAGAATTCTCACTTACAGTACAGAGTAATTATATGGAGTTTCACAGAATTATCTGTTATTTACCTGGCAACGTCTGGTGACTGTACTTTGGCCAGTGTTTTGTAGTTTTGTACAACCTGCAATGCAGTTTCATGCGTATGGAAGCCAAGAACCTGATGTGCTTTGGATAAAATTTGATATTTCAACAGAGTTCAGTAGCTGTTAAAACAGCTTGGAGTGAAATGTAGCAATCGGGAATTTAATATGATGCTGTTTGTCCTTAGGTTAACAAACACAGATGGAAATCAATTGCTTGTCACTATGGAAGACAGAGAGTATCTTTAACCTTGGGTGTTGTAAGTAGAGCACTAACATCTATATTTGGGCAAACAGAGAATTGGCTTTATGTTTTTACCGAGGTTCAATTCACTTTGAAACTAATGGTCTTTTCATGTCCAGACTGCTTAGGCTGTCTCACTGGATAACTCTTCTCTGTGCCTAAGCAGGTTGTTTATTGAGCCCCACAACACTTGCATCTGACTGTTTTCAAGGAGACATGGGCTTCTAAGCACCGAGATCATTTTTGGGGTGATCTCTGGGGTACCGGGCGGAATACTGAGAGATGCTCAGGTATACACATTGCATGTTTTTTATTCTCTCTGTGAAGTATCTCATAGTTTACTACTTTGATGTCTCTTCAGATCTTGCCAAGATTGGGCTTTTTCTGACAGTTTCTAAGCATACAGAAAACATAAAACACTTCACTCTCAATATACTTAGTAGGCAAGTGTTCTATCCCAGCTTGGACTAAGCATATGGCTTTCTTTGTGTAGCTATTTGATCGCATCGTTCTTGTTTCTATTGTGACCATTTGGCTTACGTTTCTCTTTTCCAAGTGTGAAGTTAGAAGAGTGACAAAGCTGGTGAAGGAGCTGGAGAACAGGCCTTATGAGGAGCAGCTGAGAGAGCTGGGGTTGTTTAGCCTGGAGAAGAGGAGGCTGAGAGGAGACCTCATTGCTCTCTATAACTACCTGAAAGGAGGTTGTGGAGAGGAGGGTGCTGGCCTCTTCTCCCAAGTGACAGGGGACAGGACGAGAGGGAATGGCCACAAGCTCCACCAGGGGAGGTTTAGGCTGAACATTAGGAAAAAATTTTTCACAGAAAGGGTTATTGGGCACTGGAACAGGCTGCCCAGGGAGGTGGTTGATTCAACTTCCCTGGAGGTGTTTAAGGCACAGGTGGATGAGGTGTTAAGGGGCATGTTTTAGTGTTTGATAGGAATGGTTGGACTCGATGATCCAGTGGGTCTCGTCCAACCTGGTAATTCTATGATTCTGTGGGACCTGAGTACGTTGCTCCGCTCTCCTGCATATATCCTCTGGATGTGCTCTTCTGTGCTATGGAACTATGGAAAACTGCCCACAGTTTTCCCTGAATAGTGCTGTACCTGCAGGCAGGGTGGCAAGTGCAAGTTCACACGGAGACAGATATATTCTGAAAAAAGGACTGTCTGAATAAGCATCATAAACAGGCAATTGTAAATACGTATTCTTCCATAGTGTAGAAGTCTGACTGCAGGCTTTTTCTGGTCAACCTAGCAAAAGCTGACCTTTTGCTGGATATGGTTACTCCTCCTGCCAACCTTCCTCCTAGCTTGGATGCAGGGCCCTCTGCACCTTGTCTTGCTCCCTAGATATTTCACTGCTGCCAAGTTCAGTAGCTATCAAAATCTAGGAAGAAGTAAGTGAAATTTCCCTTGCTTCCTCTGTGGAGCACATGGAGGCCCGGTGAGCATCTCCATGGCAGGCGGACATCAGCAGGCTGAGCATCAGTGTAATTTAGCACTAGATGGCTGGGGGTCCTCTTTGTCCAGCGCTGGGTTTTGTTCCCGGCTGAGAGTGACAGCGTTTCGAGCAGAACAATGGACTCATTGTAAGGTCTCTGCCCACCCCTTTTATAGCTTCTCATTTTTCAACAGCTGATGCTTTTAGCAAATTTACCTTTATGAGGAATAGTTCAAACCTTTCAAACACACTGAAAGAGCTGTGCTAATATCTAAGAAAATTATAGATGACAAAAAGAAAAAGCTCCCTACTCCTGTTCTTTTTTCTGTCCCATTACACATGTAATACAACTTTCATTGAGTCTTTTATTTAATAGGTGTATGCATAAGTATGACACAGTTAATAGTTCATCACTCAGACTGGGATATAGCACAATAAATTCCTCAGAAGTCATGACACAGCCACACGTTTTGGTCTGGTGAATCTGGTGAGGTAAAATTTGTAAAACGTTCAGATGCTGACATTTCTGTCACTGTGATTTGGGGCAGAAATGTCTGTCCTGAGCTAAATTAGCTTTCCTCTAGAAAAAGTTATTTTTGCTTACTGTCAGTCTTTTCAAGAAGTTTAATACTCTGGGTGAAAAACATCAGCTTTCCTGATGATTGCAGAGTGATACATTATACAGAGCAAGGAGGACTACTTCAAAAGACAGATGTTCTTCTGCCTGAAAGCAGACAAGAGGAACAGACAAAATATGTACCTGTTTCTTGAAGATAACACATTTTTTTTTCCTTACCAGTCTCTTCTTCACATTTGCAGATCCATTTCTTGTATTTACTGAGTCCACATTGTGTCTTTATAGCCATATTTGTACCTTTCAGTTCAAAATGAGAAAGAGGTACATTTTTAAATTAAAATTACTTAACTTGTTTTGCTGTTGCAACATTAGCATTTTGTGCTTGTGAGAGCAAGGAAGAGACATAGCCCCTCCCTCCTAACTTCAAAATATTAAACCTGGAAATCCCAAGGGTACTTTAACAGCTTTGTGAGAGGCTAAAGATGTGCCTAAAGATGGTGATACATACCATGGTAAGGTAGAAATGAATCTAGAAATAGGTCTGGGTGGGATCTCTTTTCTTTTCCTAATATTGTCTCGGTATCAGTCATTCCTCGTTCAATTTTCTTAAAGCACTGACAGCATAAAAAAGCTGACGGTATCATCAGTGTGGTAGAAGAAGAGCAGGAAATGAAAATGAACTCCACCTGTCCAGGCTAGCAAAGAAAATTAGTTAGCGAAGCATACAGCACATTACAAGCCTCTGAAAAAAAACAGACTTCAGAAATAATTATTCAACCCAACAAGAATGTCGGTGGCTACTATGTTCTCATCTGTGGTAAGCTTTCCGGTTTTGTTAACATAACAGGAGAAAGTAAGAAAAAGCTTGGAAATTTCCACTTACTGGACTTGCAAACAATTAATTTGTATATTTTTCTGAAGTGCCTTCCTTTTAAAGGTGCCTGAAGGGTAACGTGCAGGTTATTTACGAAATATAACCTTGCACTTGGAGGTAGTCCAGAAACGAAGTCGAGACCCAATTTACTTGCTCTTTGAACTCTTCAAAATACTGGCATTCCCAAGTAAGCAGAGGAATTGTGTGGCTAGCACAGAGAACTATCTGCCAAAGCTGTAGCATTACTACAGGCATCGTGTATTCCTCCCAAGATGCTGTGGGAAGTAAAAAGCCCTAACAACACAGAAGGTCTTGTAATGACTTTAGTACTGATAGTTTATGCCTTTCAGGAGTGTTTAAAAAGTTGTATTTTATTTACCTTGTTCCTAAGCAGGAGTCCACCAATATAATGTATACAGAATATTGCTGTAAAATACCTGTTTGCTGGTGCTATTAGAAGTGCTATCTTGCTGTGGCAGCTGTCTTTGTGTAACATCTGAGAAATCAAAAGTGTCAATACCAAAGGTAAAGGGAACTCTGATATCTTTGAACCTGCTATGTGGTAACTATTGTGAATAGTGAAGGCGTGTATGAAGAAGCAGACCAAAATTGTGAGGAAATCATGTTAAACATATAAACCACCTTCCTTTGGGGTTATCAGTTCGCTTGCAGAAAACTCTTGTGCAGCCTGAATAAAGCGTTAGAGGCCTTGGCTACTCCCTGTCACGTAGTCTGACAGACAGGAGACACCAGTGTCACAGAAAAGGTGGCAGACCTTTTGCCACTGCTATTGCCAGAGCTCAGATGAGCAAGCACATTCCTGCCAGAGGTTAGGAGATGGCTCCCTGCAGATCTGAGCCCTCCTCCTACAGGTGCTGAATCTATTGAGCACCTCATTGCTCTCCCCAGAGGGTTTTGGATCAACTCACTGCTGTGAAGACAATGACATAGAATCCCTTCAAATTGCAACATCTCTACAGCCTTTTCAATCAAAAAACAATGGAAAAATCATTGCTTCAGTCAGCTTTCCCCACTCTGTTCGCAGCAAGATGACTTAAGATCCCACCTGCAAAGAGGTCTAGGGGCTGAACTCTTGACCAGGCTGGCCAAACATCTACTTCAACACCTTTTAGCTCAGCTCTTGGCCAGGCCGTGGCTGATAGCTTTTCTCAAAGCTGGGCTCTGAGATTAATTGGTCTTCTAGCCTCCCCTCCCACTAAGCTGAGTGCAACTTGCATTTAAAGCCTACAACAACCAGATTTGCAGTCTTGTGCTCTCTCACCCTACCTCCTGCTTCCACTCTCTGGGCTTCTGACAGGTTTATAAATCTGTCTGGAAGGAGGTGCCAGACTGCTTCCTGAGGTTCACATGGACAACTGATCCAAGCTCACAGCAAAACCAAAAATGTGCACAGGAGGAGGGACGGGGGAATCTCAGGTGGCTTAGAGCTGAGTAAGGGAAACTCTTGAATGGAAATACACTCAAAGATTACTTAAAATGGTAGATTTGCAGAAAATCTTATCACCATTAAAAATACACTCATCCTCACGCTCTCCTACGTGCTATTACAGAGTGAGCACCATATATTAAACCTCTGAGCTGTGAAGCGAGGATGTCCCATATTATTTGATGAAGAATAGGTCAGAACACCTCAGAGGGCCTCAAAAAACCTAATGGACCTTAACTTAAGAAAATAAAATTGTGCACGGTTGTGACATACCATCATAGGATAAACATCGGTTGCCATTTTGGACAGAGCATCATCAAGAATTACACCAGAACCTTCAGGTATACATGAGCAATAGTCTGTGTTTGGGAAGGGAACAGTTTCCAAACTTGGGGTTTGTCCAGTGCCTTCAGCACTACAGAGTCGGGAGGATAAATTTGGTACTTACTGCAGTCGGAGTTTATATCCATATCAGCAACTACAGTCCTGTAGCACTAGTAATGAAAGAGGAGGCAGCTGCCCATATTCTGTCTGTAGCCATCCCTAATTCAGGACTGGAAATCTTTGTTTCTTTTGTAGAATAATGCATATGTTTTGTCTCATTAAGCCCCACCACTGTCCTGTGCATAAAATGGTTGTAAGATGTACCTTATAGTTAATGCACTTTGAACGTGAGAGCATTTGGAACCACACCTGCAGTCACTGTGTGACAGTGAGCTACGGACCAGGTATGTCGTACTATTCCTGCTTCACCCTT
Organism: Clamator glandarius; assembly: GCA_033459285.1. Classification (NCBI taxonomy): domain Eukaryota; kingdom Metazoa; phylum Chordata; class Aves; order Cuculiformes; family Cuculidae; genus Clamator; species Clamator glandarius. Next base: position 3,148,401 of record JAUNZM010000404.1, read on the forward strand.
GCATAGACTTGCCAGGGGAATTAGTGAGAAAGAGCTCTGTAAAAATCCACAGGATGAGGGCTTGCTGAGGCACCGCACTCCAGAAACAGGGTTGTGTTTCTGACTGCTTGCCCTAAGCAGCACCATGGTGCAGCTGCAGCCCCGGCTACTCCTTTTGCGTTTGACTGCACAGCGTGAAGGATGAAATGTACCCTGACTCCCACCCTTCCTTTCACAAGCAGCAGAGGTAGCAGCTCCTGGCTCGAGGTGCCTAGCATAAAAAATACCTCTTCCTTCTCTCACAGGAAAGAAATAGCAGGCTGCATAATTCTTGCAGCATTCCTGGTCCGCATATCTCATTTTGCATGTGTTTGCTCCAAAGGGACTTCTGAGGCTGCATCTTCATGTCTATCTGCTTAGACTGATGCAAAGCTGGTCTGGGCTCATCTGGAACAAACGAGCTTGCAGACTGCAGGCAGTAGGGCTCAGATGAGTAGATTTTGTGCCCATTACTGCTGATACTTGGTAGTTATTTTAAAGTAATTTGCATCCTGGGTGGTAGCTCTCACCATCTTTGTTCCAAAACCTGCCAAATGCTGTTGGGAACTGTAGTGAATACAGCTTGCAGTTTCTTTATATAGTTATTCTTACTTTAAGAACACATGAAATCACAGATTCTTACACCAAAAGTACAGCATTTTGAGAAAGAAAATTAAAGCTCGGATACACATATTCCTGAGAAAGTAAAACCAGGCATAATGCAGTTGGTTATCAGTTATTATTTGGTATGCCTCAGCTTCAGATCCTGGCCTCTATCTCTTTAGATGTATAGAAGTGCTTAATGCTTTGTGAATCATCCTAACAACAAAGTTGTGATCAGATTATAATGATGCTGGGATGGTCCTGCAAGAGGATGTTATCATCCAGTATTGAGAGCTAAGTTTCATACTTAAAAAGCATCTCAATGCTCACCAGAAAGCCACTAACCAGTGTTAGCCATAACAGCAATTAGTCAGCGCTTGCATTTGTGAATTAATTGAAAAGATTTGTGTTATTATGGTAGAAAGCTTAAGCCACATTCTCAGTTGGGACACAGCATGCAATTCCACCAAGGCAAATACAACTTGTATCACCACTTGAGTTCAATCCTATGAAATTCTTATCTCAGGGCTCCTTTTAAACCTAAGAAATGTCCCCTTATCAGTGGTCACTTGTTTGCTAAGCAGAAAACAATCTGGTTTAATGGTTGCAAAACTATCAAATGAACACAAATTACATTGAAAGCTGGTATGATATTTAGACTAAAAAATATTTTGAGGCAGATAATACCTATGACTCTATATCTTGTTTTATACCACAAAACTTAGACTAGACTATATCACAAAACTAGACTTAGGGACAGAAACATGGAACTTTCCTTAGACCACAAACTCTTTATCTCACTAAATGTGACATGTGGTGAGATTAGCAATGTGATAACTCATGGAACTACAGTCTTGAATGTACTGCTTAGCCATTTCTCATCCCGAGTCACTCAGACTTGCGTTTCTTTTTCCCTGGAAAATGTCAAAGAATTCATAGATCAAAAAACAGGAGCTGACACAAAGACAGAGGTGCTGAATCTAAGAAGTGACTAAATTGATGAACTGAGATGAGGGCTCTTTACTCAGTGGGAAGTAAGAATTTCAGAGTCCGCAACTATACCCCTTTTAAGAGGAACTTCTCAAACTTTCTACACTTACTAGCATTAGACTTGGCCAGTCTTTGGCCAGAAGTCCGTTGATATCTACATGTCAGAGACAGAAAGTAGATTTAATCATTTGGATGGGACTTTTCCTTGGATGTCGGTAGTAAATCAAAGCATTGCCTAGTGTTACAAAGTACAGTGCTTCTAGAGACATTGCTTTGCCATTGAAATACCGTCTGTTAGTACTCCTGTGACTAGTCAGATGAATTATAAACTAACAGAATTTGAATAACTGTCTTGCCATACTACAGGGAAAGGTAATATTGCTCCCGCTTAGTATTGCCTGAGGCTTTTGTGCCAAAAAAATCACACTGGAACTCAATGTTGACTGGTAGCTTGACAGTGAATTTTAAGTGCTGTAACAGTCATCTTGCTCAGCTCCCAGCTTAAGTGGCTAAAGCATATAACAAGCAATCCACAAGAGATGGCACAAAGCCAAGGGATTTAGTTTTTTAACCCTGTTTGTTTAGGTCAGGAGACAAAATGTGTTTGTAAACCAAGAGGCTGCTGCAGGTGCAGAGGACTCTGTTCCAGATGGTATTCTGAAAGATCAATTACCTACATCAAAGCTGTTCTGATGCCTTTGCTGTGAGTTTGCTCACTTCTGAGGCTGCACAGGAACCGTACGCACAAAGTGTGTTAAAATAAAGCTGGGTTCAATACGCTCTACATGTAAGTACTCTGACTGTTAACACCAGACGTCCTAAATTCTCCTTAAGGTGATCAGATGATGGGACAACATGAAATGCACTTGAGTTTAAAATGACACTGGGCAATGACAATACTTGACAAATCAAGTGAAGTCATGTAATGGAACTATAATTGATGTAGGTTGCATTTCTTTTTAAGTTGATGACTGGGAATGAATGGATTGATAGGTAAACCACCTGAGACTGTTACTGAATTTATTGTAATAAATATCAGTCTGCAATATTTTCCTGTTGCCTGCGAAGCATTAAAATGCTACAAGGTGTCAACACGTGATGTTAGTGAGGCATCATGACAGTAATCCTATAAATGTTTGTACAGGTTGTCACCGATACTTGAAGACACTTGTAAAACCAGCACCTTAATAGACTACATTGCCACTATATCCTGCTCAGAGTGCTGATGTGCTTTCACTTATTGACACAGAATTGATGCATCGCTAATTCTTCACCCTTTTCTACCCTCTTCCTATGGATGGTCTTGCAGAGACGCAACATTAACAATGCTCTTAACAACACACACAAGGATAACATTCATGTGGTGAACTACACCGCCATAGTTAAATTGTATGGACACATTGCATTAATTTCACATTTACTAATGACATTGCTTATTTTCATGGATCCATTTCATCAGGTAGTTTTCTGCTTCACATCTACCAAACCTGACAAATATTTCCTTTTTCTCTCAAAAAAATACAGCTGACCAAGGTCCCATAACCAATAAAAAGTGATCTTGAGCTAAAGACTATCTTTTACAGTTTTAACAAGGTCGTATTTTTGAAGTGCGTTATCTCGCAGCCTTGTAGAGATCAGAAATGTGATTTATTATGATGAAGACTTCCATCTTTTGAGTTCAAAGAATTACACTTGTAGCTTAACATTAAAATTATCATATTTTTTTAACAAAGAAATGCTACTAATTATGCTGCTATTGCCAGACCCTCTGGACTCCCAATGCCAAACAGTGTATGAATACATACAACTGCAACTTTGTACTTGGCAAGTTCAATACGCGGAAATACAGCTCTCTACAAAATACTGTAAAAACACTGTGCATGTGTTCCTGTGTGTAGCGCAGACAAGTCCAAGTGGGAGGTGATCTGAGGGCACCCATTCCCAATAACCTCTACACTACAGTTATGGCCTGTTCCCAGCCGGACTCCCCTTGTCCCCAGCCGGCTATCCCCTGTCCCCAGCCGGGCTGTCCCCTGTCCGCAGCAGAGTTGTCCCCTGTCCCCAGCCAGCTGTCCCCTGTCCCCAGCCGGGTTGTCCCCTGTCCCCTTGTCCCCAGTCGGCTGTCCCCTTGTCGCCAGCCGAGCTGTCCTCTGTCCCCAGTCGGGCTGACCCGGTCCCTAGCCGGCAGTTCCCTGTCCCCAGCCGGCTGTCCCCTGTCCCTTGTCCCCAGCCGGCTGTCCCCTGTCACCAGCCGGTTGTCTCCTGTCCCGTCCCCAGCCGGGCTGCCTCCCCATCCCTGGAGGCATTTAAAAGACGGGTGGATGAGGTGCTTAGGGACAGTATTTAGCAATGAATACCTACTTTTAGGCTTGCTGACCTCAATGGTCTTTCCCAACCTAACGACCCCTACCGCAGCCTGCCCCCCGCGGCCGCCCTGGGACCCACCAGCCTCGCCCCTCCTCGCGCTCCGATTGGCGAGGGGCGACGCCCGTCACGCTGCGGGCGGCACGCAGCGCCCCTTGCCCCGCCCCCTCAGGGCGCTCAGCCAATCACGCTGCGGAGAGGCCCCTGCGCGCTCTTTTCCCCGCCCACCCACGGGGGCGCTCAGCCAATCATACTGCGAGGCGGCCCGCGTCGTTCCTTGCCCCGCCCGCCCGCGGGGGCGCTCAGCCAATCAGGATGCTGAGCGGCCCGCGGCGCTCCTGGCCCCGCCCCCCGCGGGGCGTGGCGCGCGCGGCGGCAGCTGCCGGTGCGGGGGCGGGCGGAGCGTCGCGGCGGCTTCGCGGGTCTCTGCCCGGGCTGCTTCCCGGCGGCCGCGCTCCCAGGCTCGGTCTGCTCGCTCCTCTTTCTCTCTCTTTCCACCCGCCCTACCGCCGCCTCCCGCTGCGAGTAGCCGGAGCCTCCTCCATGCGGGAGAAGAGGAGGAGGTGGGAGCTGCTCGCCGGCCAGCCCCGGCGCCCGGTGACTCGGAGCCGCCGCGCCGCCGCGACGCTCCCGCCGCATCTCCCCGCGGCGTGCAGCCGGCGCTGAGCCCGGCCCTGCTCCATCCACCGCGCTTCTAGCCCCTCTCCATCCATCCCGACCCTAGCCCCGCTCCATTCATTCCCACCCCATCCATCCATCCATCCATCCCGATCCCAGCACCCCCATCCATTCATTCCTCCCCCCTCTATCCATTCCAGCCCTTCCTTCATCCATTTCCCCCTTTTTATTCCCCCCCTTCCTTTGATTCTCACCCTGGCTGCGAGCAAAGTGTCTTCATGAGCGCAGAGGATGTCCGGGAAGCACTACAAGGGGCCCGAAGTCAGTTGTTGTATCAAATATTTCATCTTCGGATTCAATGTCATTTTCTGGGTAAGAGGGCCGGTCGCACGGGCTCGTCTTGCCTTCCTCTACCCCCTCCTCCTCCTCCCTCCCCCTCCTCCTTCCTCGCCTCCCGGGCTGGAATGGGGTCGGTGGGGTGGGTGACAGCTGGGCATGAGGTGGCAGCTCCTCCCCCCTTTTCCCCTTTTTTTCCTCCCCCCTTTCCCCTTTTTTTCCTCCCCCCTTTCCCCTTTTTTTCCTCCCCCCTTTCCCCTTTTTTTCCTCCCCCCTTTTCCCCTTTTTTTCCTCCCCCCTTTTCCCCTTTTTTTCCTCCCCCCTTTTCCCCTTTTTTCCCTCCCCCCTTTTCCCCTTTTTTCCCTCCCCCCTTTTCCCCTTTTTTCCCTCCCCCCTTTTCCCCTTTTTTCCCTCCCCCCTTTTCCCCTTTTTTCCCTCCCCCCTTTTCCCCTTTTTTCCCTCCCCCCTTTTCCCCTTTTTTCCCTCCCCCCTTTTCCCCTTTTTTCCCTCCCCCCTTTTCCCCTTTTTTCCCTCCCCCCTTTTCCCCTTTTTTCCCTCCCCCCTTTTCCCCTTTTTTCCCTCCCCCCTTTTCCCCTTTTTTCCCTCCCCCCTTTTCCCCTTTTTTTCCCTCCCCCCTTTTCCCCTTTTTTTCCCTCCCCCCTTTTCCCCTTTTTTCCCTCCCCCCTTTTCCCCTTTTTTCCCTCCCCCCTTTTCCCCTTTTTTCCCTCCCCCCTTTTCCCCTTTTTTCCCTCCCCCCTTTTCCCCTTTTTTCCCTCCCCCCTTTTCCCATCTGCTTTGTGGTGGGCGAGGGAGCATCCTGACACCCAGGCCCAGAGAGCAAATTGATCTGTGTGTTTTCATGCTGGTATCTCTGTCAAATATAAATATAAATAATAAAACCTTGAGGCTCAAGTTCTCTGCACGGTGCTGTTCAAGGCGATGATTATGCAATGACAAGGATGCGCACAGCACGGGTTTATTATGATTAGCAATTACCACATAGTAGTAGCAGCAATAATAGGATGCAAGAGGGAGGAAACAATATTCCCTCCCATCCATAAAGGTGCAAGCCCATGGCAGGATTGGCTGGGCATTTGCAGGGATTTCTGTCTGTGCTCCTTGATCTCCTGGGTCTTGTTGCACCGTTCTAGCTCCGTCTGTAGAGTAGGCAGAAGTGTGTAGTGGAATGTAACCTGCATATAATAGTATTTCTAGCATCTTCTCAGTGTGTTGGATTTGGAAAGAGAAGCCACTGGTTTTGGTGGCCAGAATTTGTAACCACAGAGGGAGAGGGTGAGCATTCTCACACACGTTAATGATGAAGTTTTATCACTGCATAGAATGTTATAGTTGGGTGAAGGCTCTTAGGTGTACGCTCCCCCTCTTTTCCTTAGGTTTTCCATTTAGCAATGAGATACATGCACAAACTCAGGTAGGATCATTGTGGTTTGGAGGAGCTTTGAAGGCAAATTGAGTACACATCTGGAATAGTGGCTTCTTTGGAGGAGAGAGATGTGAATTGGGGGGACCACCTGACATTATAGGGATGCAGGTGGGGAAGAATAGAGAGAAAAACCTTCTAAATCAATACTGAGTTTGTGCTTATCACTGTAATTTCCTTCATCTTATTCTCAATGTGCAGATGGTGCAAGCGGGGAAGCAGTATCTTTTAGGTAGGTTGTGGCTGGTCTTTTTTGCATTCCTGTGTTGCCAAGGCAGATGCAGCGTAGCTTTTGCATGGTGGCAATTATTCCTCTGTTGCAACTGAATGAATTAAAGGAGAGGATATTTTGCTAGACCACTCGCCTTTATATAGCTGGGATGCTAATTTGAAGACCTGGGTATATATTGTCCACTCTGCCTTTCCCATGATGTCTGGCTCTTGCTTGCAGATTTCCCCTTTTGCAAAATGCTGATCCTCTTGCTGTGTCCCTGGCTAAACTTCTAGAAATACACAGAGACAAAGCACTTTGTCAGAGTTTAGTAATTTCTTCACAATATTGTAATCACTTTATGAGGAAGCCTGCATTTATTACCACGTCTCTCATGATTTGGAATGAAAACATAGGCAGTTACTCTTGTAGAATACATTTTAATGTTGTTTTTACTGAATTAATAGCAAGTCCTTCAGTAGTCTATCATGAAACTGGGCCAGAAAAGCTGTAAATGAAAATTGCAAGTTTGGTTGGCTGTTCACTGAAAGTGATAATCAAAAATAGCCACTAATATAGGAATTGTAGGTGGATTGAAGTGATGAAGAGGTGATCATCTTAACCTGATGATACCCTCCAGGGATCTTGTGAACATGGAGATCTGTAGACTGCCTGTTAAAACTTATATCTGAGTGTTACCATATAGTGGTTTTAACACAACCTTTTTAAAATGCAATGTAAGCAAACAGGAAAATACTCTCTATGCTGCATCATAAATCGACGGACTAGAAATAGATAACTGGATTGGAAAAGTAATGATTTTGACAAGAAAATTGTCAATGCCTTGAACAGAGGAATATTGTAGATCTGTTGAAATTATGTGGTGAATGATTGTACATGCTACATAAACAGAAGACATTAAAAAATGGAGGCTTTATGTGCTACAGAATATAGGCAAAATAAGTTATCAGACTTCTTGTCATTTGTTTAGGCTTTTTGCTGTTCTGTTATTTCTTTTCTTAAATTACACAGCTGAATTATTAGAGTAGTGAATATGAGAAAGGAGATAGTTCTCAGTCTTGCACCACCCCTGCTAATGTGGTTTTGACTGACAGTTTCATACTGTTGTAGAAGATGATATTATCCACAGAGTCTATGCATAATTAATGTTCTAGGTATATTTGCAAGCCTTTTTTTCTTTCATTATTAAAGGTGGCAGATAAACTGGAAGTGCTTGTTCAGAAAACCTTATTTTATGAGATCACAATGCTCTCGTGGGAAAGGAATGCTCATTTGGCACTTGCCAAAGTAAGATTTAAGAAGTGAGACCAAATAGGCACAAATACATCTAAATCACAAATTAGAACTCAATATTATGTTTCCCTTTCCATTTCTAAGCTGACATTCTTCTGCTGATTGTTCGTTAGAGCACATACCTGGGCTGTAACTTCACTAGTATAATGCCTGTGTGAAAGCACCGCATGATGTTTGCTACCTTTCTAGGTTGGTGGAATATGCAGTGTTTTGTTTTGTTTTGTTTTTTTTTTATACGAGCTTTTATGTTTTGTCTTGCTAAACCGTTATGTAATTTGATTGAGATGAGAGCTGCAGCCTTCACAGAAGGTAACAGAGAACATTTTTCTTTAGGTTAAGAAAGCAAACAATGCCTTGTCCTCACTTCCCCTTTGGATTTCGGTGTGGAATGATGTCAAAGGTACAATGCAAAAAGTAAAAGTAGGCCACCCTGCTTCCCAAAAGGGAAAAACCATTTAACCTTCTTTCCCCTTCTACTTTTGCAAGATAGTTCTATACTGACTTTTAATTCTAGGAACTGTTTTAAATTTCTCTCTGTACTTTATTATGCTTGATGGAAACTGTGGATACATACTCTTGTTTAATTCTGAATTTCAGTCCACACTTGATTCTACTGACCCTAGCATAATTGAAAATAGGTGTAGACAGCATTGACACCTCAGACAGAAACCTTTGCTTTGTCTGGTGATTGACTATGAAGTGAGAGATATGCTGATATTATTATATTATGATGCATCAGCATGTTACAGGTCATAATTTGGGTTTTAGTTTGTTTGGCATCTGCTGATTTTGATGGCAACTATATGAGGACCCAAATAGTCTTCTGAATTACAGGAAGATAGCAGAAAGAAAACTGAATAAGGTTATTTAAGCGTATTATGGGAAAACTGTTGAAAAATTGCACTAATCTTTAAGGGGCAACAAATAGACTGTTTATTAGATTTTGTGCATCGTTGATAGTTTGTTTCCAAAAGGGGCAGAAAATTGTTTTCTGATGTGAGTTGGTTTTCAGGTATCCACAAGGAAGTTCTGGTTATGTAATTTTCCCTTGCCACAGCGGCTAAAAAAAAAAAAAAAATCAATGTGAAGCTCGTTCCACACGATTTCCAAATGCATTCTGTAGCATTTGATCTTTAAAACACTGCATGGGGAAGATGCCTTTGGAGTGGAAGCAGAAACATTCTGTTCATTCTTTCTCCCCTTTTATGATCAAGTTATTATTATTTTTTTAATTTCTTAGTAGCACAGGTTGCTTGGTATTTCGCAAGTGTTCTTGCCACAAAACAGGACAGTGGCAAATACAGGAATTGTCTTGGGAAAATACACAACTGTTTTGAAACAGTGCAAGGCAGTGATGTTTGTATTGATGAAATAGATGCGTTATTGTGAGCGTGCGATTCCTGAATTCCTCAGTGTCTCTTTCAGCCGATGTTGCCCCAGTCATTTTAACTGCGGATAAAAATATAATAATTCTGCTGGCTCCAGAAGACTGGCTTCTCACTTGTAGAGGTCATTCTCAGAGTAAAAATTTTCCTTGCCCTGCCTTCCCTTGTAACTTTGTGGCAGGCTGTATCACTGGTTATACAAAAAGAAATAGATGAGGAACATGGGTGAAGCCTTCATGCTTTATTTTGGCCCAAACATGCAGCATGCTTCTTAAGTGCAGAGCTAGTAGCCTGTCAACAAAACTGTAATTGTTTTATTGATGTAGATGGGAGCAAGAATTTGAACAGCTCATGAACTGACCCAGCTCTGTTAGTGGTGACCCAGAAGCCACTGTCAGCGTTAACCATTAAAGTGCCTTCCAGCATGGTAATTTTTTAAACTCTAAGTATCTGATTTGTTTTCATTAGCTAGTGCTTCATGACTTTGTACTTTTGTAGCTGGTTCCATCTATTTTTCCCATTAAAAAAATTAGCAAATATTGATGCAATGCAATAAAGAAAGATATAAAACAAGAAAAGCTTTACTGCTTTACTGTTTTTACTAATGTACTGAATTACATTCCGCTACAGTTTTACAGTGCACAATTCAGGAAAACAGATTATTCTTTAGTGGTTTAAGACCTAATTTGTTTCTTTTCCATTGTACTATTGTGTGAGTTTGGAAAACATCCCGTTTTTTGTGACTGTGCTGCTGCTTCTGCTGAAAAACATTGTCCCTCATGGGTCACAGTGTATATGGATTTCCACTGATTTCAGCAGGACCTTGTTGGTTGGTATGGGTGGATGTCGTTATTTGCACAGTGCTCTGTGTAGCTTCTTCTGTGACGTACACAAAGATCCAGAGCAGTCCAGCCTTTCACTTAAACTGGCATTTAAAAATGTCACTAACATGCCGAGGCTTGCAGTCAGGGGTGCTTGATTTAGTATCAAACTCTGACTCAGTGTGATCTCATATAACCTCCAGATGGCCTAACTTGTGGAGATGCTGAAAACAGTCAGATCCTACTCCTTCAGCTGTATAAAATAAATGAGGCAAATGGCAGCAGCAGTATTTATTTGGTTTGATACACATTAATCTTCACATCAGATTCTTCAGCTAATGTTTCAACTTTTCAGTCGCTTTCCTCTGGACAGCATTTAGAATGAGTATTTCAGCACACACAGAGGATCTTACCAATGAACTGTCAGTTTCCCACAGAACTGAGAAAGATCAATATGCCTCTTCCAGGCCTTGAAAATCCCTCTGCTCCTAGGTAAGGCTCCATTACATCAAATAATATTGAAAATCATTTCAAGCAAAGTTCCTGATGTGTGGTGATGGAAGATTTATTATTTCTTTTTGCAATAAGGTGAATACCTATTATAGAAACAGTTTGTAAACCTGTTCCATACCTGTTGCCATCTGGTTTTCCCAACAGCAAAACTTAAAATGGAGAAAATTAAAGAATTGTAGGAACTTCTGCCTCAATATATTCTTTCTCCACAACAGGCAAGTAAAAAGATTTATGAAAGTATTTGGTGCTTCTTTGTAGTATTGTATTCAAAAGAAGAATTAAAAGGAGACCAGATGCCTTTAGATATATCAAGTACTTCAGGTTCATAGAAGCTTCTATTTTGTTTTCCTGAATGTAGTGAGTGAGAATTTGAGTGTCTGTTGTCACAGGTCCAGTAAGGTACTGTTAATGGGTAATGATATAAATGAGATTGCAGGTATGCTTTCAATAATTCAGCCTACTAGGTGCTTCCTAGCATTAGCAGCTTACATTTAATGGGAGTCCAGCTTAATTTAGTTTGATTCAGGGGCAAATCTTCCATAACAGGGAACGTTATTTATGTCAAGACTGACTTTGTGTCAAGAGGACAGACTCTCTCAACTGAGCTCTGGTGCCCCAAGCAAAGATGCAGGAGCACTGTGTGTGGGGTGTCACCCCTGACAGATCCATCTATTACTTGTCATTTTGTCAGAGCCTGTGCCACAGGTTCTCCCTGTTGGACATCTTTGCTTTGTGTACCCATACGCACGGCATATATTTACTTTTCTGAGGCTAGGTTCTCTGTGCTTCCCTCACACTGAATTGCATCTCTTCTGCCATGTTCTATTTTCCAACCAGCTGTGATTTAAAGAGAGCGTGACAGGGGTTCCCACTATGGGCTGTAAATGGTTTATATATAAAAGCACAGACACCAAGGGAAAAAAGTTCACTGATAATGTATGGCAAAGGTTTTGCTGCTTCATGCCATGCTTCGATTAGCCATGTCACCTGGCAGAACAACTCTGTCAAGTTTCTTTGCAATGCCATGTGGTTAGAGTTCCAGACTGGAGAACAGAATTCGGGTAAGGTGACAATTCAAAGCATTGGGTCACACCGACTGATGAGGGAGGGGGTTGGCAGGTGTCCCAGGCTACTCTCGGCTGGGCATATACCTGAGTGTACACACTTTTAAACACATAGAATAATGCTGTATTTTAAACAAATTGACTCCTTACTTGATAGAGCAGAAAATCATTGACTTAGGTGCCTAAATACAGGACTTGAAAGGCCTGGAAGCCCTTATGACTGCTGCTACACGTATAGAAAGACTTTTTGCATTGATCTTCCTCTGGCAGGGTTCTACTGTTCTGCTGCTGGGAGCTGTGACATGGTCACTGGTAGCGTTCCCACTTCAGCTATGCAGGGCTGTATGTGGTTTAAAAATGTTGCTTTCTTTCACATGTCAGTAATCTCCTTCCTTCTTTGGTAGGGTCAGATTTTCATTTATTCTAAAAGGCTTCCTTGTTCCAACCTGCCAGTGTGATATGTCCTTAAAATTACTGCAGCTGATATTTATAGAGCAAATTAGAATCATTTTGGTGCACCTGTGTTGTCAAAATTGTTCATGTAAGCAGGTTTAGACTCCTAGCCTAAGGAGTTTGAAGGATTTTATAAGCTGGAAAGATGGACTTTGTTTGCATTGTGAGATGGGATTTTATTTCTGTATAAATCCCAATGTGAAGAGAGCGCTGTATGTTTTTTTCCAGAGCAGGGGTGGAACATGACGCTTGTTCATAAAGCAGAAGATATTTAACTTTGAGAATGTAGTAATGTTTTTCTGAATAAAGCTTGCCTTGTTTTCCATTCCATCTTTGTTGCCTTCTGGGTAGATATTTTTCTGCAGTTATTGTTATCAAAGCACTTCTTAGGGAGTTCTCTTGTCATTGTTTCACTCTATTTTGTCAATAGAACTTTAGTTTAGAAACTCTCTAGCTTGAAAAAAAACCAAAACGGAACACAGAAAGGCAAACCAAATCAAATATGTACATAAAGACTTTTCAGAATTCACAGAAAACAAACATTGGATCAATTATTTAGTGCCTTCCCTCTCCCTCATCCACTTCCTGATGCAGTATTAATTTTGAATGAGCCCCCTGCATAGCTTGCCTTCATCCGCTCATGGTATAGAGCACAAAGGCTTTCAGCACTGTAAATGCTTGGGTCCTTGTTAGAGGCCTCTGCATTAGAGCAACTTCTGTTGACTTCAATGGGAATTACTTGGCGGCAGCTACATAATTGGTTTTCAAGCAATGTCTGGGTTTTTGTTTGCTTTTTTTTGTTTTTTTTTTTTAAAAAAAACAACCCCAAAATAATGGGGGGTGGTAAAGCCAAAACAGGTCCCCCAAACAAAACACTGAAAAGACTTTTGAAAGAGCTACAGCAATTACTTCAGTAGCCTAAGCAGTCAAGAGCTGACAAAAAGGGCAATACACTAGTTAAACCAAAGAGGAGAAAATAGAGCTTCTCAGGCAGTGTTTCTGCCAGTTTGTGTCTCTGTGTGAGCATCCTGTGTGACCGCTTTGATCCTTTAAATGAAAACTTCTCCTCAATTACAGGAGCTATATGTGACTCTAATACTTGTAGCATTGAGAGAACTTAGGTATTGAAGCACAGGGAGTTCATCCACAGCAGACAGTTGTGACTGTGATCTCTCTGGTTGTGGTGTGCTTGTATGAAGTAGCTTTGCATGTGCTGAAATATCACTTAACAGTGGCTTCTGCAGGCTATGTGCCTTGTCACTGATTCGGGCAGCAAGCTGGTCACCACTGTTGGTTTTTAACTAGCAATGTATTTTTAACTAGCAAATTAACTAGCAAAGTACTGTATTGAGAACAGAGTCTTGCATTTCCCAGACAGGTACATAACAGCAGCAACTTCATGATAAATCTGTGTCTGATGAAGCTGCTAGTGCTCATTGTTGATGGAAAGTTTCAATCTTCGGCACTGGGGCAGTGCCGGAAAGTTTTCAGCTGCTCCTTCCACCCTCTACCGTGTCTTTAGTTGTTTTGAGCAACTTCCAGTACAGCCTGCATCAATGACCCCAGGTAAAACAAAAATTCCCAACCAAATTATTGATAATCATTCTAATTACAAGGCAGTAAAGCCGCCTCTCCAGTGGTCCTTTTATGTTCCATGGTATTGTGTGAAGTGCAGACAATGGCAGCACTACTGTGATGGTGGTGATCACGTCTATCTTGGTGCTGCTTCTGGTTCTTCCTCTGAGGTGAGAGCTGCTGCTTGCCGTGGAGGCATCTGTGTTGGTACGTGCCTCTGAACCATGCTTTGCTCCTGGTTTTCTGACAATACTGTCCCGTTCTTATCCCATTTTGATCTACACCAACTGGTAAAATATTTGCCCTTTCCACACCAAGGGCAGATTTTAGGCCCTCTATCCTAGCATTGCATGTGGCAGTCTCTTCTAAAATGTATTTCTTTGCCACGTCTCTAACAGAATGTCTTTGTGTCCCAGATTATAGTCAGAGCAGCAGCTACCAGCTGTGCTTGATAGGTAAATGATCCTAGCTATTGTTATAGGAGTTTTCAGACCGCACCTTAATTTTCTATATTTGTTATTAGGATCTTTTGTCACAGATTGCAAAATTAAGCTTCTGTAACTGCTCAGTTGTCTACCTGCTTGTCAAGCACATCCTTCGATCTATCTATAAACACCGTATACGGGTCATGCCTGTTTCAACGTTCCAACATCCGGTATCTTTATAAGCGTTTGATAAAAAAAAAGCCGTACCTGTTGTAAATTGCATTATTTAAACTGTCTTGATTCTTGAACTGCTACCAACGTTGTTTAATTGAGCCATTTGTTATTGTACCTGTTAACAGTCCCTTCTGTAATGCCGAAACTGTCTGGGTTTCGCAGTGGTGGTGGTGAGCGGCCCTCCCTCAGCCCAGGGCAGCGGCCCCCCCGCAGTGGTAGTGAAGAAGTTAGTTCTTTCTGATTCTTGCAGCCCTTTGGTCCCAAAGGACCATCCTGGGGGCACTGTAAATGCCTGGGGCTGCTGCAGCCACTCTGCGGGAGCTGGGGAGGTGGGGTGGCGCGGAACCCCTCGGCCAGGCGGCTTGGCTCTGGAGCAATTAGTATGTTCTCTTTTGCCGCTTTTGGAATCTCCTTTATCACTTCGTCACTAATTAACTCCCAGCGCGGACTGCTGTCCCGCACACAAATCACAGGCAAAGCTTGCAATATTTCAACTTCGCTGCGCTTCCCTCCTGGCTTGTGCCTGTTGGTCTGAGGGACGGGGTGGGGGGTTGATCAGGCTCCTTGTCGGTGTCTCTCGAACCCGGATCAAAGGGTTTTTTGGCCTTCCCATTGGGGGGTGCAGAGGCAAGCACAGCCAGTTTAGGGGGGTGGGGGGTTAGTGCAGTTGTTGACGATCCTGCACTTGGCTCGGAATTATCACTCTGCTTTTTAGAGCCGACATGCACCTTTAACTCTTCAAAAACTTTCTGCTAGGGACCAAGCAACTTAGTAGCTGATTTCAATAGTTCAATTAGACAAATCTTGTCATATTTAATCCCTCTCTTGGAGAGGATGGGTTGGAGGATTTTCACCAATGCTTGTTCATCTTTCGAAAGCATAGACCCCATTCCTCCCTGACTGCCACATACATTTGCCTGTAGCGGGTCCTTGAAGTTTTCCTAACTTCTTTACCTGGATGCGTCTATTTTATCTACCTCAATCTTCAGCACTGGGGCAGTGCTGGAAAGTTTCAATCTTCAGCACCGGGGCAGTGCCAAAAAGTTTTCAGCCGCTCCTTCCACCCTCTACCGAGTCTTCAGTCATTTTGAGCAACTTCGGCAGGTAATCCGAGGGTCCCTGTTCGGGTGCCACTTGTTGACAGGAGCATCACGGAATCAAACACAGAGATCAATATGATCAGCGAGTGTTCACTTTATTGAGCTTAGCTGTTTCTTTATAAACCCTTTTTGGTTATATAACTGGGTGCCCATGAGGGTATCTACAGTGTATTATTGGTTAAAGGTAGCTGTCCATAAAGCTATTATTAACATATTATTGGCTAAACTACTGCACTTGCTAAGAAACCAAGTTACACTAAAATTAACGATGTTGATAGTTCTCTTTAATTGTTTTTCTTTCAGCTGGTACTCGTTCCCACTGAACTAGCTCTTGTATTCCTCTCAGCTGGCCTTTGTTTATCTTTCAGTTCTCTGTTTCAAGGCCTTGTTAGAATTGTTCAGTATCAATCAGTCTCACAGCATCCAGGCCTTGTTCTCTGTAAAATGTTCCCACAGCTCATCTGTTAAGTACCACTACTTATGTGGTCTACCATTAGCCGTGTAAGAAATCAGCACATTTTATTGATGGCTTCTGAACTTTAACATCTTAGGATAAAGATAATGGCTTCTGCATGAAATATGTTCCATTACTGCTAATGGTGTCTTATTGAGTAAGCAAGTGTGGCACATAAAAGAATTTCTGTAAACAAAGCATAAAAGGAGCTACGTATATAAATCAAGCCTGAAAATCGTTTTATAGATGAATGGAAACTGAACGGCTCAAAGTAATTTTGTTTATGTCTTAGTGATTGATAGAGAAAAGGCAAAACCAGTCTGTCTAAATGCAGAACTTGGTGAATATTGTGTTTATTTTCTACTGTTAGGTTCTTTCAGCAGCTTGTGGTAACACAGCATGAGTAGATAGTTACAGTTTGTGATAACACTGGTGGATTCAATACTATTAAAAGTAAACGGCAAAACCCATCTTTGCCCTTAAGAAAAGGCTTTAAAAAATGTAAAACTGGTTCTTATTATGTTTTTTTTTTCTAAAGGCAAGGTTAACTTTCCTTACTTTTTGACTTATAGTACCACCAAGGGAGATGAAGAACTTTTTTGAGCTATTGCACTGAATCGTTAATCTGCTAGACTTCATGTACCTTCAGATGAAGTGTTAACCTACCGGGCCAAAAATTGCTCCAAGGTTTTGGAGGAGATGTGCTGAGCCTTACCTTTTGACTAGATTCAGTGCAAGAGAGTTTCCTAAGGGAAAGAATCCTAGTCTTCTTTTTTTTTTTTTTTTTTTTTGTGTTAAGAAACAATATGTCAGTGCACCTACAACTCTATTAAACAAGTTGAAGATAAGTTTTACTGGTGAGGAATTGAAAAAATGTTTCTTTCAAGATTGTGTAGTCTATTTCTCTAAACTTTGTTTATTTTCATAACTCTTAAATACCTAGAACACTTATACATATATATAAATATATGGGCTGTATTCAGTATTGTATGAAAGATGTGATAAAAAGGCATCTTTTTGAGTATTCTTTACTTTTCAGCTGGGGTCCCATGCAATTCAGAGGGAGGTTTTGCTGGTTTACTCCGAGAGCATTTCAAGATGGTGTCTTTGCCAGCAAAAAAACCTTAAAATAGTTTGTGTCCCAGTGTGCAGCATAAGATATGGCTTCATAAACCAGCTTAGGGTCTGGGGAAGAGTGACGTGGGAGGAAAATGACTCTACAGAGATCAGGATGTGACTGGTAGACTGTTTTGCTACTGAAACACCTAACTGGTTTAACTGCCTTGAGTTAAAGCTGTGTGGATTCTTTGAGTGCTGTCTAAACGCCAACTGTGCAATTAATATGTGGCATAATTAGTCATATCTATGGACAGGTCAAATCTGAAAAAAACCCACCATTGACTGAACACTGTCCCTTGGAAATATTTCATGTTAATTAGCCCTTATGTCTGTGGATATGTTGTCATTTGCCTATTGTTTTTAAGGTCAAATACCTTTGACCATCCCCAGGCTGAATTAAGAAAGCCTGTGTAGTGAAAGGTATGTTGAAATCTGCAGAACTACAGTTACACCTGAGTTATGGAAAATAAACCATTAATACATAGAAAGATATCTCATGTGACCCAGTATAAGTTTGCCTGAAATGATATTTCTACTGTACTTTACTGAAAGGTGATAAAGGTGTGCTCTTTTCTGTCTCCCTTTAGTTTTGGGGTGAATGTGTCTGTCTAATGAAAATTCTTCTTTGACTTAAGATAATGACAGCAGTTTGGACTTCATGGTCTCTAAGAACTGTTAGGAAATTTCAAAATGAGTTCTCAGTATGTAGACCGAGAATAAGGTGAGGTTATGAAATTGTTTGTGAAATGTTGTAACGTACTATGATCATTGGTAAAGAAACTGAGAGCCAAAGGAGTATTAGTCTAACTTTCAAAGTGAGAACTGGAAGTAATTTTCTGAGCTTCATTAAAAGTGACTCTGAAGTTTTCAAGAAATTGCCTTACTTTAACAAGAATGCATAGAATAATTAAAGCATTAATTTAAATTCAAATATAGTTAATCATAGCTAATAAATCAATGCTTTCTTTTAATAATGGGCATTTTGCATTTGAAATAAAAAGGAACATTCTTGGATATAATGCAAGAATGAAAACTTGCACAAGGCCGGACAGAAAGTTGTTTTGAAGCTTTTATGGGTGATATGAAATGCTGTGAAGTGTTCTGGTTGAGCTCTCCTCCTCTCCCTGACATCTAACATTCTATTTGGGTTAAAGCATTTCCTGATATAGAAAGGAACTTAAATAAGTTGCCACTGTCAAGGCAATCCTCAAAGAACCTTTTTAGAAATGCAACAAAGAGAACATACCAATGATCATACTGGACCAGACAAAAGATCCATTTAAGGTAAGTATCCTTACAACAGTGGCCAGTGGTAGTCAGCTGGTGAAAAGTGAACAAACAAGGCAGGTAGATAGTGATAACTCGTAGGGAATATGGTCTGAATAATTAGGCTTTCTGGGCCAGGATTAGGATCTTGTTATATAGTATCCCTGGATGGATTTGTTTTGTGAGTTTGCCTGGTTGGTCCCGAACCTCTAACTTTCTGAAGGATGTGATATACAATCATAGAACGATTTGGCTTGGAAGGGACTTTAAAGATCATCTAGTTCCAACCCCCCTGCCCTGGGCAGGGACACCTCCCACTACATCAGGCTGCCCAAGGCCCCATCCAACCTGGCCTTGAACATCTCCGGGGATGGGGCATCTGCAGCTTCCCTGGGCAACCTGTGCCAGTGCCTCATCACTCTCATAATGAAGAAATTCTTCCTTATGTCTAATCCAAATCTGCCCCTCTGCAGTTTATGCCCATTGCCCCTCGTCCTATCCCTGCAAGCCTTTGTAAATAGTCCCTCCCCAGCTTTCCTGTAGCCCCTTCAGGTACTGGAGGGTTGCTATAAGGTCTCCTGAAGCCTTCTGTTCTCTGGGCTGAAGAAGCCCAACTCTCTCAGCCTGTCCATGTTTGAGGTGCTCCAGCCCTCTGATCATCTTTGTAGCCCTCCTCTGTACTGGTGCTAACAGTTCCATGTCTTCCTTATGTTGAGAATTCCAGAACTTGACACAATACTCCAGGTAGGGTCTCACAGAAGTGAAGGGGCAGAATCACCTCCCTCGACCTGCTGGCCATGCTTCTTTTGTTGAAGCCCAGGATATGGTTGGCCTGGGCTGTGAGCGCATGTTGCTGGCTCATGTAGAGCTTCTCATCAATCAGCACCCACAAGTCCTTCTCTGCAGGGCTGCTCTCAATTGCATCATCCCCCATTCTGTACTGAGAATAGGGATTGCACCGACCCAGGTCTCGGACCTTGCTCTTGGCCTTGTTGAACCTCATGAGGTTCTCACAGGCCAACATCTCCAGCCTGTCCAGGTCCCTCTGGATGACATCCCATCCTTCTGGTGTGGCAACTGCACCACTCAGCTTGGTGTCATCTGCAGACTTGCTGAGGGTGCACTCAGTCTCACTGATGAAGATGTTAAAACCACACTGGTCCCAGTACGGACCTCTGAGGGACACCACTTGTCACAGATCTCCATCTGGACTTTGATCTATTGACCACTACTCTCTGACCACTACTCTACATCCAGTATTTAGTTGTACCTTTTTCCTGTGAGTTTTGGCCTTCTTTTAGGAGAGGTGGAATTCCAACAGACAGGTAATAAAGCATTCTGCAGCTTGGAGTCAATTAACTTTCATGTTTGTCTGCTTAGCTTCTGTGAAACCACAATGAAAATCATGCATCTGAAGAATGTAGTTTGAAACACCTTTTCTTTGCTCCCTGCCATACCCTGCCCTTGACATTTCCACACAATAACGTTAAGAAACAAATTTCAGATTCCTTCCTTTTCACTAATTCAGATGGTTGAATTACAAATGTTGGAAGTGTTTAAAGTCAAGCAAGTGTACCAGTCCAGGGCAACTACAGCTGGATGTCACAGACGAAAAACCTTGCTGCTGAGAAGAGAAGCTGTAACTTTCCAGATGGTGACCTACTTGGATCTTTACACAGCTTCTCCAGTTGTAGCAAATTAACCATTTTCAGCCCAGGCCACGTTTAACAGCAAAGTATATAGTTGGAAGTTTTTATGTAGGATTGCAATTGCCTGCAGTTTCGTCCTTTTACATCTGCTCTTCCTCTTGCTCCACAAAAGGAAGAAATAAGGAACCCTACTCTCCCAAAATTCTTATTAAATTCTGCCATTGGTTACAGTGGATCCTTATTTAGTAATAAAATAATATATGAGGGATGAGAATTCTGTAGTGGGAAGGTGTATCTGAAGAGCGTTCTCAGGCAGGCACCAAACTATTCCTTTGTTTGTTTACTGTTTTGGAAGACTCTAGCAGTTAGCTTCAACAGAAAAGCTCAAGTGTAGCACTGTCTCTGGGGCAGAGGCCAGTGTCGTGTTAGAAGTACAATCTTGAGGGTTTGCATAAGGTAAGTCAGCGCCTGGACAGTACAGTGGAGTCATTGGTGCTGTATAAACGTAACATCCCTAAGGTTGTGTTGTAGCCCAAGCAAATTCTTTAATCAAGACAAATTTATAAAAGTCATTTTACATTATATCACAGCATTTGATACCTGAAATAAAATGTGAGGCTTTTCCCTTGTACTTGCCTAATAATCATTGGAGGGAAGGAAGAACGTAAGTGGCATGGATGACTGCTACTGTTTAATGGCTAACAGAGAGAAGAGGAGATAGAGAAGATGGCAACTTAACCTGATGGTGTGATTCCGGCCAGAAAAGATCATATCCCTTAAAGCTAGCCAAGTGTACAGAGGCTGACTCCAGATTTAAGCTAGCTTACTAGGCTTGGGGGAAAAAACCAAACCCAAGCTTACAGAATTCCAAGACTTCTTGTTTTAGTAAGAAATAATAAATGAATGCTTCTGAATGCCTGGTAAGTCCTCATTCCCAGGATCCAGGTCCATGATCTGATCCCATTGGGAATTGGATTTCTAGGTAAACAACTTCTTAGTTTAAATTCCTGTTCCAATAGAAAACCTTAAAAAAAAATAGGCCTGAGAAAACAGTTTGGTAGCTGTTCATTGTGAAATCTGTTTTATTTGCTGCATGGGTTTCTATTTTAGAAGCACTTCAATGAAAACTTGGACAATGCAACAAAGCACTTTAGACTTGACGTTTATTTTTGTTTGGTTGCTAGTTTTGATTTTCTTAAGTTTTTGAGTGTGTGGTTTTGTGGCGTGAGGATTTTTCTTATTTGATTTTTTTTTTCTACATACATTTGTGAAGTAATAGGATTAATTCATGTTTTCTTGGCAGCTGCAAAGAGTCAATCCCTCTCTACCCCTCCTCACTGCTTGCTTTATAACTGTGTTCTGGATTGTGCCCTGATCTTCAATATGATAGATTCTACTGAATGAGTAACAAACCCATCCTGCAAACTGGTTTAAGGCTTTAGGTTAGGTATGATCCCAAAAGTGTAACTGCTAGGAAATGTGGTTTCTAGTAGAATTAATAAAATCTGACATGAGCAGTGTAGGTTAGGATGTTTATTTTTATATGCACACAAGCATGTTTGTGTGTCTATATAATTAATATTTTACCCTGATTCTGTTTTTCCACTTCTGCACCATACCAATACCACTGTGGCTTGTTGAAGGGGGCAGCTTTTACTCTTGCCAGACAGAAGCTGGTTTTGCAGTGAGGGGTCCCTGCTGGGGAAATCTTTTCCTGCTATCTTTCTTCTCTCCACAGGGTAGCAGACTTAAGGATTGCCCTCCTGTCTGCTCAGCTGACATGCTTACTGCAGCAGCTGCTGCTCCTCAGCCTGACTGAGAGAGCATAAATTAAAATACAAAGGTCTCCTGTGGCCACTCTTGGCTGACACTGCAATAGCAGGTCAGATCTTCCTCCATCATCTTCCCTTGACTTTCTTCTTTTTCTCAAAAATTTCTATCAGTCACAGTCACCACCGAACTGAATAGGAACAGCAATCCAGTCGCTCCAAATGTTTTATGTACTGAGTGACTGGAGCAGTGTGCAGAGAAAAGAATTAGCAGTGTGAGTTTCATCAGATGCTCAAGTCTTTTTCCTTTGTATGCTGCCCAGAGAACTATTTTTGTGCTTTTTATGGCTGCTGCTGAAGATATAGGGCTAATTTCTTGCCTCCCCATGAAGGCAGGCCGAGTGTTAGAAATGACAGAACCATTGTGTTGCCGTTGTTTGTGTGTGACTGAGGGCACAGCAGTGGGTCAAGTGTTTTCTCTGACAGATTTTTATTTTCTTGAAGCTCAGTGTCTTACAGTGTTCATATAGGGGATCTTTAACTCCTAGAGGGCAGACAAGATGCTACTCCTTGGTGGGATGGAATGTCACAAAATTGGCTATGTAAATTCCCTGAACCAACTGTGTATGTATTTTTTTGGGAGAATTTGTTTTTCAGTGAGTGGTTCATCTTTAGTCCCTGAACATCATGTAAGACATGAAAAACTGTTCCTTTGTTTTCCCATTTATGTACTTGCCAGCTGGTCCCCAGTGCAGGGTTGGTCTGGTCCTCTGCTTATCTGATCTACTGCTCTCTGGATTATGGATATGGAGATTCTCCATGGTTTGCACAATGACTAAATGGTTTCTCTTTAATGTAGATATAACTTGGCTTCGAATGTAAGCCTCTGCAGCAAAGCAGCTATCTTTCTTATTTAATCAGGCTGCCTCTTGGAAAATAGTTTTAAAAGTAAAATTTGAGTGTGAGTGTATTCATACTCCTCTGTATGTGAATTTCATATCCTCTTCACAGAATAACTAGGTTGGAAGAGACCCACTGGATCGTCGAGTCCAACCATTCCCACCAATCACTAAATCATGCTCCTAAGTACCTCATCCACCCTAACCTTAAACAACTCCAGGGACGGCGACTCAACCACCTCCCTTGGCAGACCGTTCCAATGCCTAACCACCCTCTCCGTGAAGAATTTTTTCCTAATCTCAAGCCTAAATCTCCCCTGGCAGAGCTTGAGGCCATTCCCTCTCGTCCTGTCCCCTGTCACTTGGGAGAAGAGGCCAGCACCCTCCTCTCCACAACCTCCCTTCAGGTAGTTGTAGAGAGTAATAAGGTCTCCCCTCAGCCTCCTCTTCTCCAGGCTAAACACCCCCAGCTCTCTCAGTCGCTCCTCATAAGGCCTGTTCTCCAGCCCCTTCACCAGCTTTGTTGCCCTTCTCTGGACTCGCTCCAGAGCCTCAACATCCTTCTTGTGGTGAGGGGCCCAGAACTGAACACAGTACTCGAGGTGCGGTCTCACCAGTGCCGAGTACAGGGGGAGAATAACCTCCCTGGACCTGCTGGTCACACTGTTTCTGATACAAGCCAAGATGCCATTGGCCTTTTTGGCCACCTGGGCACACTGCTGGCTCATGTTCAGTCGGCTGTCAACCAGCAACCCCAGGTCCTTCTCCTCTTGGCAGCTTTCCAGCCAGGTTTCTCCTAGTCTGTACCTCTGCTTAGGGTTGTTGTGCCCCAAGTGCAGGACGTGGCATTTGGCCGTGTTAAACCTCATGCCGTTGGTCTCAGCCCAGCAGTCCAGCCTGTTCAGATCCCTTTGCAGAGCCTCCCGACCCTCCAGCAGATCGACACTTCCACCCAGCTTGGTGTCATCTGCTAACTTGCTAAGGGAGGACTCGATGCCTTCATCCAGGTCGTTGATAAAGACATTAAACAGGACTGGACCCAGGACTGAGCCCTGGGGAACCCCACTTGTCACTGGTCTCCAGCTGGATTTAACTCCATTTACCACCACCCTCTGGGCCCGGTCATTCAACCAGTTTTTCACCCAGGAGAGTGTGCGCCCGTCCAGGCCAGAGGCCGACAGTTTCCGAAGCAGAATGCTGTGAGAAACTGTATCAAAGGCTTTACTGAAGTCCAGGAAGATACATCCACAGCCTTTCCCTCGTCCAAGAGTTTAGTCACTCGGTCATAGAAGGTGATCAGATTACTCTGGCAAGACCTGCCTTTCATGAACCCGTGTTGACTGGGCCTGATCACCCGGTTCTCTTGCAAGTGCTTCATGATCGCACTCAAGATCACCCGCTCCATGACTTTCCCCGGTACCGAGGTCAGACTGACAGGCCTGTAGTTCCCCGGATCCTCCCTGCACCCCTTCTTATAGATGGGCACGACATCAGCCAGCCTCCAGTCCAGCGGAACCTCCCCAGTGGGGATGTTGTGGCTCTGGAGTGAGTCCAGAGAAGAGCAACAAAGCTGATGAAGGGGCTGGAGAACAAATCTTATGAGGAGCGGCTGAGAGAGCTGGGGTTGTTCAGCCTGGAGAAGAGGAGGCTGAGGGGAGACCTTATTACTCTCTACAACTACCTGAAGGGAGGTTGTGGAGAGGAGGGAGCTGGCCTCTTCTCCCAAGTGACAGGGGACAGGACGAGAGGGAATGGCCTCAAGCTCTGCCAGGGGAGATTTAGGCTTGAGATTAGGAAAAAGTTCTTCACGGAGAGGGTGGTTAGGCATTGGAACGGTCTGCCAAGGGAGGTGGTTGAGTCACCGTCCCTGGAGTTGTTTAAGGTTAGGGTAGATGAGGTGCTTAGGAGCATGATTTAGGGATTGGTGGGAATGGTTGGACTTGACGATCCAGTGGGTCTCTTCCAACCTGGTTATTCTGTGATTCTGTGACTGTTGGAAGATGATGGAAAGGGGTTTGGCCAGCACATCCGCCAGTTCCCTCAAAACTCTTGGGTGGACTCCATCCGGCCCCATAGACTTGTGGGCATCTAGCTGGGCAAGCAAGTCTCTAACCACCTCCTCTTGGACCTTGGGAATCTCATACTTCTCTTCCAACCCTTGGGGTTGTGCACACAGGGAACAATTTTCCTTACTGTCAAAGACTGAGGCAAAGTAGGCATTGAGCACTTCAGCCTTGTCTTCGTCCCCTGTTACTCTTGTTCCCTCTGCATCTACTAGGGACTGGAGATTCTCCCTAGCCCTCCTTTTGCTGTTGATGTATTTGTAGAAAGACTTTTTGTTGTCTTTCACAGTCTTGGCCAATCGCGTTTCTAGTTGGGCCTTAGCCCTCCTGACTTTTTCCCTGCACGTTCTCACTTCCATCCTATAGTCCACTCAGGATGCCTGCCCCTTCCTCCAGAGGTCGTAGACCCTCCTCTTCCTATTGATGTCTCTTAGGACCTCCCTACTCAACCACGCTGGTTTCTTACCCTGCCGGCTACTTTTCCGGAACTTGGGGACGGCTTTCTCCTGAGCTGCTAGGAGTTCCTTCTTGAAGAGCGCCCAGCCCTCATGGACACCTTTGCCTTCAAGAAGCGCCTCCCATGGGACTTTTCCGACCAGCCTTCTGAACAGCCCAAAGTCTGCTCTCTGAAAGTTGAGGGCTACTGTTCTGCTAACCTCCTTCTTCATTTTACCCCACACTGAGAACTCTAACATCTCATGATCGCTTTGCCCCAAGCGTCCTCCAACCTTCACATCCCCCACCAGTTCTTCTCTGTTCACAAACAGCAGGTCCAGGAGGGCACCGTCCCTTGTCGGTTCGCTCACCAGCTGTGTGAGGAAGTTGTCTTCCACACACTCCAGGAACCTCCGGGACTGCTTCCTTTCTGCTGTATCATACTCCCAGCCTATATCTGGGAAATTGAAGTCTCCCACAAGGACTAGAGGTAGCGATTTTGAGACTACACTCAGTTGTTTATAGAAGAGCTCATCAGCTGCTTCTTCTTGGCTGGGTGGTCTATAGCAGACTCCCATCACAATACCTTCCTGCCCATGGGCCTCTCTGATTTTCACCCACAGGCACTCAGTCCCATCCTGACCGTAGTCCAGCTCAAGGGTATCAAAGCCCTCTCTAACATAGAGGGCTACCCCGCCTCCTCTTCTGCCCTTCCTGAAGAGTTTATACCCCACCATGGGTACGCTTCAGTTGTACGAGTCATCCCACCACGTCTCCGCAATGGCAACGACATCGTAGTCTCCCTGCCCTGCCACAGCTTCCAGCTCCTCCTTCTTATTTCCCATGCTGCGTGCATTAGTGTAAATGCACTTCAGCTGGGCAGGCGTAGCTACAGCCTTCGCAATAGGGCTTCTCCCCAACTGAGCGGTCCTTGACTTAACTAAGGCCACAGTGCCAGTTTGCTGCCTACCATCCTCAGCTGCACTCATCCCCTCTTGCTTAGTGGTGATATACTGGCAGGCGTTGCCAGCACACCACCCCTTTGCCTCTTCTAATCTTTTAGGAGAGCATGTAAAGCCATGAAGGCTTTTCCAGCAGTTTCATTTTCTTTCTTCAAAACTACAATCTTCTCAAGCTGATGGGACCTTTCCCCCCTGCACCAATCATCTTCCTTGTGATCATGTTCTGACTGGGCCATTGCGGCATCTAATAGAACTATCAGTCTGATTACCTGCATCTTCTGAGTGGGTTCTGGAGAGAACAGTTTTAACAAAGTTTTCCAGTGCTTGAATGAAGCTAAGTGTGGCCATCAAATTATTTCTTCTGTGAATAGTTATGTAGACCTCAGCTGGACAAGGATAGACATCAAACGCTTAGAGTCCTACCTGAAATCAGTGGCACTGCCTTTGTGTACTGTGGAAAAGGAGACCTAATTTGTAAAGGCTTAGTTTAGAGGAAAGAGAATTTCATAAAACTTTCAAAAGTAGCATAAGCTGTGGCCGTCATCAGAAGTGGCTTCAGATGGATGGAGGCTGTTAAGAATTTCTTATTGCTACTACAGCACACTGAAATCCATGTTGAACGTTAATCAGAGGTTTCTAAATTGTGTAAGTGCTCTTTAAAAACAGAACAAGTTTTCAGATTTTCCCTTAAAAGTATCATAGTAGTTATAGAAATTGTGTAAGTGTGTAGTAGTGTTTGGAAGTAATTGTGGGTCCAACCATAGAATTGCTGTTCTGCCTACCAATTGTACTTAACAAGCACTAAATGCAATTACTACTTTCATAATCAGATTTATTTTAATGTCTTTGAATGAAATACCTCTGGAATCAACCACTAAGTGCTTTAACTGCTTCCTTGCTGCTTAATGAAACAGTAGCCTTGCCAAACTGCCTGCTAATGGGGTAGCTGCTTCTTGGGGCTTGTTTTTCAACTGCTTTGTTAGATACCTGGAACATCTTTAGTAGTGCTTAATGCAGACGCATGCAGTAATGAGATCCAAGAGGAGCAGGATTAATGTCCCCGGATCTTTAATCACAGTTTTCACGCGTGGTGCTTATAATAGCAGACAGGCAGGATCAAAAGATCTGCTGCTTGAAACTTTACAGTCAGGTGAACGTTATTCCAAGACCAGTGGAAAAAAATGTTCCTTCCATCCGCCACCTTGGGTGAAGTGTCTTATGAATTGAAAAAAAAAAAAAAAAACCAACCCACCCAGAAAATCAGTTTTGCAGTACCTTCTTTAGCCTTTAACTTTTGACAAATAGATTACTCCTACAGCAGATTTCACTTGTTATGGTAATTGAAATTTATATTCAATAACTATTCAAAATAGAATTATACTGCTGTTAGGTTAGGTGAAGAGTACTATAATGGGCCTGGTGACTCCTTGCTCACAGGAAGAGTGGGAGGACTAACTAAAGGGATCTGGACAGTGTTCATGATCAATCTGTTTATGGTGTTTCTTTCTCTAATTTCTCAAACCTGGAAGCAGTGAACAAATGCCAGTGGTAATTCAAATAACTCTCCTGAATGAATAACATTCTGCATTGTGAAAACCTTAAATGAAAGCATGCCTAAGCTTAGCCCTGTTTTTATCCAGTTGCTAAATTATCTTGAGTTATATAATTGACTTCATAGATTTGGAGAGAGGGAAGTAGGAGGATGCTGCTGCTCCCTTTGTCGTGCTGATGAGGCAACTGAAAGCTACCTTGGTGATGGGGCAAGAGGGCAACAAAAGCAAACAAACACACACAGGGTGAAAAATGTGTTTTTTAAATTTTTTTTCAGTAAATTTAGTGCTATTGGCAGGTGCCAGAGAAATAGTCCTGTAAGCTGGCATCCTGGATTTCCATGTCATACAGCAGGAGAAGTGGGAAAGCCAGCGTCTGTGCAGCGTCTTCACTGAGGAGCAGTGGCATGGTACTTCTGTAGCTCTTTCTTGGTGACCTCACTGATACAAACCATAGTGGGTTCATGATGTGAACTAGTGCTTGGGTTGAGAAAGTTGATCTTTCTTTATTAGGTGCTCTTCTGGTGAGTTGCTATTGT
The DNA here is from genome assembly GCA_033459285.1 of Clamator glandarius. NCBI lineage: Eukaryota > Metazoa > Chordata > Aves > Cuculiformes > Cuculidae > Clamator > Clamator glandarius. Next base: position 3,176,571 of record JAUNZM010000404.1, read on the forward strand.
AACAGCATGTTGACCCTTGTTTTTTACCTTGTTTGTTTGTTTTAAACATCGAAGCTTCTCCATGAAGAGAACATTGAACTATTCCAAGCTGTTTGTGGTGATGTAAAGGAATATAAACTTCTGCTTAATTCTGATAAGTTCAAGAATATTTTGGTAGAAAGAGTCAGGGTGGTGGCAAAATACCCTAAAAGGTTGCTAAGGACTTGTAAATTTAATTGCAGGAGTTTTACCGTTCTTGTCAGCTGATGATGCTCCCTTTCTATTTTGGTTCCGAAATTGTAAAATTTGTGAATGCATTTTTGTGAACTGCTGTTGCTTGTGGCTTCAGAAGATTGACTTTCATGTATAGATCCTCCCTGTCCTTTGCTGGCTGATGAAATGAATAACATTTCCTTGAACTTTTCTCATACCTTTATGCCATAACTAATGAAACAGACGTCAAGGGTTCATGAGGGCACGTTTGATGTTCATGCTACTCTCTTCTGCAGGCTGGAAAATCGGCAAACAGGAACAGTACCTGAAGTATGTGGTAGACTGTAATTGCCTACTGTCACACTGTGATTCTGTGATTTGCAAAAACAGTAGAAGCAAATCAAATAGCATTGGTGGTTGGGGTTTTTTTTGGTGTTTTGGTTTTTTTTTTCCAAGCAATATTCTTTCCACCCTCAGTTATGACCAGCACACTTTTTTTATAGGTCTCTGTCTAATATGAACTGAAGAGATTCATTTAGCAGTAGCTCAGGGTCAGAGAGGGAGTACATAGCTACAGTGTAGAATTTATTATTCTCTGAACTGGTAGTGGTATGATTCAGCTGATGGTTTTTAAGCTTGCTGGTGTGGCCCTTTCACAACATAAAATGCTTTGTTCATTTATTATTGTTCTAGGTGATTCCTGTGCTTTTGAACAGGCATATCATGAGTCTAAGTTTTGTGATGCCTCATTTGGGATGACTGCACTACCCTACAGGAATAAAGCTAAATGTGGAGAGAAATGGGACTGGGTGCCCCTCACCCCTCGCCATGGGCTGAGTACAAGACTTTCAAAAGCAAAGTCAGTGAAGAATGCAACACACATGCATCAAGGGCATCTTACTATCCAAAGTGGGGGATAAGACGTCTGGGAGCAGGCATAGAAAACTCCTGCTGTCAGCAGTTATTTTCCAATAAGATAAATTCCAGCTGCCACTCTGGCAATCCAGCCTTCCAGCTGACCTCTAACATCATTGTAATGTCATCATAATACTAAAACTCACCTCCACACCTAAGGTTACCTACCTCCTCTGAGGCAAACCACTCCTCAAACCACTCCTACTGGGCATGCACATTTAAGTTTTGGCAAGCGAAGCAGGAATCTTTCCTCCACTAATCAGCAGGGCTTGATGTAATGGCTTAAGTCACTCAAGATGCACCTAAACCTCCGCCCCAATGGTGTAAGTTACTATAAGAAATGTAAACAAAGGGAAAAGTTTGGAGAGGAAAATGCCATTGAAACTTTAGGGATGAACTGACTAGCTGGACCTGGTATCATCCCTACCCCCACCCCAGATTCCATCAGGGTAAAACCTTTGTGTTATGTGTGCTAAATATATATCTTATTAACATCAAGCTAATTATTAGTATCTCTCTGTACTTTAACCTTAACTACATATCTTCTATCTCCATGTTATTTTTACTTACATCTGGGTGTTATTGTTATGCGTCTATCATTGCTTGTTGCATTCATGTATATGTTTGGGTGCTTGACTTTCAATATATTGTCATGAACAGTACCTTATTCCCCCCCTACTGAACTCTATGAAGTCATTAGTTGCTATAATCAATTATTCTTAATAAAATTGACTTGATTTTATATATACAGGTCTCAACAATCTCTTGTAACTGTTTGGAGGGATTTAAAGGATATTTTGGGTTTGAACTCAGCAAGCTAGACAAGATTAATTGTCTTTGCAAAATTGTTGATAAGAATCTACAGTGAAACAGTATGTCGAGCGAGATGGACAGACATTAATTGTTCTTGTGTTATTGTTCATTAATCACTGTGACTGGCAGGCTGGACTATATATATTCATCCTCATGATACTGTTGGTTAAAGGGTTAAAAAGACTGGTAAATTTTCCTTTCTGAAGTCTCTCATGTATTTTCAAATTTACTTACCTTGTGATGTCATGCCTCTGACCAAGCATATTCTTGAAATATCATTCCAAGTGTAATAATGAAGACCAAGTTACTAACAATATTCCGTTGGGCTCGTGCAGTTTGGTTTTCTTCTCTGAAATAAGAATTCCCTGGAAGTCAGTAAGATGTGGGGGCGTTTTAAGACTGGGACATGCAACTGTTGGGGTTTTTGGTGTGGAGGGTTTTTTTTGTGTGGGGTGGTGTTGGATTTCTGTTTTTTTTTGTTTGTTTTGTTTTTTTCTTTTTTGAGACTGACCTGCTCACCCTTCCCTGGATCCTCTCCATTTTTTTTCATGGGAGTTTGGGAAATGACTGCTGATGTATTACCTTCAGGACAGTGAATAGTATTGTTCAAAAGTGTGGTTTGCTCTGTTCTGTTTCCTCTACTTCCTACTGCAGTGAAGCCTGGCCTGGTCTGTGTGTTAAGAAGCCAATTATGGGCTGTAGACAAGCACAGCGGAAGCTTGCCTAGAATTTGGTAAGATTTTGGAATGGAATAATAGGCTTTGGTTTGGTGTGACTTGCCTTTGGCAATGCTTTGCTCAGAATTTGGTAGGCTATTCAGAGATCTGGCTAGTTAGAATACACTTGCATTAAGAATTTTTTTTCTTTTTCCTTGTATTAAAAGAACATGTATTTTCATGCTGTAGGTAAAGCCTTTCCTTGCTGAACTTGCATTTTTTCCTAAAAGGCAGTGTGTTTCACACGCGCCTGTGGAAAATAGATGTCTTGTTGGGTTTTTTTTTTTTTTTGAGCAGTTACTGAAAAACTAATCCTGTACTCCAAAACATAATGGGTTGTGGATTCTCACTCCATTGAGTGAAATATGACTGGTGTGACCTAATTTGTTTGCATATTTAACATACTGGATACTTTTTGTCCCTTTTTTTTTTTTTCTTGTTTCCTAGGAAACAAATGCCCTGGTATAGCAGAGAGCAACTATTGTATGGAGGCTGCTGCCTGTCTGAAGCATTGTTCTTTTGTAGGTGGAAAGCTTTAAAGAGGAAAGAGCTAGAGCTTTCGAAAACATCTGTATTAACCGAAATAGCACAAAGCCGTGTTTCACACTCCTGGGCAACTCCTCAATGTATTTATATTTTTCTCAGTAAGAGTACTTGTTATAATACCTTGTCTAGTAAAACTACTATATATATATATATGTATTCAAGGCATACTGAGAGAGACTGAATGAGGAACTAATAAATAGTTGTTTCTGTCATCCTCACTGAGCACCATGCAGATGCATACTTCTGGAAGTGTTTTATTTTTGAATTACCTGGAATGGAAACAATACTGCAGATTTTGGGGTTAGAGTGAACTCCAGGAAATGGTTTTTGTGTTAGTAGAGTAGGGTGAGAGGGGTGGGAAACCTTTAAATGTAAAAATAACCTTTAATTTGTCTTGCTGCTAATTTTTTTTTTCTGTTTTAGCCTGATGTTTGTTGCAGCAACATTAAAAGAAATAGGTGTAATTGTTGCAATGCTAATTTTGAAGCTGTAGTGGTAGTTGTTACTTTGGGGTTGGTAATGCTGAATCTTACTGAGTGGTGAAAGAAAACTGACTGGCTCACTGGCTGAACTGGCTGGTTAACTAGTAAGACTGGTGTGGAGAGTGATGTTTAGTTTTGAGAACGCTGAACAAATTGTAGGAGAAAGAAAACGGGGAATCTGATCTTTCAGTAGTGTGTGATAAAGAGGAATGAGTTCTTAGCTTTGAAAGTGCTGCACAGTTCCCCTTTGGTCTCTCTGTACTGACTTCAAAAACTGTCATCTAGGGACCAGTGATCGATTGTGCAGGTAACATAAAGCTGTATCTCTTGCAATTTGTGACTACTTCTGTTGTTTCTGCACTGCTTTGACACCACATGCTACATGCTCAGTTCATCTCTTGAGTACAGACGTCACTGATACCCGATTTGTGTGCTGCCAGCTGTGTGATTTGCATGGCTCTGGGACTGTGGCTTGCTGTGGGTGAGTGATCTTGCCCCCATGTGTGTGCAAGCAATTAAGGAGACGAATACCTTGTTTGCATCTGCACAATTCGGTAGTTCATTTCTTTCTTGCTGTTGTTTCAGGTCTTAATAGCTGTTCTTCTGATCATTTTCCTTTTCTCTTAGTTCAGAGCGTATTGTGAAGGGAATTGTGTCAGATGAGAGTACATGTAGCTTCACTATTCCCTGCCAAAGCTTCATTTTGCACCACTTTGTTCTGCCCCTTCCTGAGGGAAGGACAGGTAGATAACAGTTGCAGTGTATGATCTTGAGCCTTCTAGAACCGTAAGCAAAATAAGGGGATGTGCTAGGGAATGGAGCTTGTTTCATTTGTTATTGCTTTTGGGTTTGGAATCCAGCAGAGCTAATTCTTTGTCTGTATTTGTCAGTAGTAAGGATGTAATGCATGCTTACTGCCTTTCCCAAGGATTATAGCTTTCAGAACACTAGACATCTTTTGATAATAAATTGCAGTAAAGGCATAAACAAGACTTTGAAAACCTTGCTCAGGTATGGCTTTGGTTTTTTTTTAAATAAGAATGTTACATTTTCAAAGTGAGACTATGCCTTCAGTGCAAGAACTGGAGGTAAAGGGAGAGTAAAGCAGACTGAAGACCTAACCAAGTACATCTCCAGCAGTCTAGAAGTGGAGCCACCTGGCAGTGGCAAGGCCTTCTCCGTCTTAAAGCCACGAATTCATGGTGGTGGGCTGCTGCTGGAGGCTGGAGAGAGCCCTTTTGAGCTCTGCCAAGATGAGGAGTTGCTCTTTTGTGGCTGCTACCTCAGCTATTACTTGTTATTATAGTTGTGCGGAGTATGAAGGTGGTGAACCTCAGAGCTTATGGTCTAGCTCAGAGCAGCTCTAATGCAGCATTAGGATACTTCATGCTCACATTGATATTACAATTTAATTTAGATTTACTCTGCTTTTCATCACATATTTAATAACATGAGCATAAGAAACTTTTATTTTTTAAAAGAAATTCAGATTTGAAGATCTTGGCCATGTCTCTGGTTAGAAAGCGGCAGATATGTACATAAAGAAACGGTCACTCCAAGAGACATTCCATCTTGCTGGTTAAGTTGCGGGATGATTTCCCTTTGCTTCCCCCATCTGTTTGTTGCCTAATGTAGCTTCGTAAGGAGAACCAAAATGTACTTCTGTAGGCTGTTTCCATGAGCTGTATATCCATAGAGACCATGGAGAAGCCAGTTGGACACTAAGAAATGTGAAAAATGGTATTGTATTATAATCACTGTGAGATTCTGAAATCTAGTAAGATTTCTCACCACTCTTAAAATCAGCCTTTCTCTAAAATTTTGGAAACCAGGCGCCTGAGGAAATGAAACTGGAGGCCAACTCGAAGAGTGTCAAGCAGTGCTGCTGTCCCTAGGTGATGTAAACTGGCACTGATGATGTGAGAATGTATTCTCACAATAGCTGTAGTGTTAGTAGGGTCCTGTGGCATGGAGTGAACTTTCTTCGCTGGGATTCCCTCTGGGGCACTGAAGGGCTTTGAGAAGCTGTGGTGGTACGAGAAGTAGAAAATAAGGACTTTTCTTGTGTGTGATGCTTCTCTTTTGTTTTCTTCAGCACTGACAACTGCAGTCTGTTGATCAAAACTTCAGTTGTGTTAAGTGCTATCCGTGCAAAATAAATGCTTAAATGTTGCATCTGGGTCATTATCAAGTATGTTTTAGTCCCTGGAGAATAGATCCCCAAGACAGCATTGAAGTGGGAATGACACATCTGCTGCTTCAATTCAAAGTACTTGGTTATTAGGACTCTTGGGCTGCAAGTCTTTATGTAGTAATATTGTTTTTTCAAGTGCTTCCAGTTGCATTCAGTAACTCCTTGCAGAGCAAAATAGAAGCATAGAATAGTTTGGGTTGGAAGGGACCTTAAAGACCATCTAGTTCTAACCCCACTGTGATGGGCAGGGACACCTCCCACCAGACCAGGCTGCTCAAGGCCCCATCCAGCCTGGCCTTGAACACCTCCAGGCATGGGGCAGCCACAGCTTCCCTGGGCAACCTGTGCCAGTGCCTCACCACTCTCATAGTGAAGAAATTCCTCCTTATGTCTAGTCTAAATCTCCAATTTATAGCTATTCCCTCTCATCCTATCACTCCATGCCCTTGTAAACAGTCCCTCCCCAGCCTTCTTGTCGCTCCTTCAGATACTGGAAGGCTGCTGTAAGGTCTCCTCTGAGCCTTCTCTTCTCCAGGCTGAACAACCCCAACTCTCTCAGCCTGTCCTCATAGGGAAGGTGCTCCAGCCCTCTGGTCATCATTGTAGCCCTCCTCTGGACCCATTCCAACAGCTCCATATCCTCCTCATGTTGAGGATTCCAGACCTGGACACAATACTCAAGATGAGGTCTCACAAGAGAGGAATAGAGGGGCAGAATCCACTCCCTCGACATGCTGACCACACTTCTTTTGATGCAGCCCAGGATACCACCTTGGAAGTTTCGTTCCTTTTAATTATATTTAGTTTGTTTTGAGGATCATCTTTACTTTAAGAAAAATTTCAGTGAGTTTCTGCTAGGTGTAATATGAAGTGACTGACTGTCTTTGTGGCAGATTTACCATCTGCTATTAGGTGACACTGTTAATTTTAGTGGCATAAATGTTGGTTTGACAGCTCTCTCAACTCAAATGGTGAAATGATACAGGTTGCAAACATGCAGAAAGCTTTTGTTTGTTTATGTCTTATTTTGTTTCTTTTAAAACCTATGTAATTCATAGTTCCAATTTAGGGAACAGCTGAAGAAATAGTAGTGCTAGTGCCTTGAGGAAGAAGCAGCTTCTGTCCCAGGGTGAAACAGGAATGAGCAATGGAGGGAGGATCTGAGGCTTAAGATCTGTTGAATTATTTGCATAACCAGAGACTAAACCCTAGTCAGAGTTGACATTGGTACGTGCATACATGTGACCCTTGAAAGGAAAATCAAGATCAACTGTAAGAGAACGTACTGGTGCAGCTCTGAGCTGTTGTCATGGTTGTCTGCGTGCTAGTTAAATGCAATGGTGCAGCAAATTTGAAATGGCAGAAATGTAAAAAGGCTTCTTTTGCTTGCAGATGTGATAATTGGTGGATGTTTGACAAGTTTATTGAAGATTGTGGTTTTTAATGGGAGTACCCAATCCATTTTGCTTCAGTTGCTTTTTAGCTACCTGTACTTCCTGCTTGTCCTCAGCTATTTTTTTTCTCATTATTTAATGCAAGTTGCCTGTGGTAGGACTACATGATCCTTTTGTCTCTAGAGTAAATTGCTGTATATTAGTATAATTATACAGTGAATTTTCGTTTTGTTGCTTGCTTCATTTCAGTAAATCAGCAGTCTTCCATACCACGTAAACCTCTGCACTTCAGGATTGTTTTGCAACTTGCTTTGAGCTTTTTTCAAATGTGACCTGTGTTTTTACTTTATAGCTTGGTAATACAGTTGAGTGATTGACCTGTGGAGTAACACGTGTGGTTTGGGTTATTTTGTTCTGAAATTTCTGTGGATTTTTTTTTTTAGGATTGCATTACTGACTGATTTCTTGTATTCTTTTGCTTGCACAGTGACTGGTGCATGCATACTAAATGGGAGAGGGCAGGAAGGTCCTATTACCTCTATACTAGTTTATCCTTTCAGCATTACAGGGAAGAGAGATTTGGTGTTTTGAATGTACTGCAATGTAGATGATGCTATCAACATATACTCATAATCATAGAATGGTTTGGGTTGGAAGGGACCTTTAAAGATCATCTAGTCCACCCCTAGCTCCTACTATGAGCATGGACATCTGATGATGGGGCATCCACAGCTTCTTTGGGCTACCTGTTCCAGTGTCTTGCTATAATTAGTGACGAATGAGAACTTTGTAATAGAAGTGGTAATAATACCACTTTTCTTTGTAATAAAAGAGACACACTCTTTAAGCAGTTGAAGTTCAGAGTTGTTCTCCTCCAGAATTTGAAAAATCCGGGAGAGGGGGGAAAAAAGAAAGCAAGCTAAGAATAACTGAAACATCCTTTAATATTTCAGATTATAACTGTGCTGCCAGAGGAAAGCTGCAGCAACGAAACGGGCAGAACTATGTATGATGAGTTAGCAAGAGGTCTACACCCTTGAGCTAGTATCTGAATGTGGGAGGAAGTGGCCTGGCTTTCAAAAGAAACTGCTAACAGAGCACTACTTAATATTTGGCTCTGACATATTCCCAATGATATGAATAGACTTCTTATGTTACAGCACGTAAGCAGGATGAGAATGTGCATCTACTACAGCAGTTGGGGAAAACAACATATGTTTAATTTTATGAAGACTTAAAGACAGATGGTGACCCATAGGATAATTATATAACAGCCAAAATTCTCTTAACAAATCTTTTTATAATAGCTGTGATAATTACTCATAAGTAGCCAGTCACTGAAGTCTTGTTCTGTTTCATAAATAGTATATGGATCTAGTTTAGCCCCACATAAACTCTTGTTGAGTTTGTTCTTTAGTCTAGTCTTTTTTTCACTTGCCTTGTCATCTCATCTTCCTTTGCTCTTGACAAAAGGCCCAACTGATGTGTGCTTCTGTCCAGTCAAGTGAAATAAAGCTGAAAATGTCACCCCTCCCTTACATCTGTCTCTTTTGGGTTTATTTTTTTTTTGCCTGTGTGAACTCCCTGTGGTTTACTCACAATCTCTGTCCAAAGGGATAAGAATTCCTGTAAGAAATTGGTTAGTTACTCTGTGTTGTCCTGTAGTCTCTCTTGGAGAAGTGGAGTACAGAGTGAAGATCTGTCTTCTGGGAACTGCTGACTTTCACCCAGGGTTTTGCCTCCATTCCTTCCGCTGTTGTCTTGGCTGTTTCACCCGTGGCTTGAGTGAACTGGGAAATTGTGTAGATTGCTGGAAGAGAGATTGTAGGACTGGGAATGAGCTGGACAACTATTACTGAGACGACAGTGAAGCAGCCTTTGAGCCACTAGTGGCCGTCATTCATTTGAAATCAAGATGAACTGCTTGCTAGCAAGGACAGCTGGCTTTTGTCAAGGATTTTCAGGGGTGGATTTAGCAAACAATGTCCTTTCTTACCTCTCTCTGTCTAAGCCTTTCAGTATCCAGTAGCTTATAACCCATCTGCTTTCTGTGTCCAGAGGGCAAATTGCCAGCTCCACACAAGCCAGAGGTTTCTCCTTGACTGGCATCATCTTGAGGGGAAGGGACAGAGAAGTTTTTTTTTCTGGTTTGTTACTTGTATTGTGTTCGTGCTGGTTTCTACTTTTTCTGGTGAAGGTAATATGTGGGAAAGGGATTCAGATAGAGGTGATAAATTGGCTGGCCAAGATTAAGGAGACTTTAAAGTGAGAAGGGACAGAATTCTGCTGACGTGAAGTTTTTAGTGATGCTAACTGAAAATAGAAGCATATATTGAGCACCAGCCAATTTGTCTGTAAAGTGTGTTTCTTATTTAAAGGCTTTTTATGTCCCTGCTTTTCCCAAAGGAAGCATTGGTAACTTCCTTGCTAGCCATGGACCTACACCAATCAAAACAGATTAGTGCTTGAAAAAGTAATTATAGGAAATACAGCAGCAGAAATACCTCAGTAAATACCGCTATGGTTTCTCAACTGGAGAACTGAGTTCCTTTGGGACACTACACTTTATATTCTCAGTGTTAGATGAGCGAGTCTAGCCCTTCACAACTTTACTTAAGTTACAAGAAAGTTCCTCATAGCAAGAGCAGCTCAGGACTGCAAAGTAGAGTAGAGGGAGCTTGTGTTTGCCAGGTCATTTACTCCTTGAAAACGAGAGTGTCTCATGTGACCCTACACGCACAGTAACTTTCTTTCATGTTGTTTTATAACAGCATGAGCCCTAAACAAATCCTCTTGGGCAGTTGGCTGAAAGCTGATCAAAGGCTTTTGCTTGCTAGGGCTGTATCTGTCCAGGCAAGGATCCCAGAAACTGTGCATCAGCTTGTGAAAGCACAGATGGGAAAAGTGTTTTGGGGTGTGTGTGTGAACTTTGGTAGCTTTTGTAGGATACCAAATTAAACTATTTCAATAATAATAAATTAAAGAAAATTCCCTTTTAAGGTCAACCAGCTTACTGAGAAATGCCAATTTCTTAAAGTGTACCAAGAAAGTGTTGTTTTTTTTTTTTTAATTTATTTATTTTTAGGGGGAAGCATTGCCCTAAGTTCCTTGCTGGTCCAATATGGAATTGTTTGGTTGGCTGGTAGCATTAACTTCCTTGCTATGTCTGCAGAAGAGACTCAGATCAGACTCAGCCTGAGTTGAGAAAATTAAATTGAGAAATTAAATAGAACAGGATCTCTAGCATCCTAAGCAAGTTTCTAAGCATCTAGACACTTGTTTACTTTGGGATGAAAACTCTCATGATTATCCATCAGAGAAACCTGTTGTTTTCTCTATCCGAGCAGGAAAGCTTTTGTTAAGTTGCTAGAACCTTTGCAGGATGGTAAACTGTCTTATTTTCCAGGTCTAATATGCTTTTTGCTTTAAAATTTTTAAATGTTCTTTTACATTATCCATTTGATTTTTTGCTTCTCCCTTGAACAGTCTTTCTGTGACAGTGTGGCCCAGTCAGAATCAGTCTGAATCAGCAAGGTCAGCCGTTCATGAAAGTAGCAGGCTGCTGCCTTTGCTCTCTTACATAAGATGGCATAGCTGCTTTTCATGCAGTTGACCAGTGGATTACCCTTAAAGACTTGCTGGCATAGAGTTCTTTCTTGCCTCAGAGTTCCTGGGTGTAAAATTGTACTCATGATGGGTGTCACCTTCTCTTATCATCAACCCTCTGACTTCACAGAATCACTAGGCTGGAAAAGACCCACTGGATCATCAAGTCCAACCATTCCTATCAAACACTAAACTATGCCCCTCAGCACTTCATCCACCTGTCCCTTAAACACCACCTAGGGAAGGTGACTCAACTACCTCCCTGGGTAGCTGGTTCCAGTGCCCAACGACCCTTTCCATGAAAAGTTTCCTGATGTCAAGCTGAACGTCCCCTGGCGGAGCTTGAGGCCATTCCCTCTCGTCCTGTCCCCTGTCACTTGGGAGAAGAGGCCAACTCCCTCCTCTCCACAACCTCCTTTCAGGTAGTTGTAGACAGCAATAAGGTCACCCCTCAGCCTCCTCTTCTCCAGGCTAAACAACCCCAGTTCTCTCAGCCGTTCCTCGTAAGACTTGTTCTCCAGCCCCTTCACCAGCTTTGTTGCTTCTTTCCTTGCCCCCAGTTCTTCGTGTGGTCTATTGTCTCACTTGCTTTTATTTGCATCTACTAAAAGCAATGTAACAGATAATATGTATATTAAGCACCCACTCAAGAATTAAAAACTGTATTCTGTGGAAAGAGTGAGATTTCTTTCTTGGGCTTAAATTTTGTATGCCACTTTTTCTCTGGTTTATTTTGGTATCTTTTAGTCAGGACCAATGGGTTTTTATTGAACATCTGTTCGGTGGTATCCTAAGACGATCAAACCCAGTATTTCTAAACCAACAGTATAAATAACTGCATTCCCCCTACAGTGGAGATTTGCTCCTTATTTTTTTTCACGTCCTTCTTCATTTCAGCCTATTAAAATGACTCCAATGTTCTCAATCTTGTCTTCCTCGTATATGGAGAACTGGCTTGTTCTTGGACAAATGAGTACACAGATATTGCATTAAAATCTCATAGTCCTTGTTTTCTTGGTGCATGTCTTATATGAAGCCCATTCAGGAATGAAATTAATTTTGTTCTGTATTTGATCCGTTGGTCATTCTGTAAGTTATTTATGTATTAGTTGTATAAAAATCAAGTTGCAGAGGCAGGTAGTTCATTTTTTGTGAGACCACATAAATGCTTGTTGACTTATTTGTTTTTGGGAACAGCTGGAAAGCATGTTTGTTTTTTTTTCCACCCTAAAGAATTCCCAAATTACTGTTGGATTATTTGCCTGTTGACTATCCTGGTGTCATGTGTTGTAATTTGTGCTCTTTGGTCTGAGACATCTATAGCTGGGAGGAGGACATCACTAATGAGCAGAAATAGTTTTTTCTCTTCTGCATCAGTTTACAGACTCAGCTACAATACCTGGGAGTAGTGCAATAGGATCTCTAGGAATCCAGTGATTGGGAACCTCTTCACAGAAATTCTAGACATGAGCTCTCTACTATTAAAGCTTTTGGGTCAATGACCTTTTAACACAAAATGGAGATTGCACATCTTTCCTTCTTGCTTAACATTTTACACATGATAATTATGTGCTTATTAATTTAGTTATCATATGTGTCCTATAAAGAGTGATGCTGAGACGGGCATCATTTTTGCTGACAGTTGTTCGCCTTTCTTAAGATGTACTATACAAGTTCAAGTGAAGACTGACCTCTTAGGCGTAAGTAGATTCTTTTCTTAGCTGTTAATAAAACATCAGCTCCCCAGTAAGATGCAGGGATAAAATACAGTCATAGCAAGGTGGTTTCTGATGCTACCAGTGCAAGCCTTGAAAAATACCAAGACACCAAGCTATGTGACTTGATTTTTAGTCCTAATTTAAGCTAATATTGTGAGAATCTTGGACTACTGTTTTTTTTTCCTGTGAAAACTAATGAGCCAAGCAAAACTGAGACTCTCATGTAATGAATTATGAGTTAGCTGGAGCTAACAAGTAGCTAGAGCTTTGTGGAAAAACATAATTATTACACGATCCATAAAACAGCTTCAAGAATTCATGCCTCTCTGTTCTGAGGATGTTCATTTTCTAGTGCTGAGACTCGAGGAAAGGCTTTAAGGCTTCAAGTAGTATTCTCCTTGTTAATCAAAAGGAATACATGGTGGTGACCTGCAGGAACAAAGGCCAGTCTTTCTCAACAGGCAGGAAACTCCACTGACATCTCCTCCTGAAATGGAGATGTATTTGTTTCTTGCAAGAAGAACAGAAGTCAGATAAAGTGTAAAAATGGTATAAGTTTATTTCTTTTTCTGGAGTAGGCTGGAAAGATGTCACTCTTCTTTCTCCTAAAAAGTTATCGAACATTAAAATCTGTCTGCAAAGTTGCTATTATTATTATTATTATTATTATTATTATTATTATTATTATTATTCCCACTATTCAGAGATTCTGGCAAATTCTTGTTAATGAACATTGGAATAACCTCTTGTATGCTAGAATGCATATATATCTATATGTATATATGTGCTTATATACACATATTCACATACCAGTTTTTACTTGCTTTGTATCACATAAATTCCTCAACACTTCTTATTCTTGCATTTTTTTAGCATGTTTTGCTTTGCCCTTTGACCAGGCTATGAAATGTTCCTTTATAAATAGTTTCTTTCATTCAGGTGAGAGAGAAGCCCTGATAGTTCTGTTATAAATGTAACATTAACAGGCATCTTATCACTTTCACAAATTTTTTTATTCTGATGATCCTTTTGGGGGGAATGGCTGAAGAGAGTTAGTTTGATGTTGATGTTACGGTGATGAGTGTGACTTGCCAGTATTTTGCAATAGCTTATTCTCTTAGATTTCTCTGTTTGGTGCAGCTTCTTTGCCTCTTCTTAGCAGTAGGAATGAGTCTTTTTTCTTTTTAAACTCTCCTCTACTACATGGCAAACTGCTCTAATATTTCTCCTATTCTAGACCATTGTATTGTGTGGAAGGTATGAGATTCATGAGAAAAAGCTTACAAGTAGCAGGTAGTTGGGATGCGATTAAACACCATGAAAATCTTTTTAACAATTTTAGGCCTTTAAAGCCCATGATTCTTAAGCGGATCTATTGTCTGTCACAGCTGGAGGAGGGAGGCGCTTAGATTGTTAGGAAGATGCTAGTTTGGAGGAGTAAACTGGCTCCCTTTCCAACCTGAGAACAGAAGCAGGATAACCAGATTTCTTGAAGTGATTATTTGCAGCGTGGTAAAAATTTATGAAGTCTTTTATAGTGAAGAAGAAATATGCAACCTTAAACAATGACACAGAGTCTTGAGGTGTAAAGAATTATTATTATCCTTAATGTATACTGCTAAACTTGGGGTCTTGTATTAGTCTCTTCAGTTTGCATTGTTTTGTCTCGCTCACAAAACCTTTCAATACATTCAACTTGTTCTTGCCACGAGAAGGAAAGGTTTCAGCTCAAAAGCAGTGTGTATTCATTGAAGGTGAGGGAGATGAAAATTGAAATTTTTTCAATTTTTTTTCAATATTTACCTTTCTAGAGTTTTTAACCCCATCTTGTAACTTGTCACTTGAATCTCGGAAAGATGCAGGACAGATTTTGAAGCCAAATCAGGGTTTTTAAAATTCTTTTGTTGATACTTGATAACAGAAAACTGCTAATAGTTTGATTTGAGGTCTACAAAGAAAGCTTATTGATAGGCTGGGAGCAAATTGTCTGATGCTGCAGGAGGACTAAGAATTTTGGAGGAATGGATATTTAGCTAAGAAAGGAGTTTCAATGACAAATATAGAAAAGAGAGCATGGAAGAGATGGAAGCAAGGACAGGCAAGACGGAAGGTGCATGCAGGTATCCTTTGGGCTCTAGGGATGCTATGAAGAACTCCAAAGCCTGTCTGCAGTGCAGACTAGCTGAGGTCATAAAAGTTAACAAGAAACACCTTCACAGGTATACCAGTACCAAAAGAAAGTTCAGTGAAAACACCAGTCTGTTGTTGAATAGGAAAGCTTCTTAGTTTTGGATCATACAGGGAAGATTGAAGTATTCGGTGTGGTTTTGGCCTCAGGAAAGCAATAAGACAGGGACTTACTGGAGAAATTGAAGTGATTTACTATCCTCCTGTTAGAAAGCTTTACTTGATACCTTGTCTGAATCCTCCTTGATAAAATATCAGCTACTGCTGTTTGTGTTGTGAACACAGCCTACAGGTTATTTGATTTTTCTTTTGCAAGGGTTGCAGGCCATTACTGGTTTGCTCTCCTCTGTGTTTGTAAATAAAGGTTCTAAGCCCGTTCATTCTTTCTAGGCCTGCAATCATTTCTTTGCTTTATTAGATACTCTGAACAACTCATGTCTTTAAGTGCCTAAAACTAGATGTAATGCCCAGTGAAGCCTTGTAGGGGCTAGATATAGCATAAAGATTATTCTGTGTTTTGCAGGCTATATTGTTTTGTCTTTAGGCTCCTGTATGAAGCTTGTTTTTTAGTGTAGGAGATGTTTAAATTTGACTCATTCAACTTACAGTTTACCACAGATCTTTAAAACACTTATTATTTTTAATCTTCAATTTTTTTTAATTACACCCTCTCATTAAGGAAGCAGCGTGTGCCTCTGTATTTGCCAGAGAAGCATGTAGTTACTGTGGCTGAAATTGGAATTCTGGAGTGAGGAAAACTCCTGGAGTAAGAGATCCTCCTGAGAAATGTGTAAGTGCTGTGTGTGTGTGTGTGTATGTATATTTTTGGAGCCTTGAAGTCAGGGCAGAATTCACTTCTAATTAGAGTCTTAACAAGCATCAGCCACTTGAGTAATCCTGTATTAGATCCTTTTCTGTGAGGAACTGCCACATGCTTGGTTATTCTCTGCACTGCACTTCTGCACTTGACTGTGTCAGCTTTTGAGCAGCTTGTTGGAAGTTGTCTCCTCTGAATGGATGATTTCATTCTGTCCAGATCTCTGTTCTCTGTTAAAATAAACTTGAAGTCTCATTCTAACTGCTGTAAGAAAACTTGAAAAATGTTCTGTTTTCCTTTAATCCTCATTGTTAATAAAATTATTGAATGATACTAGACATAGGACAGGCACCTGGAAACTTATTTGTCACATCCTTCACTTTGGCAGCAAGGTATTGGTAATTACTCTCTCAATTAGCTACTTCTTCTCATTCCCACTCTTGTTCTACTAGACTCACTAAAACTACTCTGCCCAAACTTGATGATAAGAGTGTATTAATTCATGTTCCTGCAAAACACTCAACATTAGTTAGTTTTGCTGGAGGTAATGGGGCACAGAACAGGTACAAGAAAACTTGTCGGTGGATACTGCTGTAAGAATAGGATTTTTGCTTTGTATGTTGATGTTAATCAAAATGGTTTCAACTCCACATTGCCCAGCTGCAGTGTCTGTGTCCTCAGGAAAACGTTTTTGATCAGAATGCAGTGGATGTCTTGTAAGAACACCTGAAGCGCACAATGGAAGTGTAGTCTTGGACATGAGATATTAAGATTAGTCTTCCTAACATCTGTTGGGTTTTATTTTATAAAGAATACAAAGACAGCTGTCAGATTATTTTTTTTCTAGTTATGTTTGTCCTCTTCTGAAAGGAGGAAAAGAATCTACTATTAATGATTTGATTTGCTTTGGAGCTGTTAATTATTTTCGAAATTTGACAAGTATCTGAGATAATGGTTATTCTGTGGTTTTTTGAAGTACAGCAAGACTTGACAGAGGTTTGCTTTAGTACATGGCAAACACGATAGAACTGGTCATCAGGAGCCTATGTTTTGATTCTGGTCTGCTCTGTAAGATGAACAGCAGCAGCAACTTAAAATCCCTTTCTTCTTTTTTTTCCTTTTCCTACGATTCCCAAAAATTCTGTAAAGGACTAAAAAGAAAAAAAAAGTAAAAATATTTAAGGAGACACTTATCTTCTGAAGCTTTCAGGCTTTTCGAAATTGTGTATTATATCATATATCTGCTATGCTTAACTAACTTGCCAATTTTGATGTAAAGTTTACTTTGATGCCTTGTGGCTGTTGATAATCTATGGGAAACAGTGAAAGTGTTTGAATAAGCAGAGTCAATGTTTTGGAAGGAAAAGTGAAAGTTCTAGAAGTCCTTCTGGTTTAAGTGTAACTTAATTTCTTCCTTAATACATAAAACATCTACTCAAACAAAACCAAGCAGCCCTCAACATAGAGACCAAGAACATTCTTGTTTGAAGTTATCCTTGAAACACAACAATCACTGCGACTGCCCAGCAGATACTCGGATAAAATGATATGAAATCAGTAGCAGCCGATTAAACTTGATAAGTCCTGTGGAAAACCCTAGGTAAATCTGTTTTGCAGTCTTAATTGCTAAGAACATTGTGAGAGAATATTAAATCATGAACATTTTGTCACTGAACGGTAAATTCATAGATTGTTACATTGCAGGGTGTGGGACGGTCATTAAACTTTTGTTTTGGTTTTTTTTTTTACTTCTCTGAAGGAGCCTATTAAATCTTATTGCTGCCTAATGGCACATTGGAATACATTTCTGTTCTTGTTTGTTGGTGGTTTTTGTTTGTTTTTGAAATGATCTGATGCAGTGAATGCAAATTAAAGTGAAAATAAACTGGAAGAAAACTGCTGTCCCAGGCTGAGATTTTGTTCCAAGCCTCGTTTCATAGTGGAATTTCTCCTCTTCTGAGAATTGAGCAGACATGCAAAACATGAGGAAATCTGGAACAGACAAGATAACAGGTAGCCACAGAGAGAAATATTAACAAGAGGTTCTGTACAGTTTTGGGGTTTTCTTTTACAACGTTGTTGCTAATGTATTCCTTGATTTATCTGGGTTCCATCAGTGATCTTGGGTCCTACCAGCCCTGATTTTCATTTGTGGTGTTTGAGGGTGGCAAAAATATCACAAGGGGCATTTCTCAGTCTAGTCAGAACTTCAGATTACCCAGGCAATGACAGGGACATGCAGCTTGTAGCAAACAAGCTTAGTGTCCTTGCTCTCTTAGGATCCTCTGTGACATTATTAGACTAATTGTGTTGATCTCATATGCACTTTAATAAGGACGTGCAATGAGAAAAGGAGCTGGACAACACGAATTACATGAAGCTCCTCTATCCTGCTTTTTGTGTTCTCTGCTTTTTTTTTTTCTCCCCCTTTTCTCTGTCCTTTGATTCTCAAGCTTTTATTAAGAAAGAAAAAAACCAAAACAACAAACCATGTCTGCCTTAGTCAGACAAGGTAATTGCATTTTTTGAACTATAGCTGTTTGCTGCGTCTAAAAGGTATCAAAACATCCTTTAATATATCCTGATGCTGATGAAAGTTTGTCGGGTACGAATTGTTGAAAAGGGTGCTGTTAGATTTATTTTCTAGTGGCATTTAAGCCAGGCCACTAGGAAAGATGAGATTCTGCATTTCTTGTCTCCTCTGTTTTTTTTCCTAGACATTTTTGTCATATGACAGGAGTGTCACTATGTTACAGCTGCATTTATCTTCCTTTGCCCTCCTTCAGTATTGTCTGTTAGACTTCTTAAAATCTAACAGTGCGTTTGTAACCTGTTGTAATAGTGTATGGCTAAAACCAAGTGGATGTTAGCAGTATTGCTAAAATGAAACCTTTCCTAAATGTTTTTTCACATGCTGTCTTTTCTTGCACACTCAAAATGTTAAAGTGTAAGTGAACCAGCAGTAATCTGTCATAAAGCACCCGTTCTAGTCTCATTTAAATGAACAATAAGACACTAGTGTTTCATCAGCACTTTCACCCTTACTGAGCCTGAGAAACTACTCTTTTTTTTTTAGCCTGTACAATGGGGATGTTATTGTACTTGATCATCAGCTTTGAGACAGGCCTTGTCCTGAAGAATTCAGTCTATTTAGACAAGACAAAAGATAATAGGAAAAATTGAGGCACAGAAGTGACCTGACCTTTGCAGGGTCTTGTTGCAGGTCAGTGGCAAAGCCATGGTGAGAGCTCGGGTGTTGTAGCTCCCGTCTCATTGCCTGGTCAGTCAGCGTTCACTGTGGGCTCCTACTTTCTAAGCACTCTTGATAATCAACTTTTGACATGTGTACTGAAGGTTGTGCTTCTTGTCAGCTTTTGGTGATGATGCTGTCATTTCTGTTCTTTCGGTTCATCATCAATATATATATATAGTTTCTGGCCTTTTGGTCTTGTTTCTAAAAATCTTCATAAATCTGAAGTCTAATTTGAAATGAGAGAATGTTAATTTGCAGAAGTATCTTACACCAGATTATAATAAGCAGCTCATTAAGATGTCATAGTCTATCATGTCTGTGGGACTTGAGAGACCTTTAATCAGCAGATTATTGACACTACATGGTAAGCAGTCGATGTCGATAAAAGTTCATGACCTTTGGAAAAACTAATAAAAGTTCCTGGTTTGGGTCACTACTGCTAAAAAAGAAAAAGTCTATAGATGTTTTTGCAGTTGTCTTTATTGTAAGGTCTGTGAAAGGTGAAGGTCGATGGTGGTTCAGGCTCAAGGCCTTTTATCAGCAACTATAGCATTGCACTGCTGCCAGTATTCAATTTTACTAAGCACGCAATAGTTTCCATATGGTGTAATCCTCTTTTTGATGATTTCCTCTTCTAAAGTTGTTTCAAGTTGCTTCGACAGAATAAGAATTTAAACAGTATGAGTGTAGTTTTAGAGCATTTGTTTGTTTAATGGTACTCAGCTTAACCTTTTTTCATGTACAGTATAAGCACTGTACAGAACTCTTAGTTTAACTGCATGTGAAACTGACTCGCTCTCACTTTGTCATGTGTCCAATCCCCATCTACACATTGAAACAAAATGCATTTTTTTCATCAGCCCTCTCCCAATTAAAGTTATGAGAGCATCGAAATTGGAGAAACTTCAGAGCCCTGCTCCAAAACAGCTGTTTCCCCAGGCTGAGTGCTTTGGAATTGTGATGGATCACAATAGATGACCAAAAACTGAAAGGAGCTCTTGGATTGTGTATGAGGTGTAGTACTTTGGGTCCGGAATACAAGGACAGGTGGCTGCAGTTACTGTACCTCTTCTGGAATTTCGGCAGCAGTCTCCTGTCCTATGTGGTTGCCATCTTCTGTGTTTCGTACCACTGGAAAAATTATAAGAAGTGTTGGAAGCGGCAGCTATCAAACAGAAGAAGCTACCAGCTTGATTCTGGATATCTACTACTGACTATAAAAAGAAATTAAACCCCACAGAACTGACCATGCTCCTTTGTGTCAAATAAATTCTCTATTTAGGATTTACAGAAGAAATTAATCATAGATCCTTATGTTTTTCAAACTTGCTGCAAATACTCAGTTATCTGTTCTGCTCTTATTTTGAAAGGAAATATGTTTACATCTTGACTTAATCCCCAGTTAGTTGAATTTAGTAGATGGATAAAATTTTAATGATGAAAAGGATTACGACTAAATAGCGATAGGTAATACTTTTGAATATTCTGTAAAGCATGTAAATGTTAAATGGAACATGGGGACGTGAAATAAGCTTATTTTTAGTTTTGTTCTTAATTCAACCAAGCATGAATTGATTAAATACTGTACTCCTTGTCTTATAGTGGTTTTGGCTTTCACATCAGTTTTACCAGACCCTTAGCTGTAACTTCATGAAGGCTTGTAAGAATTAGTAATTTCAGTGATGGAATAAAGCGATGTTATATAACAAAATATATTAAGTGTTAGGTGTTACATTTTAGGTAACTTTTCAGGAGAAGTATTGTACTTGTTAGGTGTTTTTCTGTAATTTGTAAAATATAATACAAGATCTGATTACACAAAGCTCTTTTTTTCCTCTATAATGGCACCAAGCTATTTTTCCTATTTGTCTTTGTGGGAAATTTGAGAGATTAGAAAAAAAATATACTGTACAATTTTGCTTAAGTGATTTTTTTTAATTAGTTGTGAAGATGTACTGTATCCATTTAGTAATAATTCAGTGAAGAATTCCCCTTGCTAATTCAATAAACAGTTCTTGGTCCTCATTAATTATTTTCCAAGTTGCAGCCTTCCTTGCGTGGGATAGCATTGAGCAGTTGCTAGGAAATGTCAATAGAAATCAGTGTATCTGTGTTGTGTGACGCACAACTTGTTCAGAGAGCGGTCACTGAGAAAAGTGGATCAGGAATCATTTGACTTCTGTGAAAACATGGGTGACTTTGAGCTCATAAACATGTGCCTGGTGAAATTCTTGCTCTTGTGTAAACAGAGAGGTGATGGGGATGTGAGGTTGCTTCTGTACAAACATTTTCTTGGTACTTCTTAAGTAGAATGACATAGTTGATGCTGCCTCTTGGGGTGAAAAAAATTTACTTCCATAAGGAATATTATTCTAAGCAAAATTAATAGCTATAGCCTTATTCAGAAGTATTTAAAATAGCCATCTTTGTGTGATATGAATGATAACAACTTATGTAGTTTGATTACAAGGCATTACTCAGTGCCCTTTCATATAGGCATAGGGGTGGTACATGAGGGACTAGTGGTTCAACTGTATCAGGTTAGATAACATGTCGATATTACGATAACTTGGCAATATTACTGCATTGTTACTCTTCTAATATGAATGAAAAGTTTCTAATGTGCAAATTGAGGGCAAAAATCTAAAAGTGAATATCGTGGCACAACAAGGATGCATTTGAAGTAAAACTTTTTTCTAGATCGTGGGATGGACTGTACTGCCTGTAAAGTCAGGAAAGCATTGCTTGCTTATGCCGCAGACTAAAATGCACCAGCTCAGAAAATGATGGGCATCCAAGGTGCTGCTTGGGAACTGGCATGAGTGGTGCAATACTTGTGGCAGATCACGCTGGTCTTGAGCAGCAGCAGAGATGCCTGTTTTGCCAATCTTACCATTGGTGTGGGAAAAATGGAAGCACATCATTTCTTGAGGAACAGGGCCACGCTCATGGTCTTACTCAGTGTTCAAGTCGCTTATTGAGCACAGCTCACCCCTTCAGCTTTTAAAAACAGATACTCTTTTTCAGTGATGGTTTTTTTTGTTGTTTTGCTAGTTATGATGGGGTGTTGTGTTTAATGTTTATTGTGAAATGAGGTATCTTTCTAATGGGAATTTGCCTGCATGCTTACCAGCTGTGTGTTGTGCGTGCTAAGAATGCAATAGTCTAGTGTAATTCCAAGGGAACTTCTTCAGATGGACAGTCCTCAAGTTCATTGAACACAGGAAGAAAATTCCCGATTTGTGCATTTAACAGGAAAGACTCAGTTACATGCAGCAAGGAAAAGAAGGGAAGTAAGGGAGGAGGCAGAGAAGTCTGCAGTACAGGAAGTGGGTTTTATTACTGTCTGGTTAGATTTTGGCTTTTAGAGACAGAGAAATATTATGACCAATATGAAAAACAATTTATTCCTATAAAAATGTACCTAAATTCTGATTTTGCATTTACTGATATCTCTCATTAACTTAGAAGACTATGTGTTGGGGAGGAAGATTTTTGTACAGAGTTCTAGGTGTATGCATGTACTCAGTATAACTATGTGTGTGTTTGTGTGTGTGTGATGATTTTATAATTTGTATTCTTGCCTTCTTTGTTTATAGCTAATGAGATGGCTGGATTATTCTGAAGGCTCTTGGTGACAGGATTTGGATGAGTGAATTAAGTAGAAGGTATCTGCCAGAGGTTAAGCTGAGCTCTTAATTGTATTGTTTCTGTCAGCTGCGATTGACCCATAGAGTAGCTATCCTTTTACTTTGGTGCAAACTTACAGTGTTTTCAGCCCTGATTTTTTTCATATTTACTGGGAGCCAAGAACTGAGGGAATCCTTGAACTGGCAAAAAGAAGGGAATTGGAATACGTGATTCATACTTTTTATTTTTCCCCTCTAGGAAAATTGTGATCTGTGAGATGCCTTAAATTTACAAGGGGAATAACCGTTTTAAAAAGTAAACTGGACTGATGCACTAAATGAGATAATACAAAAATACAGGTCATTATTCTGATATGGAGAAATGAAACAATTTCAGTTGCAAAATTGATTACTTGCATTTTAAACTGCCAAAGCAGAAAATCTGATAAAGCTCATAGGTATTCTTATTAAAATTTGGCTTTCTAAAATAAAAATTATTTTTAAAGAGGAGGTGCAACAACTGGCCTCAAATGCATAGCCTGCTGATTCTTGAACGGATGGCATCTGAATTAAGGAAAGCTTACTAGTTTACCAGTATATTTTCTGTTTTTTTCCACTTCTCAGTTTTAACTACATGTATGGAAATACATTGGTTCACTTAAGTCAGGCACTTTGTACATTAGCAATAAATACGGGAGGAGTTTACAAAAGCTTCCAGCAGTTCTCAGCTGCCATTGAAGTTGAAAGGGAAATTGGAGAGAACTGTGCTACAGTTTAGTATTCTTGTATATCCTGTCTATTGCAAATCTTCTGCCTGGAGAACTAATGATTTCTAATATTTTCTTGTTCTTTTCCAACATTAGAAAAGAAAAAAAGGTAAAATTCTTCAAACATTTTTTCCCCAGTTCTGTGTTATACCTCTAGATTGGTAATAGATGCAGAGTCTTATGAGGACAAACAGTTAGCTCAGCCAGCAGCCAATTCCAATCTCTTAGTCACTGGAAACATTGTGGAATGTGGGCTTTCTCCTTCTGCTGCTGCTTTCACAGTTCCAGCCTCCACAGGGGCCTCCTGGCTGATCAGAAGCTTTGTATTTGTGCACATATGTGCTTATGTTGGTTGAGAGCGCAGAAGCTTATTTTACAAAATGAGGCTTGTAAGTTCCTGTAGCACATCCTCAGAGATCTGTGTCTTCTCAGGAGTTGTGTAGGAGAGGTAAGAGTAGGAGCACTGAACAAGTCAGTGATAGACTACACTGACAGCGTAGAAAGCTATGGGATAGATTTGTTGTCCTACATTGTTATATAAACGTTTTAAATATTGACTGTAATGGCAGGGCAGGGAAGCAACCCCTTTCCTTAATTTGGGACATATCATTTCCATACAAACATGTTTTTTCCTTCTGCTCCGCCTCAGGCAAGAGCTGGTAGTGCTAATTACCATATTTACTAAAGAAAAAGCTATTGGTGATGTCTCTTGGTCTTCACACAGGGTTCCCCTTTCTCTCTCTTTTTAGTGCCCTGAGGGTGACCGCTGTAGAATATAATTGCTTGGTTTGGTGCATGGAGAGAGAGGATCTGACATGCCACCCTGCACTTGTTTTTCGCAGCCCGTTTGGCAGTGACAGAAACCAAGCAGAGGTCATGTGAGTGCAGCTGTCAGGCAGCATCAGGAAGGCGGCTACGTTACACTGGGTTCCTTTTATGCCTCCTGTGTGAGCAGGGGTGAGTGCTGTACCAAACAGCAGGGAATTAATTTGTGATTTTTATGGAGGTGCATCTAAATGACAAACACTGAGGACCTACCTCCTCCCCAAAGCTGGAAACATGACATGTTATGGTTTCAGGGCAGGTGGGATGGACTGACCACAGGTGGTTGAAAGAAGGTTCACATGAAAGGGTATTGTGAGAGTGACTTTGGGGCACAGCAGTTATAGGCCTAATCCTAGAAAACCCTGTAGCTGCCTTTTGTATGACACAAGCCAGGTGATCTACCAGGGAGACGTGAGTTTAACAGTCATACAAAAAGCTGTTGAAGACATGTTATCTAGTGTAAAACCTGATATCCTAAAGAGTCAGGGGTGTCTTCTTGCATGCTTGTTTGTGTGTTTTCATTTAGGTGTATACTTGCTGGGATGGCTGTCTCCCCAGGATTTTTTAGGTTGAAGTGTAGTTAATGAACCTGCTGTTTTATGGTAACAGGCTGTCACACACTGAAGAAGACAGAGTAGGACCCAGAATGGCACTTAGACATTTAGTGTATTACCTGTTGCTGGACATCAGAAAAAAAATTTCACAGAAAGGGTCATCGGGCAGTGGCAGAGGCTGCCCAGGGAGGTGGTTGAGTCACCATCTGTGGAGGTATTCAAAAGACGGGTGGATGAGGTGCTCAGGGACATGGTTTAGTGGTTGATAGGAATGGTTGGACTCAATGATCCTGGAGGTCTTTTCCAACCTAGTGATTCTGTAATTCTAAGTCAAGAGTAAAGCTTAAAGTCTAGACCAATATTAGCATCCTATAAGGGTTTGTGAGGGACACTACGACTTGTCTGGAGTTCAGTGATAAAGTCTTTTTAGATGTTTCAACAAGGCTGCTGCAGGTGAAGTTTTTGCAGAAACTCCAGTGCTCGGAGGGATTGGATCCATGATGTTACGTTGACGTTGGTGGGGGTCTCAGACCAGCTGAGAGTGAGCTCTGATTATGACTTGCTCCTGTCATTCTCTTATAGTCCTTTCTGGAGTTATAACATCTGGGGTATCAATTGGTCCAGCTCCTTATCTTCTTTACCTTAGGTCTGTGGCACCGCTGGTAAGAGACGTGGTGGGTTGCTTTGGCCCCCCGGCCGGTGCAACCTCACCAACATGTAGGGATCCGAAAAACTCCAGGGTCATACATCAAGCTATTTGCAACACACAAACCCTATGGTTTCCACAGCTGTATGTTATCCAAGTACAACATATATTGTTTTTTTAATCATAAAACTTACTAATACTTCTGGTTTCAGGATCACCTCTGATTCTTTGTTCTGTGACTGTTTTGTAACACTGCATACTTGTATTGATATGTGGGGTAGGGGGATGACCAGGGGCCAGTTTGGTCATTCTGATAGATGAATGAGTGGTGGAGATGTAATGGCTCGCTCATTCTCCCCCTGCTCATCCTTGTTGCATGTGTGGGCTTTGATGTGGCCACTGATATGGAGTGGCCACCAGATTTGCGTCTCCCTCCCCTCCACCCTGTGACTCAGCAAAGCAGTAGCCTTCTTCAGCAGCTTCCAGGGAAGTGATAGATACGTCACAGACACAGCTGCAAACTAAGGGTAATAGGTCTGTGTACAAAAATCTTGAGAAACCAGTTTAATTGCTGCGTGTTGGTAGGGCACAGCAAGGTCTTAGACAGGAGCTGTAACACGTGGTACAAATCTTCTAGCTGGACGTGGCCAGCGTTGACGTGACATTTGAAAGAAAAGCCTGCAATCATTTGGTGCTGGCCATACTAGTGGTGCTGGCCATTTTAGATCTTTGTAGAGATAAAGAATGGAGGCAAATGTACAGAAAGCTAGTACATCCTTTCTGAGAATGCTTTGTTAAATGTCACAAAAATCTCATTTTGCCTTTCTCCATATTCTATCAGCTTGGTAGCTCACAGGCTAACACATGCAATTCCAAGGCTGTTTTCTGTTTTGTTTCCAGTGAATAAATTTTGAACTTATAGGGGAGATTTTTTTTTTTTAGTCCTTAGTATATGTTACTGTGTTTGGATTGCTAAATTCCATTCCATCTGTATGTACCATATGTTCAACCCTCCTACTGTTACAGTTTGTTTGTGGTCACCTTTTTTTTCACTGTATGACAGAAAGGACATGAGGTACTGCTGAAGGATTCTTGCTGGTAGGTCCACAGTCGTGGTAACAGTTGTGTGTGGCTAAAGATCTTTTCTTTCACTCTTTCTCTGGGTAGCCCAGTGAGGGATTAATTGTAGTGTTTGTGCAGTAGGGGAGGACCAGATTTAAAGGTCCCTTCCTGTCTCCTGATGAAGAAATACCTAAAAGTACGCAAATATAACTGAAGGAAAATAATTCACGGTCTATTTAGGTTTCTTGCCCCCTTGTAGTGCATCAGCTACATACAGCACGGGTTAATGAGGGAATTTCCCAAGCTGAGTGTTTTGAAATGGAAGAGAAGGAAAGCAGAGCATTCTGGATTTTCCTGGGCATGTTAGCTGCCATACAAACTGCTTCAGTTGTTTCAAAAAAGTCAGTAGATGAAATTATTTAGAAACAGGGAAAAGATATTTGATATTGCTTTTTCCCTTGCTCAATTAATTTTTTTTTGTGTGTGTGTGCTTATGTTTACTTCTTTAGAGTTTAGAAGTAGCTTGCAAATATAATTCCTCTTAAACACAAGCAGGGCCGAAAGCTAGAGAAGATACGGTAAGAGTGGTTTTCTTTCCAAGTCCTTCCTGGTAAAGCATAATATCACCTTTCACGTTGTCTCCTCTTCTGTTGTGTGTGTTTGTCGCAGTTAGTGGTTGGAAAGTGAAACTCTGACGCTATTGCCTTTGGGTGACACTTAAGCACTGCTTTTCAGATAAAGGAAGACTTCAGTAGTTTTTTCAAATAAGTTTGGCTTTTTGTATGTAGTGTTATGCTTGCACTTTTGTGCTAGAAAATGTTTATTTTCTCTGCTAGCTTGGATTCAAATTGCAGTGCAGAGCAAGAGGTGTCAAACTTGGTTTAGCAGTTCAATGCTGCGCATGTCTTTATGGTTACACTGAAGTTTTTGCCCCTGCTCTACCAGGGCACCTTCTTTACATTGGTGTTTTTAGCAGCATTTATTTATCTCTGGTTTGCAATTGAGATGCACCTTCTTTGCAGTATAAATGCATCATTAGAATAAATTTTTATATGCATAGTGTGGAGTTGCTTCTTTAGAAGATGAAGACTTTTAAGCAATGGAATTTCTATCTGTGCTTTTGCAGGTGTTTCCATCACAGGTTTGTTAGAACACACATTTCTTGATCTCCTCCTGTCCTTGACTTTAATATTGGTGATGAGAAGTCTGTTGTCAGGGATGGTCAGGAGGCTTTCTGAGTCCATCAGTCTGACAGAGGTCTGGTTTATACAGTTCGTGCCCTAATGCATGGCTATTGTGTACCATGCCCAAAGCAACACTGTTCCAACAAGATCTTGTGGGACTCTTAAAGGCAGAGCTCTTTATAGTTGTGTTATCTTCCAACTGATCAAGCCAAATATAGTGGGTTTTGCCTGGAAGGCTGGAGTTGAGTCTGTGGATTGCAGAGGTCCCTTCTGAGGTTCTGTGTAGGCGTCTATTCCATGGGAATCCACTAAAGTTGTTTAAATCAGTTTTGCTGCTGGCGCTCAGTAGTGAAAACTAGAGTGCTTTCTTTTCTTCTTCTTTGTAACAATGTGCAGCTGGGCATGGAAACTTACCCAGTATTCATATTTTTACGATTAAATGGCTGCTCTGTGCTATTCATGTACCTTGTGCCTTGAAACTCTTCTGGGGCTGAGCAGAAAGTAAGAAAATAACCTTTCTATGTAAGGAGGAGTTGCAGTTGCTGGACCAATTTAAAATCAAGTGAATGCAGAAAGTCAAACTAAATATAATTCTGTGTCCACGGTTGTTGGTTTTTTTTGGTTTTGTTTTTTTTGGGGGTTTGGGGTTTTTTTGGGGTTTTGTTTTTGGCTTTTTTTTGTGGAGGTAGTTGTGGGGGTTTCTTATTTGTGGTGGTGAGGTTTTTTGTTGTTTGTTTTTTTTTTAATGTGGGGTCCTGTTTGGAAACTGAGGTGTGACATGAAGACTTTAAGTTCCTAGTGTTTCCAAGGCTTTCTTAAAAATGGTGTTGAGGTACTGTCCTCATTGGTGTAATAACTATCTACAAGTAAACAAGGTGGGACCTTAAAAGCAGCTGCTCTGCTTTTATGGATAAAGGGAAAATGAGATTATCTGGTTGGCACATGCACTCTCTCTTGCAAGTCATCTTTTCAGTATCAGAGCAAGACGTCCTTCATGCTGAAAGAGTGATAGGCAAAGACTGACCGACTTCAAGAGCACAGCTCTGCAACAGAAGGATCTTAGTGAGGCAGCATCATTTGCTTTTTATAGCTTTTCTCTTAGGGAACCATCTGTACATACTACATTTCCACATCCCTCAAACAATTTTTCTTTTCTAATCCTTTTTTCCCCTATGTGTGCAGATCAGCTCTTAGTGTTTGTGCAAACGGGAGAAGTGTAACAGTAGACAAAGGTACTGGATTTGTGAACTGTAATTTGTGGAGATAATGTACTTCAAAGTGTGTCAGCGAGCTTTTTATATTATCTAGGTAATATTGTTCATACTGTTGGTCAAGCTGAAATTACATGAGAATAGGCTCTGCCGTAGTGAACTGGAAATCTTACGGTGTAGCTCCATTTCTTCTATGTGTTTATTCTTAAAACAATTTTAACGCCCTCAAATTAAATTGCTGTGATATATGTCTCCAGCTCAAGTCCAGCAAAGGTGTTGGCAGCAAAGCCTCTGCAGACTGCCATGTCAAATTAAGCAACTGGGATTTGAAGGGGCACCTTTACAGAAGTGAAGAGCGTTTTGCCTACATGTTTGGTCAAGACTCTGATGCCTCTTTTGAGAATGACAAATAATAGCGGTGCTTTTGATGCTGTCTGGAAACTAGACAAAGGATCAGCGGGTTGTTTCATTCAGACAAGCAGATGTTTTATAGCTGTTTTCTTTTCCATTGCCAAATGGTGGAACTTTTTCCTAAAAATAAAACCTTCAGGTAAACAGCATTTGTGACCATTTGTTGCCTCTGGTTTGTTCCATGTCACTAGTGTTTCAAAAGAAATAGAAATTTCATTTTTCTTTACTTTGCCCCCCGACAAGCAGTGTTATTGCAGAAATGACAAATTCATATTAACTTCTGCAAATTTTAGTTTTATTAGAGTTTAGAAGGATATCTTGTAGTATATATTAGCTAATAAAGCATTGGTTAATTTTGACATAAGTAAGAATTTGGCTTAATTTTGTGAATAATCACGTGTAGTTTTTGTCAGAGGCATAAACAATGGTTTTTAGAGGTAATAAGCAACGTGCTGCAAGACAAAATACAGGCCTGAAAGACCTCGTGGTCTGGAACAGGATTTTTCAAAGCTCTGGTCCACAGATCTTCTGGTGCCTATGGAAGCTGCACTAAGAAGCCCACAGAACCACGTTTAAAACATAATCTGAGTTTCTTTTAGTTCTGGGCAGCTAGTATGGCACATAAGAAATGTTGAGATTTGCCAGTGACTAAAACTGCTATTGTGTTTAGAGACCTTGCTCAGTATTGCAAGGTGCAAAACAGTAAGGAATTTTGTTCAGTACTTACAGAATGTGTCTCTTGTAATTTGGCTTCATGCATCTGGATTGCTGATAAAAACTATGTGTATGTATTGGAAAATAATGTAGATGCCTAATTATTGTTTTGGCTTTATTCCCATCCCACCCTCGAAAAACAAGGGTATGAAGAGGCATGTATGCACACAGCTGGTATGACTTTTGTGGTTATGCTTTCGCTTGGGTTGAGAAAGTAGTACTGGTCTCTACATGCTCTTGACTAGATCTTTGTAAAGTGAAGAATCACTTCCTACCTTTTCAAGCTATGCTTTCTTCATATATGTGGTACCAGTTTCCTTGTAAGTGGCTTTGAACATCTTGCTGTGGGGGACCTCTAAAAAAAAAAAAGAACCAGGAATGAGCATTCAGTGAAGGTCAGAGGCAATAAAGCTATTGTAGAACTTGCTGGAAAAAGCTCTGTGTGTGCTTGCAGATTGGGTATGTGCTCACCATATGCTCTGTGATCATTCTCTTATCAGTGCTGGTTGTTGTTTTTTTTAAAATAGAAGCTAGATTAAACTGTTTGGCCCAACTTTGTCTGTAAAGCTGTTAGTGCTCACTTAGTGTCCCTTTCTGTCCAGACTGGTTCAATCTTTTCTTGTTTCACTCATCCTCCACATGTATTTGCTTCTCTGAGAAGCGAAGAGGATGAATCTGTGTATGGTCCATTGAAACAGCCTGATATGTGGCAGTTTGTGTAGCTGGGACAGATTTTGGCTCTCCCTTTCCGTAGACCACAAGCAAAATTGGGAGCTGGGACTCCTTTCTGAAAAGGAAATGCTGAGCATTTAGAGCATTGTGCTGTGTTAACCTGTTTTGTGGTTCCTGGCTCTTCACTCTTTGTTCTCAGCTACTTAAATCAATTGTGTAGGCAATATAATTACCGATTTGTTAGTAAGGAAAAAGACTAGCTCAGATCCTGTTTGCTGTATCAAGTGTCTGAATTAGATGTTACAACTTAACTGCCTGTAGCTGAAACAAGTGAGCATTTGTGTATTGGTTTCATAATGAGAATTTAAGGTCTGCTTGTTTTTATGTGTGTATCTTTTTTTTGCTGTTTTTTTCTTTATTTTAAACCTATACTTTTAATGGCATGGTAGCTTCAGAAAAAGAATATGAAGAATCAAGATGGGGCTGCAGTCTGAAGCTCAGATAGTGCGGTTTGGGGCAAATGAGATCAGTGTAGTGGCAGAAAGGACAGCTGGTGGAGGTCTTGCTGTCTTCTGGGCTAGGAAGCTGCTAGTCTTGGACAGCAAGACACACCTTGAAAATGACCCATTTGCAATGCTGCTTCCAGACACTTTGCTTCACCCCAGCTTGAAGCAGACTATGCTTTCTTTGCCTTCATACTGTTTCTTTCATGCCAGAATGAGAAGACTTAAGTCTTTGCGTTGTCAAACGGGCTAAGAAGAATGACTAGTGTACTGACGTAGTATATGGAATTTAGATTTGGGGTTTTTTTTTTTGTTTTTTTTTTCAGTTATCTTATTTTCATTTTGCACTTTGCTCCTGCATGTGGTTGTGTGCTAAGTCTCTACTGTTTTCATACACTGCTACAGCACCACTTACATAATTTTTGGATGGTTTTAAAAATAGAAACTGACTTCAGGCAGAGAAGCTGCAGTGAAGAGGATTGAGCTAGGGATGGAATGGTGGTGATGCAGAGGACAAGGCTGGATAGGAAAAAGAAAGGGGATACAGAGCGCTTTACATGGTTCAGAAGTGAAGGCAGGGAATAAGCCCACGGAGAGGTGTGTGCACCAGAATTTCTCAGTTTTCTTGCGTAGTCTTTCGGGCACAGGGAGAGCAGAGAAAGGGAGGACAGTGGAACTAAGAAATAGAGAATGTAAAGAAGAGTAGAAGAGAAGGGGTAGGATCTGTGTGAGGTGAATGTACCAAAGTGACAGGGAATGGTGATGATGATACTTCAACTCTGTAGGCTTTTAAAATGTTTCCCTGTGGTACTGTTGGGGTATTGACCTTAAAGGTCTTTGATTTTTATATGGACCAAAAGGTAATGGTTTTAGGAAGTCAGTTAGATCTCATAGAAACAAAATCTTTAAACTCCTCAAAGCTTTTCTTGAAGAATTTGACAAAGTGATTGCTATGCATAAGTTGTGTGCTTTAAAACAAAATAATAATCTGCCCAAATAAAATACTTTTTTTAGACAGCAGGACCTGAGTTTAGAGAGTCTCATTGTGAACTTGGAAGAGTTAAATTTATTTTGTCTAGGTTTGAGGGGAACTGTTGTTCAAAAGTTGGAGCAGGCGAAATAGTCTAATTCATCCTCCTTTTTCTGTTTTCCAGTATACCAATTTCTGTGGACAACAGGGGAGGGATTCTGGTCTTTAGGGACTCTTGCTCCAAGCTGATTGGCAGAGCTTACAATTGCACCACCAGAAGGCAATAAAATAAATACATAGAGCAGCAGTAACAGAAAGCAGATGTCTTGCTTTAAAAAAACTAAATTAAAGAACTGGAGAAGGAGGCAATAAGAAAATAATGGCAACTGACTGTGCATTTGGGGAGGGAGGGAGTATATGTATCTTGCTGACTTGTCAAGCAAAACAGGAAACCTCATACTGGTGAAAATGAAAGATATGTTAACAGCCACAGTAAATGACACTGGAAATTTGGGTTATATGTGCTTAATTTTCGTTAGAAAGTGTCATGCTAAGAGTCCTGCAAGATGGAGTAAACAGCTTTTCTTACTGTGTTCTCAGGTCTGTTTTTCTGCTTTGGGTGATTCTATGGAATCAGTCATGTCTCTGGTTCAGCTGAGCAAAATGTATGGAAACTGGAATCTTTTTTCTTCCATGTGTGTGTTTTGTATTGGGAGGGAAAAGTTATTACTGAGACAGTTATCTGTGGAATATAGTTCAATGTTTTTTTAAAAAGCTGCACATAAAATGGAAATAGATTTGATGCCTTTTAGTTTATACTCAGTCTATATCTGAATGTTGCTGTGAACCAAAATGGGAATTAGTCACCTACGCAGCATCTTCATTCATTGACTGTAATACATTGAGTTTACTTGCTGGTAATGGCTTGAGGCAAACAAGAAATGGGTATTAGGAGAATGCACTCTTTGGAAGCATTAACAAAGATACGTACGTGTGTATGTATGCTTAGAGCAGTTTGCTTTTGCTATCATTACTACATATGGTTAGCCACACAAAGATGGAATACTTTAACAGTTTGTGCTAAGAATGGAAAAGTTATTGGAACTGGGGTTGAATGAAAGAAGGAACAGAGCAGGCTGATACTCATGCAGGTGAAAGCTGGACAGTTGAAAGGATCTCCTATTTGCTTTGTTTGAAAGAGCACTAACTGGTATATTTAAAGCAGAGAACACTTAAGTGGCATCAAAGGAAGAAGAAAACTGTATGAAACTTCATTTTAATTTCTATTTTGGTGCTGTTTCTCTGGCAGGGTTATGTAAAAACCAAACAACAACAGCGAAATTCTTTGTGCTCTGACACAGACAGTAAGCTCCTTTTTACCTTTGCTTAAAAAAATCAAAAAGACTGATTTGGCATGAAATACTTTAAAGAGAGCAGTGAGTATTCTAACTGAAATATCTCTGAGTGTATCTGAACACAGAGTGCTGCAGAAGTGCTTAGGGAAAAGTTGCTCAACTGAGGTTTTAGAGTCAGTTGGGGACTTCTCAGTGCTGCTTTATATATGTACAAAGCTTAGAAGTCCTGTGTTTTCCTGATTGTATTTCAGGATGTGAAATATTACACTTCACATTGTCCTGATCACTGCTGTGCTTCTCAGTAAAATACTGTACCTTGCATTCCCATGCTGTACTGGCTTGAATCGCACAGAAGGAAATATTGCTCTCTGAATAACCAATGACATATTGCCATGGAAGAAATACCAAAGCGCCCACAGGAGTCCTGATAGTCTCCTTGCTAACGCAGTGCACAGAGTTCTTGTGGCAGCTCAAAGCCAGGGCAGGTAGGAGGTTTTCACACTGCGTAAGTATAGGGCTTGGAAAAAAAACTCTTGCGGGGAACCTCTGGTTCTGAACTCTGACAATTTTGGCGTGCTTCTGCTGGTGCATTTGTATTTTTCTGGAGAAGGTGAAATTAGATGGCTGCCCTGTAGTTCCTTTTCATACAAATCTTTAATGTGTCCACGCATGGATATATTCTGGGTTTATGGATATGACACATTAAACAACCTTTTACTGCTCAGCTGTCATAGGTTTGATTGAAAACTGATGTCAGGTTACTTAAGAATGTTGAAAAATTCAGTATGTGAAGTAAAGTGTGATCACTTTACAGTCAAGCTCCTCCCTCTCAAACCTTTTCTAATATTTGAGTAAGTATTTAGCCCAGCACCCTTCAAATGAAATGCTGTGCTATATGATACTGTATCCCTAGCAATGAAGAACTATTTGCCTCCATGCAGGCTAGATTGGGAGTAAGACATGTGCAACCTGAAACACTTATCGATCAATCCACTTCTGAAAACTGGATATGAGCTTTACAAGTAGGGCAACTGCTACATATTCTCTTAAATAGGTTTTGTCTTTATAGAACATAAATTTGGATGCATTCATTTGGTGTTTGTGAATAGAAAACTTGTGTCTGAGAAAGTACTATCTGCAATTTTTTTGTAAGGCTGTAATACTCCAGAGGAATGTTTTAATATTCTCCTGCAAATGACTGTTTAAAAAAGAAAAGTATCAAGATTTTACAAGCTCTGCCTCAGATCTGGTGACCATTTATAGTCAGGCTAAGTGGTCTTACTAGTTGTCTGTGGAGAATTGAGACTGTTTTTTCTCTGAAGAGTATTTGTAGATAATGTGGCAAGCTTTCACTTTTTTTATTATTAGTTGGAATAATTTAATGAATGTAAATGAGTTTTTCCAGACTTAACTGAGCTGAGATGTGTATGCCATCTCACCCTCTTCTCACGTGCTTCAGATGTAAAGTGATTTTCTTTCTGGATATAAGCAAGAACAACAAGACTGTCTTGAAGGCATCTGTAGAAGGGCTGCAAGATAAGCAGGATGTGTCCTGTTTTACTTCTGGTTCTAACAGCAAAAGGATTTTTGCTAAGCGCTTTCAACTTTATTTTAGACTATGCAGGAGTTTCTTTTATAACTGTCAAGAAAATCCAAAGTTAATCCTGGCGAGAGGTGTAAGTCTCCTCATGAACATCTGTCTTCTGCCAGTGGGGATTACTGAGAACATTCCTGTGTCTTTCATTCCCATAGCAGGCTGTGTTTGTGCAGGGGTGGGCCTTTCTAGGGTATGATTTTAGGAGGTTAGGTTGGTGGTCTGCCCAGCTCAGTATTTAGTCTCAAATAATACAAATAGATTTTGTCCACAGAAAGAGTCATTTGAGCAAGAAAGAGTACCTACAATGCTTCCCCCCCACCCCAGTTATAATTTCCCAGTGAGCTACAATGTAAAAACTTCCTGAGCTGGAAGCTGTGTCAAATTAATGGAAGGTCCATAGCTATTGAAAAGTTATTTAATCTTTTTTTTTTTTTTCCCGAATGCCGTTAAGCTTTTGATTTTAATATCATCCTGTCTTAATTCCATTCTGAACTTTTTTCTCCTAATGGATCTTGTCCACTGCTCCTGTTTCATCAGCTGCTCGGAAGGCAATGGGACAGATTTGTGTTTTGAAATACAGAGAGGGCTCAGCAGCATGTGAACTTTGATCCTTTTGAAAACTCTGAGAATTTGGTTTCCTAGTTCTTTTTTCTTGACAGGCTTGCTAGAAGCTTGACAATCTCAGGTTTTTAGATACTTCAGCTTAGTATAGTACAGTCTTACTACCCAGTCCATAAATTAACATGAGCTTGACCTGGCTTGACATCCATTTAGTCACCTTTTGAAACCATGAGGTAATCTTATCCTTAAGTTGTAACTTCTAGTGAAGGATCAGGACACTTAACTGGATTAAATTCAATAAAGCTAGTAGATCTGAGCCAGACTTGCAGCTGATGTGTATGGCTGTTAAATTACATTTGTATGTACTGATCAAATTATTTCATTCTAGTTTTCCATGCTTGTTTTGTTCAAAAGCAGATTAAGCTATTTGCAAAACAGTGTTTTGTACTTCTCTGCAAATAGCAGTTTGCCCCTTCCAAATGCAGCTAAATAGATTTTATTATAATAATATAGCTCTTTTTTTCCCTCGGTCGTGTTCCTTCAACCTTGGTGCTTTTGGCTATGTAAGAAAGAAGGAAAGGAGCTTGTTACTGCAAGAAAGAACTTAACTGCATTTGTCTGAAAGTGATTTGGAGACTCGTATAGCTTGATCTCAAGTTTCAAATAATCACTGCAGTCAGGAGGATTACACACATTCTCCTGGCAAGCTTTGTAACCATAGATAAAGAGCAGTCTCAGTACAGGTAAGATGACCTGATTTGGTTCATGTGATGTGTTGCAGGAGGCTATACTGACTTTCTCAAATCCATCTCTTGTACTTCATAGACAATTAAAGCTACTGAAATATCAGACTATCTTGACCAGCAGTTCTACTTCTCCATCTGGGAAAAATGACCATTTATCTTGTATTAAAATACAGCCAAGTCTGCAACAGTTCGCTTTGAAGAATACTGGCATTGTAGTATTGTTTAGGTGTATAGTCATGACTCTTCAAGTCAAAAACGAGAGCTTCATTCTCAGTTAATGTATGTGGACTTGTGGGTGAGCTGGCTGGGTGTAATATTGCGTGGTCCTTTGGTCAGATGGCAAAGCACACTTAGAGTTAAAAATTACAGGGGTGTTAGGGAACGTCAACGTATTGCGGTGAGCATATTCCACTTGGTATTGAGTGTATAAAGCTAAACTTGCCACTTAGATGTGCATATGAGGAAGAAGGAGTACTGCTTTGAAGTTGTTGAAATCACTTCTAGGAAGGCTTTTTAAGTTGTTATTCCTGTTTCCTCCCACTTCTCAACAGAAAAACACTTTTGTCCTGTTTTGCAAAAGAAGAATCATGAGGATGTTTAACTGTTTACACAAATCTTAAGAGAAAGCATACTATGTGCCAAAATAAATTTCTGTACTGAAGTGTGGAGAAACCACAAAGAAAACCAGTGTTTGATGTTTGAACAACAGTCCATTACATATCCTGAAACTGGAGTGAATATAGTTTTTCTTTTTATCCAGCACTTAGCTTTTAAAAACTAGAGGTGAAAGTTGGACAAATGGATATCTAGAGATGTGCTCAGGCACCTACTACATGTTTTTTAAACATTCTACATAGTTGGTACTGTCATGCCAAACACGTAGTGCTGATGCTGGGGGACAGAGGGCTTATTCTATCTATTCTGCTTGTTTCACTTAGTCTGCGTATTATATGGAAGCCCTGTACTGTTTAGAAGGAAATTATGCACTCCAAATAGTTTTGTGGAACAGAGAATAAAGGGATATAACAAAATCATAGGTGCTGTTCCCTTTTCCATCATGGGGGAAAGACACTGTCTTCTGAGTTTGGTGCTTTTGTCTCTTGTAGCAGAAAGGAAATTTAACTTCCTTTATAAACACAGAAACATTCAGTATCAGAAGGGTTTTATAAAATGTTGGCATTGGGGCTTTTGAAAAGTCTTGCCCTTCTAGACTAGCATTATTTTTATTATTATTTTTCTCCTCAGATACCGTGGGTTATGTTCTGTTTAAACAACTTTTTGTGTTTTTGTGGACAATGTTGCTAAAAATGATAGTGTGTATCATAGATTTAGATTTAGCGTATGTCATGTATTTAGAACTTTCTTTCAATTACTTTCTTTCATTAGGGGATAGCTGCGAGGACAGTTGTTTTGTGCAGCTAATCAGTAAAATAATGTGTTGCTTGTCTGTAGAATTTGCTTTGAGTTTGACAAACTCAAAAAGGACCTTGCTTGTTGCTAAGAAAGTGACACTTACTGCATCTACCTTTCCTATGTGGAATATCTGTGAATGAGCTGTGCAAGTTTAAATTCTTCCAGTTACGATTGAGTTGTAAAAGAAAAAAACCTCAAAACTATGTATAATTTTAAAACTCTCAGTAAGCCCTGACAGTACTGATAAAATAGATTATCTGACAGAGAGAATGAGTCAATATCTGTGTTTAAAGTAAAAAATGAATCTATAAATTTATAGTTCCAGCTCTGATATATTTTTATTTTTTTCCCTTTAGTTCCTTGGCATAGCATTTCTTGGGATTGGATTGTGGGCATGGAATGAAAAGGTAAGTTGAATATAGCACAAAACTCCATGTTTTTCTTCTTTCTTTTTCTCTGATGAAAATATTGGGATAATAATAAGCATGTTTTATGTATTCACACACAGTTTCTCCTGAAACACAATCTAACTTCTCTGTCAAATAAAACCTTGGCTTAGCTCACCTAGAGGAAGATCCTTGGCATCTTTCCCAAGAATGCCTTGGCAATAAAGCACAGCTGACACTTGCACATAAAATAACCGTTTCAGTCCATGCCTGCTCAAGCTACAGCTGAGATACTAGAACACCCGACTAAAGGCGATATTGGCAATGTGTGTCCTGCTGCTTGTGACCCCAGGAATGGAGAGGGAGCCTACGTGTCTCATAGAGCAGCTCCCTGAAAATAAGGCTGCTTGGCTTTGCCTTAACGTAGCATGCTAATTGCTGTTCCGCTTAAACAAAACAAAATAAAAACAATGCTAGAAAAAAAAACTCTAACCAAACAAACCCAAAACCAACTGAACCCCAAAAACTAGGCCAAAGATGAGACAGAACAGCTGTATTTTGTTGTGCAATTAAAACTGTCCTTGGAACACTCTCTGCTGCAACACTGTAAAATCAGCTTGGAAATGGGAAGAAAGTGGCAGGGGAAGAGAAAACATTTGTGAACCAGAGCCTAATTTTTAGTTTGCTTGCTGCAGAATTTGGGAAGAAGATAAAATATCAAGACATAACATACAGAACAAGTCAGTATGTATCGGGTTACTGGATTAAGAGTTTGGCTTTCTGAAAGACAACAGTTAAAATTAAAGCCAGAGTTTCCTTTTCTTCTTTGTTTAAAAGATTCAACATAATAAAACCTGACTGATAACAATGATGTTGTGATATTCAGTTATATAATGGGTTTTGTCTTCTTTTAATGGAAAACACTGACCAAGTTACAAATTGATGTTCACTTAAGCCATAATAACTAGCGCTTGCAGCCAAACAAATAACACATTTGAAGCACTAGAGTTTTGCCACTTAAAAACTCAGGACAAATTTTGCTTCAGAAGTGAGTTGTTAATTTAGATTCTGATTGCTCTGAGCATGTCCCTTGGATGTAGACTAGTGTAAATAGTGGTAGGACATTAATTACTTCACACTGTATACACCCATATTTTTATATATTTTTTTTATATATATATGTATTTACATACCATATGATACTCCTGATGGATGGCTTGAATAGTCTTGGAAAGAGGTTCTGTGAAATTATAATAATAATGATTATTATTATTCAGCAAAGATGTAAAACCATGTTATATTTAATACTCTGAGCATACTTGTAGAGCTTATACCTTCATCTAAGCCCCAGAGAAGAACTTTATATTGGAGTGGGTCTATAGAAGACATTTTAACATTTTTGTATAATTTCAGCAGGTAACACAAATGATCCCTCTTTAGAATGAATGAGCAGGTAGAGAGAAAACAGCTGTAATCTAGTGTTTTGTGGTCTAAAATATGCCAGTTCTACAGCTAGCAGGTGTACTGACAGAATAATGGTTTGTTAAATTCCACATTTTCTATATGGAAAGCACCCCTCCTTCCCTTTTCCTAGGAAAAATGTATTCAGTTCATAATTGCTAATAGCCAGAAGCCAGAGCTCATGTTTTTACTTGAAATTTGGACACCTGCTATCAAGTAATCTTAAACAATTTTTAATCAGATCCTGAAACTGGGAGAAAGTGCCATGTTTTTAAGACAAACAAATAAAACCATGTTGAGCAGTTTAATATGTATTTGCTCAGGCTCCATATGTAGTAGGTTTTTCCTATAGAAATTAATAAATAAAATACCGTTTATTGTTATAAAGCAGAGATCTCTCCTTGAAAATGAGCATCTCTCCCCACCTTCTCTAACGATTGTGTCGTGCGGTGCTTAGTGTGGACTATCAACCAAAATGTAACACAGGTATAGCTGAACTGCAGAGCGCTCGAGCAGAAACAGACTTGATTTTTGTTGCAGGAATTGTAGGGAAAATGGACTTAGGTCAAGACAATTTGAGACCTTCCTTTCACTCTGCTCTCTAGAGGCCAGGCGATGGCCAGAAGCTGCAATCAGCAAGGTCAAATGCCAGATGCTTGTGGGCCCCCTGCAAATTAGTGGGGAGCAGATCAGTTGCATCCCAGAGTTGTTCTTGCTGCAGCTGGGGAGTTGGAGGGAAAAGCCAAAAATGTGAAGCCCAAGATTGAGAGATCTGTAACTTAACTGGAAAGCACCAGCTAGACTGCTTCTTGCCTAGGGCTAGCCTGGATATCCCTTAGGCATTATGGGCTGTTGCAATGGTGTGCTGTAAGACAGCAAAGCAGCTGCGCATGGAAGGACCTGGGAGCCCTGATATGGACTGAGTTGAACATGAGCCAGCGCTCTGCCCCTGTGACGAAGGTGGCTGATGGTGTCCTGGGCTGGATTAGGAGTGTTGCCAACAGGTTCAGGGAGGGGATTCTTCCCCTCTATTCAGCACTGGTGAGGCCACACCTGGGCCAGTTCCAGGTTCCCTGGTACAAGAGAGACACTGACGTACTGAAGAGTCCCGAAAGGTCTGCTGAGATGATAAAGAGACTGGAGCATCCCTCTTACAAGGAGGGACTGAGAGTGCTAGGACTTGCTCAGCTTGAATAAGAGCAGGCTTAGGGGAATCTTAATGTATATAAATACATGAGGGGAGAGTGCAAAGAGGGTGGACCCCAGGCCATTTTCAGTGGTGCCCAGTAGCAGCAGCAATGGGCACAAACAGAAACACAGGAAATTCCCTCTGAATATCGGGATTTTTTTTTTTTTTTTTTTTTATTGTGAGGGTGCCTGAACACTGGCATGGTTTGCCAGGAGATGATGTGGAGTCTCCTTCTTCGGAGATACTCAAAAGCAGTCTGAGCATGGTCCCTGGCAATCAGGTCTAGGTGACCGGATGATCTCTAGAGGTCCCTTCCAACCTCAACAATTCAGTGAAGACTGCTGCTGTCCCAGTGAACTAAGTCCTTTTTCAAAGTTGAACTCGATGCCACTATTGTATAACGTGTGAACAAATTTGTAAGGTTTTTCTTTTTTTATTTTTTTTTGTAGAATTAGATCTTTAGAAGGAGTCCTCTACTGTAAACTGATGTGGTGGTGGTGATTTTGATTTACTTCTGTCTTGAGTTATGTGGCTTTATTTCCAGGTGTGTTGCTTTATAACCCGGCCATCAACTTGTATATTGCTGTTTCATGGAATCTTTTTAAGATAAAAAGATAATGTGCCAGGCCACGTTAAAAATGTAGAATGTAAAGAAATAATCTGCGTTTTACAGGAGTCCGTTTGCTGCTGGCTAAAACCAGTTTTGGGTAAACTTGTGGGTTTGATGGCTAGTTTCTCTTTCTGCTAAGTTGGCTTGAATTCTCCTCTTTAAACTTTGTCATAAAGAAGAAAAAAAACCCCACAATACAGTCTTGTGACCTTCCTTACAGCCTTTGCAGGGAGGCAAAAGAGCTCATTTGTCAAATAGACAATAGAATTGTTTTGACAGCCAGTCAGCCAGCCCTAAACAAAAACTGGGCAATTAGCATTCAGAGTCATAAACCCGAAAGTGAGCTGGGGGGCAGGGTAAGGGCAATAAACTCAGAGGATGAATAAAGCTATCTATACAGGGGTGCGCTATATAGCTCACAATCTTGCAGTGTTTTCAGGCTCGCCAAACTTGGGCTTGTACCATAAAATTTCATCCATGGCAGCTGGTTCCCCTCCCATGCCCAATAGTAACATGAACATTGTTAACTTATAAAGAGTCTGTATTGAAGAGTCCTTACCAAGCTTAGCCAAGCAACTTACACTGCCTTTGCTCAGGAGCATGGGAAAAAATGTTTATATTTCACTGGCTTTTTTAACCATTTCAAGTAATTTCTTCTGTTGATTTCTTAGATGTTATGTACAAGGCAGGTTTTTTTTTATTTCCCTCCTTGGTTGTGTAAGGCAGATTTATTTTTATTTCCCTCCTTGCTTTTGTGTATT
Organism: Clamator glandarius; assembly: GCA_033459285.1. Classification (NCBI taxonomy): domain Eukaryota; kingdom Metazoa; phylum Chordata; class Aves; order Cuculiformes; family Cuculidae; genus Clamator; species Clamator glandarius. The sequence goes on from JAUNZM010000404.1 coordinate 3,218,631, forward strand.
AGATAATGTAGTCTTATGGCTCATTGAAGTGGTTATGGTATGATGCCAGTGGGTACCTGGGAAAATAGGTTTCCTGATAGTCTTACTACTCTTTAAATAAATCTCCTGCAGGTAATGAAAGTGAGGAATTGCTGTTATACCTTCCGAGGCCTTATTAAGACTGTCCATGGAGAGGAAGTTTTTAGAAAGAAAGGACTGTGGTTTTGGGATATACTTTAAGTAGAGATACTGAATGGGGGGGGGGGGGGGGAATCTGAAGATCCTTGCAAAAATTTGTCGATTAGACTTAGTTCATGTATAAGGTTGACTGAAAAGAAAAGGGAGAAGTGGAAGAGGTTGATTGTGTGCATAGGATTGGTGTCTGGGCTTTTCTTGTTAAAATGATGTAACTACAAGGCAATCCATCTCAGAAGTCAAGTTTAGCACAGTTTGGAGCACCAGTATTTTACCTCTGCTTGTCAGTATTCTTAGTGAGCAGGAGCTTTAAATCTGGATCTCAAGTTTAATCTAGACTTTTATACTGATATAAGGTGATTTACGCCTGCTTTGGTGTTCTGGGACAGGCTGAACTACCTATGTAGAAACAGTCACAATTTGTCAGACTGAGTCTGTCTCTCTTTGCCCTGAAATGAAAACTTCCATTGTTTTCAGGAAAAAAAAAAAAAAATCTGATTTCTTTTACTGTTCCAGTGAGTGGCAGACATCAAGAGAGTGGTATGCTAGTCACTCCATAATTGTTGTGCATACATGTCTATCAACAATTACTAACAAGGAAACCATGCATGTATCCTGTGGGTCCTTATGTGCTGAGGGATATCAAAGCACATATCTTGATTCTAAGCCAGGTCTCTGTGTATGGACTTTACAGAACTGGGGAGAAGAGAGGGATACTAATATTCACTCTTTAATTTAACTTAAATGTCAGTGCATAAAGATGCATTATCTGAACAGACTCTTAAATAGTTTTACTGGTGTTCTAACACCTTGTAACCATTAATCCTGAAAATGTAGAAATCTCTAACTTGTATGCATTTATGCCAGTTATTCACTTCTTGAACTCTGCTTTGTCATAACAAGTAAACTAGACCAGTTCTTTTCCTCCTTTAAGCACCTAACAAATAAAGTTCTGCTGCTATTGCTGTTGGCTGTGAGAAATGCAAAATGAACAAAAATCAGGGAAATGAGATTTGTAAACATCCGCCACCTAGTTTCATGCTTGCAGAGACAAGGTTCTGGAGTGGAATTAATTTGGCATGTTTCAATGACTATTGTTCTGTTCCCCATGCTCATTCAGATGCACAGTGTGGAGAAACTGCACAGATTTCATGACTTACAAAGTAGTTATTTTTCCATTTTAAAATCATGCATTTGGATGTAGTTTCATTTCCCATCATCCCCATGTATTCCCGTTTCCAGTGATTTGAAGTCCTGCAGACAAGCTTGTGCAAAGGCTGATTCTCTGTTTGCAAAGAACAAATGCTTCAGAAGATATTGTATGGCTGAATCTTTTTCTGACCATCTGCATTTTTGTCTCCTCATTAATGGGATTTTGCAGCAGAGAAGGTTTTTTTCCCATCTTGGAGGAAATAGAAAAAAAAATCTGATTTCTCCCACCCTAGTGATGTTAATTTCTTCTTTTTACTTTTCAGTGGTTCTTGGGATGTTGTTTGTCCCGGGGACTGTTGTTTTGTGTCCTGTTCTTTTACATGCACTCCTGTGGGCTGAATTCCATATACTTTAATAGAATATCACCTCTTTGTTCCCTATAATGATGATTCTTTCAAGCCGTTTCTGACTCAGTATGCCTTGAATTTTCATTACTGGGTCAGCTTTTCAAAATAGGTGCTGCCTACCGTGTTTTCACTTAGAGCCATTTTCTCTTGCCCTGCAGTACGTTACGGTGCCTGTAAAATCAACTGTTCCAGAGAGAAGCAATGGCAGCAAACTTACGGGAAAGGTCTCAAATATGACCTGAATGTGGCAGTGGATTCTCTACTCTAACCACAACCGGAGGAAGTCTGGAAATCTCACTTTTTTTATTAATGTATGTGTGGCTCCCTTCTATTTGGCCTCATTAGGAACCAGGAACACAATTAGATTGTACAGGTGTGCTAACACTGGCACTAACTCTAACCAAGATGTCTTTGTTGCCCTCCATACATTGTGAGGACATTAAAATAATTTTCTAAGTCTTCTGTATGCAAATCATGTGGACCAATAGGGGAAGAAATGATGTTGAAGACCCAACTTGGACACTCTACAGGTTTTGAAAGGTTTGAGTTTTCTTCAGCCTAATTCTAGTGCGATCTCATGGACTGAATGCCTGCTGGTGGTTGGAGCACAAGTTGTGTTCCAGGGGCACATCTTCACCTGTGAGTAATCTAGTCTCTGTGCTTGGAGACTGTTTCCTGGTTTGAACAAGCGTAGCTTGTGTGCAATCCCTTTAAAAGGACTCCTGGAATGCTAATGTGTCATAGATGTGCACCAAAGGCGGGAGTTGGAGTCTGAGGTCTGTCTCTGGAAAGTAGTACAAATTGTCCTGATAATCTTAAAGAATATGAGATGGAGAACAGCTGAAGGACGGCATTTCAAAGTGACCGTTGCATCCTTATTCTTTCTTGGTGGGATAAAGGGAAACAATTGTGCAGCGATAGTATCAGGAGGGGCCTTCTTGAGTTACTTCAAGCCCAGCATTCTTCCTTTGCCTTGTTCTTCCTTGAGCTATGCATGAGATTCAGCCTGTAGAGTGGAGAGTTCTGGCTGTGGTGAAAAAACAGACAGCAGAGGATCTGTCACTGAATTCAGGCATCTCTCAGACTGTTATTTCTGCCTGTGCTCACATACTGTAAGGAGAAGACTCCAGTTCTGCCGGAGCATTTGGCAGACCTGGCTTGGTTGCCTTATGTTTCTTGGAATAGTGGTGGACACCACCAGTGCCTTTTCCCCCCACTCTTTTTTTTTGAGAAAAGCATAGGCCATATTGTTTCACTTGACTTTGCCTCCTGAATTTGGGGCAGGGTAGGAATTGTGAGGTCAGCCTTTCCTGTTCCATGCCTACATCATTGTATCCTAGCAATTGAAGTACTTTCCATAAATAAAACAATTTTTTTCATAACTTCATCATTATTGATTTTAGTTTGATTATGGATGATGTTTTTGTTATTTTGCTATCCCAAACAAATTTTGACTTGTGGATTCAAAGGTTAAATAACAACCAAGACGCTTTAATGTACAGCAGGCAATTGAGGGTGGAGGAACAGAGCAAACAGATGAGCTGGAGATGAGCCAGGGAACATGTCCTATTGGCTCTACGTGTGGGACTACAGCAGAGCCCTGGACTGACGCCATCGTGAGAAGAAAATTATTAGAGTATGTAGCTTTGCACAAAGTGTTTACTGCCAAATAAAAATTACGCACACGCCTGTACTACCAAGAAGACGATGTGCATGAACCCCAGAAAAATAACCTAACCATACTTCTAAAATGAGAATATGGGTTTAGGAAAAAAAATATTTTCTCCTCTCAGATATTAAAGCATCCGTAGTACTTGCAACTACTTAACAGTAAAGGTTGGAGTGAACTACTGTGATAGCGTTGCTAAGAAAAACACTTTGCATATGTAAAAAGCCTGACTTTAAAGGATTTACAGGTGGTTTGTTTAGGTCTTGTATTGATGCCAGAGATCAGTCAACAAACAATCACTGCATATTCTGTGGATGACTGGTCAGCCTGAGGATTCAGAGTCTGTCACCGGAGGGTGCAGTGCTAGAATATGAGATTCCCGATCCTCTGCTCAAGCACTTCTGGAAACATTCCCTTCTGCTTTTGCTAAAGACGTGATGCAGACAGAACTGGTTGCTACTAGGTATTTCTACATCTCTGCCAAACTTTCCCTAGAAGTAGCTATTCCAGCCAAAAATACTGAATACTATGATAGTAGGCATTATAGAAACTTGTGGTGGATAGGGAAAGTACGTGTCTATAGGACTGTACGTTTAAGTCTTCTTGACAGTATGAAGTGAGGTAATATTCCCTGGTCATTGCCTTGGTGCTAGAAGCAAAATATGTTTGTGGGTTTTTTGGCTTTTTTTTTTTTTTTTTTTTTTTTTTTTAATAAGTATTGCACCGCTGTCTCTTCAGAGAGCTTATTTGTAAGTGTTCAAAAAAACCTTCAAGACTGGAAAACTGTATTTCAGCAGTAAGTAGCAATCTCCTATCAGGCTGGCTACCTCTGTGCATCTGTGGATGTAACCACAGAGCATTGTCTGTTTCTCATTTCTGCTGCTAGCAATTGTTTTATTGCCAAATCCTCCCTGGCCTGAAGATTGTATATCTTGAGGTGTCTCTCCAGAATATTGATAACTTGGGATTGATCTGCAGAGAGCAAGCAAAGTATAAATGAGAATTATGTACTGTGTGCTTTGTGCTGTCAGGATGTATTTGGGGTTTATCCAAGCTAGGCTTATGATGCCACGTGTGGACTAACAAAAGATGCAAATGAAGGTGCTTTTCAAGGACAGGAAACAATGGTAGATAAAGCTTGTGGTGTTCTATTTCAGTATGTGTCAGATCATAATAGGTACCCTGAGGAACTGGAGCCTGGAGGAGACCAGAGATTAGATGAGTGACCTTTGCCAGGTGACTGGCCAACCTGTAGCATGCCAGGGTGCTAAAAGCCTGGCAGTGCTAGAAAATCAAGTAAGATGGGAAGGAACATGATCAGAAAGGCAATATACAACTGGTTCACTAAATTTTATTGTCATCGACTTTGCATTTTGTCACACTCCTGTTAAAGTGACATATTTCTTCTCACTAACACTTCTTTATGTTGTGATCAGCTTCTTTGAGAGCACTGTCCACAAATGTGTGCTGACTTTCACCTGGATTTCTTTTTTCATTTGCATTTTACTACTTTCATGTGGGAAGAACTTGATTAAATGTAGTAGTTTGCTGTAGTGTTTTTTGAGGGGAGGGAGGGTTTGGTAGTGGTGTTGTTTTTTTGGAAAGAAAGATAGTGTCTAGTGAAGAGAGGCTTAAATGACTGTTCACTCTTCTTGGATTTTTTTTCTTTTGAAGTAAAGTAATTATAATACAAAAGCAACATCCTTTCTCCAATCACTTCTTTCTCACTCTACTACATGACAGACCATTAATTCCAAAATCAGCTAATGTTGAAAGAAATGAGTGGTAGTGCTTGCTTTAAGGCAGAATTTCTTCTCACCTTATGGTAACTACAGGCACAGAAGGGAAACACAGAAAGGATTTTAAAACTTTTGTGAAGAAGTCATTTTAGCAACCTTTTTCCTTTGGGGCAGAGCTCAGGTTTCCTGGCTGGTGTATGGCTGAGACCATGACTTTTTCAAAGGTTTGTATGTTATTGGATTAAATTGTATATTTTTGTTTCTTGTTCTTAGCCAGAAAGCCACGACCTTCATTTCTTTTCTATAGCAAATGTAATCAAGAAAAAGTAGCGGATAACTTTTGCACAAATTCATTTAATTCAGCCTGGCTTGTACCATCTCATCACTAGTTAGTTAGAAAAAGGGATGTGCCAATTGATCAGCTTTGATAGCGATACTGGCTCTGAGCAGTGTTGTCTTATATCATACCTTACATCTATTTGTCTTTTTAATGAATGACGATAAGATTAGTACTATATGTAATGTAGGAGGAAAGTGATGAATGTGATATTTTTATAAACAGTTTTTTCATCCCTCTCTGTCAGGCAATAGCCTTCTATAGTGGGAGGGAGAAGACTCCTGTTCGAGAATGTCATTCATGCTGTTGGTGTATTGTTTGTTCTTTAGAACTGGGTTGTAGTCACGTTTTTCTTATACTTCTAGCGTGCTGGCCTTTTCCAAGGCTCCTTGCTGTGTGAATTGGAGAAATTAACCTGTATATTTTATCCATTCTGTCATTTTATCCATTCTGCAGAATTAAAAAGCTCTGAGTATTTGCTTTGTTTACTACTTGTTCAATGTCAGGTTTGCTTGCAAAACTATGGAACTGGTTGCAGACTACATGGAGCACTGTATTAAAGATATTTGTTACTTGACTATTTATATGTTCTGAGTGGTCCAAACTGAATCTACAGCTAGTCAAACTGCAGCTCTAAAGTCACAGCTGTGGACAGTCATCTGTTAACAATGCTACTATCAAATTTTAGAAATGAATTTGTGATAACTTCCTCCAAAATTATTACTGTTTTGTGACTCTTTCAAAGAAGCAAAGGAGACATGAAGAGGAAAAAGGAAGAACTTAATTCTGCAAATAAGGAGCTGTAGTGGTAAAGGTCTATATTGCTGCATTTCAAGCCACAGCTTCATTCAGGATTGAGTTAGTAGGGAAAGCAGTACTCCAAAGCATTCAGCCTGGGTTCAGAGTTCTTTTAGGAAATACATGGAGAAATGTCAGCCACAGCAGTGTGCTTTGCATTAACCTACAACTCTAAGGGGTGAATGAAGAAATAGTGATACTTCAGCTTTTTCTTCTGCCAAAAGCCTTTAGGAAATTGTAACTTTTCTAATGCAAACTCACTGGAATAAGGAAGATTTTGTACGTGCTTCTTAAGGTTACCCATCTGTTCAACATCAGCCAAACTCTGGTTAAAATGTCTTCAAAGAAACAAAATAGTTTCTCAGGATTACTGGTGTCATAACCCAAGCTCTGCTTCTAAGGGAGAATGACATTAAAAGCAGCCCGTGCGGACTTTCATATCTAAAACACAGCATATGTGGTTTACTATATGGTATTCATAGGTCTAGTGTAAGTTAATACAAGCTATCTCCCAAGGAAAGTCCTTAAACTGCCTTATGTCCTACTGAGAGACTTAACGTTATTTTAAAATTTTTCCTGCTGATTGATTGGTCAGTAGCTGTGCTTTCATCATATAATGAGATTTTGGCATTGTAGATGCCTGAAGTTGAACTGGCCAGGTATCTAGTTTGTCAAAATTTGGTGTAAATTTGTTGTTGCAAAATGCTGCAACCTAGGAGCTCATTTCTAATTTGTGTCAGTAGTTGTAAATACTGAGCATAAATGCTAAATTCAATGTGGTATTCTTGCTATCAACTGCTTTTTCTGTCATAACACATGTAACTGTGTGCTTACATAAACAATCTATATGATATCGAAAATGCATCTTGGTATGGGTAATAAGATTGAGTTGTTTTGTTCAAATATCTGTTCTGACTTTCTGACAGACTCATTGTCTTAGCTACAGTGCAGCAAAATGTCCTGTGGGTTTCCTGCAGAGGGCTCTAGAAGCACATTTTGTTGTTCATTTGACAACTTGATTCAGAAATATTGTACATAATTGCCCTTTTCATCTCTTTTTTTTTAAATACAAATATTTTCTTAATCATATTTTCTTGCTGTACTGCAGAACATTTATCTGCTGTAGTCTTCTACCTTTTTAAAAGAAAAAATGCAAGTAGAATTTGTACAACTCAAAGCTGAACATACTTATTATTCCCTTGGCATTATGTCTTTCTCAGGGAGTGCTGTCCAATATCTCCTCCATCACTGACCTGGGAGGCTTTGATCCAGTTTGGCTCTTCCTGGTGGTAGGAGGAGTTATGTTCATTTTGGGATTTGCAGGATGCATTGGAGCTTTGCGAGAAAATACCTTCCTTCTCAAATTTGTAAGTAGCCTTTGCAGCTGTGGAATTTATCAGTTACATAGCTTAAGTCATATTCTCTGTTCTCATTTGAACTGTGTAAAGATTATAAAATGCCTTTTGTAGAGCAGAAGGTGTTATCGGATGTGAGAATACTGTTCCATGAATTTCTTTCACTTAACTAATGCTTTACAGCTCTTCAAGTCTCTGGTGCTTGCTTTTTTGGTTTTTTTTTAAGGTTTGAAATTTCTGACAGTAGGAATCGTAACATGGAACTACTGCTTTATATATGGGTATAGACTAAATTTTGCTTTCCTGTCATGAAAAGAGAGAAACTTCTGCCAAGAATCTGCATGTTGAACTTTTGAGTCCATAACAAGCTGCCTATGAAATGAGGCATGTAGATCCACCACTGAATGTTGACCCATGTGCTTTCTGCTGCGCAAGTGCCCCTCATGATAGAGGAGATGGCAATCAACCCCTCAAAACAGTCCTAACATCCTCAGTTCTGTACTGTTTAGCTGATTTAAAAAGACTTCATTGCTTACTGTCAGTGCTGGGGCCAGAGAGGGAGAAAGGGAAGAGAATGTGCCCAGGATGTGGGTAGAGGAAATAGAGTTCAAGAATACAGTTTCTGGGCTGGTGTGCTGTTTGTGGCTGAGATAGCTACTGTGAAGAAAATTAACTCTAGTATGGGGCTGTGTTTTGGATTTGTGCTGAAAGTAGTGTCCATAATTTAGGGTTGTTTTTAGTTACCGCTGAGCAGTGCTTACACAGTCAAGTCCTTTTCTGCTTCTCACACCACCCTGCCAGCGAGTGGGCTGGGGGTGCACAAGGTGTTGGGAGGAGACGCAGCTGGGGCAGCTGACCCTGTCTGAGCAAAGGGATATTTCACACCATATGACTTTGTACTCAGCATATAAAGCTGGTGGAAGCGAAAGAAAGGGGATGAACATTCACAGTAATGGTGTTTGTCTTCACAAGTAACTATTATGGGTGTTGGAGCCCTGCTTTCCTGGATATGGCTGAATGCCTGCCTGCTGATGGGAAAGAGTGAATGAATTCCTTGTTTTCCTTTGCTTGTGTGTGTGGGTTTTCCTTCTTACTAAACTGTCTTTATCCCATCCCACGAGTTTCCACACTTCTTCTTATTCTCCCCCCGTCCCACTGCAGGGGTGATGAGGGAGAGGTGGGAGGAGATGAGTGAGCTGGGGAGGAGGCTGTGTGGTGCTTAGTTGCCCACTGGGCTTAAATCACAACAACTGGACTGTTAGTTGGAGAAGAAGCTGTTGATATGAGAACATTCCTCAGTGTTTGAAACTCCTTCAGCTACCTAGCCTGGTTGTTTTTTAAAAAAGCCCCTCTCCTGTGAGCTTTGAAGGTGAGGATAACATGTTGTGATCCAGATGAATTTAAGAGTTATAATAAAAATACAAGATTCTTCCCTCCACTATGCCAGCTTCCAGTGGTGGGCACAGCCTCAGTAGTAGTTGTGTCTTCATAACCATTAACTGTTAACATATACATGAAAAGACTTCCAATGAAAGAGCTGCCTTCAGGTGACGTATTTGGCTCACACAGACATATTGTGTAAGGGGAGGAGGCAGTTTAGTGTTACAGTTCTTGAGGCGTTTATAAAGCAGCTTGTTCTAGTTCTAGCAGCTAGTTCTAGTTCTAGCTTGCTCTTGATTTGCTTAAAAAAAAAAAAAAAAAAAAAGACGGGGACAAGCTATTGTAACACTTTCTTATCTTCCTTGCCCCTCTTATCTTGCCTAAAATGAATCCTTCTGCTGTACCAGAAATAGCTTCCTATACAGCAGCTTCTGTATAGGAAGAGAAATTAGAAATGCATCTGAACAAACACAGAGAGCATATTAAAATGAAACTCAAAGGCACAGTTGCGAAGAGAATGGATTTCCAGTATACGAGGACCCCTCTGTGTTTTAAAACAGTGTAGACTCAGTGGAGATGTTTAGAGAAAGTGGCAGATCATTAGTAATGCCTTTGGCATCCATTGCATTTGCATTAATCATAGCAGCCTCATTTGGCTTTAATGTGGATGTGAATCATTCCATAGACATTCCACTTCAACATAGTAATTAATTAATTTCTGCTGTTCCCAATTTTTGCTTTGTCTGCTTAGGCAAAGCTTTACCAGTGAGGGAGTCTAAATAAAAAGTCACTTAGAAAAGATTTCACTCGCGCTATTGGATGTTTATGCCTTTTGAAAATGTGCCTACATAGAATTTAAGGGTGAATTTTCAGAGGGCCCTACAGTAGTCATCTCTGTTGAAATTTACAGTGAAATCTCGTGGACATCTTTAAAAATTCCAGTGAAATGTCCAAAGTTTTAATTAATTGGCATTTTTGTTAGAATAGGATTGAGATTCCTGCACTACAGCCCTTATTAGAAATGGTGTACTTTTAATTTACCGTTTCCAGTGTACTGGAATAGCTTGAACTTGCACTGAAACAGATAAAAGCCCTAACACTAGACAGAATTGTGAGCCTTGAAAAGTAAGTTTTTGGTCACAAAGCAAAATATTTTTAACCTTCTTCTTCTTCTTCACAGTTTTCTGTGTTTCTTGGAATTATTTTCTTCTTGGAGCTCACTGCTGGTGTTCTAGCATTTGTTTTCAAAGACTGGATAAAAGACCAGCTGTATTTCTTTATAAACAACAACATCAGAGCATACAGAGATGACATTGATTTGCAAAATCTCATAGACTTCACACAGGAATATGTAAGTTGGACTATGTTTATTTTTTTTTGTAAAGCTTACTTTAAAGAAATAACTACTATTTTTTTTACTTCCCATCTACTTGGTTTCTTCAAGGAACAACATAAATATTCTAGCATACTTTTGAATATATAGATATATTTCTCTTTACAGAACTACAAACACACAGCACCTGTGACAAGTGGCTTATTTGTTGATGTATGACTGAGAAAAACAAGGTGGAGAGTTGAGATGACTTGTTCTTGTAGACTTAGAGAAAATGTGTCAAATCTACAAGTTAACCGTCGATGTCTTGTGTTCAGTTTTTTGGAACATATTCGATATGTGTATGAAAATACCTGAGAATTCTTGGAGAAGAGGGATATTCCAAATATTTTATTGTAGGAACTATCACACCTGTTTAAAAACCAAATCATTTTCTAAGCTTAATTTGTTTCTGAGATGAATGTCGGTGTAGTTTTAGCAACATCAGAGGTGCACCACTACACTGCGGAGTGGCAGAGATGTTTAGCTGGTCTGTGTGAAACTACAATGTTATTTCTTTTTAAGTAGACTTAATGCAATTAGCCTAACAAAGTGGGCAACTTATAAAGTTCTCATAGGAAATGTATAAGTGACAGTCCATCTGCAGTTTGGAGGGAAGGGTGAAGCCAGAGATGCACACACTTGTGCTGGTCAATCTCTGTAATTTATCAGTGTGGGTAATGGAGTCTTCCACTAACTTTAGCACCCAAGTTATTTTGCCAGTACTTTCTTGTTCTGTTACTCAATTCTGGCCTTTGTTGATGAACTCTTCTTCGATTTTGGTCTTGCGTAACTAACATGGTTAAGTATTGGTTGAAATCATGTTTACTAATTTTTGTACATTCTGCAATTAAAAAAAAATTCATTCAATGTTTGTTTTGCTTCTGTATATGCCTTGGGGGAAAAAATGTCAAGTCAGTAACAGGATGTGCATCTTTGCATTGGCTTGAACCTTATCCAGCTGGGAGAAGGCTAGAGGTCACCACAGTCTGAAAGCATCAGTCCACTTATATGCAGCCAAATGACTACAGTCCAGTTTTGCAGCCTCTGCATAAAACTCACTCTCCTAACTGGATTAGCTATCTTTAACAGTTAAGTCAGGCAGCATGAGTCTGGAGAGCAAGCCACTTTTTCAGCTAGTCCAACATGTTCAAGGCAACACCTTCAGGTACTGCAGAGGGAACTGTGCTATGTCTGGAAAGAGAGAATTGACATTCCGGTCCTTTTTAAAAATGTGGTTTGTTTTGTTTTTTTTTTAATTATTTTTTTTTTTTAAGTTGACGGGGGGTTCACTGGGCTGGCTCCTTAAATGCTATAAACCATTAGTGCTCCACTGGTCTCCAGTTCATTCTTTGTATGTTCAGCAAGTTTTACCTATTCTTTGTGTGTTCAGCGTGTTTTGCCGTAGACTAGGCCTGCCATTTGGCGTATTTACTTTTAAGAGGATTCTACCTGTCTTCAGTAATGTTGTTTGTGCAGTGTGTGATGCTTGGGAAACGATGTGTTCATGCTGTCTAATATACAGCTAGGCAAAGATTCTCCCCAAACGGCCAAAGGAGTAGCTATACTAGTGTAGCCCTTGGGGCTGATTTTTTAGCCAAAACCAAGTACCAAATTACAATGAAACCAGAGGGAATCTGAGATTTTGTTTTGAAAGCTAGAGGGAAACTGGCAGCAGTTATGCATGTTACTAATTTTGCGATTTGTTTGTTCTGTGACTCAAGCAGCTCCCCTTTCTTTGTTCTAGTGGCAGTGCTGTGGGGCTTTTGGAGCTGATGACTGGAACCTTAATATTTACTTCAATTGCACCGATTCCAACGCAAGTCGAGAGCGCTGTGGTGTGCCGTTCTCTTGCTGCACAAAAGACCCTGCGGTAAGTGACAGTCAGGAGGGTAGGATGGATCTGGTGTTGAAATTTTAAATTGCTCTAAAGAGTATTTTTTGGTGGGGGGAGGAAGAAGTTGTGCGTGATTATCTTTTCACCAAGCTGTAGGTTTTTTGTCCTTGCAGCTCAGCGTAACCACTAACTTTTCTGCAGTCAGCAGAAGTCCTGAGCTACCTTAAGTTTTTATTGTATACTGTTTGCTTTTCATTAGAATGAGAGAACTGATCATACTTATTAATTTTAGCAAGCATAAAAAGCAGAAGCAGTTAATTAGTTGAAGGGTATGAGTTTACAATTGAATATCATGAGGATATTTCATTTGCTGCCTTAAAGAGCAACAACTCTAAGTTCAGATGCTAGAGCAGGTATTACTCATTATTTAATGCAGAATCCAGAGGCTATAGCCGGTTTGACACAGTTTGTACTAGGTATGGTGATGAATGACTGTCCATGCCCTGAAAAATGTGCAGATGTTTGCATTGAAATCTTGAGGTGGGCAGGGGCATCTTTACATGCTCTTTCTTTCCATTTAAAACTACTGCTTGTCCTGTGGTCACTTGAGACCAGACTTGAAGGGTCAGAAATTCAGGGAATGGATTTGTGTTAAATTTTAATGTTTTTTTTTAAAGTAGTTATAGTTCTGGATCATCGAGCAGGAAGTGTTGGAGCAACATGTTACTAGTACAGACATGATCAAGAATGAAGGGTGAAGTGTAGAGAAGCAGTTCACTGACAGTGAAAGGCTTGGAATAGGGGTGGGTTTGTACCTGCAAACTTTTATGCAGCGTTAGGCACTTATATTTGACTTTCATATAGCTTAAAAGAAGCATCCTGTGAGTGATTGTGTTGTCTAGTAGTTCAGCTGTGGCTTTTTCTTCACCTGGAGTGACTCACAGTTCCTGAAATGTATGAGTCCGTAGGGCTGACTCAAGTTAGCCAAGTTGCCCACAAGCACCTCGGGTGCTTCCTGCCCCTGTTAATGCGACGCAGCTACTGCTCCTCCCAGCATCCAGCCGGTGCTGCTGCTCTCCCCCTCTCCCGATGCCACTTGCACCAGCTGCATTTTGCTTCCTTTGCAGTGAACGTGTCTTCACAGTAGTTTGAATCTTTGTCACAAATGTTGCTGAAAATGTTTTAATGAATTATTGAAACAAAATGGAAAGCAGGTGAGGCTCAGGCATTACATGATGCTTAGGATTACCCCTACTGTTTGCCTGTCTGCCCACCCACACAGAGAGGTCATCACAACCTGATTTAAAAAATATAGTAGTTATAAAACCAAAGCAGTGACAGCAGTACAAGTTAATCCTATAAATACATAATCCAAGCTAAAGTTATCTCTCTCTCTTCATGTGTATGTGGTTATGAGGGGATGATGCAGCAACCAGAAATTTAAAGATAAGTCTCATTCATTCTGTGGAAGCAACATGATTAATTGCTTCTAAAATAATGACTGGAAATAATAATATTTCTAAAATTCTTAAAAGTCATGCCTATAATAGATGTAATTATAACCAAGCTGAGAGTAGTTCAGTTGCAGCGATAAACAGAGGTTTATTATGTGGGAAAGCAAGTTTGTCTGCTTCAGAATTGAGCTGAAGCATTGACCGATGCAAAATGTTATGTGGATGCTTCATTGAGCAGGACTTGCTTTTAGTTTAGCTTGAATCAGGAAGTGGTAAGGTAAGTCAAAATAAGTCTCCTTTAAAATGAATTTGGACTCCTATAGTTCACTTTGCTGTAGTTCAGCATGTAGAAATATTCCAAATTCCTGTACAGGCAAGGCCTAGAAATGTTGATTTATTTCCATTTCATTCCTCACACTTCCTTTCAGTTAATGAATTTCAAGGCTAAAGGGAGAAGACACTGATGTTAAAGCAAGTAGGCATTCAGTAATGAATACTAAATAAAGTAGTAATTCAGTAATGCCTACTAAATAAAGTAGCAATTCAGTAAGGCCTACTGGTGAGACCACACCTCGAGTACTGTGTTCAGTTCTGGGCCCCTCACCACAAGAAGGATGTTGTGGCTCTGGAGCGAGTCCAGAGAAGAGCAACAAAACTGGTGAAGGGGCTGGAGAACGAATCTTATGAGGAGCGGCTGGGAGAGCTGGGGTTGTTCAGCCTGGAGAAGAGGAGGCTGAGGGGAGACCTTATTGCTCTCTACAACTACCTGAAGGGAGGTTGTGGAGAGGAGGGAGCTGGGCTCTTCTCCCAAGTGACAGGGGACAGGACGAGAGGGAATGGCCTCAAGCTCCGCCAGGGGAGATTTAGGCTTGAGATTAGGAAGAAATTCTTCACGGAGAGGGTGGTTAGGCATTGGAACGGTCTGCCAAGGGAGGTGGTTGAGTCACTGTCCCTGGAGGTGTTTAAGGTTAGGGTAGATGAGGTGCTTAGGAGCATGATTTAGGGATTGGTGGTAATGGTTGGACTCAATGATCCAGTGGGTCTCTTCCAACCTGGTCATTCTGTGATTCTGTGAGTACGAAGAAGAAAGCTTAAAATCCTTCTGTTAGAATCTTATCTACTTCCTGGAATAGACACGTTCATATCATTGAAAGATACAAAATGCTCAGATCTTAAAGGTCCATTGAGGGAATCCAACTTAGGCGACTGACACCTTACAACCTGTTGATGTAGCTCCTGCAAAGTGAGGAAACACTTAGAGGAGCTTTAGCTGCTATTTAAAATCTTTCTCTGCTGGCTGACTTTCTCACTTCCCACAACTTGATTAAATTGTGGTGTTTAGTACACCTAGCTAAGATTGGAAGATTTTCTCATTTCTTTGAGTAGTTTCTGTTCACTGTTATTACATGACCCGGTAGCTTAATATTTTGCTGCCATTGTGGCTGACAGCAAAAGCAGTTGCATTGGGATTGTTAAGCCTGGAGAAGGGAAGGCTCCAGGGAGACCATATAGCAGCCTTCCAGTACCTGAAGGGGGGGCCTACAAGAAAGCTGGGGAGGGAGTTTTTACAAGGGCATGGAGTGATAGGATGAGAGGCAACGACTTTAAATTGGAAGGGGAAGATTTAGATTAGCCATTAGGAAGAAATTCTTCACTATGAGGTTGGTGAGGCACTGGCCCAGGTTGCCCAGGGGAGCTGTGGCTGCCCCGTCCCTGGAGGTGTTCAAGGCCGGGTTGGATGGGGCCTTGGGCAGCCCGGTCTAGTGGGATGTCCCTGCCCATCACAGTGGATGAGCTTTAAGGTCCCTTCCGACCCAAACCGTTCTATGATTCATCTAGTTGCCCCAAAATAACTATACAGAGAGTAAATGCAACTTCAGCTTCCAGTGGGTAGCACTTGTTCACTAGGAAAAGTCTTCCATAGCCTGTTTTATTACCTGTGCTTTCGGAGTACTAAATATGGTAACCACAGTTAGGGTGACTGTCTTATTACATACCAGACCAACTCTGGATTGCTGGGAGAGGGTGTTACGGAGACATTTCACTGATTGCCTCTCTTCTGTATCTCTCTTTCCTAGGAAGATGTTATTAATACTCAGTGTGGCTACGATGCAAGGCAAAAACCAGTAAGGCTTGCTTTTTTTTTTTTTTTTTTTAATGTGGTATGCTAAGGATCTGAATCCCTCCTGCAGAAGCCATTTGTTCTGCTGAGGGGATAGTTGAATGTAATTATCTCTTGTTTTCTTCCCTCTTCTCATTGGCAGGAAGTTGATCAGCAGATTGTTATCTACACTAAGGGCTGTGTCCCTCAGTTTGAGAAATGGTTGCAGGACAATCTTACCATAGTTGCTGGTATATTCATTGGGATAGCGTTACTGCAGGTAAACATCACTTTCCCTGGAATGAGTTACAGAAAAGAAGAACAGATAAACAGAATATATGGGGGGGAACTGAACATAAGAGCTGGAACTACAGTATCAGTTACACTTGGAAATACAACATCTGTAGCTTTTAGTGAGGAGAGCAAAATGTCTAAGGCTTTCTTTGTGTTAAGGAGTATTTAATTTTTATCTGTAGGGATGCATTTTTTTCTTTTCAGCTGTCTGCAGGCCAAAACTAAGCCTCTGTGTTAGATAAAGATTAGGTAGAATATTTTAAGCTTGTGCAGACCTATTGTTTCTGATGGTGCAGTGAAAAAAACCTTTACAGTTCTTTTGTGAAGCAAGTCTAGAACTGTTCAATTTCCTAGAACCCAGTGTACTATAAAAGTACCGGGGGTTACAGAGCATTTCAGTATTTTTCCTTCTTCTAAAACTTACTGTTAATTTGATTTCTAACTTTCTGTTTCTTGTTTTCACATGAAAGTTCAGTGTAAGCTAAGGAGTTTGTATGAAAAGAGTTGTCCAATGCTGCAAGTGAACAAACTGTTATCTCTTCCAGATATTTGGGATATGCTTAGCCCAGAATTTGGTTAGTGACATTGAGGCTGTCAGAGCCAGCTGGTAAAACTGCTGAAGTAACCACAACAAGACACTGGACAACTGAAACCCTCTGAAACCTCCAGTGTGTCGCTCCGACACCAAGCTGTATGGACATGGGTGACAGGGAAGCCTTCTCTCCCAAATAGTCTCAAGTCTAAGTTCCTGATATTGCAGTGAACTCGTGTTTCTTTGGAGTGGGGGAGAGAAGAGTGGGCTTCTTAAAATCTGCTCACTGAATGTTTTTTGTTTTAAACCACCACTTTGAAAGCTGTTGAGCCATGAATCTCTACTGTATTCTTGATCCTGAGTAACAAGTGGACACTTTTTTAAATTGTTGTATTCAGTGGGACAGAGTTGCATCATTGTAGTCTGTGGATTTGCTGTTTATTCTTCGTGTCATGAGCTCTTAAATAGCTGCCAAATATTCCTGAGATGGTCTCTCTCCTCACCACTCTGTAAAGGAACAATCTTATTTTCACAGCTAAATAAACATAGCTACAGACCTAAACCCATCACGCAAGAAGCAACTTTCTATGCATCTATTGTACAGTAATTGTTTTTAAAACAAGGGACATTTTTTTTTTAATGCAAGCTTCCAAACGTCTCCCTATAGCGTTTGAGGTTGGAATCAACTGGCTCACAGGGAGAACTGCCTAATTTTATCAACATCTTTCTTCCTTTCTCCACCCTTGTATGAAGGGAAAGGACGTTTGTATTTGACAAACAAGGGTTGTAGAGTCTTTGGCTGCTGCCAGACCGTAGGACGTCAGTCTCTTAGGGCAAGGATGGGATATAACTGTATAAATGTATGAAAGCAGTATGGATGTTGGGCCAAGTGAATAATATTATTCAAAGAATGAATTATATATTAACTTAAAAAACAACAACAAAACGTATGTATCTGATGTGGCTAAATCTTTTGTTTCGCTGGAATTTAGTGTGACCTACTGTATATAGGGATCTCACTAATATTAGTGTTTTGATATACTTGTGCAAAACTTCTTTTAAGGTAATTCCTTGGTCTGTTCTTAGCTGAGGCTTTGGTCTTTCTTTTTTTCTTTGTCTTCTTTATTCTTTTTACTTGCATGAGCTGTGGACTGAGAATATGTGACACTCCAGTGCTGTAAATCTGTGCATATGTTTGAATACAGTCTAATCCAAACTTATTTATTGCTAAATGCATGTAATTATGGAAAGATCATATCCCATTCCCTTGGAAGCCAGAGAGAACAGCTTTTACCAGAGTAAATGCTTACTGCCAGCGAAGAAATCCTTGCTATGGAGATGTGTTGCCCTTTGTTGCAACAAAAAGCTTTCTTGAAGCAATGGAACAAAAATTTAAAAGTAGAAGTGCATATTAAGATCAGCCAAATCAGACTCTTTTGAGTTGGGCAAGAGAGCAGAATTTGAAATAAAGCACAAATAGTGGAAGAAGAATTAGATCAGACTCCATCCTGCCTAGAGTTTTTGATTCCTTCTTCACTGATTATAGTGGACTTACAAACCTGACCATGGCTTGGGTAGTTTTATTGCACTTTGTATAAATTGAGCTTGTGGTATGACCCTTCTCAGTATCTGTAGAACCACTCCTGAAAGCTGTGAGCACTTGGCTCGTGCTTTGGTCAGACAGTGTCAGAGGGTGTGTAGCACCTCTTTGTATGCGCTTAGTGTCTTTCTGAGTTTGCCCTAGATGATTTAATTGGAGTAGGAGACATGAACGTGTTGCATTCAAAGCTTCCCTGTGCTGGGGTATGGACAGAAGGCTGGTCTGATGACCTATTAAAGCCCTTTCTCGTCCTGTGACTCTTACACATGTGAGTACACGTACCCTTGCATATTTTGCCTTTCTGTGCTTTAGTCAGTTGTGGTTTTGTCCCCACTGAAGGCTGGTGGTTGGCACGCCAGCGCTCCATGGATGCTGCAGACAGTACTGATGTCCTCCTGTCTTTGAGCATTACCTCATCCTCTTCTGGTTAACTCCCACTGATGGGCTCTGAATCAGGCAGCCTCCATATCCTTTGGTATCTGCTGTTAAAGGCCAGCCATGACTCAGAGTGATTTTTTTTTTAAAAGCCTTTGAAAGCAATTATAATTCACTGTCCTTAATAAAGCTGGTTCCACCTCACTGCAGTATTACCTTTTTCTTAGCAACTCCTCAACTTGAGGAGTTACCGGTGTTTGTTTCCTTGCAAAGGGACACACCTTTTTGCCTGATAGCAGCAGGACAGACAGACAGATCATCAGCACCAGTGTTGCTGCACTGAGACAAAATGGTGTGGGAAGGAATCAGGGAAGCGTGGTTGAGGAAGCGATCGCTCCACTTGAGAGCCTTGATTGTGACCCAGTGCTTTGTTTTGGAGAAAACCTCAAAAAACCTATGTTACAGAAACATTCCTTGTTGCCACTGATCTTTAATGTTGCTGTTACTGCTGAGGGCTTCTGAACACAACTTCATTCTTCTACTTGAATTTCTGTAGTTGTACTGTATTGGCCTTCTGTCTCGTCACAGTGTTCTCCAAGTTCCAGTCTGCTGGATGTGCTTTTGACAGCGTCAGACTGATAGGAAGGTAAATGCTCTGAGGGGAGCAAATCTTGTTTTCACTACTTGCACGTCTACACATAAATGTGTATTGCTTCTGCTGAGTTGCAGAATGACTGACTGTTCTTATAAAAACCACTAAATAACTTATTTTTCTAAAGCTTGTCTTTATTGCTGCAGATGCTGATCCTTCCCCACTCCCATGAGATGCTCTTTTTTTCCTCATTTTTGCAGTTGTTTGACGGATGCATACTGAATGTTTGCGATTAGCTGTCTATATTGCACATTTAAATCCCCTGGGTTTTGTCTACAGATCGGGTAAGATGTTCTAGAAATACCCGATCAGCAGCTACTCAGGAGCTTAGATGTCCAGTTTGGAAAGGTTGTGGGAGGCCTTGGAAATCAATCTGTTATTGTCAGAGCCTGCCAAATGCAAACAAGCTTCCTTCCAAAAACTTTGTGAGAACTTCAGGTGAGCGGCAACTAGAGCACAACTGCCAGCTCTGTGCGCTTGTTTTGTGAGGCGATAAGATGCGGTAGGGAGTAGGATTTCCTGACAATTTGTTGGGTGCCTGGTGTGAGTCCAGAGGTCGGGATAACTGTCTGCCACGTGCACGAGTTGTTCTGAAGTTCCTTGTCAGGCTTACGGCTCTTGTGGAGTGTGTGGCAGCTCCGATTGCTGGGCAATTCCGATGGGATGGCAGTGTCGCTGATGAGAGGTCTGGTAGCTTCAGCAGTAGCCCTGGCTGTAAAGCCATTTCCAAATCCCTCGCTGAGCCCTGCCAAAGGGCATCACAGTCCTTGCTCCGCTGCTTTCTAAATACTCTCCATATTTGCAGGCCTTTCTGTTGTTTGATTGATCTCTCTTTTTATTTTTTTTTCTACAGTAGCCTAATAGACAAATGTTTAATTTGTCTCTGTGTCTATTTCAGTAGCAGTAGGCTCTCTTTGCTTCAAAACCCATAAATTTGCTTGCGATCCTTCAGAGTTTGAAGCTGCGGGGATTCTTCCTCGAGTGTACTCTGTCCTCTCCCCTTCGAGAGAGATGCTAATTGTAGTTCTGGCGTGTAAATAGTGTTTGAAATGTAAATAGTAGCATGCAGATTAAACAATTCTTGCACACAACTGCTTTTCACCCTACGAGTGTTGATGACGGAAGGTGCTGCTGAACTCGGGGAGCGCTGTGCCTGGCCACCCCCTCTGCCCACTGGGGGCTGCAGGCTGAGCAAGGGAGGGACGGGGGCAGCACCCCGAGAGCTGTGGGCGGCTGACATCGCTTGCGACAGGAATACACATGGTGCTATAAGAACTGTCCTGGACGTCAGTCTGTGCTTTGCTGCTTCAGAGACGCCCTTGGTAAAACTGATTCTGATTAACAGTGTTGGTTACAAGAGAAACTTGTATGTGAATTTTTTTGATTGTTTTCCTTCTTGCTGTGTGTGCCTTTCGGGTGCATTGAAATGGCAGTTCTGCAAATACCTAGGGAAGAGATTAGATCTTAACAGGTGTCAGGCCCCATTGAAGGTTCCAGTTCCTCCCTCCCATTTTTGTTTCCTCTCTGAAGCTTTTTCAGATACCTGTAATTTATCATGAAACTGTCTAAAGCAAGCAAAACAACACTGTTGGATCCGTCTGCTACCAAATTTTTTCACTTAAAAGAAACAAAAATAAATCCTCTCTCCCTTAATATGCAGTATATATATATAAAGTGTTGTGACTGCTAGCAGGCACCAGGCAGCACTGCTAGCTCTCTTTTGTGTTTTGGCAATGTAAATGTGTTAATAAAAAGCTCCATCCACGTGTGTGTTCATGTTCACACTGTGTTCGTGGTAAAGGTGGACCTGATACTACCTTGAGCTCTGGGGAGATTGGGATTTGGGTTTTGTGACTCAGACTCATCTCTTAATACCTGTGTTCCAGACTAGTTCCGACTGAATCTCTCTCTCTGGTTCATTCCAGAGTGTATGGCAAGATGTCGATATTTACCCTTTTGTGTATCATTCCTTTTTATATGAATGTATTCTCTTGTGTTCCTTTTTCTATCAGTTGTAAAATTGATTGTAAAAGCCAACGACACTTACCGATTGCAAGTGTTGCTATAACAGAACTGCATGCCCAGTAGAGTTTGACTTGAGCTTTAGTTTTCTGGTTTCAGACTGGTCACCTTCAGTCTAGGAGAAAAGCAGAGGTCAGGTGCATCACGTATTACTTGTCATCTTTAGCATTAGACTGTGGTATCGTATCACATGCTGATCTCAATGGATGTAACTGGAGTCTACTTGGGAAGTTAATGTAACTTCCTGGTAATTAATTTTAAGCTATTGAAAGTGGTCTTGATCATGCGACTTGTGTTCTTGGGTTTTTGTTTTTTAATAGAGGCATTTTTTAGGAATGTTTTAATACACTTATGGACAATACAATAGTTTTAATAGTTGTGCAGTATTCTGTATTTACTTGAAGTAAATCATTTTATATGCAATTTGTTAGATAATTACAATTTTATAAATAAAATTGTGTGAAATGATGTTGTGAATGTGTGCTCTTGATGTAGCAATTTACATTAACGGTACAAAGATGTGTTCGTGCAAACTTCCTCCAGGAGGAGATCCCCTTGCCTGCCCTCCCCGAGACTAACTGGGGAAATGAATCCCCAAGCCTCTTGTATACAAAGTAGAATACTGTGTTCTCATTAAGTCACAAAACACATTATCACACCACCAGCAGCTGCCCTTAAAAGAATAATAAGCTAATACGTGAAGAGCACACCCCCCCACATGAGGAGATCTCGTATTTACTGTCTTGTTGAATTCTGTGGCTAACCAAGATGCTCTGCTTCTTTCTGACAGGTGGCTGGCGTTTCTCAGCCTGCTGCGGTGGCCGCTTAGTGTTGGAGCTCTCCCCGCAACTCTTTCACTGACCCCAAAGTGTTCAGAAGTTGCTGCTTTGCAGGGAGCAGCAAAAAGGGGATTTGCCATGACTTAAACTTTTGTAAAGGGAGGGAGGAATTTCTCTTTTCTAAGTACATGTCCTTAAATAGAAGCAGTGAGAGCTGGGCTTATTTTATTGTGAAGGTGTGATCGGGTAATGATGTCCTGTGCTCGTTTAGACAGAGGAGGAAGTCCAGTATTTCAAAAACTGTAAAGCAAACTAATCCAATTCAGTATTTCAAATCCTACAGCTTTGTGACTGATTTAAAAGCCCACCACTATATCCAAATGAAGTCCAATGCCTTTTGCATATTTCAGGCGTATACATTTATCTGCACATATGGAAATGACTTGGCAGAATATAAATGCAAATGTGGACCCCTTGGGTGGAGAGGTAAGAACAAAAGTCAACCCAAAAGAAGTAAAGCTGAAGGCGCTGCCAAAATCTGTGTTACTTGCAATGGATATAATGTACTTGGATGAGGCATTTTCCCCATGCAGGGGGAGTCTGGAAGATGGAAGCTGCATCGTGTCAAACTCGTAACAGACTTAGTGTTGTTTCTCAAAGCTGTGGCTGGTTGCCATTTCTAGGGCTTTTGAAACAAGTGACTTTTTCTGGGTTTTGTGGTCTCCTTTGACCAACAGGTCTTTTGGATCCAAGGCCCATGATGCTGCAATTTGTGCCGTACCCGAAGTGAAGGTTTCCCTGGTATTTCTACACTGTGAAACGTGAAAACATGCGTTTTTCATCTTCATGACTGATGCGATGCTTGATCTTACAGAAGTCATAAAGACGCAGACAAATATGATGCACCGGGGAGGTCCTGCGTAATGTGAGCGCAGTCACTGTTGTACCTTGGTTTGCTGTGGCAGCAGACAAATGAAAAGGCCTGATATCTGGCATCACTGTCACAAAAATAGTCTGAGCAGCAGATTGCAAGCTTTGCATAAATGTGCTCTGTCTACTAAACATCTAATTGGAACTGTTGTCAGCAATTTCAACTGACTTCAGTCAAGCGAGGGGTGAAATGTGTGTGATGGTAATGTCCTTAGATCCCATTTCTCTTATTAAAAGAAGCTCAGAGGATGAATGATTTACCAGCTACATAGAAATGACCTGCAGGCTGCAGCGCGTTGCTGAACAGCAACACATTTGGGTGGATAGATGGTCTATTCATTTACCTCCTTCTACTGTGACCTAAACCCTTACGCTGATATTCCATCCAGCAAAAACATATGAGAGTGGAAGGGTATCAGTGTTGGTCTTTATGCTTGCTGGGACAGTGTATCCCTAAGAAAACGTTAGGAAAAAAACTTGCATAGAAAGGGTCATTGGGCACTGGCACAGGCTGCCCAGGGAGGTGGTTGATCACCTTCCCTGGAGGTGTTTAAGGCAGGGGTGGACGAGGTGCTAAGGGACATGGTTTAGTGTTTGATAGGAATGGTTGGACTCGATGATCCGGTGGGTCTCTTCCAACCTGGTGATTCTATGATAAGACTGGTGATAAGAATATGGCTAACCTGAGGTCCATGCAGACAATCAGGTGCATGGGAATTTTGTTGGTGTCCCAGCTTTGTTGGTTATGACTAGCCCGAGTGAGCACTTGCAATTTATACCAATGTCAGAAGGAAGAGTTGTCTTTCTAGAACCAGGTAAGTAATTGGTAACTGGTCTTTCAAATGTAATTTGGGATCTACTTCAATCAATAGAAATTATTGCCATGTCTGAGAAAACTTGGGCTTGTGTGGGTCCACTATGAGCTGTGGTTACTTTCAGCAGTGCAGAGGTTCTGTTACTAGGAGTCTGGTGTCACAGCACTATGCTCCATCAGTGCTTTTGCTGCACTACTACTAGCAAATGTTTTTTGGAATGTAGTTTTAAATAAGAGGCTGCTGTACACTTTGGTATTAAGAGTTTTTCCTACATTTCTGGCACTGGATTAAATGGACGTGGAATTACTGCTCTGTGAGTTCTCCTGTAGTATCTGCTGCCTTGTGGTACAGTTTTGGAGCTTAAACTGACTATTTGAGGCAAGTTTCTTTTCATACACAGCTTGTATATGTAATTCTTTTCCCATCACGACTGGCATCTTCCCACCACAGTGTCTGTGGGATAGCCAGTGGTTTCATGGAGCTGGAAAATGAATTTGCAAAGGTCAGCAGCAGTGGATTGCATGGGTGCTTGGCCTCTGCTGACAAACAAGGAATCTGAAACTTCTGCAACTTGCACTTCAGCACTGGGGAATGCTGAGTTCACTCCAAACTGGATCCTGTCTTTGTGCATTGTGGGCTTAATCGAGCTAGACAATGGAATTGCATGGTCAAAAATAACATGTGCTGGCTAGCTGGGAACTGCTGTCCCAAGTGCTCTCAGTTTTGCTGAAGAGTCGTCTGCTGGCTTGCTCGCTGGCATGTTACAAACCTAAAAAAGAGCAGCTGTGATGGAGGATGCTTAAACTGGCAATTTCCCAGCTCCTTTACATAGGAAAGAAAAAAAGGCATAGTCTTGTATGCTGCATTTCTCACTGGATGGGGCTCTGCTGAAAAGCTGCTACAAGATATGCCTTTAAAAATTCGTCTACAAAAAGCCCCAGCAAATAAGATCCCAGTCCCAAGCAAGCCTGAGAGCACTCACACCCACGTGGCTCTATGGGATAAGCATTGTTTAGTGTATTTCAGTTAAAACGCACAATTGTTAAGCCACGCAGGGCCTCTGTATGAGCATACACAGCAAAAGTGGTTGGAATTGTTTCCTTTGTTTTCACTCAACTCAAAGGCAGCGATTGCTTCGGGGCCAGAGCCAGGAACGCAAAGGGCTCCTCATCAGCGCGCGGCGGTGCAGTCTCGGCTTCTGCGCGTGAATACACAAACCAACAAACTGCAGGATAAAGTGAGAGCACTGAAGTTTTTTATTTGTTACCTCTAGGTACCACGAGTTTGACATTAATAGGCAAGACCAGTGAATGAGCAGCAGTACATTGCATTCCAACCTGAATCTCCAAAGCACCAAAAATGGAGCTAGATTTACTTCTTAATCCTATCGTCAGCACTAGCCTGAACTTGCTGCCTCTTGTATTGTCCCTAATTTAGTAGTACACTGTTATGCAGCTAGGGGGCATGAGGAGAGAGTCATTCTGTAGTACCACTTCTACGTCATCACAGGACTACAACATGCACATTCTACTATGTGGCCCAAGCAACAAGAATACAAGTAGAACAGTTACGAGTGGAGACAGGTTCATGTTAACACCACCTATGAATTTGTAGAAACCTTTTTGGACGGGTACCTACAGCAGTTCATCGATTTGTGTGGGAACATTACACGCATGCACGAGTGATACAGTGGAAAACAGAGCAGGAGCAGCAGCAGGACAGAGGACAAAGGTGAAATCTGTGGTGGGATGCACTGGAAACAAGACCTTTCTCAGCTTTCTACAGCAAGTCTCTGCTCTGTTAGCGAGGCCTGTTGGGCAACAGTTTTGTTCTCATGGCTGCGGAGTTTGGATACAACTTCTAGAAATGCCATGCTCTGCACTTCCTTTTGAAGAGGTTCTGGAAAAAAAAATATTAAAAGGAACAGTGCTTTGCATGAGACGGGCAAGAGAACAGACAAGGCTGGCGAGTCTGAGAGACTTCGACTGAACAGTACCCCATATGTGCATAAGCACACAAATGTATGTATGTGTATGCAGAATCTTTTTATTTACTTTTTAAAATTGCTTTTGAGGATGAAGAAAAATTTCTCTAGGGCATGCAAAGACTCCATGGATTTCAAGTAGAGATGAATGATGAAGCTGTGGCAGAGCAGTTACCAAAATCCACCCGGATTGCCTTCCAAAACAGATGCTTGGGAGTTAATTTCGGTGAAAGTAATTTACAGCTTTATTCCTTAAACTAGTCTGACCCAGTGAGCTTGCCTGAATGGGTTCATTATATTGTCTGTATCACATCAGTTCTGGTTAGTTGTGCAAAGGTGTGAAGCAGGTGAGATGGTTCTTTAATGGTCACTGTTTGCTGTTCACTTGCAGGTCAGGTCTGAAGTTGATACAAATACACCACCTGGTGCATTGCCCAGTGCTGCACATATGTACACAGCAAGCGTGTTTTACTTGAAACCCTGGAGAGATGCAGTTTTATGATTCTGATCCCGGATCGACTGCCCTTTTTATTAATAAGGAAAGGCTAGGAACAACCCATAAAATTGAGCAATTTGTTAAAAAATTAAATGAGTTTTCTCAAACCCCTGTATTCTAGTTCTCACAGTTGAGATACAAAGCAGCTGGTTTTGTTCCATGCCCTGTTCTGGCCACTCTAATGGACACAGCACGTAAGACCTATATATATATTTTTTTTTTGCTTCCCAAGTGCTGCTGGGTGCTTGATCCCCTGAGTTTCTCAGGAGAAATCCCAACCAGCTGTTTCAGATAGTTATGCTGTAGGCTGCACAAGTTACTTTTTTATATAGCAAACTTTGACATTTGTTTCCCTTTCTAAGTACTTTGTTGTTCGCTTTTTCAGTTTTCTTGCAGTTTAGCCCCTACCATGTAAGAGCTGGGAACTCCCACTGCTGGGCACCTGGGAAGGTGTATGTACAAGGCACTGTCAGGGAAGCTGTCGGAGTGGTTATGCTGTGTAAGCACTTTGCTCTCTTTCTCCTTCTGAGATATCATCAGGTTTAAGCAGGTGTTACTGAAAGGAATTCCAAGATTTTACTGTGCTTTACAGTGGCTGAATAACTCTGCTTAACAGCCAGATTCCTGCGAGCCTAGAGAGCCTCAGACAGAGAAGTGACTGTACTAGCTACGGATGTGCTGCTTTTGCTTCATCCTTGATTACATCTTTCTGTTTTCCATTGTCCTCATTTTTTTCACTTCATTTTCCTTTTTTCAAAATCAACTTCCAGATGGCAAAAACCACGTATGTCTTTACAGCTTAGCACACAGCTATTGGCAATATCAAGTTAAATGTGATGCCAGATACTCTGTAACAAAGGATAGTAAGAACAGCAATAACTGGGCATGGTTTAGTGTTTGATAGGAATGGTCGGGCTTGATGATCTGGTGGGTCTCTTCCAACCTGGTTATTCTACGATTCTATGAAACTTAATAATTAAACCAGTGCAACCACTCCTAGTCTTTATGAAACTATACTAGGGTCAATTACTTTAAAATGGCTACACAGTTCTCATTGCAGCAGAATACAGAAACATGTAAATATAAACACTTGCTGTGTTTATATAGATGTAGACAGTGGTGAAAATCAGTTAGAGGCAAAAAAGCTGGGAGGGAAATACGTTTTAGTATTTCCACATGTGTAAAGAGCAGATGTGGCTCCGATTCCCCCAGTCCTTCATTAAAATAGTTGTAAGTTAATAGCAGAGTTGCTCACTTGTTACTCTTGTGTAGTCACTAATTTCACACAGGTCTGTTTATCAGGAAATGTGACTGAACACAGGGTGAGGCAAGCGGTGACCCTTAACTTTACAGCTACAATAACGTGCTGCCCATTCCCCAGGAGCCTGGGAGCAAATTCGGATGCCTTGTGTCTAGGCAAAGCTTAGTGTGGTGGCAACCTGAGCTCTGCCAGTTGGGTAATGCTAATAAAACCCCTTCCTCTGGTGGAACAGTGACAGGGGTATTTGACTTTTAACAACTCTGTCAGTCCTGCAGGTGACAAGACTCAGGGGAGGGAGAATGCAAGTGCCAGGTAGAATTTGAGGAAGATTATTTTCATTGGAAGCAGTGAGAATACACACAAGAACATCATGGTGCAGCTGAGGGAATCTCTGCAGAAAGGTGTCTGCTCTAAAATGGATGGATAATCCTAAGCACATAATGGCTCAAGATGGTTGTGAGTAAAAACTGAATGAGGTGTCTTAATAGTAAAGTGAATGCTTACTGGAAACTGAGGCTCGCTAGCAAATTTTGAGCACAATTTTTGTAAACCGAGATGTATATACTGTTTTAAACCCAAATACTTGTTCATTTAAGTGGCTGTATGGACTTGTATGGACGTACAGGTTACCAGTTACACCTACAGTAGGCACGGTGAACTGTTTCAGGG
Organism: Clamator glandarius; assembly: GCA_033459285.1. Classification (NCBI taxonomy): domain Eukaryota; kingdom Metazoa; phylum Chordata; class Aves; order Cuculiformes; family Cuculidae; genus Clamator; species Clamator glandarius. The sequence goes on from JAUNZM010000404.1 coordinate 3,246,815, forward strand.
GTAGGGAGAAGCAGCTTTTTTTACAGAGACAGCACACACTTAGCTATGATAACTTTCAATAATTTCAACTGAATTGCTGTAAACTTATCTCTGGAGAACCTTGAGATGTTTCACACTTGGCAAGCAGTGCACATACAGGCTCTGAGCTTCCACTTTTCTGTACTTAATCCAGTTCTTTGTTATCTTAGTTGTCTGTAAATTTCTGAAACCTTTCTGGAATGAAACTTGCTCTCCTTCCACAGAATAAATATTTCTTAAAGAACTGAATGGAAGAAATGCAGCCACCTCTTGAAACCTCAGCTGGGAATCAAATTTCCCAGTCATACCTTGCTCTTTACTTTGTTTTCAGTTTGCCCACACACAACAGGGAAGTTGTAATATCAAACCACAGCCAGCTACACCATCCTCTAAACAGCATGACCTTTAGCAGAGGGTTAGCTCAGAAAGATTAGACTTTAAGTGTCCAGCACTGGTATGTGTTAAAGCTTGGCCTCCTCATCTTCCAAAGTAACCATGAACAGTTGTGCCTGGTGGGTCGAGTGAGTGAGGGCTGCTGAGGGAAGAACTCTTCCTAGTGAGGTTAAGTGTGAGGATCCCTCCTAAAGCAGGATTATAGCCTACATGCTATACTAAGTACTCAAATGTCCTTGCAAATATTACCTCTATCTTTACTGGTTTCCTAGCATTCTTCTAAGAATTTAAAACTACAGATGAGGAGGCTCCTTGCAAACTTTTCTTCCACAATATTTTTCTCTACTAAGTTGACTAATTAAAAAAAGCCAGTACACATCAATTACAGGGTGCCTGCAGCTCAAGATGAAAATAAAGTTCTTGTTATCTACATATTTGCAAAGAGAGCTTGATACTGTACAATCTTAAATGCAGTCTGAGCTGGTTGTATCCTACAGAAGCCAGAGTCCAATTACGGCAGTTAATACCCAAAACTGAGTTGACAGCCTCTTTCTTGACACTTACACATTATAAATTAAGTGTCACAGTGAATCGAACCCTTCTGTGTACATTCATCATGAATGGAGAACCAGTCTCAGCGTGTGTTTGTACACATTCTATGTTCTGGCTAAAAGAGAGAACTAAGTTTCAAATACATAAATCTCTCAGGAAAGCAGCCCCTCCTGAATACTCACCAGATCCTATAAGGGCACAGATCAGCACCATGGAGTTGTATTTTATTTCTGGAGCACTCCTGTCATCTGAGAGCAGTCTGTGTAGAATCTGAACAAGCTGAGCATTTTCAAGATCCTTTTCAGCAGTGACTGAAATACAAGAAAAAATCTGTAAATCCAGAAGTGTCGCCTGCTTTGCTGTTTCTGTGTATTAACCATTTATTGACACACGGATCCCTCGCTGTAGTGGAAGTGGTACTGTGGTATATAATCACTGGCATAAAACTGAAGCACATATTAAGACAGTATTGGTGACAGGAATCATATCATAGCTCTTGCTATAAAATATGTAAAATAGCTTAACTGTTTGAAAGGACAATCTGAGTTTAATGATGAAGTCCAGTTTAAATGTGCTGTTTGCTGATTGAAAAGCCACCATGCTCTCTAACTATTTAGGCCAACACTTACAATATTTCAGCTTTCAAGACTTCCATTCCCTGAATTTACTTTTGGAAATTATGTGAGCAAATACAGATGCTGTAATTCTTGATTCTGTGGTAGAGGGAGCTCAGGGTCCGTTATAAAAGCTATGAGTAGCTTTTCAAGATAAGAGTGTGAATTATTTTCTCTGTAGTTATCTAAGAAACATTATACCCTGCATTTGGACTCAAAACCTTTAAATGTCTGACGACAAGACAGAAGAGGATTAGATGATTCATGTGAATAGGAACATTCTTCCTTTTACTTAAAACAATTCCCTGATGCATTGGCAGTGATTTGGAAGTTGAACATGGCATTGTTGTACTACAATGATGGCAAGAGATGTAATCGAGACCAAAAATATTTAATGTTGCTCATTTAATTCACCGCCTTCATTAATAAGCAAGCAAATTTGATTAACAAAACCTCTGTTGGGCATTTACCTTTTTGTTTGGCAAGCTGAGCTACTACAAAAGCAAGTCAAGACATGTAATTGTTTCTGTCTTCATATAGAAATTTCTGCACCTCTTTCTGTGGAGCTAAATAACGATAAAGACATTTCAGGGGCATCTTCTACCTCTGCGTGTTCTGTAGCTCTCACCGATTAAGGCAAGTGAAAGCTATACTCTGATAAACCCTCTCACGAGGGGATTAATCATTCTGGTGTAGGAGTGTAGTTAGGTCATAGTCTCCACTTGAAGTATGATCTTCTTAACTGCTGCCTTTTGGATTTTACCCAAAATCTGGAAGTGAATGTTTGAGGGCCTTTCTAGATCATGTCATCATCTACCAGACTGATGGGCAGATGATGTATTACTAGCAAAGTCCTGTTTTTTGCATAACTTTACTGCCTGCTTATGTCTGAATGAATTCCTGTGAATGTCCATTCTACTGAAGGGCAGGTGGAAGGAGGAGGGTTTTCTACATCACGGAAGAAACTCGCACAATTCTCCCTCTATGACTTTTCTGGGGCACAGTGTGGAAAGAAACCAGGTAACGTTAACTGCTGGGATACTCACCTAATTCTAAAGCCGCTATCAATGCCAGTGCAACAAGAGCTTCGTTTTGCATTATTACATGTTCACTGGTTGCCATGGTTACTAAGTGTTTGATGCCACCACTCTGTACAATGGTCCTAATTACATCCTAAAAAGAAACAGCATAGATATGAAAAAATTCTGAGTTGCATACAAACTGTATTAAATAACACAATTGTCATGGATGCTATTATCTTCAGGTAAGGATGTTCATTAGCTTTACGCCCGTATCATCACTTTATACATAAATGTACACACAAGCATGCCAATAAATTATGTGCTATTACTCTACAATTATAGGATACAATCCGTTAGCCAGTGAACCATAAGACTAAGTTAAGATAGATGTAGTGAACTCTTTTCCAGGTTATACTGTATATATAACTCCTGTTCTCACGCTGTGCCTAACAATGATTCCACTCTTCGGTATCTTTGAAATCATCTGGTGTTCAAGGATCATTAGTTTTCCCTTCTTCATGCTTTGATGTTGAGAAAAGCCCAGCAAAAGCACCCACAAACCATATACTCGGGGTCAGGAGACGTGAAAACATAGTTTTATAAATTTATCAAATCCTTCATCTCTCTCCATGGATTTTCAGAGTTTCTTCAAAATGTTCAGAGAGGCAAGATCACAAATACTACATTTTAGTATGTAATAGAAATAGTATGCTTGAAAAAAGGTTTTTAGAAATGGGCAGGAACATGACTAGCATTCTTTCGAGCTATTATGGAATTTTCCTGCAAATACAAAGTAGGTTAGGAAAAGATAGCTATGGGATAACAATGTGTTGGTTCCTGTTCTAAAGCCAGCAGTTAAATTGAGCTGTTGCCCAGTGTCCAGGAAATGATAACGCTGATGGGATTAAATTACTTTAAAGCAGTTTAAAAATACACAGTTGGGATTCTACTTTCATATCCAGAATTTGATCTAACTTATCCATGTAACAAAGCATTATTAATTACTTCTGATGCCTGCAGGTCTTCTAATTCCTTGTTGATTCACATTCTAAAAGTGGGTTTGTTCCTAATGTTTTCACCATTACATGTCCCCAAAAGACTTGCAAAATGTTTGCCTGTAAACCAGGTAACTTGGCATGCTGAAGGGAAACAGTTCAAGGAAATGTGGCTTGATGTTTATTGTTTTTCTACTTGTTCTGTGAACACCCAAGGTTTTGGAATAGTAGTTCTTTATGGAAATAAGAATCTGATTTAACTTTTTAATCAATGTGGTGAATTTCCATTTAATGCACACATGCTTTTCTAACACCAATCACAAGTCAAAACTCATTAACTGATATCTGTGTTTGGAATGATTTATCTTTCAGTGCTTGCACAGGCTAGGCAGTGACATTCTTTATGCAAGGAAACAGACACAATATGACCAAAATAACTGAAACTTGAAATATTTTTACAGAGTCATACTGATGATGCTAGTAGCACAAGTCACAGCCTAATGAAGAATTTCACATGTAAAACCTGCCTTTTTCTGAATTACATAATGTATGCAGGCATGTGAGAAGTTTTATGGTTTTCCTTACTTGATGTGTTTTATTATTTGTGGCTTTCTGATGAGACTCCAAAGTAGTTTTGAGATGTCATGGAATAACCTGAGAACTGCTAATTTCTGTTTGAAAGGGTGTGCCATTTTGGCTGTCTAAACACAGGGAATCAATTAGTACCTTTGACATTTTTTTTTATATTATTTTTGAAGGTGAACATCACCCTCTAAAAGACAGAACCAAACAGAAGAGACAACAGCAGTCAGGTTTGGTGTCTGTGGGTTACTTCACACAGATCTGCTCCATTTTTTAGAATAATAGAACAGTTTGGGCTGGAAGGAACCTTGAAGCCCATCCAACTTCCAAGGCCCTTCCACTGGTAGGGACACCTCCCACTAGATCAGGCTGCCTAAGGCCCCATTCAACCTGGCCTTGAACACCTCCAGGGATGGGATAGCGACAGCTTCCCTGGGTAACCTGTGCCAGTGCCTCAGCACCCTCATAGTGAAGAAATTCCTCCTGATGCGTAGTTTAAATCTGCCCATCTCCAGTTTATGCCCATTGCCCCTAGTCCTATCACTCCATGCCCTTATAAACAGTCCCTCTCCAGCTTTCCTGTAGGCTCCTTTCAGGTACTGGAAGGTTGCTGTATGATCTCCTCGAAGCCTTCTCCTCTCTAGGCTGAACAACCCCAACTCTCTCAGCCTGTCCTCATAGGGAAGGTGCTCCAGCCCTTGATCATCCTTGTAGCCCTCCTCTGGACGAATTCCAAAAGTTCCATAACATTCTTATGTTGAGGATTCCAGACCTGGACACAGTACTCCAGATGAAATCTCACAAGAGAGGAATAGAGGAGTAGAATCACCTCCCTTGACCTCCTGGGTACACTTCTTTTGATGCAGCCCAGGATACAGTTGGCCTTCTGGGCTGCGAGTGTGCGCTGCTGGCTCATGTCGAGCTTCTCATCAACCAGCACCCCAAGTCCTTCTCTGCAGGGCCACTCACACCATCCGCCATCCTGTACCGAAATCGGGGACTGCCCCGACCCAGGTCTAGGACCTTGCACATGGCTTTGTTTTGAACCTCATGATGTTCACACAGGCCCACTTCTCCAGCCTGTCCAGGTCCCTCTGGATTACATCCAGATATACCTTAAATAAGGTATAAGTTTTCTAAACTACTGTTGCCTTTGTAAATATTACCCCAAATGACTTAAAATCAAAAAACTGAATTCAAATCTGATGTGCTGTAAAGAACCACAGAGTTGTACTCCTTTCCAAACCTAGAGGGCAGCAAAAGCATTAAAAAACCTACCCTCTCAGCTCTGTCTTCTTACTCCAGACAAGTTTCCTCTATAAATACATAAGCCACACAAAACAAAAGTTCATCTGTGATAATTCTGTTAAATTCTGGATTAATATCTATTTGATGCCATCAATAGTGTCACTGAATTTAGGATTGAATTCTCTTTTCCTGTAGAGAGTATTGATAGAAACTCACATCTATGGTGGCACAGGCCATCTACACGTGTCTTGTAGACTGTGTATGTGGTGGATAGAAAAAAAAAAAGAACTTAAAAAAATGAAACTTGATCTGTTTTAGAGGCTGAATATAACATAAAATGGAGAATGGGCATTAGAAAGAGACGGTAACATTAGGAATCAACATATTTAAATCTCTCTAAGGCCTGTTGATTTGGTTTTTTTTGGAGGCTCAGTATAGATCAAGCCAACAATAAGTTTTTCACGTCAGAAATACCATGTATGACTGAAGAGGTCACTCTTAAAGTCTGAGTTCTCTAAGGTCAGTCATGCAGCTTGTGTTCTCATCATTCATAGAACATACTAAATGAAGTCTGAACCTGAAATAGCTTGTTTCAGAGGAGATGCTTGTGTCTCTTCTAAGACTATATTTTGCCTAATACACTCCTGAGCTAGGACTGTGGAATTGGACTGATTATGGGAAGGTTATTTGGTTGATGCAAAGGTGACAAGAGTGACAGAACTGACTTGTCCCAAAGTTTCTCTTTAATGTTGTACCTTTTGCCCTGTACAAGCAAAGTTTTGTTACAATTTGGAATAAACGATCATTTCTAATAATACATTAGAATCTTAAAACTCTGAAAAATGCTATGGGAAGAGCAGAGGGAGAGACTCTTTGTGCATCTCAATTTTATATAAGGAAAATCATAACAATTGAGTGCAACGACTCTTCATATACAGCATCATTAAAATATAAACAATATGCCATGCTGAACTTCTGTAGCATGCAGTTCAAATAAAAATGAGCCAAGACATAGCCATGTGAAACCTAACAGTGTTCCTTCAACTGGCCTGCCACTCTGAAATTGTTTTGCTTTCTTTCTTTAACCAAGTAGTTCCAGTGAGCATTTAAACCCATCGCTTGTATCCAACTGGCAGGTCCCAGAGGCAGAGCAGATGTAACACCTGAATTAAACGGCCTGGTTCTCTACAGGGATTACGTCCTGGAACCTCATCCGCCGATGCCACACGCAGAGGTAACCCTTAGTTCTTACAAGCTCGCCTTTTTCACCACTAACTTACTTTTGATTTGCTGTGTCGTATAAGCGCAGAAAGTAGTCTGTTGGATTCCCCCATCACACCTGCGTGGTCCTTGGCTTCACACCACTCCACCAATCGTTCCACCAGTTTTACATTTTTGCCCAGCTGCTCAGCTGCTTCTGCTACGTGATGCCAGAGCCAACAACACAACAAAAAAAGTTGTCACTTTTTTAAATAATTGCTAGAAAAATAAACTGAAAGTTACTGACTAGAAGGAGTTTAAGTAGAACTTCACTAGCTTGCACTAACAATGGGAAAAGTCTAGGTTGCATGGAAGAAAGTAAAGCCAGACAAAATGGAAACAAAATAGAGGAAAACATTCATAATCCAGTTTTCAAAAACAACTTATTATCAACCCAGTTAAAGAGGCCTGTGCATTGACTAACAGTAGGGAGAATAAACGTGATGTCACACTCCCAAGTGAGTTTGCTCAAAAAGTTAAAACCAGAAGGGATTGGAGCCAGAAGGGAGCGCTGTGGTCTGATTAGATTTTATAGAGTAAGTCATGCAAGCTTCTTCAGTGAATTTCTGTTTCACCTCTAATTGCTTTGCTAGAACTAGAATGCATCTTTCGAACAAAATCTGCAAGAGTGAGCCAAAAATAAATACCTGACTAATCTATCTCATTAACTACTTCTGGGTTTTAGCAAACTTCTGATTTTATTAATCCTTATCCTGGAACAAGCTCTTGAACTAAAAGGTGCTTGTTCATTTTGAAATTACAGTTTGTCAGTTAATAAGTGCATCGGTCTGTCCCAAGGAGCTACATACAGCCAGGAAATGCAGTAAATGAACAGCAAAACAGGAGTAGTAGTTTAAAACACATAACACGTCAACACATAGACTTAAGGTGATGGTGCAGGAGAGTTCTGAAGTATGAAAGTAAATAAGCATTTGACACCTATTCTGAAAGTCCTTGGTAGTCAACTTAGGAGTTCTGAAAAAAAATCTCTGCTTCTCTCTTGTAAGAGTCTTGGCAGCCTATTGCAGATTGAACTAAAGAAAATTGCTTAACATAGAAAACAGTTTATTTTTACCTTGTGCATCTATTAACATTCTTAATGTTCCCAGCAGCTTGAATTGAACAGGGGGCATCTCCGATCTGAGAAATTTCAATACAGCTTCTGCAACTCCAGCTGACAGCATCTTAGCCTTATTTACAACTGCATGAATAAAGAACAGGGATAATCTCAAGAAAATTTCTGGAAGATGCAGTTTATTTCCAAGATGGTCTTAAAGTAAAATTTCACACACAGTTTGAAAAATAGCTTGTGAACATAGACTTCAGGAGCATGCGTGTGTGCTGTGTTGTGGAAAAATGTCATGGTTGCTAAGACACAGGTGTGAAATTAAGTGCTTTTTCCTAGCATGCACATCTAATTTCCAGTTTTCAGCCTCAACGTGAACTGAAGGCTAAATTTTTCCCCTTGGTTTAGGAAATGTCTTCCACAAAATGTATTGAGCAGAAGCCCAGGCTAGTACTTCCACCTCTAAATATGAGGAAACTTCTAATTCCCAACAACACTTTTGTTTCACACAGGCAAATAAACTAAATCATCTAACTAGCAGAATAACCTCTAATCCAGTTCCAATGCTTTATACAAATAATACTGTGGCCTTAACACATCTAAAGACTATAGTCCTTGTATTGCACTCCCTCCAGCCTCTTTCATCCTCTCTGCTAGTCTACATTCTCCGCTTTCACGGAGCGCTCTGAAATATACAAAAGGTGCAAGCCTGGTCCAATAACGTACTTTGGGAAAAAAAAAAAATCACTTATTTCATATTCAAAGTTGCGCTTAACAAGCAGTTGATCACTGAGGTCAGTTATTGCTTGCTCATTTGTCTGTAACAACATACATGAAATCTTAAGTAGGTCTTTGGCAGAAATCCTTGAGGCTTCAGGGAAGCTTGCTGACTGATGAAAGTCAATATAATTACTCACCTGAGAAAGGTATGCAAATGGCATACCAGTAAAGCTGCCTAAGTTTAGTTATGTTTGCATGATCATTTGTAGAAAGTTATTGTTTTTAAAAACTAAAAAATAGTAAAATGAGGTTAAATGGATGAAAGACTTATTTTTGGCTTGATACAAGAAAGCTTATACGAGTACTACAGGCTTGCTTTGTTTTCATATGCTTTTATGCTTAGGTAATCAAAACTCATACAAATTAAGTTGTTAAAAATGACAAAATGAACATGCAGTTCATTGCCTACAAACAGTAACTAATTACAGTATACTGGCTATTCTAACAGTCCACCTCCAGCTCTATTTTGGGAACTGTCAAAGCCTCAGGAAGTTACTGTAAAATACAGTGTTTCAACAAAGGGGGCACTGCTGTGTGGTGGGGACCTTCAGCTGAGAGACAGGTCCCAAATGAAACAAGCAGAAAGTGGTGCTGTTGACAGAAAGGATTGAGAAATCGTATCTGAGGCCTCCTGACCTCCCTGCCTATTACAAAGCTGCTCATCCTTGTTTTTCAAAGTGGCAAAGGACAGCCAATAGATCTGTGACATATTTAAAACTGCTTGTCACAACTGCTGTGCAGAAGACATAAAAGCAATGATGGGTTTGAATGAAAAGCAGTAGCCTGACCTGTCTCTAGTACTGTCAGTCAATTCTCCGAAGCTCATCCCCTGGGGGGTGCAGTGGGAGAAGAGAATTTCACCTTCTGCTAATTAGCAATGCAAAGTGAGGCTTACCAGGAATAGCCAGGTTTCTGAGAGCACTCAGTGCAGCATGTTGCACAGTTACATTGCCATCCTCCACATGTCTGTCTAGCAGATCCATCAGCTTCTGAACTATGCCATTATCCACCATATGGATGCAGTTTCCGTCTGTGTGAGACAAGACAATTCACTTGTGAATGGAAGATCATTACTAAGATCATTACAAGAGCTTTTTAGAATAGAAGGGTTATTTCCTTGCTTCTTTCAAGGCTTCATTGTTGAGAGTTTGATCACCATTATCAATGGAAGTTGCAGTGCACAGGACAAATGTAGAAGAATGATAGAGGAAACACTGAAGAAGGCAGAAATACCCTGTACCCCTCTACAAATGTGAAACAACTTTAGAAGCAGGCTTAGTGCTTTTCCGGACTGCAAAGTATAAAACTACTCATGTTGCTGTATAGCTCAATACCAGCTTTACCACGACACACAGTTTTTATTTGTAGCTGTTCAGAGATAGCACAGATAAATTTACAAAAGCTATTATGGCATATTCTTACCATTTCTGGCAAAATTTGCTATAGCCAATGCTCCTGCAAGCTGTAGCTGATGGCTATTGGAAGGAATCCAAGAAAGTACTCTTTGGAACACACTGCCTTTTCCTCCTTCAAATAACTTCTGCATGGATTCATCTGGGGTAAAAGACACAGACAGTCAGCAAGCCAAAGAAGTGTTTGTTAGGGAAAATTCTTCCCTTTACATTTGTGAAGCTCTGCTGGCTTCAATCCAATTAAATCCAGTCCTGCAAAGGGATAAGAGACAAAATCTGACCCGTTAAATTTTAACCTACAGGTAGCAGAGCCTCCCGGTTATTTAGAAAATTAATAAATAGTAAAACTCAGCAGCCAAAAAGCATTACAAGTATCTGCTGTGGCTTTGCAGAAGGCAGTGACACACTGTACTTACCTCCAAGCAATAATAAAACCATAAGATCAGAAGCTGTTTTAAGCTCTGCAACATCCTCCTCTTTGTCACTGTCCACAGTCTTCTGGACGACCTCAAGTAAGCATTCCACCAAGCCTGCTTCAACCAGCTGCAGTTTAATGACATCTGAAGAATAGCATGGAAAATAGGAGTCAGAATCATGATTTTAAACACATCTGTTGTACCTACATGCAGGATAGCCTGTGAAAATAAGTAGTGATGTCAATCGTTTCACTGACAGCTTGTGTAGATAAAACTGCAAGTTCTTTATATTAAATTCTCAGGGCCAGCTTCTGTTATTATTCATCTACCAGGCCCCCTCCTAACTCTGGGCTTCCTTAAGAGCACAATAATATGCTGAAGCTGTATGGAGCTGCTCTTCACTTCCTAAAAATGAGGGTATTTCTCTAAAGCAAACTTCTGGCATCTCAATCATCGTGCAGCAGACTTGCAAGGACTGTGTGTGATTGGGCTTTCTGAAGACTTTGGACCGTGCTGCAGAACAAACTTGGGGTTTCTTATTCTGTTTCGAGTACGGAAGACCTGACTTCACTGAGATGTGCAAGGATAAAATATAGAATTTTTTTATGAGTTCTCAGAGCAAGTAATCACTGATTTCTTTTAGCTGAGCCAAGATTTCTGCCATGCGTTGAAAGGGCTGCAGGAGGAACACAGCAAGACCAAATTTAAAAGGCTGGGTTAGAAGAGAACTCAGTTGTGATTGAAGAAAAACTGTATACTGATGAGGCAAACAAATTTCTTAGTTATTGGCAACAAGGCTCAACAGAGAAGGTGATAAATGTGGGTTTTCAGGTAGTGATATAGGAGGTGGGAGCAAAATTTTCATTTTTTTCTACAACACAATCTTTAACAGATTTTTCCCTGTGAACCTGGAGCTGGAAATCTCCTTTACATGCCTAAACTCCCTTTCTGTTAAGTGGGAATGGCAGGTAGTCTGATGCTGTGTTACGTCTTCTTGTTATGTAAAAGTGCTTCTGGTAGCTTTCGCAAAATGATTTTAGGAAGCACAGTCACAAACCTCTGCAGAAATGTGCAAACAAATGGATTCCTCTTAGATTTCAGCCTGAAGCAGAGTTTTAACAGTAAGGAGATTAACCCAAGCTGAAGTATTTATGAAGGCGAAAGTTTTGGAAATTTTCTTTTTGCATAGTTGGTAAGTGACAGCTGGGTAAGAAAAATCCTCTACCCCTGGTGAAAGGTATGTCTGACTCTGTTAACTGGCATTTTTCACTAGGCTTTTTGCCTGAGTGAAATTCATTGTTCCTCTAAAAAACAGCTGACCTTCTCATGAACTTTGTTAGGAAATGCAAAATATCCAGTTGGGATTTTTTTTTAAATAGACACTTTTGCACTGAGTAATTTCAAAACCAGAGAGTTCTCTTAGTTACAGTACACCAGGTTGGAGATGTTCTGTGATTAGAAATATAAATTGCTACACCTGTGTGCTTAAACATCGACAAAAAACAAACTCAAAAAACCCCAACCACCAAAATCCAGACTCTGTAAATACTTAATTTAGATGTTTTTGCCTCCTGACCTATTGCTAATTATCCACAACCAAAAGCACCTAAATACTATCAGCATAGCACACATGTTTAAACATGCCTCAAATCCACAGCAGGAGAGTTCAGCTGACTCAGCTGACTACTTCATAATATGCAAGCACCTGAGTTATGTTCAACAGCAGTAAAGTTATCAAATTATATTGTGACTATAAAACATAGTCTAAGAAAAATTAAGGATTTGAGCTGAAATACGTCAAACAAAAGGTTTGACCCAATTCTGTGTCAGTCTCCAAGGATCGAACAATCTTAGAGCAACTTGCTAGTTTTTATGTAATTAAATAAATTTTGGCAAAATGTGCATTTTTAGAACTGAACAAAGGTATCCTGTTTTCACGTAGCACTTAAAAGACAAAATAACTTTTGACTTGAAGTAAAAGTTTATCTTGATTTATACTATGTAAAACAGATACAGACAGAGTGCATGTGTATAATACAGTAAGATGAAACCTGAATCTTCGGAGTTTACAATTCTATCTAATAATTTATTCAATTCAAACAAGCTTTAATGCGGAGGTGATTAAAACAATTTTATAGGGCCATCAAATACTGTGATGTCTTCCATATTCACAACTGCTTCCCATTTCAGGCCAGCCCTACCTTGTTAACTCATTTCTTCGTTTCCTTGAAGGGCAGATGGTAAATTATACAGAACACCCAGAACTCTTGAGATAGTAAATTATACAGAACACCCAGAACTCTTGAGAAGAACATCCTGGAGGGGTTATCCTGCACACATTGCTTCCCACTCTGGCTTGAGAAGTGAACGAAATTCAAGTCTCCTGGGGCTACCAGGGGCTACCATAATATGCTACCAAACACCCAAATTAAATTCATATGATCTCTCCATGAACAGTAGGGGGAAAACATCCAGCTCTTAGTTCTGCAATTAACGTGCCCCTTGCAAGAATCATGTCCATAGGGAGCTGAACTATCAATGGTTCTGCAATCTCAGAAATTATGTACTGACTGACGTGCTGGTGCTGTAATGGACTGTGAATCCTTGAGCCAGCATTTTGCAGACAAATGTTGTAAAGCCTGTGGGTACAGGGAAATAAAATATAACATAATCGTATACAGAGAGAACCAGAGGTGGAATTAGCATCGACAATTTGTTGCCTCCTGTCATATGCTCAGACAATTAAGACCTATACATTTTACACAAAACTATCATCACAAGGAGCAGCCATGGCAGCTTCTGAACGAGGCAGCCAGTTATTCTGCATTCACTCCCTGAAAAAGGCACTTATGTACTAAATCACATATAAAGGAATTAACAAAAAATAACGTATAGAATAAAAACAATCAAATTCTCACCATTTTCTGCCAGGGGAGCCAAAACTTCAAAAATCATCTCTTTTTTATCATGCTCTGTTTGCTTCTTGAACAGTTTTACAAGCTCTTCAGCAATGTTTGTATAAGCAAACTGCTCTTTACTTGACTCTGTGAAGCAGAAGAAAAAATTCAGTATCAAGTAAACAAACCACATCAAAAGGTAGGACTTTTTTTCTCTTTATTACCAGGTTCACTTGGTAAGATGATTAATAGTGCTCGTTACACAAGAACAATAGACTCGTGCTTGTCAGTAAATGAAAAGAAAAATGTCTAACACTTTAAGATAAATGTACTGACCTGAATTAATCATTTTTAAAGCTGCAGAGACTATTTCTGCCCAACAGAATGCAAAGGTAGTTACAGAAATAGTAACATTACAAAAATATACATTAAGTCTTTGATTTCCCTCATCTTAACAGGAAGGCTAACAGATCACATATTGCCTTTTCTGCGAGAGAGGTGAAGAGTTGTACTAAATGCTTTAATATATTTACATGGTTTCTTGATGGTGCCATTTCCTCTGAAATTTGTGCAGCCATTGCAGGGCCATTTCATACTGCACAGGCAGCATCAAGCAGGTTTACAGATGGGCTACCTTGCTATCAGGAAGTTTAGCCAGCAGATAATGGTTCTTCAAATGCAGATTCTAAAAAGCATCTCTTATTCCATTGCCTGTGTCTTATTCCTCCTCACCTGCAGTATAACAGGGGATGCAGGTGGTAGGGCTGGTGTTCTGTGTTCTCCAACTGCCACCTCCCGGGGACTGTGTATATTTAGAAATTTATATTTGGTGACTCTTTCTGATGCTGTTTTGTTACGCAGACTTGTCTGCTAAAGGCAAAGGTATTATGCATGTGACTGGACTACGCTAGATAATGTGACATTTGCTCTGGCCTTGAAATCTATTAACACACTACAAACTCACTGAATATTACTTTCAGATTTTGAACTGCTGAATCTTCTTAGAAATACAGGATGATATCATAACTCCTACGTGAGTTCGCTCCAGTGCAAAAAAACTCACAGGACTAAAATTTCACTAAAAAGTTAGCAAAAGAAAAACAACAATGTAAAACACAAGTGATAATAAAACACAGGCCTAACAACCTCTTGGTTTACAGTTTGTGGAATTCCAATGAAAACTAATCCCACTTGCAAATACATTGCAATAAGGCAGGACCACAGACTTCAATTTCAATGAAGTTGTTACTAAAGTTGCTAAAAACCCCATGTATAGCTTAGTAATTTGCATGATTTATATATGCAAGTACTTAGTCTAGGACATGTTAAAACTCTACACCAAAAAGAACATTGTATAGGCAGACTTATGAACTGTGCCTGTCTCAGTTTCATTCATTAATTTCCATGAGCCAAATTTAATCATGATATAACATTGTGGAGCTACACCATGATATATTATTTGTATTATTAATAACTAATTAACAGTAGGTAGCAGCACCCAGGAAATACTGTTTAGATGATTTAAAATGTGCTTAGCTGCATTGAAGAACACTAACATGAAACATGAGGTTGTACTAAGTACCCAAGTATATTTCAGTTACTGAAGTGGAAAAAAAAGAAACAACTATAGATTTTAGAAACAAGAAACAGAAATGACTTGCTTTAAACTCTGAACGTACCAAAAGGAGTAGAACAATCATAAGTGCAAGACTTCTGTTAGTCCAAAGATTTAAATTTATAAAAACTGGATGTAAATTTGAGATAAATACTGTGGACTTACCAAGTTCCGCTAAATTGCCAAATGCAACAAGGCACATCTCTGTCAGAGCTGCATTTTGACAGTGAATCCCCAACAATTTCACTAATGTAGGAATAACACCCATATTGATAAGCTGTGACTGCAGAGTATCTACATAAAAAGAAATGGCAATAGTGAGTTAGCATTTCCATTCGTAGTACTAGTCTTTAAAACAAAAAAAGCATTTTTCACACAAAGCAATGTCTAGGTTAAGCAGCATTAAAATATCTGTATCCTCTACTCCTCTGGTCCAGGATCTGGTCTAGACTTGAGATACGGGCTCATAATTCCCTCTGCCCCTGGCAACGGGAAATTTTCCCAGAAAGATAACTCCCTGATCTGGCCACAGGGTATACTGAATTACACAGCTACCGGTAGTTTTATTGTTATTGGGTTCCTAATACATGTTTGGTTTGATTTTTGAGCTCACTGAGCCTAGCTGACTGAAGTCAAACAAAACTATGTCATTGAAATAATTATTTATCTGAGAGCATGTTCCTATATACTGTTAAAAGATCAAAACTGGAAATTTAAAATTAGAATGAATATAAACTGGCACTGAAATAAACATGAAAAGTTTTATAAACACAGGAAGTCACAATGTAGATTATGAGGAGCTTGAGAAAAAAGAAAGTTTAATAAAGACAAAAAAATGGAGGGTTTAAGAGAAGTCCTCAGAAGCCATTCTGATAATTTCTTGCATAGGATTAAAGTCTATAGTATTTACAAGTAAGAAAGTTATTGCTCCTAGATGTCTGCAAATAGAAAGATGCTTTGATGGTTAGGCAGAAACATGATTATTTTAAAGGATTGTTTATAATGATATTTTCTCTTACACATTTTACCTATAACAAAGCAAAGAAGAAATATATTGTTTCACAGTTGAATAGAATGAAGCAGACATGAACACACCAGGTGCTGCTTAGTAATTTTCCTAAGCATCTTTTTCCCTTTGTTTCTAAGCTCTTTAAGTGTGTTTTAAATATTACAGACTCAAAAGACAAGGATCCAAAGCCCAGTGAATTGTAGAAAATGGTATTACTTCATTTAGCTTTGGGTCAAGCCCTACAGGGGAATTCATTATTATTTCTCAGGGAATTCATTCTGAGCAACTTCAATCAGTTGGAGTTTATATCTGTGGAACCAGAGACATAAAACCTGCAGATTTTTACAGGGAGACAAAAATTTATTACCTCCCAAGTCTAGCAAATTTAGTATCATCTCATGCTCTCAGAAACCTCATTGCATTCAAGATTCTGCCAGATGTGTATTAAATTTTCATATAATAAAAATTATGAAAAGATTCTGGAATGTTTAGTTCATTTATATGCAGTGAAAATACTTTTACAATCATTATCAATTTGGGTACTAAGCAAATGGCATGGTTATTAAAGGTTATTAGGGATGAGCAGGAATCCTTATGGCTTGACATCTTTAATAAAACTCTATTACTTACCAGTAACTGAATTTCCTTTTTTTTTTTTTTTTTTTTTGGAGGGGGCTGGGGTCGGTGGGGTATTGCCTCTTCACAGATTCATGGTCTTTAGAGAAATTTATAAAAATGTCATGACAGACACCAAGAGCTGTTGAAGTTCTCAAATTTCAGGCAAGTAAAAATTGCAGTAGCGCATGCATTGAATGCCATTTTACCTCTGGCAGATGTGTGAGTCACTACTATACCCTCCTACTTCATTCCAAACTGACTGTAAAAAAGAAGACTATCTCTGAATAGGAAAATTGGGGAGTGGGAGCTGGAATGGTTCTGTGGAGAAAATGATTGTGTAGGAAAACTCAAGTTACTGGTAAATAATCTGGTTTTGTCCTTGGTTTGTGATTGTCCCCTGCAGACACTTAACAGTTCTAAAGGAAAAATGATAGTCATGGAGACTAGGAGAACAAAGACACAAACCACAAATGCCATAAAATTATGCAGAAAGAAATTGCTTTGTTACTAGACTGTGCCTTTACTCACTCTAAAATCACTTTATCCAACTGTTATGGATAAAGAGACAATTGATCTCTATGGACGTCATCTGGCAAAGCGTTCTGACATCAGAAACATAAATTGTCTGTTTTGATCAGGCTTTGTTTTCTTCTGTCTTTATACAATAGATATAAAAAGTGTGGAGGGAAGATGAGTGGAAAAAGGGAAGATATATCCATCTTTGAAAGGAAAAAGGAATCTTAAGAGCCAAAGAGAAGGATACATTGTTGTTCAAGACAGCAAGGAGGGCACTGATTACAGAGCCTCTAGAATTCCTAAGGAGGAAAAAAGGAAAAAGAAAACAGACCAAGAAAGAACAATTGTACTAGGTCAAAAGTCAGGTATTATACCTGACTCCAAAGCAGTCTCATTTCCCTGGTGTGGAAGGATGGCACCTGAGCACCGGAATGGTCTATAGCAGTAGGAACAGGCTTACAAGAATTGCCAATAGGATAAGTATTGATGCCTTAATTGCAGTAAGCAAAAAGATAAATTTTCTCCTCTGCCAAAGACAGGGTAACCCCATGAGTAACAAAGCCGCACAGGAGCCAAAAACTTTTCAAATAAAAGGCTGCCAGCAGCTATTTGCTATGTTTATACTTAAGCTTAGGCTTGCTGTACAAATTCTGAACTTGTTATGTGTATCTGTCATTACCACCAACAGAGAGCTCTTCCAGTAGTAAATACAAGAGCAAAGTCTATTAAGAACACATTTAAAAGCATTAGGCTTCTCACTCGTATGGAGACCTACAGCACTTTTAGTTCAGAGAAATTAAAAATGTTGAAGTGGTTCAGACTTAGCTGAAGGGACTGCCAGCAGCTCTCAGGCTCTTCTATGAAAGACTGCAGACTGGATAACTTGGAATAACTACTATCTTGGTTTTTCATTGCAGGAAGTGTTAAGGCCCTACTAGAGCAAGAGACAAATTCAAGGGACACGTGCATCCATACTACAAGCAGTTACCTGACACAGGACTAAGCTAAGCCACAAAGCCTTTCATGGCAACATGTTTCAGGATGGAACAACATTTCTAGTTGTTTCCTAAGCAGAATTTTAAGTACAGTGAGCAGGAAGCATAAAAAACTGGATGCCTCTTCCGAATTTATGACTTATAGCCACAAAAAAATTCTTTCCGATTTTACACTGTTATCATATGTTGCACTAGTAAGATGCCTCTGTGTTTTCTTGGGGTGAAAAGCACTGACAGTGATGCTGTACAGATGCATACACAGGTAGATAAAAGGCAATCAATACATGCGCCAGCACAAAGAATTACCTACCTAAAACTTGAATTTCAATGGCTCCGTGTCCTTCGGTGACACACATGGAAACTCCAAAGAGTAAGATCTGAGGAGAATATCCCAAATTGAGAATTTTATTGGGGCATTTGAGTTTAAAATGTTGATTTAGGCTAGTTCATGATTTTGGACAGAATTTCAGAAAACAACTAGTCATTCTATGTTTCATCAGTAACTGTGATTATAATGCTATAGGACAATTTGTTTTGTACAAATTGGTGGCATAATTTCATGCCTTAGAGAAACCTGCTCACAATCCCCACATATATGTTAAATCACCATATAATACATGATTGTATTGATCATCTCACTATCGTAAGAAACATATGTTTTATCTGCTTTTACATGCCTTAAGCTACTTTGCATTTGTATATTTAGGTCTTGAAAGCACGCTAGACATCTTTAGCTGTGATGTAAATGAAACAAAAACCATGGCAAGCATGCAAATTATCAAAGGTAGGTCTTAGGAGGTAGCATTACTGAAATATTGCTGTTAGACCATAATAATGGTGCCATAAATCTCCCTCTCATTTCTTGTGTATTTGCATAGCTTCTGCAGATGGCAAACAAAAGAAATAAGTCCCCAACATTCATTCCAGTTCGTAAAGGTTTTGTGAGAATAAGAAAGGCTTGACAGATGCATGATTTAGCATCACAATGTTACATTTCACAAAGGCACCGAGGGAGAGACAATCTTGACAGACTGAACTTTATTATGAAATGAGATGAGGAAGAACCTATAAACCTGATTGTTTTACATATACCCATATATCAATATATGTATAGTCTCAGATCACATATGCATAGTGTATCCAGTCAACTTCTGATCTCCAATTTGTTGACCTAACAAGCCAAATGGCCCAGCTCTTCCATCATTTTTGCATTTCTTTAATAAATGCTTTATTGGTTTTGTTTCACAAATCTCAAGAGACAGTCAGCAACCTTATAGACTGGTCCCATCAACTTGTAAATAGTCTTGGCTCACAGGATTGAGAGACCTGCAGAATAACTACTCATGTCGCTAACTCTTTCATCTGAGTGTCTGCATTTGATTATTAGTTTTATTAAATAAGTTACTGACTTTTCACTCTTTATCCAAGCCTGCTTTACCTTCTGCTCTTAAGCAGATATGTAGCCACAGAGAGGCTATATGTAATGATAACAGTCTTCAGAATGGGAGAGGCACAACAACATACTAAGCTCACTGAAAGATGTCAAACAGCAGCTTTAAGCACAGGTCCTCTGTGCCCCAAATAAAGTTTGCATACCTTGACAAAAAAAAAGAATTATTGTAGGGTTTTGTCAAGACTTGCTTCTTTCAGGATTAAGCTATGAGCAGAAATATTCACAAACATGTGTAACATGTTTGTTTCATTCCTAGCCATACCTGCAACTTCGCACTTTAAGAACTAATAATGGAAAGCAGGGATAGTCTATTTGTGTCTGACTGAATTTTGTTAGTAAAATATGATTGACAGGGGGGGTCAAGATAATCCGGGCTGAAGATAAATGGATGTGTCACATTAGAAAAACCTTCTGATTTATAGCAACATGATTAAAAATCAACAATTTTTTTCCCTAAACTTAAACGAACTGCAAGATATGCCAAAGCTGAGTTTGTTCTGTTAACTTTGTAGCAACTAATGAAATTATAAGATACCAAGGAGGCAAAAGAAAAAACTGAGTCAGCAAGTAAAAACAATTCCTGAATGCAAGCAGATGGCATTAGAACCTTGTAAAGAGAACCTTAGTTTTAAAGCTTAAACAACAGTGTTATGAATAGAGTTAATTGCAAGCTGAGTGTCCAGAACTGGGAGGAAAGAGAAGAATGTTCCATTAATTTGCTCTTTTAGGAAAAGAAAATATTACTCATAGCTTCTCTTTAGCTACCATGTTTTGTAAAATTCATGTGATAAATCTCTATGCTAATTCAAAAACTTGAAGTACTCAATGAGTCACTTTTGAAAATAAATAAAGTAGCTACTAGCTATTAAAAGTAAGAAGTAACTAGTCAAAAAGGGGCAATTAGTTGACTGGGAATGATAAGCTGTTTAGAATCAAGTAACACAATTTACATGCTCTCTGCTCATAAAATACTAAGAATTAGAAAATATTAAGGTATTCACAGATAATTAGATACAATCAAGAATCAAATGTGCTGTAATCCTTATCTGGATAGTTAGTGCAACGTAAAAGAGTGAGTCTCATTAAAAGGCAGTAAAGAAATCTTCAAAGTCCCCCCTTATAATTTTGTAACATAGCATGCTAAGCAGGAAAAGATTACAGAAACAAGAAAACAAGACAGAAGTGCTATTTCAAAGACTTCCTTCTTATATTTACAATATTTTTTCCTTTTATTTTTGTCCAATTTGTTTCCATAACTACTGATAAAGCAATCTGGGTCTCTAGGCTGCAATCACAACCTCCTCGTCCTTCAGCAAAACCAATGCAGTATTTATGTTCTTTTTAAGTGCAATGGAATAAAGCCTTTAAAATTAAATCCTGAAAATGGTATCTACTAATCTGTGAGCTCAATTAACCGTCAGGGCATCGGAGCCTGCATGATTAACAGGTCAGCAAAACCTTGCATTTATTCAGAATATTATCCACCTGCTGCTGAAATGAATGGAAGTGGTTCTCAATGCACGAAAGCAAATGATTGTCTTAAGACTCACATTTGAGGATCTGAATGAAACTGACATTGCTTCAGTGGCTCTTGTGACTATTGTGTCAGAGCAGAGAGCAGCTAGTGAATCCTAGCTGTCACTGAACTACGCAACTGCTTTATTGATTGCATCAGAATAAGCTATCTTACTAGATGGAACAAGTCAGTCATTCAATGTTTGTAACAGTTAAACTGTTCAGAAGCTGCTTCTTTGGGAGATTTATCTCACAATTAGTTTTCCTAGGGAAGATCTATGGAGAGCTTGGTCAGTGAAGCAAAAGTGATACAGTATCTCTACAAAGGGCTTTTGGACTGGTCTTTCTTGATCTACCAAAGGTACTGGATGCTCATTAGTCTTACTTAATTCAGAGGATTCTGGTAACTTAGAGGTGAGAATATCTATTTGCTCCAAATATTTTAACAAATAAAGAAAACAGAGTCACTAGTATGAAATGTAATAAATTATGACACTCATGCAGACATCAAGCAAAATGGTTTCTGAAAACTACGTGAAATAAAGGAACTAGAAAGTTGGAATTTGGAGAGGAAGAAGTACTGTAAACAAGTATTCATAGATAATAATGGGAAAAGAGGAAGGAACAAGAGAAAGAAATGAGACACACTGAATAGTGATGTCTGGGGGTGGATAAGTAACACTAAGAGCTGAGAGGTCCAGAGAGCTGGCACAGAAAACAAACAAGGAAAGTATGCTAGAAGAGATGATAAAGTAGATTAAAAATTTATACAGTACAAGTAAAACAAACGATCAAACAAATGAAGCCTGTGGACCAGCCTGAAAATTAGAAGAGTTTTGAGGACAAAGGTTTGGAAAGTGAGTTAGAGCAAGTGATAACTGAGAGGCTAATATAGAAGTTATTTATTCCTAAGACAAAACACCACAATTCAGGAAGTGTGCATGATTGAAGAAAAAAAAATGTGATTAGCAAACTACATTTGCAATCTGTGCCATTTTAAGTCAGTGGAACAGCTTCTCTTGCCTCTGTTTACCTTTCCTCATCTATCCTGATTTTCTTAGAGATTCAAATTCTGAAAAAACTGAGAATGTATGAATGCCATAAAATCTGCTTTGGCATATTACCGTACTTGAGTGCAGAAGCAGACTAGATACTAAAATATCAGCATATTTGCACAGCTAATCTAGGACACTATTTTCTCACCCTCAGTGGCTGAGTGTGTCGCATTTAAGATATTATCTTGTGGTTTTGTCCTAAACATGCCCATTTAATGGGACAATTAACATAAACTTATCATTAAACAACATAAACTTGTATTTTGTAGACACAGAATGGTGTTGAACATATACATAAATTATTCCCCATTCATCTTAAAAGAAATAATATATCATTTCACAAGTTTTAAGACTATTAAGGAAAACTGCTTGGCATATATAGCCTCAAATCATCAACATGACAACACTGCATGTCTGCTACACATTAGTCTCATGGTGTTGTTTGATTCTAAATGAGAGGACTTAAAAGTAGTCTTCTAGTTTACTGCTGTGAATCTTTTTTTTCTAAGGTGTATGATACTTTTCTGTGTATTGCTTTCAGACAAAGAAATAAATTCCAGATGTTGACTTTCAAACTTTATAAAGTATGTTATATGGAAATGCAACACAAAGTTATCTAGTATTTTTAGGAATATAATTTTACTATAACAGAAAACTATATATGTGAACTGAGGTATGTGATCTTTTCAGAATAACTTAGTAAGTGTTAGTATCCACAATTTAAATCTACAGCTGACTTTAACTTTTATCATTTTTGATGGGGTTGTACTCCTGGTAGACATAAAGCAAATTTGCGGTGTCGTTTACCATTCTCATTGCTATAGTTCATCAGCATGCCACAAAAGACAGTCAAGAGCTTCTCACTGGCTGGATCTGTTTTACTGCACAGTGACCTTATATGGTCTACTACAATATGTGCACCACCTGCATGGTCAACTGCATTCCTGCCCTCATCTGTAAAACAAAGAGTTGCATTAAAAAAAAAAAATGAAACCAAAACCCATCACAGAGTCCCAAATATAACAGTAATCATAACAAACCAAAGATTTTAAACAGAGTGAAGTCATTCCTCCAGTGTTGCCAAATTCATCTAGAGAGATGCTTGAGGGGCAGCTTTTACTGCAATGGAGCTAGTAAAGTGAAAACACCTACAACAAAAGGGATTAACCACCTGACAACTAATACCTTTGTAAACAAGTTCAGTGTTTGAGGCAGAGCTGCTGGAGCTGATATATAACATTCTGAAGACACTCTTGAGTTTTGTCAGAGGGAGGCTCGAAGCAGTTAAAGCCTAGTCTGTATACCCTCATGGACCAGGTAAATTACACTTGCAGACTGAGAAATAAATAACAGGAAAAAAATTGCTTGGGTTACTTCAAAATAAAATAAGGAATAAAATGGACAAAGCAGACGAGATTCTAGTTCCCAGACATGAACTCTGTTCATGTATGCACTCTGCCACACGGCAGGTTCTTTATACACCCTTACCTGAAATTTAACACCACTATCAGATTCTTCTTGTGTCTAAACAAAAAATCTGCTCTGCATCTACAACAGACTACAATGTTCTGAGGTTTTGTAAATAACACAACCATCTTTGCAAGGAACTCCTTGTATATGACAAGTCAGATTTCATGTATCAGTGTAGGAATAAAGGAAAAATTGGCCTTTTACTACAGTAATTGACAATACCGCTTCCTTTCACAGCAGGCAATCAAGGACAGACTACCGTCAACAAGCTAAATTCCAGGGCTTCCAAAAGGAGAGATTTCCAAGTGAGTTGGAATCAACTAGAAAATATGGATGAAAACAAAACCTTGGGGGGAAAATCACTAAAGCAAATGTTTTGCAAAATAAGGGCCCCCACCCCAGCCGATTTCTTAATGGCCTCAAAGCAAATCTCTTATTTCCCTTGTTATTCACTGCTTTACCTTTATTAATCTCTTTCCCCACCATATTTAGAGGTCAAGCTAACAAGTTTTCCTTATTGTGAAATATATTCAGTATGAAACCCGAAGCTGCCCACAGTTGTAATACGTTCTTCCAATATAAAACGTTCCAGAACTCTGCAAAAAGAACTTTCTAAATTTTCCAATTCTAGTTAATACTATTTATGAGGCATATATACCTCTTACGTTTTATAGATATACACCCAAAAAAATCTGTATCGTATACATACCTATACATACCTATTTATATTCATAAACACAAACATATATATACATATATGAGGGGTGTATATATAGGGACTTCAGATGGTTTGCTGAGTGGAGCTAAAGGAGGAAGGGTAATTCTTGGTGGATCTTAAGTACTAAATTTATTACCAAAGTAATAAGTGTTTTGCAGAATAGCTGAGACATGCAACAAAGGAAAAAATAGCACTGTCAAGCCCTTCTCCACCTTGGACATGATCAGGACATCAGGGGACTGTGTTTCACTGTAGGTATGTATATTCCATTTTGAAAAAGGAGCAACTGGAATCTGTTTACAGTCAAGCAAATTCAAGATGAGATTCTGTGTCAAGGGAGGACTACAAAAGAAGAAGTACAAAAGAAATCATTCTGTCGCATCTTTGATGCGGTGACAAATATAGGCATAATGTTGAAATGAAAGAAGTCCACCAAAATATCTGAACATACTCAGGTGTTCAGATGCAGTGCTCACCTGCTTGTGAGTCAAAACAGGTGTGCCAAATTAAACTGAATCCCTGATTCTAGATGAGATGGACTGAATGCGGTCCTCAAATAATTATAATGCAATTGCAATGAACAAACTAAAACCATGATCAAGTTCAGCTTGTTCCTGTGTCTTGATATGGAACTGCATACAAAATATTTGAGTGAAAAATAATATAAATCTGGGCAAGGGTTAAAAAAATAAAAAAAAAACAGCTACAAGCCAAGTTCCTTACCTGGATGGAATCTGGCACAACTCCACTGAAAATAACTGTGATAATATCTTACAACATATGAAAACCTAACTTATATATCCTTTTACTTCCATTCTTTCTGGTTTATCAAGAAAGTTATATATCAAACACTGCTGTTATCTTTAAGCACATAATAGTCTCTCACTGCAAACACGTGATAAAATTCTTACCCACACAATATTTTTGTTAGGTACACAGATAATCAGCTTCCACTTTGCAGACAGCAAAAGTAAGGCAGAAAGATTCAGAAAAAAAGTCTAAGTCCAAGAAATTATCTGTCTTCATAATACACTCAACAAGTTAAGGTAAAATGTACTTCAGGATCCCTCCCAAGTAAGCAGCAGGCCATAAGTGCCAGACTTTTGATGTGACTACAACAGGATGGTACATTCCTAAAAGAGATGCTTCAAGTGAGTGTATTGTTCCACCTTTTCCCCATGCTAGAGCATACTCTGTATAGCTGCTTCTCTGCCCTAGGAAACTGGGTACAGAGCAGACCTGGACTAGAGCTATAATTAGAATCTCTTGGTGCTGCCTTCTTAGGCTCAAGGGGATTAACTCAGCTCATTAGTGCAGGCTACAAAGAATCCTGTACCAGATGCAGGAGGAAAAATCTGAAGGACCTGACTACCCACTCCAAGCTCAGGCTATGACACTCCATTGCATCCCCAAGCAAAAAGTATATTTCGGACTCAGTATGCGCCATGTACTTATTACCAACTTGCTTCTCCCTCTCCTGTCGCTAAGAAACAGATTTTGCACTCAAGAATACTCATCGAACACCAAATCATTTACAGTCAAAACAAGATCACAGCACGTTGCGTGTCTTGTTCTCAATCCAGCTATTAAGTTGCAGTTCAGGAGCTCTATGAACTCCCACACTTAACATGCTTCCAGTCTCCCAGAAGCTATGTTGAAATTTCTTCCTGTGACCTTTTTAAATAAACATTTGCTATTCCTAGGAGATTAGTGATTGAACAGTTTAATGAGAGCATTCACATTTCTGCTTAAAAATGCTTCACTACATCTTACAAAGGGCAATGCTGTTGTATAGCTTTTTTTTTATTTTTAATACAAGTAATACTGTTGAAAGATGTCAAAAGGCCAACAACCCAAGAGACCAGAGGGAATTTTTTTTTCCTACAAAATGTACAGTAAGATTTATTACAGAACAAGTTATTGCTCCTACAATGTTCTTGTCTTTAGCCCAGTTAGTGTATGCCTAAAAATTAGTCTATTTTTCTATCCTGAGTTGCTCACTGGAGTTTTAAGAAAAAAAATGGATTTTAATGTGGATTATTAAATTACTGTGCTCATATTCCCCTGTGAAGAGCCTTTTCAAATTTCACTGTGACTCAGCCACGCCTGCTCCAAAGGATGCCCAAGTCAAAGACTAACATTTTTTAAAGATATATGATTGACAGTTTTTTAAAAATGCAGCTCTTAAGAACAGTTTCAATTTGTTTTTCCCAAGATATGTTTGCATAATTTTCCCTTGCGTTTTCTTCCTCAGTTTACTAAACCCTAAAGTCATAAAAGGTTAACAGGAAAAAAGAATTTAAGTGACATCTTATAGTATGAAAACAACGTAAACCATAAGCTATATATAGTCAAGGAGTTATTTCTAAGACACATATATCAACACTTTGTTTTTTGTCATCAGTGTAAGGGTATTATTTCTGAAAGCATAGTTACATCAGGCAAATGGCTGTGACACAGTATAGGTGGGTATCAGAAAATAGCCAGTGCTTTTTAATCTAAACCTTAAATTTGCTTTCTTGTTTTCATAATGGGCCCTTTTTCAAATACAGAGTTTAAGCTCTGACAATTCAAGTGACATTTAAAGAAACAGATGCATTACATACAGATTGGGACAAAAACATTTCTTATTAATATTCTATTAGGATACAGAGTTTTCTTTACAAGAAAAAACAACAGCACTGTTTTAGTCAGTTGCAAAAACTTGTGTTTTCTTCTATTTTTTAATAGTTTTAAAATACACTGGTTCAGTTCCTCCATAATCCTAAACATTCCCCTTCATCATCTCTAATATTTAAGCTGTGGTTTAGAAGCTTGTCCATTTTTTTCTGAGAAAAAAGGTAAGGTATGAACACTCTGCATTACTTTTGCCTGTCATACCTTTATATTATGATAGTCACAGTGTCACTACTTTCTAAATAGTTGTTTGCAAACTTTTGTTACTGTAACTTCATTCTGAAATGTGATTTTTTCACAATACAATTTCATATGCAATGATATTTCTCATTAGGGACCCCATATCACCTTGTAGACGCAAAATGCATGAAATAGATTCAGCCTTTAAAAACTACGAGAAATCAGAAGTTACCATGTTGTTGTAATATTGATTATATACATAGGCTCCAACAATACACCTAATTCTCAGCTAATCAGCTAGAAAACTATTAGACAGCATTTCTTAAAAATGATCTTTTGGGCTTTCAATTTAAGACCTGTACTTTGAAATGTTCTGGTTTTGTCTTGCAAATGGAAATCCAGATTCTCTTTTCTCTGATGAATGCTCTACAGAATTTTATTGGGGCAAATAGTTGCACTGGTATAAACAATGCAACTCAGTGTGGGGAAGGATGACTTGTATGATCAAGATCCCTGATTAGCATAAAACAAGCTGCCAAGACAGTAGTAGACAAGTATTTCTTTTAATTTTTTTTTACTTTGCAATTTGGTGTAATAATCAAATCATTTAAATGACATACTGTCGTTTACTTTAAATGCTTCATCTTTATTGCATTTGGCTCCAAGGCTATACTCTTTTGTCCCAAAGCATTGCTTAGGTTACACCAGTGCTTTATTGGATAACATTCTAAAATTATAATAATTTCTAAAGATGAACTGATTTACAGAAGCCCCAGGGCTCTGTCTGTGTGTGTGGAGAGCTCTAGCTACATGTTCGGTTTTCTTCTGTTTTTTAAACTAGTACCTCTACATGTTTTGTAGTGACTGCTGTTGCTGCTTGTTCTTTCTGAAGTCAGTCTTCTGTTATATCAAACTGGTTGCTGCAGAGGAAATTATCATGCAAAACACAGACAATTATGACCATATGTGGGGTAAACACAGTAGAACTTCAAAAGAAGAAAGGCCCTGCTTACATGTTTTACCTCTATCATTTTATTAAGAAAATATAAAAAGAAAATATTCTAAAACACTGTTGAGGGGAAACCCTTAGCTAGTGTAAACTATGATATCTATACAGATATTGGGAAAAACATTACCATCTATATAAATTGGTAATTTACCATTTTCCCCCCCTTTGAACACCAGGAAAACAAAACTTTTAATGCAATGCTGTCATTCAGGTTTAATACTTGACCATGTTTTTTATCTCAAATGTTTTTGCATGCTTTTAAATCACTGGATGCTGGATCCTGTCAATTTTTTGACTCCAAGACTGCAGACTACAATTTAGTTACAGAGCACAGGACAGCACTGCATTCATTTTATTTTTTCGAGGAAAGTAAGCTTCATGTAATTATATTGCACTATTATTATTTCCTGCTTTTTCAATGTCTTCTGTGCACTTTTCTATAATGGTCAGAAGACATGAACACCGAATTCCGAGATTCATGTTTCAATAATCTGAAACACATTTTTGGGGACTGCTCTATCTTAATACCAAAGTTTTCTTTCCCTTTATCTAATTTCTTCAGAAATTATACGACACTAATTACCAGAAGTACAGATCTGCTTTTATTTGCTCGTTGATTAAAATTAATCAATATAGCCCTAAAATTTTTGCTTTATAAAGAAAAAACAATCTTGGATTTGTCATGCTTGCTTCAGAGATAAACAGAACAGTCTGGTAATAAGTTCATCTTAAATCCAGCTGCATTAAGGGAATCATCTCAGAAGTTATTCTTTTAGTTCTAAGCATGTAAACAGTAAATTAGAAATCCTAAAAGAATGCTGCCTTCTAATATAGTGCCTTTGAAGACTGAAAATATATGGCATTTATCTTTTTCGGATAAAACTGTTGGTAGCACATCTGCTGACTAACGACAACTGATGCAGCAGCATACTAACCTCTTATTGAACTGGCTTATTCTTACAAATATGATTTGAAAATTTTATATCCAAATGGAGACCTAGGGTTTGAGATATACTCATGTAATATGTTCAATGTATGAACCACAGCATATCAATGCCAACAAGCACTCTCCTGAGCATCACGCGATTTATTTTGTCTACAGAGTCAGGAGTTTGGCCGAACATTTGAAGGGACAGGTAAATGTGCCAATATTGCAATTTCCATAATGTTACGATTAGGCAGCAGCCATTAGCAAACCAGATTCAATCCCACAATTTATTTTCAATAAAATTTGTTTATTTTTCATATTCCTCTTGTATCAGATATATGAGAAAAGTCATGTGTTCTGACTTTAGACAAAAGAACAGCAATTAATTTACTGTTCAAGACTTCTCAATACTTCACTTCCAGTCAATTGCTCTTAATGGACTGAGATTTCAATATAACAGCCAGGAATGTTTTTTATCAGCAACATTACATAAAATACTAATAGTCCTAATACTGGCAGATTACTTGGTCTGGATTCCAAGATTTTAGTTTTAAAGTACAGTCAATTTCCACTACTGAATTCTGTTTGAAAATAAAGAAGCCAAGCAGTATGAAAAAGTTCCTTAAGATATCCAAAAGTCAGATAAAGGCCCTCAAAGCTTAATGTGGCACTTCCCTCTACCTCTTTCCATGTGCAATATGCTTACAGCAAATTCTTCAGTTGATTTTATAACTCGATGCAACTCCTTAGTAATGCCATTGCAGTCAAGCAAATCACTCTAGGTTTATGAGAGCATGAGTCAGAACTGAAGCCAGCCTACGCTTATTATTTCACGCAGCATGAAATAAATGATGGAATCCAATTATACAGTAAAACATCTACACTGGCAAATAGGCTATATAGCATCTCATGCTATTAACAGACCAAACCTGCACAGAGCAATTAATTTAGAATTTTTACTCCTGGACCTTGAGTGCAATGCTGTCTCTCTGTTTCAAACTCTCCAAGGAGAAGTGTGTGAACTGAGCATGGTATGGTCACAGCCTGCTGCAGAACAGGGTTTTTTCTGCTGGGTGCTGCTGAAAGGAGTTTGGTGTGAGGTTTAGGCTGGTATTGTGAGAGTGGTACTGCTAGCCAAAGGACCTCAAAGGAGCTATAAGTATCTACCAAAGTAGCCAGAGGTGTAGCTTCATAGGGATTTGCTTGGGAAAAGCCCAAGAAGCAAAATATGTAACAAAACCCCACCTTAGAGCATACCTGCAGATCCTACTAGGACCTGGGAAGAAAGTAAGTTATTCAGAGAAGTGAGAAAGTAGCAAGTGGCCCTGAGATGCAGGAGAAGCTGGGGTGAGTCTGGGGTTTAAGGTCAGTGTTATCCTTTCCCAAATCATGAAGTTCAGGGGGTGTGAGAGGACCTGACCTTCTAAAGCAATTCCAAGCAGCAGTATGCAGGCTGTTGCTTGTTATTGTGCAGCCTGCATGGAGGAGCTGACCTGCAGAAGATTCCCGTATCTGAAAGGTTGTAGGATTCAGCCTGAGAAAGACCAGCAAAGTATTTTGTTGTAGCAAATACTTCACCTCCTTAGCAGAGAGCAACCTACCAATTTGACTGAAGGGCAACTAGCAATGCACTACAACTGCAGAACAGCCCACACTCAAGAGGCCAGGGCGTGGCAAAAATAAACTGGACACTGTCTCAGGTAAGTGACACTTTTTTTCAGCAAAATGCAAGTGCTGTGGCAGAGAAAGGATTCAATGCATCCACTCTAACTCCTCAGGCTATTCCACTGTTTGGACAACTAAGCAGGCACACAGCGGCCTCAGGATTAAAGAAGTTCAAAGACCAAATTCATTCACACACAATGGCACTTCATATGACAAACACAACTTAGTTATTGCTAATGCTAACCATCTTGTGATTTCCTGTAGTTTTAACTAACTCTTCCCTCACCATCTTTGATCAAATACTTAGGCTGCAACTTCCTCTGGTGGGTACTGTCTCTTAACTATATTAGTGTACGAACAGTATTATAAAACCCCTCTAACTCAAAAGAGCCCTAGTCCCCTTGCTGAGACATTCAAAAGCTTCAAGGCATTAAGGGATAGATTTTACTAATACAGTCCTTTGCCAATAATGTTCAATTTCTGTTTCCTAGAGTTGCACAGTATTCCTTAGATATAAATGCAACAAAATATTAACCAAATCTAGGTGATTTTCATGTTGTACATTACCTCAATACTGTTACTACACTGTATGAAATGCTATATAAAACCTGATGCCTGTGTAGCTATCTTGTAAACAACTAAAAGGTGTGGTCCAGTCACTATATGCATGAATGCATATACTGTTGCAAAACCTGAGAAGTGAATCTGAGAATACATAAAATTATACCCTACATTATTATTATTTAAGAAGCTAATTAGAGTGTATAAAAACACAAGTTAAAAGGATAACATCTCCAAGTATAACAAAAGCTTAACAAAATAAACACTTCTCAGTTATACATAAGCAATGCTTAGCAAGATGCTACCAAATTCTTTCTTCTGTTTTCCATAGTAATTCAGTTGATGTTTTCTACGATTGATGATTTATTGACAGTTGATATTTCTAGTCACTTAACACCTACTTTTCTAAACAAAGTGGAATAAGCGAGAAAGTTTGGCCATGCCTACACGCTCAACTAACAAGTCTTGTTTTCTGAGGGGCCTGAAAGCAACATATGACTGTGCAGTTATCTATAAAGACAAACAATTTCAAATACCTTAATAGGCAAAGTCTTTAAAAAAAAAGACATAAAAACAGGAGGTTGAATTGAAAGCAGAAGAGGGAGTTGCATTTGTAGTGGTGTTCACTTATTGTTAGTGGACTACCAAATGCTTTTCTTCCCGATAAGAAATTTTAGTCTTCATAAACATTAGGAGAACTCCAAGTTTTTGCCCTTCCTGCTTCTTTTCCTGCCTTCTTCAAAGTATGAAGAAATAGCTCAGTCCTTAAACAAAGTCTGAATTTTTAACTTGATTTCAAGGTGGCAGCAAGATCTAGGGATTAAAGCAGAATTTCTTTCCAAGTCTGCTTATGACCTTCTTTAAGACCCTGGAAACACCTTCCTTCTGTTCTATGTCTTCTATTTTGACTGTAAATTAAGCAGGTATCTCTGAGTCTGTTGAAATATGAGAAAAACACAAACTTTAAATTCTGTGAATGAAATGTCTTAGGGGGAGAAAGTAAGGAATCAGAAAAAAAATCTCTGTACTTGTACCAACAGAATTCGGATCTACTTATTCTGCTTATTTGAATAATCTTACTGGAAAAAAAACAGGAAAAGGAAAAATATTTGCACTTCAGAAAATAAGCAAGACCTATCATAACTACACTCACTCCTTAAAACACGGCCTCCAACCTCTGTCTTAAAGAAGGGAGAAGTTGCAAATCTATAGTAATTTGGTTTGGGTTCTTCTTTTTTTTTTTTTTTTCCCTCATGTAGGCTTCTGTTAAGTTCAGACTTAAGTCATGAGAATTTTGCCACTTATAGAGTTAATATTTAGAATGTAATTTTTTAAAAAAGTAGATAGCCTGATGAGAATTCATGTTTTTCATATCATCCCTCAAATGGTTCTTTCTGATGCTCCGGGAAGATTTCCTCATCATTCTGACTCCATCTAGGCCAGCTATAAAATAAGTAAATTAGAATAATAATGTTCAGTTGCTTCCTAAGAACATTCATGATTAACTGCTGGTAAGTACTAAACATTACTGTGAAAGTATGTGTTGGCACGCATATGGTTTGCTTAGTCTCTAGCTGATGCAATACTCGTGCTGCAGGGGCGTGTAAAGAATACTGCAATATCAAGGTCGTCTTATAATGCTGTTTCTAATACTGTCATACCTTAGAGAGAACAGATCTAAAGCTAAAATACTGTGCAATTAAAACCAAGAATTCTAATTATCTGTTAGCTGTTGTAAACAATCAGTTTTCAAGCAACAAGTTAAAGTCTCTGGTCTCATTTTCATGGTATTGCTTGGGAAACAGCATTTGCATTTGGTAGGATCTAGTACAATGAAAAGTGAAAGATGGTGGTTAAGATGCTGCATGAATCAGGGTGACCTTCATAAAAATGATTAGCCAGTAGCGTTCCATTATCAACACCAGTTGGGTTCTAGGATTCTGCTGGTTTTCCATATGGCACTTAAAAAGGTTATGCCATTTTTTTTTTAAGAAAACGGAATTTGACTTCTTTTCCAGTATGTTTAATTCACAAACGTTGGATTTCTGCTTTAGATCCTGAAATTAAATTCATCCTCTGAGAGGAGATGTATGTAACTGTACAATTGAGTAGCTTCTTATTTTTGTACTTAGCCTTTCGTAGCAAACTGCTGCAAGAGGTCTCTACATCCTTATAGGATAAGCAGCTGAGTATGCAAAATTTATAGTACAAGTAAGATCTTTTCAACACGAAGTAGTATAATGTTCATGGTCTGGTGTTAAGGCTGGGATCAAGAGAGGTCTGGTTCTATGTGAAAGGCCACTTGCTGAAACTAAGCAAGGAGTCTTGCCATCAAGACAAGTAAGACTGGGTAGATAAAGAAATCTAGAGCTTGGGAAATGAGAAAAGGATCCAGTAAATTTCTCACAGAAAAAGGTAGACAAGCAGCTGCCAGAGGACAGCCTTTATAGAACAAGTTGGTGATTTCAGTATCTTTCCAGTTGTATAGCTGTTTATACCATGAAGTATGGTTGGTGAGAACATGTAACCCACCTAGAGCTCTCATGAAAAAACAAGGCTGTGGATGGGTGCAAAAAGAAATGGCTTTGAGATTCCCCAAGAAGGTTTCTAAGAATTACCTTTTATAGGAATATCATGGAAGGGCAAAATGACAAATTTTTCATTTCCCTTACAAGATATATGGAGAGATTATTTTCCTTTGATAGATTTCAGAATATATGGATGCCCTAAATAGTAAGAGGGAATTATTGCCTAATGGGCAAAAGACTAATCTAATCTCAGCTGAAGTAAACCAGAATGACTCTTTGTCTGTATGGCTACTGAATTAGACTAATATCCTAGGCTTCCGCTTCCTTTTGTAATTATAATTTTTGCAATACAATTATGGTAGCTTCTATAGTGTGCCACATACTATATAAAAACACAGAAAAATAGTTTGTCGGTGAGTTCCAAACTGAAATGTATAACAAATTACCTGTAAAAAGATCATTGAGATTAAGATAGCATGCACATAAAGGTAAAAAATATTGTGAGGATATTATCTGCTAAGAAAAAATTATCATTATAATAAAGCACTATCATTCATTAAAATTCTTGAGTAAAATTTATCTGGTTGGCCTGATCTTTTATCTATACAAACTGCATTGGTGTATGGGGTGTCAGAGCAAGGACAGAGACTGCGCTACAGCCAGGTTTTGTCTTTCTCCTGTATTCTCATGTGGGTCTTGCAAGAGCGCAGGCCCAACTTGAAAACTGTGGTGTCAGCCTCCCTGTCATCTGCCACATGATTCACATCACCAGCGTCTTCCCAGTCTATGGGGAAAGAAGCTAGCAGAATAGAGCTGAGGCAAGTACATCAGGCTGCTCATGAATTGATCCCAAGCTGCAATTTGGATAATGGTGATCTTCAGCTTAACATCCCAACTTCCAGAGCTGATGACAGCAAATAATTTTTAGGCTTTATCTACAGCAGCATTAACCATTCTGTTCTAACTTAAGAAACTGCTTTTTATGTAGCAAGAACATGTAAATGAAAACATATTATATTTTATAGTAATACGCATATCGAAAGTACTTGTCCTAAATAAGAATTTAAGATAGACTACATAAATACATAATAATTACATATTAAGGTAACATACTAGAAAAGTCAGAAAGGGTGGATGCAATAAATAGACACTGTAAAATAGCCTCTTCCATGCAAATCCAAGATGCTAATCTTCATTTTATTACATTTTATTTATTAATCTTATTCAAATACACAGGGAAGGGAGTGATTGTCCTCCTACAGGAGCACAGCAACACACGGCATACAGAACATGTCACTGCCTCCTGTAGATTTTATCGGTGCCAATTTTACTCAACAGACAGGCAACACAAGTTGTGCAATAAAGATTTTCTGTCCTGGATAGATCCTGTTCTGTAAAACCCAGCAGGAGTCCACAACATCTGATATTATGAAACCATTTTTATGTGTCCTTATTGCATTTGATAAAAAAAAATGTGGGCTGAACAACAATGACAGGAACAGTTATGTAGATTTTACCTATATGAAATAAACCACTGTCAACTAGAAGTGAGCTTTTGATCATATATGACCCTGAAATAAAATATAGTAAACAAATTATGTTATAGAAAGCTCAACAGCTTCTACTTGAAGTTTCCACAGGGAAGCAGCTGTTCAGTTGATTGGTTACCTTAAATAAAATCCTAAATGAAAGAATTATGCATTAACATCCTCAAGCAGTAGTTTTCTGTAAACTGAAATGCCAGCATGGAAAATGCAATTAACTTCCCTAAAGTCAAAGGCAAGGTAATTTAAAACAGTATAAAATGTAAATTTCTAAACGAGAATGACAAAATATTAGCAAGGAGAAAGGCTACTAATAATTCATATTTTTCAAAAGACAGTATTCAGAACAGCACAACTTCCAGTAAACGCAACATACAGTACTAAGAAAATTTCTTGCCATATGAAACAAGGCACTAAATCTCAAGGTAACAAAACGATCTTACAATGTCATCTCACTTCCCATCTGCAGACATCCATAGCCTTCTGATTCTCTCATGCGCACAGAGAGATATTCCTCATGTCTCTGCTTTTGTATCATATTCATCATGCACTGGCTTTTATCAAAAAAATTAGAGTAAGGCTGCCTTTTCCAAACAATGTAACTACTAGTTCAGTTTTGCGAATGATATATCCATTGATGTAATCGGCACACAGAGTCACAATTCCATTTCGAAACTCAATTGCTTGTCAGTGCAAAATTTATTGTGCCTGTAAAAAGCTAAAAAAACCCTCCACTAACCTCCTGCTGCCATAATCCCTGCCAGCTAAAAGTAACAATATATGATTTTGGAGCAATTGATTGGCCACATAAGAATTCTGAGAACTGGCAACACAGCTCAGGTATCATTTCAGCCACTTATGTAGCTCTGCGCAGCTCTGAGACTTGTAGAATATGAATATTCCCTTCTGACTCTCTATTCCCTGCTGAGATAGTCTATCTGAGGAAAAATTAACTACTAAGGCCTCTGTGTATGCAGCACATGCTCTTTGAAAACCTAGCTCGTTATGTTTAATAAAACACAAACTTAGGCTCACAAATCTTTTCTATTCTTAATATCCAGCTGCATTATAATATTGAAACATTTTTCTTAATCTTTCTGTCACAAAAGCACAACATGTGACATTCAATTATCCTGTACAATCAAAAGAGTCATGTGATAAATAAAAAACAAGAAAAGAGGAAAATTACCCCCAGTACATAATGTACAGAATACCCAAACATTCCCCTCCCTCCTACAAGAGGATTTACAAAATAAGGTGTATTTCAACACTCACGGCTATCATAGCATATATTGCCCAGGGCACGTCCTGTTTGAAGCAATACTTCCTGGTCTTTGCAGTTTAACAGTTGCACCAAAGGAGGGATCAACCCAGCATCCACACATGGATTCCGCATAAATTCTGCAAATAATGGAAAGCACGTTAAAGCAAGCCAGCTGTTTTCTGTTTCATCCAGTCTAGATGCAGTGGCATTGCAACTGGACCTATTGTGAGAATAAATATATGGACAAACAACCTAAGTTCCCATGCAAGTTTCTACAGAATAAGCCTGAGTCAGAATCTGGGCTTACATTCTTTCTACTACTCATTAATTTAGAAGGAATTAAGAATATTTAATTGATGTCCATGGAAACTATCATCAGAAAGAGGTGCTGAAAAGAAGCGTGAATTCACAATCTTTTTCTCCACCCCAATAAATTCAACATAAATTAAAATTACTAAATAACACAAAAGATGACTTAAAACTAGTATTCATACACCAAAAAAGCAGTGTTTTTAAGTCTCTATTCCCTTAATTAGGACTCCTGAAGAGTTTTTACTTTTAAAAAAATTTTTAAAAGGAATTAAATGTTGAGTAATAGGCTCTTTAATTGGAAAGCAAGGAAAGAAAAGGAACAAAGAATGAGAAATACAAGATCATGTGAGCCCAAAGGCCTTTACTTTTCCACAGTCTAATTCACACCCACCGTGGGAGTAAAGTTAGAGGACCTATTCGCTGGGAAGCTCTTAGCTTCTCTCTTCTTCCTTCCTGTTATGACCCCAAGTCATGGAAAACCAAACTATTCATGTTCATACAAGCCACAGATAGAGTATTATCCTGGTGTCAGAGAGACAAAGGACAAGTCTCCAGAAGGACCTATAGTTAGGTAGGCACTGTGCTGCACATTTTTACAAGAGAAGTTCACAGAAGCAACCATCTGATACACCAGTGGTGTTGCTTCCTAGTTTACTACAAAGCATCCTTCAGAAATCTAGCACTGTAATAAGCAAAAGGTCAGTATGGTTTTGATTTGTTGTGAATTGCAAATTATGTCTCTTCCTCATCCTAGACTATGCTGGATCTTCCAAAAATCAGTTAAGTCTTTGTATTACTTAGTCATTTATGAGACAGAATTAATCAGGGTGTACAATCCCCATAAAAAGAGGTAAGAGTTTTTCTGATTCCGGATCATCAGAGCACCTTAACTCCAATAACTCAAAGATTTCATATAACACTCAAAGTACAAATACACCTTAAGTACTCCCTTTGTTACACATATTACAATGTTCTTTGACATTTCTGCAGCTACAAAATCTTTTATCTTTCCAAATTAATCTTGCAGTGCTGTTTTAAATAAAGAAATAATTGTCATACAGATAAGCAATCCTCATGTGATGATGAACTTTGATTTATCAACAAGTAGATGAAGTAGAATCGGCAATGTCTAAACGCTTGCACGGAAGAAATAGTCAGGACAACCGATCACCTTCCTAACATACTGTAACATTTTAAAACTGTAAACAGATGCTGTACTGTGATAAATGGTGGTGGTATCCATTGTAATGAAAAGAACAAGTATCAGAAACATACATTCTTTAAAATTACCTTGCCATATCCTTCTAACTTTTTATCTATTTCTTTACCACCCACTTTCATCTTCACCTCAAATATTACTTACTAATGTATGATGTTCCTACCTCTGTCTTCTCTGACCCCTCAGCTCCTTCGGCTCTTAATTGCCTGCAAAAGCTCTTCTCTGTTCCTGAGTTTCTCCCTGCATCACTTTATTTTACACCCACTAATTTACCATAGTCTTTTCATCATTAAAGTCAGATTCTTTTTCTCCTAGTCTGTGACAGAAAATAGAACTTCTTCTCTTCTAAAAGATTGTGAGGTCTCAGTCTGTTCTGTTGTATGCTTAGGTTCATGCTCATGTGGTAAAAAGGAATAGGGAATGCTTCCTCTACTCTCTCTCCATTTGGAGCAGAAGCTTTCAGTTCCCCATTCAGCAACAAAATAATTAGGCAATATGCTGAGCAAAATGATATTTATCAAGGTCATGTAGAAGGAAGAAGCAAAATAAATGGTGCTGTATGAAACAAAATAGATCTGTGAGATGGCAACAAAAATGTGGTAACTGCAACTACATTTACAGGTGCTACTACAGAAAAGTAATAGAAGAAAGAGAAGGTAATCAAGAACAGAGTCATTTAGAAGGTTTCTACTAACCTGGTGGGGAAATCTAGCAGATGCTTTGAAAGATATAGTGAAGAATCACTTAAGTTAGGTGAACCATTGAGGGCAGAGTAATATAAACCAAAAGAGGACAAGATGTCAAGAGAAATGTAATTGTGTGGCAGTATTACTGATTATGAAGATGATACACTGTCATTCTACACCTGGCAAAGAGGACGCGACTAAAGACCTCAGAAGAGGGCTTAAAATTTGGTCCACAGCTGGGAGAGGAACTCCACAGAGCAAATGCATGTGAGGTTCAGTAAGCCCATAGTTGAAAAGGAAATGGCTGGAGAGATAAGATTGCATAAAGGGAGTTTTATGCGTTGGACATTCAAAATGGGACAGACTAACATGAGCTCATGTTGAGTGGAGGAAGAGTCATGTAAGCTGGAGAGGTGAAATGGAGCAATAGCACAAAAAGGTAAAAAGGCGAAGATGGAACACAACAAAACAAAAGTGCTAAACACAGTATGTGCCTCTTTGGCTGGGACAGTAGCAAGTCAAGGAGTGAGAAAACTCAGCCACAAACCTCTTCGACCCTCATCACAGGGTCTACTCATAGCACCTGCCTGCAGAAAAAAGGCCATTTTTCTGAGCTCCAAGTATGCAGGGTATTGTGTGAGCTTTAAAGTAATTCTTTCTAAAGAAAAAACATCAAATACTTACAAATTATATCCTGCGTGGTATGACTGTATGTAGACAATACACACCAAACAGACCCCTGAGTCTCATTTGGGACCTTGGGCTGTTACTCTAACACATATAATGCTTTTTAGGTAGGAGTAACTGTTTTCGGTGTGGTATGAAAGGCCTAATAACATGAATAACGTTGTCACAAACCTCAGCCCAAAGGTACAATCTGCTATCCCTTAACCACCTGCATACATGCTACAGCTTTAATTACATGCACTATATGTAACTGGATGCACAAATGATGCACATCTTTTTTTTCTATATGCATTTCATAAAACAAATGGCCCAATAAATTATCATATTGTCTTAAAAGCTAATATCATTAAAGAAAGCACTAAAAAAACTTCAGCAGCCAAATGCCAGTTTGATTGTATTAAAAAGAGGAGAAACAAAATTTGACAAAACAAAAGCAAAAAAGTGAAAGAGAGAGATATGGAAGGTGTTTAATCTACAAAATGAAAACATAAATTATGAAGTAAAACATACTGACAAGTGAGGTGAAAAACTGAAGATGTTCCAGCAGAAAAGTTCTTGTAGAAAACCTCACCATTTCTGGCTACTTCTGCTATGATGTTAGCTACTTTTGCTGTGCAGGAAGATTGTGGCGTCAACAGACTTGCAAACACCTGAAGAACTCCACTTTTCTGGATTTTTTCACTTGTCTCCATATCTGAAAAACACATCGCAGAAAAATTACTTGTGCATCAGCTTGCTTTGGGGAAGAAAAGAAAGAAAAACAGAAGGGAGGTTAAGTCTTCTCAAAGTTTATTAATAAAGTACTTATTTTCCCATATAAAAAGCCAACTCCTATTTCAGTGATCATATTTATTTTATATTATGTGCTCTTAGAACTTAATACTTTGCCATATCTAATCAATTGATCTTTATAAGGTGACTGTGTTATAAAATTAAATACAGATGCATCCTCATGCATACATTGGGAAACAACTGGAGAGACTGGAATAAAGACTGAAAGGTCATGTAGTGACATGTAGCATCTTAAAATACTACATAAAAATCAAGAAACAGTACTCTGAAGAAATGCATCATTGGAAACATTCAAGAAGTATGGGGCAGGGAGGAACTCCATACAGCTGACAACACAGCTTAACGCACCATTAGAGTCAGGGATAGCTAAGCAGGTCCTGGTCTAAAGTCTTCTTACACTCAACTTGAATATCTTCTGTGTTACTCTGCTCACCTAGAACAGCTCTGGCATAGTCTCAATAAAAGAGATAGGGAAAAATAACAGTTTCTCATAGTAAAGATCAAAAATTGGGGACAAAGCTTTTCCTCTTTCTGCCTGCAGTAGCACGGAGTTACGCAGTTGCTCCGTTACAGGGCCCTACCTACCACTGCTGGCCACCAGCCCTGTAACAAACTAAAAATTAACATTGATTCAATTGCAATTAAGGATAAGGTACTAGATACTAAACCAGATTTTTCTAACGCTTTCAAATAATGGCATATTTAATATTAATGTTACATACAGTATGATTAGATGATAACTATTACTTCAGAAAGCCGCACAACTCCTTAAGCCATTCATAACTGAAGTTACTTGCATTCTCCAAAGATGGCTGTGAAATGCTTTAATTGATGATTTCTGCAAAGCAATACAAATCCATCTGAATGCAAGTCTGTTGTTCAACGCCTCTGTCTCTCAGGGGCATTTTAAGCACAAAAGCATGCACAAATCTCACATCACATAAAAAAAAGCTTTACAGTAAATGCAAATCGAAAAAAAAACCCCAAAACCTCTAGAAATTGCCAGTAACATTGATAAACAAATACAGACATTTCAAGTTGAGAAGGCAGGCCTCTGAGCACCACTTTCTGCAGTTTCTTAGAAGCAACCTTACTCTGGTTTAAGAGCTATCAAGACATTCAGGCTGGGCAGCAACAATAGTAATCAATGATTTTGGTTTTATGAAGTCTCTTTCAAATCTGAGAGAAAAGGGAGGAATACTCTTGAACAGCAAAGGAAAAACCTTAAACTAATCCAATGGTTTCTTTAAGACAACATTCTGTTTTCGCCCTAAAGAAGTAAATGCATATTTTGTGCACCACAACTAGCTAGTCTCCTAGAGCTACAGCATGCAGCCGCTTTAACTGTGAACTGGTAATGATAAGTCACTGGGCTCATCACTGCCTCCTTCCTTCTCCTCCCTTTCCCCACTGTCAGGGCTGCAATTGATTCTTGACTCATGGCACCTCCAGGACAAGGTTGGTTGCCTCTGAGCAAGGGAGAGATCCACTCCAGCTAACCCTGAACAGAAGCCAGCATAAGCCTGGCAGACATAACTCACATGGGTTTTGTGGCTCCCATACATTTAGTATGTTCTTCAGTGATGTCTAGGTGACAGAAAATGGACTAACTGGAGAGAACTTTAGGTCTGGATTACAGTTATGCCTCTGTATTTCTGTATGCAATTCCATCTTTGGATGTTGGTCTCCGGCTAGGACCACACTTCTACAATATGTCAGTGATGGCATCTGATTACAAATAGATTAGGTATAAAATGAAGACTGATTGATTAATTTCAACATACCATGCATAACTGCTAATTATCTGATCACTACGCAGTTAAGTGCAATTTTTTAAATGCACTGAGAAACATTCTCAGAAAATATAACGTAAAGGAGCTAGGTTATGGCTTATTTGGAAGCTCCTATAAGTTCTTACATGTAGCATTTACTTAGTAGATATATTCTCCCATGGATATATATAGATGAAAGAATAGTTTGAATTCAGAGACAATCATGTCAGGTCTAAAGACTGGTCCAGACAACTTAGCTGTCTATTAAAAAGAGATCTTCTTTCTCCCTTAAGTCCAAAACTGAAATTACAGAATTCTCTGCTCTTCCTCTGTAGAACATCTACAATTTACACATGGTGTGATATACAAATTAATTCAGTGTCAAAATACAGATACAACAGAACAACATTAAATCCTTGGAGGTAGTTTATACTACATCCTCCATATAAGATATACCGGAATGTGCCAATAAAATTACTGTTATATCCTCATTCACATTACTCTAAACTGTTTTGATTTGTATCTGCAAAATAAATCATTTTTTTTCAGGGATTCCACATTCATCACAATAAAGTTCTAATAAAGACAGTGGGGGAAAAAAGAATATGCTGAAATATACAAATTAATTTCTTAAGACATATGTAATTGGCAGAGAACTACAGCAAATTAACATTTTTGCTGGGCTTTTGAAATGTTCCAATTAGAATATACTTTCTTGTAGGAGCAAGATGTCATATATAAACCTAAAACTGCCTTGTTAGATGTAGCATTTCTGTTCAGCATTTTTTATATTATTTTAAAGGAGGAAGGCTTAACATGCAAATGATGCACAGGGCTACCCTGTGGAAAACAGGAAGTCAAAATGAAGATCTTTAGCACATTTCACTCGTCTGAGGCATCACCTGTACACTCAGTTCAGGTTGAAAATACATGGCTCTAGAAGAGAATGCCAAGTCAGAAGTTCTGAAGATAATTTCAGCACAGCTGTAGGTATATAGAGAGTTTGGCCATTTCTTAGATGTGCACAAATGGGGCAACCAGTTCATGGCTACTTGCAAATCATGAGCTGTAAGTCTTGCGTGTGTGTGTGCAGACACTGTTCTACAGGATTCTCCTGTGTATTTTCTGCTTGCAGATAGAGTGGAGGCTTTGTGAAGCATGCATTTTGACTGCCCACCCATTAAGATCCATGCACGTCTTTTTTTTTTTGCCCAGCTTCATATGATATGACTCCTGTGTAAGAGCATATAAAGCAAAGGAACATAGAGCAACAGAAATTAAGGAAACTGTGTGTGTGACATTATTCTTCTGGAGAAGATGATGAAATGTCATGTTTATGTAGTTGCAGTATTTTCCCTGTGACTGTAAAAAACATGGTTTGGTTTTCCTCCTGCAGAACCTAAAACTAAGAGATCATAAACCAATGTTGCCAAAGGGCTGGTAGCCACACCACTGCCTGAGTCTAGGAGAAACAGTTTGTGTTTTGCTGAGAATTAGAAATTGCTAATGGCTTTAGCATAGGCAGTGCTCAATTCTTCCCTTTATTTGTTCTCTTCAGAAGCTGAAGAACATCTGCCTGGCCTCCCTCCCTGTGTTTGTATACACGAAAGAGGTATTTATTAAGAAAACGAATCTCCTGCCTGCTTGTTTCATCCTGGGCTTCCAAATTATTAGAACAGAATTGTAGAATAGTTAGGGTTGGAAGGAACCTTAAAGATCATCCAGTTCCAACCCCCTGCTCTGGGCAGGGACACTTCCCACTAGATCAGGTTACCCAAGGTCCCATCCAGCCTGGCATTGAACACCTCCAGGGATGGGGCAGCCACAACTTCCCTTGGCAACCTGTTCCAGTGTCTCATCACTCTCATGGTGATGAAATTCTTCCCAACATCTAATCTAAATCTGCCCTTCTACAATTTATACCTGTTCCCCTTCATCTTATCACCACCAGCCTTTATGCCTCTCTCCAGCTTTCTTGCAGGCTCCTTTCAGGTACTGGAAGGTCACTATAAGATCTCCTCAGAACCTTCTCTTCTCCAAGACTGAACAACCCCAAATCTCCCAGCCTGTCCTGTATAGGGAAGTTGCTCCAGCCCCTGGATCATGTTTGTAGCCCTCCTCTGGACCTGTTCCAACACTTTCACACCCTTCTTACATTGAGTACTCCAGAACTGAACACAGTACTCCAGATGAGGTCTCACAAGAGAGTAATGAAGGGGGCAGAATCACCTCCCTTGACCTGCTGGCCACGCTAGCTAGAAGCTAAATTATTTTGAAAACTTATTTCAGATTTTGTCTTTTGCTGTTCCAAGGTACTGTCAACTGTAGCTGGGAAAAGTAAAACCAAATCTTTGTCTAGGAGCAAGAAGGATGTAGGCAAAATCTCCACCACAATCTCCTCCCATGCTTTCTATAACGAAGAAAATGGAAATTACAGCAAACACTAATCACACGTTTAAAAGCAGCCTTATGCTTACCATTTTAACTCCTTTAGCACAACCGCAGCCTCTTTCAAATCTGTTCAATTTGCCTCTTAGGGACACCTAACAAACTAGGTAGCCTGACACGAGGGTGCCATACCTCAAAATCCTTTTGCTCTATCTGATGTTCAGATTACTAATGCTTTCTTTCAAAGCTTAATTTTCAGCCTGCACACACCAACCCACCTGTAGAGTGCCCACTGCCCCCTCTCTTAAGCAAAGAAACTGTAGGACTGTGATAATGCTGATTTAGAAATAGCCCTTTTGCACACTGT
The DNA here is from genome assembly GCA_033459285.1 of Clamator glandarius. Taxonomy (NCBI): domain Eukaryota; kingdom Metazoa; phylum Chordata; class Aves; order Cuculiformes; family Cuculidae; genus Clamator; species Clamator glandarius. Next base: position 3,291,612 of record JAUNZM010000404.1, read on the forward strand.
ATAACCCACTGATGTGCCACAGCAGCATAATTGGGGAAAAAAACATCTAAGGTTAAACCTACAGCTTTAGAAGTCTCTTTGTATCACCAGATATCAAGACAGAGAGTATATTAGATCACATAGTGCCAAAATATTATTAATGTCATAGCTGGATGATTAAAATGTCAATATGCTTGCTTTTCATGGTTTTTGCAGTGCCTGAAGTCAGAATGATAAAGGGTGTGGGCAGGAAATTCTTTAATGCCATAGACCAGAGCTGGAGAGCTGAGCACCATAGCTATCAGAGTGCTTAATTAAGTAACAGAGATCACTATAGGGAAAAAATCCAATGAGTGCCTCAAATTAAATTCTCCATTCTTTTCCACTCTATTTCCTGTGAAATTTCACTCCTCTTTCACTCTTCTCCTCTCTGCATCATTTTGCTCACCTTCAAGGGAAAGAAAAGGCGGGGGGGAAGGGAAGGAGGAAAAGGCAAGAGACATCTGTCAGAAGTACAACTACTTCACTCTTACTAATGGAAGAATTACCATTCCTGTTTTCTCTGCACAATGACTTTTAAGTTACAGTATTAGATGTAACCCAGTAGTAGTGAAGGATAGCACTGCAATAATTCCCATGTTGTAGAGCTTTACATGAGAACTGTAAATGAGTAGCTTCATGAGTGTCCTCTTTATTAAGCCAACCGTGTTTACAATGTAGTCTTTTGAAAAATGTATGTATTTCTAGCTACAAAGAAGTTTTATAAACCACTTAAAACTACTGCAGAAAATTACCTTGGTTTTATAATGTCCCTCCTACATGTACTCTTGTCAGAAAGAGAAAGATGAACACATGAGTAAACAATGATGAACCACATTTATCATGGAAGGAACCTTCCATCCGCTCTTACAGAAGGAAGGGCTATATTTCTAACTGGCACATTCTCCTAAATACCACAGTAAAAAAGGTTCACGTGACCAAGAGCAACTACTGATGCTCTCTCCATATATGGCCTCCTTCAAGAACTATTGTCTCTCTCTCTCTCTCTCTCCATGCTCTCCTATGGTATTTTCCAAACCACAACATGGAGATTTTAGTCTGACTACAAGAGCACAAAAATTGGGTTGTAAAGAACCTTAGTGAAACAAAAGATGTGCTCTCATGCAGCAAAGAACGCACCACTGATAAGGACACTTTTGCTTAACACACTTCTGTTCCAATTATCAAGAGCTATTCTAACAGGAAAAAAAAACTCTCTAGTAATAATTTTTATGTAGAAATAAATGTATAAATATAACTTCCTTTTGGCATACTGCTCTTCATATGGAGAAATCCCCACAAATACAATCTACTTGCTCACCTAGCCTTCAAATCAACCCCTAGGAGTTAGGGAGGGAGGATTCTCAATTAATTGTGCTTTCCATCATGATGTTTACTCTGATCTGTCTCTGCCAGCAGCAACAGGGCCACCTCAATTCCTATTTTTAATGAAGAAACTGCGACAGCGCACAGATGTTTGTAATTAAAATCTCAGCTCTAACAAGGAAGGAAGGACAGATGGAAAGACAGATTCACCAGCCAACTAGCTGCATGATTCCCACTGTTTAAATTCTCCAAAAGCTATATCCAAAGAATAAAAGTGAATTTCAGGATAAGACCCACCACTTGAAATAGCCTGTTGCAGGTACCACTGAAATAATGTAATAAAAATACATACTGGTTTGGCCTTCAATGAAGAAATATGCACATGAATATTTCCACAGATATGTTGCAGAATATTAAAGTCAGGCTGCAAGGAACCTCTGAGATCCTGACCTGGACCTAGTTTAGAGCCCTGATGTATAGCTTGCTGGATTTATCTGAGCTGTTTCCTTTCTGATTCACCCTCTGCAGATGGTAACCACTTTGGTATCACAGTTGTTCAGAGAGTTTAATATCTGTGCCTCAGCTGCCAAATTCATTGTCTGGCATCTGGGTACAAATGTCATCCACTATCATCTTGTATGCTCAGCCTGTGGGGACATTTTAATCTACCTCCTCTGCTATTTTATCAGCTGGACCTACTACAGGACACTGGGTAAAGCCTTAAGTATCCTCATGCTTTAGTCTTTCAATCTGTATAAGAAAAATAGTAGGCCCACAGTGCAAAGTTCTTTTTCCAAATCCAATTTAGTTAAAAAATCAAGTCAGATTTGACAGCTGTGCATTGTATAGGCAGGAAAGTTTTCATATTCCTTTTAAGCAATCTCTTAGGAGTGCTCTCAAGAAAGTTTAAACACTTGCTGTAAAATTCTGCCCAGTGCTTACCAGAAGATTAAGTATACATACAAAGAATTTTTTAGCTACTGAATTAGCTAGAAGTTTTGCTCCAAAAGTAGTTTAAGGAAAAGTTAATCTAAAAAGATCACATTTGTAAGTCATAATGGACTTGGACAAAACTACAAATGAAATTTCAGACCTGAAATTGTGAACTACATGACCTCTAAAGATGATTTTTTTTTTAAATAAAAAAGCAAGACTTTACTTCTATATTACATTTAAAAAATGAAATCTAAAAAGAAATTTGTCAGTTTTGTTACTGGGAACTGCTATTCACTGATGCCTTCCACAAAGAAAAAAAAGATTAAATATTTAATCCTTATTGGGCACATTATGTATTCAAGGAATCTCACTTGCAATTTAACACATGGATAAACATCATTTGACTATTTGGCACTAACTAAATACATCACTATTAAGAGGAATTTACGTAAAAGATAATCCCACTAAGCAGCAGTGATTACCATTCAGTACCATTAGGGTATGCCAGTTTACCAGGTGACAGTCCAATGAAAAGCAGTCACTTTGATTTAGTCTTCCAAATCTTCCAATTAAAGACGTATACTGTGATAATATATTATGAACAGCACTTATGAGGAAATATTTCTGGATTAGGTGCCTACAGTGCCATGACAAAGCAACAGCTTCATCAGCTAATACATAGCAAACATCTTTCTTCAGCAAAAAGAAGGAAGGCTTTACAACAGTACCTGAGCCAAAACTCCCTCTTAGAAAATATCCATCAGGATCTCCAACTTCTAGAAAGGCATCTGATTACCAATCTTCTCAGGTAAACTTAATGGACTGCAATAAGCTTAACTGGCTGAGCTGGCCCAGCCAATTTGAACCTCTGGCTCTGCTACAAGAGATTATCTGCATCAGAGGCAGACTAGAAAATCTTGCTTGTGCAAGTAGACTGGTCCAGGATGCAAGCTTTTGGCTTGACACCTTCCTGCTGGCAAATCCCCTACTGCTGATACAACTGTACAGCCAACAACCACACAAATAATACAAGTCTGTTTTGTTGGTAACATTACTTTGAGGGACACGGAGTAAGGCATTGTAGCTAATCTGTACTGAAACGGTTTCCATTCCCACTACCAAGAAAGCAACTCTAGGCCTTCTGTAGCAGCAGTACTGCTGGTTTTGACCAAAACTATGTCTATATGAAAAAAATCCTGTATAATTTTCTTCTCTTCTCTAACACATTATCGCCATTTATGTGAAGGTAAGATTTGATTTTATGCATACAAGCCAATAACAATTTCTGGTCATGCAAAAGTCTCCCAATTATGTTAAATGCTATATTAATTTCTACTAATAGAGATGCTGTAAAACATAACTCAATGGCAAAAGCTAAGTGCATGTGTTATGCTTTTTCCATTAACTTTATAGTCCCCATCAAGAAAACCAGGTTTATACGACAGTGTACTCAGAAACAAACCTTGGAAGAAGAACCCTTTCTTTGACATCTACCATCATGTAAAAATCAAGACTGATGGCGACCCAAAACAAAGGAATTGCTAAAAGAGACTGTACAGGTTTTGGCTCTGAACATGCACATCCATGTAGCTTTTTACATAAACATATACCTCTTGAGCTCAGTGGAATTACCAGAACATAAACTATGTCCTTAAAGGTAAGAATACATGTTAATACTGGCAGATTCAGGACTTTTATTTTTATACCTTTTACTATTATTACTCTGTGCTCTAAATGTGTGCTGTAGTAACATATTGAGCTAAATCAATAGAGATCCTGAGTGCAAGCAGCTGTTGTAGAGGACAGTAAGAATTATGACGGTACGGTATTCATCACTGCTTAGGTATCTGCGTTTAGCATGTTGTTGCCCTTCAAAAAATTTATTTTTAAATCACTTTCCTCCCTTCATCCATTTGTTAATTTCCTCAAAAAAGTCTCATGCACTACTTTTTTCCTGTTACTAATCCACTTAGTTTCATTTCTTCCTTTTTAATTTCTATTCCCTCGCTCTCCCTTAGTTTCAATAGACATTAAATACATTATCCCTCTACCACTTTAGTCCAAAGAAACTGGATCAAGGGTTAGCAGTTTATGCCTTCAATGCAGAAAAAAAAAAATAAAAGCTGTAGAAGGTACTATAGGTGGCTCAGTGATATTATTCTTTAACTTTATGTAGGTTCCAAAAGAAATCAAGAACACTGAAGTAGTAAAACCTTTGTCATGGGCTAAGACCAACATCTTCCTAAAGAATACTTCTGTCTCAGCAGATAACTATACATTTCAGTAGACAATTAGCAATAATACTGTTTTGGTTTATCTTTTTGGAGGAAGATGTTCTAGCTTCTATCTGCACATTTCCTTTTCATGGATGTACACTGTAAGTTTCTGCTGCTTGAGTGTTCAGGCTGAGACACTTGCGTATGGGGACTAACATGCAGGCACGCGTCTGCTGTGTCTGAGTATACACACATGGGTGGCGGCCTCCTCAGACCACAGGTGAGTGACATATACCAGGGATCACAGGAGGGTAGACCTCAGGAAGATCAGAGAGGAATAAAAGAGCAAGGAAACGCTCTTTGCCACTGGACTTAATTCTACTAGTTAAAAGTTGGTTTAACAGGCCACTGATCCAATTGGTACCACTGCTTACCCATTTATTTGTGCTACGGGACCTTGATGTGCTTGTGCACTGGCTTGTGTTGTTACAGCTTACTCATTAGTAATGTTCCTAATGACTTGTACTGGAATCTGTGGGACTGCTGAGTGCTCTTTTTTTATTTATGTGAAACAACAGTAGTCAAAAGTTAATCCTACATGTGAGAACGAATAGGACCTGCAAACAGTTATTGTTTGGTTTTAAAGTACAATGCTGTGCAAGCATTTACAGTCACGAAAGCACCGTGACTTGGTCACAATCCACATGAAATGACTGCCAGCTCATTTTACTCTTAGACCTCGTTTTACTCTCATTCTGCTCAGTCCCTTCTAAACAGAGAAAGGTTAGCTTGGTGATGTTTAAGGACAGGTTTGCAGGAACAAGCTGTGAACTGTGGAGTTTTTTGCACATACTTCAGAAAATGAAAGGAGTAAGCTTAAAATGTCTAGCCAATGGAAAAAATAGCAGTGGTTTCAGGTAATGTTTATAACTTAGAATAACTCTGCTAGGACAAAAGGCTCTACAACTTAATCACTGAAATCAGAGGGCATTCTCCTGCTAGAACTTAAGCAGATAGCTGTTTACCTGACTCTGCAATGAATAAACGAGAGTATATGCACTGGACTATCTAAAATGTCCAAAAAGGAAACAGATAATAATAGGTAAAGCTCTCATTTTTTTTTTTCATATATCAAAGGCTTAAATAGCAACAATAATACATTTTAAAAATTCAGAGAAGCAGGTTGTTTTTTTTAAACTGAGCCCTGAATTTAGCAAGTACAAAACACTATTTCTAAGTTCTCCATCATTTTTCTGCTCCACTAGAGGAATTGTCCCATCTTCAGAAGAACACGAGTACTAACTAAATTCAAGAACATATGGAAGCTACAGTATAAAGAACAGAATAAAATGTAGAATTCCCAACTCAAGTACAACCTCTGTGTTAACATATGGTTGTAAGAACTGGAAATCCACCAAAACATTAAAGACGGGGAACTAGATGCCTTTGAAAGCAAGTGCCTACAGAGGATTCAGGGCATTGGATGGAAAGTTTCAACACTGATGAAGGAATGTGAGAAATCTGCAGTCTCTGCAGAAATCCAGCATTTTCTTAAGCACTCCAGATGCCAGCACATCCTCCTCTGTAACGCCATCAAATATGAACCAACGCGTTTCAGAAAACCCAGTGGTGACTTTCAAGAGAAAACCTGAACAGAAGGCTTAGGTAGGAGGGCTGAGCTCATGATCTCAACACCACAAATATGAAACAGCAGGAAGTGATGGCAAAGCCTTGCTAGCGGTTGCTCACGAAGCCGGTAATATAGTATTCTTTTCTCTGATACAACACAAAACCAGAAGATGGCTATAGTATACAGTTAAAATACATTTTGGGGCAAAGCAGAAGAGCATAAAGAAACTGCATTCATTATGGGGAGAAAAACCCCATGCCAAAGATGCCTTAGAATGATGCTGAAATTTCTATGATGCTGAAATTCAAATATGAATTTAAAACTTTCATGTGTCTTTTAAAGGTTCCTTGAGTTACCAGGTACCAGCATAGCTCAACAAACAGGAAATAGGAAGTCTTAGCCAACCACATCTTGAAGGCAAAGTGCATTATTTTAAACCTACATTGAATTGTAAGAACTTTCCAAAATATCTAAATCTCTGGCCTCTCACCTAAGCTTATCTTTAGTGGTGTGAATTTGCTTAACCAACTTTACACATAAACTTATTAACTCGTATTCTTAGCCTCTGAAAAAATATAGGCAAAAAAACCATTTCAAATGCATGTGCTGGTTTCCGAACTTCAGTTTCATGTCAGACATTTTTCAGAGCCAGGTGCTGAAGGCTGGGATTAGTAGGCATTTTCAGCCTCTTGCATTGAGTGTATCAGAGCCAAAAATAATGTTCTCAGCAGATTTTCAGATTTTTCATGTGTCAAAACTAGGTTATTTATGTCTGCTAAAACCTCTTGTATCTGAAATGCAGCATGTCTGGACTAGCAATAACATTGCATTTTTTTTGTTACTGCAATAATTATGTACCAGAATGCCTGCGGTTTAAAACAAACCCTCTATTTCCTTGTTTTCTTTTTCTCAGGCAGTCCTTTCTTGTGGACCTTTATTTGAAGATCTTAGGATAACCACTTTTTTTGCAAGGCACAGTATTTATGAGATAGTTCTTAATAGGTACAAACCTGTCTATGTTGATATAAAGTGATGACCAGTATTGTTTTCCATTGCATTTCCCTATACAATAAAAATTATGTTCCCAAATACCAAGAGTACATACCCATATTTTTCTCTGGGTGCAAGATAAAAAAAAATAGAGCATTTACTACTTCTTTCCAGAAATGTAAGCACATGATCTTTTAAAATACTTTCCTCCACTGCATAAGTGCTTTACTCATCCTTTTGACAAGTCCTTTTAAAAAAATAGATACCAAGCTGCAGCATATGTTAAGCTATCACATTTTTCTGTTAGTTTGCCATTGATTATGGCTTAAATTGAAAGTAATAAATGGATGAAGTTGTATTCATTGTCTCACAGATCTTATTCTACATATAACTGGTCTAGGTCACACTACTAAGTTCTTTGAATTACAACAGCAAAACATGTAAACGTGATTTTAGAACAAAACTCTTGAAGCCAATAATTGTTTTCATTTTCACAATCTAGGTTTTGGTTCCAAAACAGAAAGTATCTTGAGCTTGTAACATTCAGCTGTTTTTTAAATTATTAAATAAACTAATAAAATTCGGTAGTATACCAAATATAATGATACCACTGGAGCTGGTGTTTAACACCATTTCTCTACAGTACTTGCACTCAGAATTTCTTTTGGCCAGGAAACCAAATATTCCTCCCTTGCATCTTTAGCATGGTTTCAGTACCATTTGTACATAGGGAAAGAATGAGATTTCAGAGAACATTCCTCTCTAAGTTATCATTAAAATACCCTTGAAGCTCAGAGTTGCTAAATACAACAAACTTAGCAAAAATATCAGAGCAAATATACAGTTTTCATAACGGTGGTTAAGACCACAAGGTAACAGCTGCAGGCTGCAGACAACACACACTAGTGTGTTGGTCAGAGGGCAGCCTGAAGCCCAGAGCAAGGGAACTCGGTCACCCTTTGGCAGTAAGCATAGAGGCGATAACTGCATTTCTCTGAGAAAAATGTACCCAGACCCACCTATCACAGTTTTCCTTCCCCTGGTCTCCTCCTGTGGATTTTTCTGCAGATTTCAATTCTGTTGTTCTTTACACACAGTATCATAAAGCAGTTACAAGATAAGCTCTTTCTTACTCCAAGCCCACAGTGGGGGAGGGAAGAAAACGACCCGTTTGTAAAACATCTCAAATTATAATGTAAGGAATTCTGACATCTTAAACACAAAATCAAATTTCATTTTGCAGTGGATAGTTAATTTGGAGGGTTTTTTTAAGCTGAATAAAAGATAAAAGCTGCAGAACCTCAGAATGATATCTGACAAAGTAATCCTTGGGTTTGCCTTTTCTGATTGCTATGACCGATCTACGCTCCATATTACTGTATATAGTCTGCTTACAGAGCAGCAAAATTCTTTGACAGCAACACATCAAACTATCTATAATAGAAAGAATCCAAATTCTACAGAGCAGACAATGGAGTGATTTGTTTTAATCCACGGTTTGTAAAAGAAAACACATGCAATACACAATTTCACTTCCTGATTTAGCAGAAGCCAGTATTTCAACCAGTGCATGGCTGACACTTTTTTTGTGTGCTGTTAATGTTGCTTATGGATCTTACACTACATCCTTCCTTTAAAAATCTTAATAATGGAAAGTTTAGCAATCTAGAGGCGGTGAACACTGACAAGAGTCAGAAGTGCATATGACAGACACAAACTAAAAAATCTGCATAAATAGGAACAGACCATCTCTCCAAATAATGTCTCCTAAAGAAGCCATCTGTGCAGGATTTTCGGTCCTGGGTCTCAGATCCAAAGGGCTATACAACTATGTCCTTAGACAAACACCACCTAAACACATTTGAATGCGGCTCACCAAATATTTACCAGAAGTAACCTGATTCAGTAAACTATGTGATTCACCCTTATGTATGTGCATGTGTGCGTGCACATATACCTTAATAAACGTAATAAATGACAGAATAGCTTGTAAAGCCAGACAGGAGGTATCCTGTTCCACTACTACCTGTCTGGGATTATCAAAAGATCAGCTATCAGGAGGACTGTGACAAACAAACAAAAAAAAAAAAAGCTGCAAATTACATAAAAAGAAATTAAAAGGTACAGAATTCACAGAATCATAGAAAGGTTTGGGTTGGAAGGGACCTTGAAGATCACCAGTTCCAACCCCACTGCCATGGGCAGGGACATCTCCCACCACACATCAGGTTGCTCAAAGCCTTATGCAGTTTGGCCTTGTCATCATAACTTTATCATCCCTTTCTATGTGGTAGACAACATGGGATGAAAGTAGCTTGTAATGTTTTAATATAATGAAAAGTTGAAAGGTTGTACCCCAAGTAAATGGAACTATAATTGTCACTGTATTGTCAGAGACTAAAGGAATTTAACTTATGTTTCTGCAGTAACCACAACCCTACGCTGCACACACAGTATAATGTCTCTGAAATATTCATATGTACATGCAATATGCCCAAATCACAGCTGTGGAAATGATTATTTCCTTTCTTAAAATCTCAGTGTTTAACTTCAGGTTTAACTGCCAGTTTTGGCTGGCAGCAGATGGGAGTGGATTGTATTAGTGTGTTAGTAATACACTAAATCTTAATGAAGTGAATAAAACGAAGTTCTGTGACTTGCGATACCACCATGAAATCTGAGTCCTGTAAAATTCTCTTAAAATAAATTCAATTCTTTGCACGTCTTTTTTTTTCTAATGTTTCCCTTATATGATGATTTATTGAACCATACTCAAAATGTATACGTTATCAATATAATCATACACATGGGGACATAGTAGAGGAGGGTAGAATAATTATAGGAGAAAACTTAATTATTTACATCTTATACTTAACATGTAGTTTTACATAAATGACCTGATTTCTAATTATTACTATACAATAATTCATACAGAGAGAGAAGTGCAGTGTGCATCCCATATCTCTATGATATCATATATAGCATATATATAATAATACACATTAAAATCAATCAATACATACAATAAATATTAAAATGGATGAATGAGAAATATGAGAAAGTACATTCATTACTTGTTTGGTCAAAAGAAAGGACAGTCATAATATACTGGTAGCCCACAAATAACTCAGACACTGCAGTGTTTAGGAAGCTGATTCTATACTGGTTGTGGAATCACTCTGTTACATTCAACATAATAGATCAATCTATTACATTCATAATCTCTAGAGTCTTTCGAATGTACTGCCGTTTGCAGAAATTTATTCCAAAACAGAAACCTGTTTTCTATGAGGATTTTTTTTTAATAAATCACTTAGAATAATAGAATCATAGAATAACGAGGTTGGAAGAGACCCACCAGATCATTGAGTCCAACCATTCCTATCAAACACTAAATCATGGCCCTTAGCACCTCGTCTACCCGTGCCTTAAACACCTCCAGGAAAGGTGAATCAACCACCTCACTGGGCAGCCTGTTCCAGTGCCCAATGACCCTTTCTATGAAAAATTTTTTCTTAATGTCCAGCCTAAACCACCCCTGGTGGAGCTTGAGGCCAGTTCTATTTTGAGAATTAAAGCCTGTTGTCCAAAGTGACACCTAAGTTTTGCCAAGTCTCTAATTCACTTGGATTGGGCCTTGGGCTTCCAACCCAAACTACTCTGTGATTCTATGAAAGGGAACTGATATACAGGTTCCTAATCATCAGCAAGTTGCTGAAAAAGATGTCCCATCCAATCCATCTGATTTTCAGTAAGTTATTTTAGTTGCGCTCAGTCTTGGGCAACTGAAAATATATGGCGATGTATATCATATGACTAGACCTACGTATGACAGATGCATATCATACCGTCATATGACTAACACTGAAAGAACATAGTAAACGGTGGTGGGAATTACAGCTAAACTACGTAAAACTGCCCAAGAGATAGAGGTCAAATTCCTAAAAATCTGCTTATTGGCTCTAGCAACTATGATACCAGAAAAGATTTTGGAAGGAAGAGCAAAGCCCCAGGCTAAGACGGAAAAGCAATCTCATTGCAAGGAAGCATTTGCTACATGTCAGTTAAAATAACTGTGTCTACCAAACTTATTCTGTAATATAGCCATGTGACCTTCGTAGGCAAAATGGTAAACTCTGTTACATGCACTAAGTACTTTGCAATTTTTCATACCATCTTCTTAGTACTTATCATTTAAGTATTAGACTTAAAAGTACTGGAAATATCAAATCCAGTTGGAAGTTGGGACTATAGCTCTGGGTATACCTTGTAAATAAACCCCTAAAAAAAATGATTCAGTATCTTCAAAAAATGAGTTGATATATACCTGAAGTATTTTATTTTCTGGCTGACATTTCCTTGCAAAATGATTGGAATTGAAAACTCACTACCATTAAAGGCAGGGACTGCATTAAATCCATATTTGATTTTATATGGATGGTGTTTATATTCTGGTGCAAATAACCTCATCAACTATTTTACACCAACTAAGACAAAAGGCTGTGATTTATAGCATATCATCATGGGAAAGAAACAAGATTAATAGCATGTACTTTTGAGTGTATTGATATTTACAAAGGACTAACTTTTTTAAATAAAGAAATTCTAATCATGGCCTGTATCTATCCTGACAAGTTTTTTGACCTGAAATTTTACGCAGATTTTTCTTCTGCCACCATCTGAAGCGCTAAGAAAGTTAAACTCAGCATAGTCTTATAAGCTGTCATCTTCATTTACCATACTTTTCTGCCTAACGTAAGCAAGGACACATATTCCACAGCTTTTGGTGAAAAAGGCATCTTGTTCCTTTCCTAAGTTATTTTTGTTGTCATACCAAAATTTGGACCATCTTTGGATATTCAGCTTATCTCTGCTAATTAAAACTACTGGAAATAAGGAATACATGATCAGAAGTCTGAGGAAAAATACATTACCAATAGGAAGCGATGCTCTTTTAACTAGAATTAGCAAGCAGCTCCCACATCCTCTGCCCTATCTTATCGGACTTATTTGTCCATCCTTGTACTTTGTTTCTTAAGTGATCAATTGGAAAAGGAATTGTGCTACTTCATCACATTAGCAAAAGGACTGGAGTACAGCTGTTCCGAATATCCAAGTATTTACTGTCAGTCTTTGATACTACCAGAATATTACAAATACACAGATTAATAAAACTGAAACCCAGAATGGTCAATGCAGCAGCCTATTGCTTCAGTCTTTCTGCCATGTTTTAGTACCTCCATTTTAATTCTCTAATCTCACAACACAATTGAAAAATTTGAAAGGGCCATACAACTTACTGGTTTGTGCCAGAGCTTGAAGCAGACAGTCCAAACATCCCTCCAAGCTATCTGCTGTGCTGTCAGTGGTTGTTATCTTCAGTTTTTTCAGGGCATCACTTAGATTATCTGCTTGGTAAACACAAAGAAAAGAGAAATCAGTGTCCTCATCAATTTGGAAACAGCATTATAGTACTGAACGTAAACAGTTACTGCAAAGTAAACAAGATCCTGCATCAATGAAGAAGGCATGAATAGTCTGTATCCTGATGATACAAAAAGCCAGGAATCAAAGGTAATAGATTAGGCTTTTCAAATTAAATATACATTTATCATTCTGCATCTGAGAACAGGATGCCAGCAGGTATTTTATGAAATGCCACTGAACAGCAATTTAGTCATCAATATCTTCTCAGTTTAGTTGGTGCAGAAAACCAGCAACCGTTTCTTTACTTCTATCCTTGGTGGGGTGGGGGTGGGGGAATACGATGGAAAGAAGCATACCTTGAGTTTTTTCCTCAATGTAGGGAATATAATTGAAAATATCATTTTCTGCATGGTGTGTAGGCTGCCACCTTGATCACACATTCACAGATCCCTAGTGTTAAGCTTATGGCCTTTTAAGTATTATGCCATTTCTACCATAATATTACAAACACCACTGTTTATATGAACTGTGTTAACTCTTCAAATTCAAGAGATCCATAAAAACATAAGACATCTCCTAGAAATAAGAAAGTTCTGTTGTGGACTTTAAATAATTAAATATCTCTTCTCATTAATAAAATAAACCATCACCTAAACCACATATAATTCCCAATAGACGCACATTTTCCCATGAAAGTTGTGTTGATATGACTGCTATAATTTTTGATATTCTGTCTATTCACAAGCAAGGTACAAGTGTTAGCAGCTACGGCCTGAGTCCTTTTGGTTTGCTGATGACTAACCCCATTCTGAACGGACTATACTTTTAAAAATGAGCGCTGATTCTGTTTCCACGCCAACTCTATCAGGAAGCAGAAAGCGCTACTCAAAACAAGTAACGTTAAATAGCATCAAGCTTTCTCTTACTCCTCAGTGACTAACCAAAAAGCCTTGACCCAAGCCATAGAGAACCATAGGTACAGTTCCTTTACAATGCATCACGGGTATCTGCTGAGCCTGAAAGGCAGCCAGTGCTGTCTTAAAGCTTCACATCAATGGAGGACACCCCCCCGCCTTCATAGATGAGCTGGCAGCTGCTGTGCTTTGCCTCCTCTTCATCTCATGTATTGGATAGTGCAAAGGAAAGAAGGCAGGGCAAGAACTTTCCTTTGCGCTCCCTTTACTTGTCTTTAAGGCACTGGTGGTCCAGTGGAGACACAGCAGGCATCGCACAACGAGGGTGGAATCTTACTCCTTCTGGAGATGTTCTGCTTCTCAGCCCAAGCTGTGGCTTTTGTCCCACCTCCATTTTTTTATTAGCGTATGGTTTTGTAGCACAATATCCCACATAAAGATAAAATGCTTCATTTTTCAAGTGCTCAGTATTTACGTATGAAATTCATCATTAAATTGTTATTAGACAGCTACCTTGCCTATTCAGTAATGAACATATTCTTAGCTACCCTATAGCCAGGAATCCCATTACTCCTAAATGCAGAGAGGCAGAAGCATGCAGTCAACTCTGTAAAAGCTATTGGGCTGATACATCCTGGAATAAGGTACCAGCTTTATCATTTTCCCTTGTACTAACTTATGTTAGTGTCTAGTAGGCTTACTGCAGTATAGTTACTGAATAACGCTTAACCAACAGTACAGTTGAACATGCACTGCGAAGTCTCATTCCTTAAATAAGTTAATCTGGAAATACCAATGGAATTTGTCCGGAGACACAGGTGCAGGGTGCCCAATGACCAGCCTCAGCACTACAATTTAACATCACGCGTTCCACACACACATACTTAGTGTCTTCTCATCCATCTCCCTCTCAAATTCCTTTCTTTAGCTTTCTGCTAATACAGCACTAATTTTCTTCCATGTTACAGGTATCTCATCTCCCTGTATACCCACACACTTCGCTTTGAAACTGTAGCAACCATTTACAGTATGAGGACTAAATGTACTACATATAAATAAAACTCAGGGTTTTCTACAAGCTGGGGAGGAAGAAAATGCATTGGTAAGAAATTCACCTTCACACTAGTTTTTGCAGAGTATGGAGAGGGACTATTGCTATTGAAGAACACACCCAGACTCTGTTGCTCTCTTATAGCCTCTCCTACCTTTATATGTGCCTAATACATCAGAAGATCCCACTTACTATTATTATATTTCATTTACCTGTGCAAAGAGAAGAGTGCTTTACCTCAAATACTTGAAGTGCTTCCACTCCGTGCCACATCAGAACCTGCAACAGATTTAGCATGGTCTAATCCAGTCTTTTTTCTTACCTCCTCTTTCTGCTCAGTTCCATACTAAGTTTTTCTAGGGAAAGCCCAGTATTTTAATGCCATACAGCTGCATATGACACACAGAATGATGGATTCTGGGCAAAACTTTCCAATGCAACTATACAAATATTTCATTCCCCAGGACAAACATCTCAATTTTTCATGCTACAGAGCATGTGCACATCTCACTAACAGACACAGACTTAACTTCAACTTCAGACACACAGTTCAAGAAGCACTGGACAGGTATGCCATTGGTAACCCACCTTATTTTTAAGATGTCTTATAAAACTATTTTGCAATATGTCCTAAATTTCCATTTAGCTAGATATGATTAGTACCATAAGTAGTTTTAAAATGTTAAAAATTAAATCAGAAACCACACGCATAAAGTGTGTTTCTAACAAATTACAATAATCCTGGATTTTCTACCAAGCCTACAACTCTAAACTTACTGCAGCTCAAGACTCACTCCTCCTTTGGTCCAAAAGAAAAAATCCTGAGTAGGAGTACTGTAGAAACAACAGACCCCTTGGCACAATGTCAGATGGCCATGAGCACAGAGGAAATAATTCCCTTCAAGCAAGACTTCACCTGCCGACTGTGACTCTTTCTTGCAAAGCCAGGGCTTTCTCTTTCCTAAACAGGATCAATATCTTGAAAGACACATTTACTTCTGAAACCTGACAATCTCTGACATATGCAAATATATTGTAAACAAATTCAGAGATTTTGTCATTCTTTTTTCTTGCTGTTCTGTAAAGAACAAAACCTTAGTCTGAGATTACACTGACAAGGACATTCTGGAAGGAAGGGCTGCACTATTCCAGTGGGCTCTCGCCATCACACAAGGTTTTCCGATTTTTGCAGTTTCACAGTTGCCCTGAACCTGGCATTTAAGGAAAAAGCTGCAGATGCCTGTCTTCCATGTACAAAATCCCTGTTTTCTTGTGATCATCTCCTGCTTACTTTTCTGTCTCTTTCTATACAAGCTGTTTCCAGTAGGCTTGCTACTGCATAAGCTGATCAGATTCTCAGGGATAAAAAGCCACCAGATAAAAACAATATCAGGGATTGCTTTGGCTAAGTGCCAGGGAAACATGAATAAGTAGATTTCGTCAGCATGCAAGGTCATGTGAAAGCTTTTGTTAGGAATATCTAAAGGGGGAACACTAGGATGACAGCGGTAAAAATAAGGCTTAGTAATGCTCCCTATGGCATAGTTGCTTAGCAATCTGGTATCAGGCTGTGAGCTTGTGAGCCATCACATCATAAGTTTAATAGAAATATCAGCTATTTTGCTGATGACCTCAAGCACAAGGAGTCACTCCTACTTACACCTGGTTTACCAGATTGTTTTCAGAAGAATTAATTCTCTTGTCTGGACAGAAAGCCCTAAATCCCACAGACCTTAATCCCATATATCCTAATGATACAAGCTGGTATGTCAAGAAGCAGAGTTCGGCAAGAGCTGTCACACCTATCCAGCTCATTCCACCCACTGCCGCATTTTGTTTTTAGCTGATAGCTACCCTTGCACAAACACACACAAAAAGGAGGTGGTTTAAATACTATAGTAGCCTCTGTTGCTGCTGGTGGCACAGCAACATTACTATCTTTCACAAACTTTTCCTATCTCTTGCACAGACATTTCTCAGAGAAAAACAGTCAGAAAGTAACAAAAGTGAATGCTTTAATATTCCTTTCCATTTCCCTGTACCCATTTTTTTCTGAGAGCTTTTATTTGACTCATTCCTACTTTTCATTCCCATTTTCAATTTGTTTCATACAAATGAACTATTCTTTCATCTTGTAAAAATGTGGTAGTTGATCAACCTTATTCACGGTCAGGGACACAGGAATGCTGGTTAGGCTACATATAGTTTTACAAGGCATCTGATAGCGTATGCAGGGATGCCCCTTCTGTGGACAAGAACTTATCTGCTAATTTTGCCTTGAGTTCACGGCATCTTCAAAGCACAGAAAAGTCAAAGTACACAAAGAAACCAATCCTCCAAGACTGACATTAAAGTTATTTAGAATGTTTTGGCTGAGTATTTAGATGAACAGGTTTCGTTTGGAGTGTTCATTTTAAAGTTTTTAGTGTTCTTTCCCTAGTATAGATACTTTCTATAAAAAACCCAGACTTTTATCTCTACAGACTTTCCTGTATCTTTTGATTGATATCTAGTCTACTGTTGTTATTACAGGGACATCATACATGCAACTTAACAGATAGGGAATACAAAATTAATTGAAATGGGGCATTCTGTAACAGGCCAATCAAATAAGCTCAAGCAGTTCTGCTATTACAGGGATGGTGGCTGTATTAGCCTCAGAGCTTTTTGAATCTGTTTCATTGTCTCTCAGGAAACAGTGAGACACCAAACTGAGCAGAAAGAACTATGCCATATCACGTATCTTCTTCTGTTATAATGTCTTTAATTTTTAAGTGTGTATGTCTACATGGACTAGACTTCAGAAATTACTTAGATTTCTTTTACAGACTTTAACTTCAAGAATTTCAGTACAAAGTAACCTACTGGAAAACCTACCACTTATTCACCAC
This sequence comes from Clamator glandarius, assembly GCA_033459285.1. Classification (NCBI taxonomy): domain Eukaryota; kingdom Metazoa; phylum Chordata; class Aves; order Cuculiformes; family Cuculidae; genus Clamator; species Clamator glandarius. The sequence continues at coordinate 3,309,011 of JAUNZM010000404.1, forward strand.
AGTTGTTTTTGACTAAAAGTGTATTCTGAGTTTCTGTTATTTCAGAACCTAAGAACTGACACAAAGATCAGAGACACAATCCATTTAGGCCAACATCTAGCTCCCAAGCCATCCTTACACCCCACCCTCTTCACTTCCCTTCCAATATCATCTGTGTTTCTACTCTAACAGAGACCACACGTCACCAGCAGAGCACTCCATGTACAACCATATTTAGTGGTGCTACCCCACAAGCCATTGTCCCAACCTTTGAAAACCTCCCATGAGGAGGTGGGTGGAAGGTGGAGAAGGATGGTGGTGGTTTGTTGATCCTGAAGCTGGTTGCCTGAAGGGTGGGCTTATGTGCCCGGAATAACTCTCTGCAGCAGGAAGCTCAGCAACCAGTGAGATCTGTAGCATGCTTTAGGTCTTCATTGACTCCAGAAGTCCCTTCTCCAAAGAAGACATAAAAGATTGGCCCAAAATTATCAGAGCCCAGTAGTTCCTAGGACATTGATTAGGCTGGCAGGAATGCACAGGTCCTTCTTGAATTAACATAAGGAAAAGTGAGGATGGTTCCCCTTTGAATACCCTGTCAGAAGACACTTAGTCCCACACACCAGTTCATCTACCTAGACATGCAAAATACCCCAAATATACACATTTTATTGAGGACAAAACTTTGTCCTCATCCTTAGGCCACTGCCAAAAAACACTCCCTCCCCTCCTTTCTTTGCAGTAGCTGCCCTCAAGTGTCCCAAGTGTACAGTGTTTTCTGTCAAACCACAGAATCTGTCATTAGTAATGATTCTATGTTCTTAGCCTAGCCAGGAAATTTTGAAACCTGGCACCTCATCAAGAAGCAGATACATACTGTCAGAGACTGGTGGGGTAAAGAAGAATTAATTTTTGATAGGTAATGCCAGGAGAGGCTTTGCTGGCTCTTGTCTCATAAAAATAACAGAAGTAATAGTGTTCCTCTAATAGCAGAGGAAGTCCAGTGTGATTCATCGGATTCCCACAGAATTTACTCTTCTCAGGAATGACAAAACCAGATGGGCCTGGCTGAGAGCAGGTCCTTGTGAATGCAGTGTTTAAGATGCTGCCAGGACACAGCTGGTCCATCCCCAACATGAAATACATCTGACATACAAACTAGATTAGCATTTGCCTGGCACAGACAGAAGACAGATTTACACGTGCTGTGTGAACCTGTGCTGCATCTTGCCTCTCTGCTACACAATGGCATTGCTGGCCACAGCTAGGAGACAAGAGGTGCTGGCCACCAAAGTCAGTAATAGCCCTTTTCCCTTACCAGGCCCTTCTGTGCCTGGTTACTGGGGAAATTTGGGCCACCAGACAATTACAGACTGTTCTGCAGGTGTTGTTCAGTCAGCAATGTCAGAGAAGGATCTCCAGGCACAGAAAAACACATCCCTATTAGCTGATAGACAGAGGTGCTATATCCACCCTTGCTATATCTGCAGGCAGTTCTTTTCACATAGCATCATTTGAACAGAGAAGCAATTCTGCCCCTCTGTTCCTCTCTTGTGAGACCTCATCTGGAGTACTGTGCCCAGTTCTGGAATCTTCAACATAAGGAGGATATGGAGCTGTTGGAGCGCTACAAAAATGATCAGAGGGCTGGAGCACCTCCCATACAAGGACAGGCTGAGAGAGTTTGGGTTGTTCAGCCTGGAGAAGAGAAAGCTCTGTGGAGATCTTATAGCAACCTTCCAGTACCTAAAAGGGGCTACAAGAAAGCTGGGGAAAGGCTGTTGACATGGGCATGGAGTGATAGGACTAGAGGCAATGGGTGTAAACTGTAGAGGGGCAGATTTAGACTAGATGTAAGAGGTATTTCTTCACTCTAAGGGTGCTGAGGCGCTGGAAGAGGTTGCCCAGGGAAGCTGTGGCTGCCCCATCCCTGGAGGTGGTCAAGGCCAGGTTGGATGGGGCCTGGGGCAGCCTGATCTAGTGAGGCATGTTCCTGCCCATGGCCAGGAGGTTGGAACTAGATGATCTTTAAGGTCCCTTCCAACCCAAACTATTCTATGATTCTAAGACACTTAGCGCTTTTGCATGTAAACTTTCCAATCAACAACATGGTATAGGATTCCTCTTTGGTCCTTAGAGATGCTCCTTCTGTGAGTTATGCCACCAGTAGTATGGGCAGTCTGAAGCACCCCTGTTTCGTCAAGTTTTTGGAGAATCTCTCCAGAGCGCATGGGAGTAGCATGAGCTGCAGGGTGCTGGTTCTGCTCCACCGCCATGCAAGACATGTACTGGCAGTCTGGGGCTCTCCCCAGCAGTAGGTCATCCAAACTGCCTGAGGATGCACAACCAGGAGACATGGTAAGGACAGACCAGGCCAAACACTCTATGACAATTCAAAGATCAATAGCTTTGTTGTGAAATGAACAGCAAACGGAAAACTATTTTACCACTATAAAGTTATCACTCACAGTTTTAATACTGCATACATTTCTAGGCACCTCATGTGGTAAATGACTTGCTGCAGAAGTAGAAAAGGCACAGATATGTCTGAGCAAAGGTAAGGAACAACTACTCCTCAAGATGTTAAGTAGGCATGGACTCTTCATTCTGAAAAAACTATGACTGAGGGTAGGAAAAAAAAAGATCCAGATGTATGAAATCATGAAGATAACTAAGGTAATGAAAAGAAAGGAAAAACAGTATATATTAGCTAACACAACAACTAGAATGGTAAAGGGAAATTATTGAGCAACAAACTTGGAGAACAGTATATTTTTCACATCGTAATTAAAACTGTGGTACTATTAAAGAAACTGGAACTATGAACAGATTAACTTATTCAATCAGAAAAAAAAATACAAGGAAACTACAGTCCATACATGGCTATTAATCCTATGATATGGATAAAAATTCCGGATTAGGCAGCTCCTAAATGTCAGATTACTGGAAACTGGGAGAATACCACCCTGTACTTGCCTACCTCCTGTCCCTACCTTGCCCAGTGTTTTCCCAGACATGAGCTACTGGTCATTCACTGCCAGAGATAGGACAATTATGTACACTGACTTTCGGTGACAGGTAGGTTGTACGGCATTTACATTGTCACACTGTGCCTCAGTGCTCTAATTCACCAAGAAAAGACTCTCCTCAAATGTTTCTGGACTTTACTAGGCCATCTGTTTGGACCTAGCAACCTGGAGAAGATGCTGGGTTTTGTGGTTTTGCCACAGCCAGTAAGGTAATTCCTGTGTTATCAGCTGCATCTTTGGTGCTGAACAGGTCCCAAAGCTGATCCTCACCCTAAACCAGATTAACACTTAAATCCATGATACCAGCATCTTAATCAGGGAGGATTTATTTTTATTTTTTTAACTGAAATCCTACTTGTTTGTTTCTGTCCTACCATGTTTATTGAGGTGGATTAACTTTTTCTCCCCAACTAATTCTACTGGTTCTAGGGAAATGCTAATAGATGACTAACTGCTGCAACCTGGTTTTATCTTAGGTACATTTGCACTACTTCTCTAGCATAGTAACTAATTTTGATGAGAGTGCCTATTTTTGTCAACAGTTCAGCCGCTTCATTCTTACACACTGAATCTTATCATATACCATCTGGTCTTAGAGACTTGTTACTCTTACATTTATACATTTGCTTCAGCATCTGTTCTGACACCTCGATCTCTCATGAAGCTTGATTCTTATTACCTGAAAATACCAACACACTATGACTCACTGCCTCCTGAGCAGTAAGATATCTAATTGCTTTTAGTAACTATCAGGTCAGGCTACTCATGCTAACAACTACTTAGTCAGTTTGTATTTAAAACCAGGATAGAAACCTAAACGAAGCAGCACCAGCCAGCATTTGGTTCATTTCAAATCTCGTGTCAATGCAATATTTTAATTTGGCCATAGAATTCTAGTTAAGTTTAAGGAGGGGGAAAAAAAAAAAAAAAAAAAAAAAAAAGTGGTGCAGCGTTCTTTTGGGTGTTGTTACTACTTCTGAACTCCCTCAATAACATGTACGTAAGCAGAATTAAAAGGTTCAACCCTTTCTTATTTTCTAGGTTTGTTTTATTTGTGCTATATTGTGTTGAGGTTTGGTTTTGGTTTTAAGGGGTTTTTTTGCCTTGGTGGAAAATGGCAGTCTTTGAAAATAACTTGCACATTTTTACTGTAGTCACAAATGAGAAAATAGATATTAATATGAACATTTACAACTCCTGCAAGGTATATTGATTCATGGCAGGTGTAACTGATTCCTGCATGCTAATGATCCTTTCTCTAGTACTTAAGCCCTGAATAGCAAAGGACAGATTGTAAGAACTGCATTTCAAAATATTCTGAAGAATCTTGGAAGATTTTTGTCCCTCCCTGTAGGAAAATTAGGTACAGATTTATGTATCTTTATATTTCCTAATTAAACACTGAAGATTGGGAATTATCTTAAGGTCCAAAGAAACTGATCAAAATCCAGTGAAACCAATATAACTTTTACTGATTCACAAAAAAACCTAAAAGGTCATGCTCAAAACAGGTCCTAAAGCAAGGCTGAAATATATTTTTTCATAAACAAAAAGAAATACATTATTTGATAAAGAGAATCTGTACTGGATGAATTTCATTTAAAAATCAGCTAATGACAGAAGACGACGTTTTTTCAGCTAAAGAAGATACGGCTTAGTTTATGGAAAGGTTTCTTCTGGTACCCTATTACTAGGAGTAGACAACAAAATCGTATACAAGATGGCTATCAACTTGTGGAGGATTACATTTAACAGACACAACTGCACAGTTTATTTTCATACAGTTTACATTCTCCTGGTGCCTCATCTTCTCTGAGTGACATTATGAAAACCCAGGAGACATGCAAAGCAGAACAGAAAATACCAATTGGTATTTCTGATAGACAAAAGCCTTTTAAACCCTCACTGGGTCCTTACTGAGGACAAAACACACATTACTACCTGCAATCAAAACTGAATCCACTTTAGTGGCTTTATTCAATGCTTCATTATAAAACTGATAGTAAAGAAGGCAAAATGCATGTTTTATCCTAAGTGACATGTCGTATCAAAATCAGTCACATTTCAGTGAAAACCAGTTTGGTTGCTGAATAGAAGAAAAGTATTGTATTGTCTCTACTGTAAATATTAGATAATTTCCCTCTACGTCTTCTGGTTCAAGTCTCACGTTCATATGACTTTTAATAAAAATATTAATTTCATAAATTCATGCACATCACAGTTAATTTATTCAGAATCACCCATCTGATGAGATCTTATTCTTTTCCCTTACTTTTTAGGAAGTTTTTTTAAAGACAATTGTTAAGTCATTTCCATCTAGATTACCATTCAGAATACTTGCATTTCTCGAAAGCAGCATCAGAATTTTGAACACAGACAAAATCCAAAGTTCACTGCAGCAATTTTCCCATTTGGGGAAAAAGGCTAAGGCAGGGCAGGGTACCTACCCTGTATCCTCACAAAACAGAAGTGTCCTTCAATGCTTCAGCCAGTGCCAGCAATAACACAGGAAGAAAAGCGGCAAGACAGTCAAAAGCCTAACTTCAGCATCTTAGGACTCTGTGTAGTTCTTATCTGCGCGCTTAGGTTACATGGAGTCTCTAAACCTCTTCCAAAGAAATGCACACGGGTAACATAATGCAGGAGTAACAATCTTCCTACTGTATTTACATAAAAGTACCAACTCATTTCCTCAGTGAAGAAATCAAATGATCAACAGAAATAATAGCTCGGGCATAGATGTCAAAACCATAAAAAAAATTCTAAAATGTATATCACAACCTAAGCCTCCATGCTTGGCTTTCTTTCTCCTGCCTCCCATAAGTCTGATCTGCAGCAATACATAACAACTCACATGAAGAATGCTTGGGAGCTGAAGCTCAGGCTTCAACTATCCTTACTTTCAACACCGATGGTCTCGCTATCAGTCCCTGCTGAAGGACAAGAGGGGAGCCACCAAGAAATAAGTAGATTTCTTCCAGGATTTCTTCCTACAGGCTGCAACTAAAAAGCCAGCCAGCTGCCCACTGTATGCAGCCACAGCACTTAGTTCACAAAAGACAATAGCCTCTTTCTATTGTCAACCAGATTCTGACTTTTTTAGCCCAAATTTAATTGTTCAGTTTACTCACATAGTGTATTAATTCCATCTTGCCTTATAAATACTCTGTAACAACATACACGTTAATATCTTTGAAATGCTTATAGTATCAGTTGGAGTTATTGAACAAATACTGGATCTGTTTCTGTACAAAATCCTCAGGCTCACCCTTCACCAGCAACAGTGAGAATTCTGCCTGTTTAAGATACTCAAACTCAAAATTAGTACTGCTGGCTCTGCTTGTATGTCACATCAGTGTTCACGAAGCTTCAAGTAAATCAGATGTTACAAAATACTAACCTGTAACACAGTACGTTTCTAGCTATCATGAATCCCCTGAAAACCTTACTGACAATAAACCCACAATACGCCAGAAGAGGAAAATTCACATACATGCACATGGTTTTCTATGTTTACCGCAATCCTTAAATGGAAATCTGACATCACTACCGTCAGTCATTATTGACATCAGAAATCAAGGTTATTTTAATACTTATTTTTTGTTCTCTCTTATAAAAACACATTCTTTAAGTATGGTTATTAAAAAAACTTGTTTCTGGATTACATATATCCACTAATGTTGTATACAAACCCACCTTTATAAAATTCACTAAAAAGTGGTGATATTTAAATTACCATACACCTCATATCTCTTCTTACCCACCATACAGAAATGATAACCTCTGAAGCTGTCAACATCTTTGCATTAAGGGAAGGTACATGTGTAATTTTGTGTAGTAGGAAAAAATATCAAGCTTTCTGACACATTCTCTACAGGCATTTCAAATATAGTAAGTTAAACAAAAAATCAGCCCTTGTCCTATTGAGTGTTAATAAAATTCCATCTGGTCACTTAGAATCTGTGCCAACATTACCACACAAAGAGCCCTTGAGGCATTTGAACATTCAAGAGTCACTTGACAGCTTTTTATTTACTTTTTTTCCCCCCTCTGCGTGTGTGTCAAATACACACCTAATAGTGCACAGATGGCTAGGTTCTAACAAGTTTACTTGCACGTAAACTTGAAACTAACCTTGAAAATAAAATGCTGAGGTTTTGTTTTGGGCTGTTACTTGGGTTTATATATTTCTTCCTAACATTTTGGATTGTTCAATCTACTGCTACTCCAAGTTCCTTATCAGGCAAATACAAAATGAAAGTGAAAACCTGGTGCCTAGTTCTAAAACTGCAAAAAGTAAGAATCTACTCAGTCTGCTCAGACCCAACAAAATGGAATTAGGTATAGGGAGTTAAAGTTAGCAAGTTAAAAAAATGTTCAGCAACAAAAAAGTCTTCACGGGGGAAACAAATCTCGAGAATCGCTCTGAGCAATGAGAGAGATTTTCACAACAGATGGGTACTATGCTCAGTAGATATTATGTATATAGCTTTTAGTGGCAAAATCCGATATAGATTTATTCTCTAATCACTGTGCCAAAATGTGTATTAAATAGAAGAAAAAAATCCACACTGTAATTTATATTCAAATTTGCCCCGGAAAACCAAAATTGGTTTCCCAACCTTCGCCTCCCTTCAAGAAAAAGAACACATTCTGAGCAACCTGATCTAGCTTCATAGTTAGCCTAGCTTGGCACAGGACACTATTAGGTGACTACTAATGTCCCCAATTAAGTAATTTTTCATGAATGCCAAGTCCATCTAATAAGTGGACATCATAAACACACAGCACTGAACTGCTTGCCTCCAATGCAAAACAGATACTAAAATAATAATAGTAGTAGCCAAGTATAAGTGAGGATTCAAACTGTCCCAGGCCTGACAATTAATCCAGGCGATCCACTTCTGCACTACACTGAGTCAAGGGACAGGTAAGAGTACTGAAGGCTCCACCAGGCTCTCAGCTAGAAGATCAATTCTCTGAGATGTAAGAAATAGACAGTGAGACAAAAATGCTATTGCAGTCATGAGAAGTGGTTTAGGAATGCTCTCCTCAATCCTATCCCTCAACACCTTTTAACTGAATCAAGTACAAAATCTGTAAATTAATGTGATTAATTTAGATCTTAAACCTCTACAGGATAATCACTCAGAAGACAGATAAGAGCCTGATTCTTTCAGTACCTACTTTTGAGCAACTTTTCATTCTTATTCAAGTATTTCTTTAAGCAGTCATCCAAGTGCGTATAAACACTTGGAGGTCCTGACACATAATGAGATACTAAAGGAATAAAACTGTAAAAATATAGACTATTTTAATTGTTATTTTAATTAATTTGTGAGCAATTCGACCAAATTGAGTTTTTTAAAAAATTTTTCTAGTAAGATCTTTGTTTTGACATTCTCTTTCAGCTCTTCGCTGTGGACTTAATTAAAACCAGCTACTCCACTCTTCAAAGCTATAACATACAGGTCTAGACCCAAAGAGCAGTCTACTGCAGCTAATAAAATAGGCCTGAGCAGTGGGAAAATATCAGAAAGAGACCAATATCAGAAAAGCTGTGAAACTTTAAGGAAAGGCTATAGAAGACTTAATAACAGACCATAACAATGTTTTTACACATACCTATAACTACTTTGTGCTATATTTTTAAGCTATCTTGGCAATGTAATGAAGTTGTCACTGAAAAAATAACAATTTCTGTAACCGGCTTTCATGTTCCTGGTCTGAAATCCTGCTCTTATCACTTAATAACTTTTCTTTATTTTGCTACTGTCCTTTTGTATGCGATTATGGGATATAAGTTGTTGTACCTGCCTGCAAAAGGCATACTGTTCAAGAAGGAACCCTGGACTTTTGAGCATCTTTCTGAATTGTAAGCCCTTTAAAAACTCTTGGAATATGGAGACTTTAAATTTTCCAGTCTTTTTCCAAGCTAAGGAATTGTTTTGTTTGCTGGATCTTCAAGCAGCTACTTTTAAATGCAAGGTTGATCAGAGCACTCTAGCAACCCAATTTCTCTTGACTTGAGTTTTCTCCATGGGAGTAGCTACCATGGTGTTCTGCGCTGATATAGTTCCTTTCCTATGTTAGCTCTTTGAGAAACAGACAGACATTGGAAAACTGGAGGGTTCACACAATGCACTTCATTAAAACCTCATAAAGGAGAATAATATTTATCCTGATATAAAGGTAATTTTGCTGTCTATTCCTTTAAATTTTACACAGAGATATAAATATAAACTAATACTTCTATCACTGGTAAAATAAAGCTTAAAAACAAATGGAAAAAGAAATTCATAAATGAAAACACCTCAGCAGTTCCTAAGACATTCCGATATGCAACAACACTCATGCAAGTTCCCCTTTCCCTCTTGACAATTAGGTACACGTCCTAAACCAGCTGACCTACTACACTTGTCCCCAGATATCTTTTAATGGAAACCAGTAGTTTCCCCCCCAATTCTCTATGTCAGCATTAGATTGTCAGCATTAGGTTGCAGCCTCTGCATCTTGTCAGGCTGAGGGATTTCACAATGACAGCCCAAAGGGCACATATTCCTTAGATTTGAAGTCCTAATGGTTGTATACGCTGTTCCCTAGAGAACTTTGAAATTCGCTTTTTCTTATATAACTTCCCCAAAATTACCAGAATTTTCCTACTTTTAATTACAAGCTACATGATAATTACAAGCTACGCATGAAAGCTTTCAGCCCTGAAAATATACTGAACTTGATAGTACATACAAACAAGTTAATAATGGAAGTGACCTGCCATTTGTGCTATTGTTTGGTTTCCAGTGAATGTTTGTTAGAAAAATATCTAATATGTGACTCTAAACCCCTTTTTATACAAACATAATTAAAAGTTCACATAGTGGAAAGTACTTGTTTGCCTGTATTCTCCTACTGAAGCTACTCTCAACAAAATATTTGTGCCCCAAGGAAGGAAGGGAGGAAGGGAAGGAGGGAAAGACTATCATGTAAGAATGTGCCTTTCCTTCTGAAAACACAATCGTTAAAACCTCCAAGTCACAAATTTCCTTTAATCACAGAAGGACTGATAGGAGCACTACAGTTTCCTCATGCCTTGGAGAAGTAGTCTTTTAATAGTCTCAATGTCAATGAAGGATACCAAGGAAATTAGGTGAATCCAGAAAAACACCACTTCCTGGCTGGTGAGACTGACTGATGCCACTAGTCCTTCAGTTTAGCACAAATTACTGAAATGGCCCCAAATCGATAATAATTTGCTCTTTAAACAGGTTGTGTTGCCCACACATACTGACAACCCAGTCTTCAATTTACAATCATTTGTCTATAAGCTTTTAGGGCCAAAATGTACTCTAGAGTTTGTTTTTATGGGTTTCACTTACTGCCTTAAACCTGGCGATTAGTGGACATCTGTGGTTAATCTCTCTAGTAATAAATATTTACCCATTAATGCAGTTATTTGTTCTCACTTAGGAATGCATAGGATGTAGAGCATCAATAAAAACATCGCAGTGATAGGATCAGCCCAGATGCTCTCTAGAGGAAAAGGATTCAACCCAGGTTTTATGTAAGGCATAAAACTGCATATTCAGATGGCAAAATTAAAACGGTGCACAAAATGCTTAATATAACCTTATTTTAAAGAACCATTTCTACAAAATCCACTAGTATTCTGTTGAAGTTAAGAGTAATCATTAACCTCTACACAGCATTTAAGAGCTTTCTCTAATAAAAAATATTCAACAGTGACAAAGCAGTAAACAGAATACTGCTGTTCTGAGACAGCACATTACAGTACATATACACAGCTGGATAAATCATAATCCAGATGTTATAGGCCTCAAGTATTACTTCAAACCATTATGATGAACATTTGACTGAATGAGGAGATGCAATATTCTCTGAAAATATGGGTTGGGAGAAAGAAAATTCAACAGTGCAAATCCAGTGGAGAGGGGGATCTTCAAAAGAAAAGGCTACTTTCTATGTATTAAATCTTATGACCCTCATTTAAACTATTAATCCCCCATTCTGCAATCAGCTATGTTTGGACAGAATTCCAAAATCAAGTGGAAAGCTCCTAAGACATGTGCTTGTAGGAAGCTAAATAAGAAAGGCAACAATGTTAATTTTTTTTTTTCCCCCAAGAAGAGATATATTTTAAAAAGACAAACTATTTCTGCAAAATGCCTCTTAGTACATTGAATTGCAAGTCATTCGTTTCCCCCACAGACAGGATCTGAGTGTGCTGCAAAGTGGAGGGCTGCTTTGCTTTCACTGCTTAATAACCACCTCGCAGACTAAGTAGAGAGTCATATCGACAGGAACAGAAAGGAGTCAGGCTCTGCATACAATCTGCAGGTCTCAAGAATGAAGGGCAGGGCCAACAGCAGACGGGGAGGACAAACAAGTCCTTGGGATGCGTTTCACAAGGGATGTAAGGTTCTGTCACAACTGGATACAGTTGCAAATGTCACAAGCTCTAAATCAAGAATGTCTGACGGGTGGCAGCATTCAATGAGCAGCCCAAGCACTGTGGCTGGGTGGAGTTGGGAAAACCTTAACCACGGTCCTCAAGAATACAAAACCATTATAACGACTCTATTGTGTTATGCTAATGAGGAAGCTGGCTGCTGAAGGCGGGGAACTGTACCCTGGCAACACGGTTGTGTGGTTGGGCTGTGACTAATAAATGCTTGTTACTAGGGCAGAATCGTCCAGTCGATGTTTGGGGTATAAAAGCAGCCAGTTAACACAAAATAAACGCCTTCATTTGGATCATATTGATCGTTGTGTCGTCCCATTTCTTCTGTCGCCACAAATGTCCACGGTCATCTAAGACATTCATCCCTCTGATGACCAGGCAGATCTTGACTGACCCGTATATCACAGAGGAATGGAAAAAACAAAATCAAACAAAAAGAATCAGGTTTATCTACAGAGATGACTCTAGGAAGCCTGATGCCCATTTACCAGTCACCAAATTCTGGAGAAATATAACTTCTTCCTTTGAAGTTCCACATACATGCAGCCCAAATCTTAGTCCTCTCAGTGAGCTTAACAAAATTCATGTATTAATCTCAATCCTTCCTCAAATGTGCCCGGTACACACAGACAACACGAATTCTTGGGAGAAAGGCATCCATCACAAAGGATGGCAAAAAAGTGAAAGCACCTCTTGCACATTAGGCGAAAAAATGAAAAAATCCAAATGCTATCCTCTACAAAAAAGGGTTTAAACACAATTTCCCAGAAATGCACTTAGATCAGATTTTGCATTTTTCATGTGAGGACTGAAACACTTACTACTTTTCCTGTTGAGATATTAAGCAATCATTGCGTAACACAAATGAGCAGTCATAGGAAGATTGCTGGGACTGAACAGCTCCACCTTTTAAAAAACAGGCCTTCAGTAAAAGGTTGTGAACAGATACCACTATCAGGAGTGGTTTTCAGATCTGCTGAGGGCACAGTTTCAACTTCAAGCAGGAAAAAAAGCCTGAACCATTCTTTTTCCTGCATAAATGTGTACCTATCCCCAGGAAGGTAAGGGTGGTAAATCAGCTGCACCTCTTCCTCTATTCACATCTGAGAAGGAGGAATGAAGATTCAGACTTTCACTGAAAAGCTGGAGACACCCATGTCTAAGAAAGAATTCCAGGCTCTAGGCAGAAATTGTGCTGATCAGAAAATGGTATGCATATTAACTACAGGTGGTTTCCTGCTGAGCTCACTAGTTGATCCTACTCTGAACTCTCCAGGCACTGTTTAGAGAGCCAAACTCCTGGCTCAGGTTTCTGAATGCAACACTGGGAACCAGCACTTCAAGTCCAGAGCACGTGTAGTGCAGTTCAACCCTAAACATGGTCTACAGAGAAAATTCTACTGCTGTAAGTTAGTTCCTGATTCGCTCCTGCATGTAACGAGGATGTTGCAGCCTTCAGCATAACTGAGTGCACTGAGGAGCTATTCATGGACTACTTAATAGTCAAGAAAGACTAAAAAAATCCTTGCAACAGTCTGTCAATAGTCCAAAGAACTCCAACAATGTGCCCTATTCCCATCCTCCACTAGGAATCTTGCACCAACGTTAAGGAACAACACAGTCCTTTCTATATATTATGCATTTATAGTATTTGCGCCAAGGAAATTCCTCTCAGTCAGCACATATTACTCCCACAGATGCCAGCCACAAAGGGACCACAGCTGAGGAAAGAATCTCTCCTACTATGTTTTCCAATTATATTTTCTGAAACTTTACTTTCTCAATTATAATTGATCCCTTGAAAGCAGTAGGAAGAAGAATTGGAGAAGTTCAGAAGTTGTCACATGTCACAGGTAGAAAACTCAAGAGATACATTTTATGGAGTAAATGTGTGGATTATGCACAAGCCAAATGCTGCTGCTGCTTTTAACTACTGTTGAAAGGCTGAGGTTTGAATGCAATGAGAATAAAAGACAAGGATACTCTGCTTCAGCAGGCATAGATCAGTGCTGGTCATGTTCCGCTTACTTCCAAAAGACACATACAAAACCAAAAATTTTAAAAAGCAATACCAGGCTAAATACCCTTAATCTCCATTTTACTAACACACAAAAGCCTCATATGGAATGTTATTGAAGTAATATTAATTAATACAGTCAGCAATTGATCCTTAAAACAATATTTATCAGGGAAACTGCTAATATTTCAGCTGTAAGCACAAGATAAAAAGGTCTTCTCCTATCTCACATCCCATTGAAAAAGCAGTTAGGCACAATGAGAATTACTCCAAGCATCAATGCAGGCAGAGAACAAGCTGCTGAAAAGACCCAGGGGTTGCAATGGATGCCAAAGAGAACATGAGACAGCAGCATGTTCTCAAGGTAAATAAAGCAAACTGTATATTGGCTATATTAGAAGCATGGCCAACAGATCAAGGCTCTGCCTGATGCCTGGCAAGGATTTGTGTCCCCCAAAATTCTTTGCTGGTTCTAGGTGTCCCAGATCAAGAAGGACGCAGAAATACTGGAGAGAGTTTAGGACCACGCTACCAAGATGGGCATGTGCCCAGAACATATGATATGTAAGAGGAGATTGGGGTTTTCATTCACCTGGCAAAAAGGAGGGTAAAGGGGAATCTGAACATACCTGAAGGGACATTACAAAGACCATGGAGGCTTCCAACAGTAGCTAGACAAGGTTATGGCTGACCTGGTTCCCGTGTTGGCAACAGTTCCACTTCAAAATGCTTCCAAATGACAATTCTGTATTTCTTTTAAGGTTTTCAGCTCAAAACACCTTCACTGTTACTACCATAGAGCTCATTACATTGCATCCTAACAGGACCCATTTTTTACAGGTATGTGTAAGTATTTCTGTGTGACAGAAATGTAACTGCTTGGTCTTACTAAAAAAGTAGCAAAGTACAAATTGGAAAAATCCTGATCAGACTACCCTGGCTACCTAACTCTTACATAAGACATGTTTTCCTTTTCTTTCCAAAACAGGTAACTACCCTTTTGTTCTATAAGACACATAGCAGTTTGAGGGTCAAGAAGAAAAAAAACTCAAACACAGGTAAGACAGGCTTATTCATAGGAATAAAATTATTTCCTTTCTCCTGAAAACACAGTTTGGGTTTTTCAGATTCTTGTCTCACATTCACTCAGTGTTATGTATTTTTGGTACTGCTTGCATTTCCACATACAAGAAGACAGACTATGACAGTATAATACTACAGAGGCAAAGTCTTACTACTGGGGGGGAAAAAGCAACTTTTTTTAGTATGATGCAATATTATCTTGATTTGGTAACTCCTTCATATTATTCCATAAGGATCTGAGCACAACTCTAGAGAACCAAGAAGGTGGACTCCCTTTCACTGTGGTCTTCAGTTGTAAAGGTAAACAAAAAGCCCTTGAACGAGCTTGCTTTCTGTAGCAATATTTTAATATTAAGGAAATGTTATTAATTATTTCTACCTCTAGAAAGAAAAAAAGTGAATTCTGATTAAAATACTTCAAAGTTTGAGACAGTGTACACGACAAGTGGAACATAAGTACCACAGAGGCAATTTTGTGAGCTGTTCACTAGTCTAAGTATAAAAGCGTATTAGCTCTCCACATTCCTATTAAAACAAGTGGTTAGGAACTTCCCAGTCAATTAATTGTTAAGAGATGATATGTATACAACGAAATAATTACCAAAATACTCAGAAACTTCACATTTTTAGGTGAATAAGAAATTGTGGTCTGAATACAGGCCTTTGAAAATGCTGGGTTTAATTCTAGCTGTCATTATGACACTTTGATATCTCTTTTAAATGATGCGGTGTCATAGTAGAAAACTGCATTTTAGGAACAAATATTCTCACATATACCAAATAAGTATCTCTTGACAGCATGTCTTTCACTTATTAGGCTACTTGTTTACTTCCAGTTTTCATAGTTCAAGGTAAAAATCTAATTTTAAGTTCTTTCTTATTTCCCTATCTGCGTCAACAGCAGCCATCTGCAATGCAATAACTAAATCCTGCATGAAATCTGGAGTAGAAGAAGACATCCTTTTATAGTCTACTGTCTTGGTCTTCTTGTTTTCACTTTTTAAAATAAATTACTACAGGGAGAAGGTGAAATTTGAGTTTGGTTTTATTTCTCTGCTTCACTTTTCATATAGTTAAATACAATTTTATCTCTGGTCTCTCACTTAAAAGGCTATTTAAATGAACTAGTGTTTTAGATTCCTCTGAAGAGCATTTTTTTAATGCTAGAGCTCAGTGCTCTTATCTCTTCAGTAACTATTAGACACTCACAGCCAGCACAGTTACCTTTTCTCTCTGATGCATGGGAAGTTGCATTTCCTCATTGTATCTGTCATCATGATACAAAGAACTGACCGGTCTTTTGAAAATAAAACTGCTTATACCCTTCTGCCACAAATTCTCCAACATTCCAAACATCTATAGCTTGTCCTGGCTTCCACAGCTATGAGTCACTACAGCCTCAAAACTGTATAAGATCTTAATTCTACTAAACTATAATGAGTATTTAAAAATGAGACTTCAAGTCTTCTCAATAATGAAGGTACCGTGGGCATTGTTTTATCACGCATCATTTTATTACACATCATCTGATGGTCATTCATGCTCAGGCACAATACAAAAGCTACAATTTGGACCCAATTATCATCTTAAATCAAATTTGCAGTCGCTTTATGCATAGTACAGGGCAATGGGGAACTGAGGCCATAATCTGACTATACAGAGCCTTCAGCAGCAAGGCTGGTTTCAACAGATTACCTTTTCTAAATGCTCTGCAAATAGGTCACTTAAAGCATTGCAATACAGTGTCATTTAAAACTACAATGCACTTAAACCTGTCATTTGGTAGCATTTGTTATTTTTGATTTAAAGAAGTAATTTCTCAGCACTGAATATAAAGTTCTACTTTCATTGAATTAATGCTCCTTTATAAACTCTGTTCTAAGCACGTAGATCTTTCAGTTCAACGCAACCAGACTGTCTTGTCTTGCTTTAAATTGACCTTACATTGCATTAGAGGAACCACTAGAAACCTCTAGAATGAAAAAGTTCAAATGATATGCTGAATTCTGGGGACAAATTAATTCCACAAATACAGAGCAGAAGAGTATGCTCATGTACACAAGCAGAATTTGGCTTCAAAATCTGCACTGACCCCCTGAAGGTGTTAGAAAACAACATTGAAGTCCAACACACACGACATGATCAAAGCCTAAGGACATAATCTTTTACTGTTGCATAAATACAACAACCATAGTGGCCATCAAAGATCTATTCAAATTGTTCTTTGAGAAGTCAACAATTAATTGTTTAAAAAAATACTTTTATTCTAAAATGTGTCCAAAATCATAAGAGGCCTGTTTGGTCACAAAGGCTGCTTTTGCAAGAAGTACACAAATCCAGGGAGCAGAAAGGAAAACAAAAACAGGAGCTTGCAAGAATGCCCAAGCCTTCAAGTTTGACATCTAATTCTTGATCTCAGAGTTACAGCTCTGCCCAAAGTCCAATCTTAATTTGCAAGCAGGCCACTCAGCATATTTCTCATCTTAAGAAAAATTTTTGGCAATGTGAAGAAAAAATAGATTTATCTATTACTTTAGACATTAAAGAGGTCAAACAGCCTGTGCTTCAAAAAATCTGTGAAATATTAAGTAATTTTGTAAAATGTTCCTATTAACCAGATTTCAAAAAATCCAGGAAGTTCTTTATGTACAGCCAAGAATGCTGTTTTGTTGATGACCATTTCTTATTTTAGAAAAGAATGCATTTAAATTTAAGTACTTGCTATGTATGCTGGCTTCCAAGTGACACCTTGCTGTTATGATCACTGCAGTACAGAATACTGTTCAGAACTGGAAGAACTAAGTAGGCTAAAAACAATCCAGTAGTCCACAGCTGTTGCTTTTGATCAGAAAGCCTACTTAAAAATCAATTTAAATTAAAAAAAAAAAGAAGGAAAAGTAAAACAGGCCACACCTTACTTACACGAAGTGCTGTATTATCTAGGGCATTTCCCCCTGCAGCCATCTGTTTTGAATTGCATAGACACACTGAACTCAAATTTTATGTTCACAAGAGAACTCTTCCAGTCTCTACCAGAGACTCTGTAAGAAGTATTCCATGCTACCTTGTTCTCAATAACTAAGAAAAGATCTTTGACTCCTTCAGCCTCCTCGTAAAGGGAGAGGTTACAGCTTTCATAAAGATAAACAACCCCTTCAGATCATTTCCAGGATGAAGATGCATTCTGAAGAAGTGTTATTGAATTGCTTTTTGTTTCTGTCTACCATTCATGCATTCACAGCCTTAAGTATCCACACTCCGATATATGTGTTATTAGAAGCATAATGTTTATCAGATCTGCAAAAAAGGGATTCCTAACATTTTCTGGGAATATCAGCATTGAAAGCCATCACCTAACGGCTACAAAGGGAGCTTCTGAAACAGATTTCTGAGAACAGTTTTTCTTTTTCCCCTATGCTGCTACAAGATAGAGCAAAGGTCACTACATGTATATTAATAACTTACGTCACCATGCTTAGTATTCCTTTTACAGGAGGATGTTCTAATATGATGACCTCCATGTTAAACTAGTTTATTCTTTGATATCAACTTTTAACAAAAATAAAATTATTTGAGGAACTTGATTTATCATAGGCTATAGCTCTTTCTTCATTTGGCAAGTTCCTTCAGATGCTACGTGTTAGTATGGAATAATACCTACAAAAAAAATACATTTTAACAGCGCTTGTGTCTAATGTCTGCCATTTCTCCCCCAATGGTATAAACTGGAGAATCAATATTGTTACATCATGAAATGATGGGGAAGTTATGTATATGGTTTTACATGGTTTCACCAAAAGAGGACAGTTAAAGATCTGCTACAGCTAGGTCAGAAAAGAAGGATCCCAATGACTTTAGTGGTACTCAGTGTGCGCTTGGCATAGGTACAAGAATGCTGTATAAACAACATTTACATGAATAGGGCATATTTCTGTACAATTTCTTTCCCATGAGACACATTGTTTCATACATTCTTACTTACTGTACAAGTACATCAGGCAAAACTTAAGCACGATATATTATAAATAACTGATACTTAAGTGAAGAAAAAAAATCACTTCAATTCTTGAAATCAGAAAGTGAAGCACCAGTTTTTCAGCTCTTTTCATAAGAAGACAGTGGAAAGGGTAAATGATGGAAGAAGCTGTCAGATAATTAATAAAGACAGAATCAGAGGAGGAGAGAAAGCAGGAGATGGGAAGAAAAATGAAAAAGAAGAGATAACTAGAGGAGAAAGATGTTATACAAAACTAGGTAATGAAATGAAGCCTGGAGGAATAGGATGACTGTGGAAGAGTTAAGAGCAAGAAAGAATTCCTAGGTAAAACAGAAAAGACATGAAGAAAGTAAGTGCATTGTAACATCAGAGAGAGAAGGGTGATTTTTGCTTGGAAAGGGCACTGCTGCACATAAATGTATTGATCAGTATCTCTGACTGGAGTGAAGCACTATCTTACTGTAAATGAGCAATGAAATTTTCACTGCAATAGTTTAAAGAAACTAAACAAAAAATAACCCTGAACCTGCTTCGCTCCTGTCAGCAATGCCTTACGTACATGCTCCATCCCCTTCCCTCTATCAACCTTTCTCTGCTTTTCCCCTAACGCCATATAGCAGGAGCCAGCATGTCCTCCCCAACTTCATAGAAAACCAGGTAAGAAAAGGGACTGCCCAACAGGTTTTGCAGGAGTAGAGCTAATGCATTTATATAAAGCCTATTAATGGCTTTCTAAATTAATTTAATCATACTAGAGTGTCCACAAAGCAGTGTTCTGTTGTGGTTGACCCCCCCCACCAAGAACATCCTTATCCTAAAATCAGTTCAACACATAAGCACAGGAGAAGGAGGAAAAAAACAACGACTACTAGTTATTTAGAGGAGAGGGAGAGAAAGGAAGAGAGACAGCTAAATGTGGAAATAACTCGTAACTGTTCATTGCTGCTGTGACTCCTCATGAAGGTCATGTTCACTCACTGTACACTCACTACAGTTCAGGAGATGCATATTTGGTGTTTGTACAAGGATTCTAATACACCAGTAACCCAGTGACAGATTGCTTGAGGTTGAAGAAGTGGCCAGAGACATGAAGATGCTATTACCACATACACCAGACTGAATACTGACTTCAGTCAGTTCTTCCAGAGGCCCAAGAGGGGTAAGCTAAATATTCTGTGGACAGGGAAGATGTAGATAAGATAGATGTGTACAATCCTGCCTTGGTTTTAAAACTTTTTTCTCTTCCCATGCTGTGTTCCTGCTGTCAAGATGAAACAGCATTTTGATTTCAGGAAATTGTTCCAAAGCTTTCATGTAGCACAAGTAACTATGTGGTAGTACTGAACTCAAGATATGCCTGCAGGGTACGGAGTGCTGTTGACTGGGTGCACAATGAGATTTCACTATAAAGGAGGGATACAAGATGAGCTTAGCAAGGCTAGAGAAGTGAACAGGTGTGCTACTAGCCCTGTAAACAGTGACATGTACTTGTAAGGTTGCATTTATGGCTAGAAAGGCTAAAACAGCCCCATTAATTTAAGTCACTGAACAGTCATGTTCAACATCAAAAACAGGAAACATTTCTAACCGTGGTCCCCCAAGAAGAGTTTCTAGCTGCAGAAAACAGACTGTCCTCAGCAACATGCAGGCCTCCCAGGCCAAACACTCCACACACCCAGAAGACCTTAAAGGCTTGCAGGTGTTCGTGTTTGATGGGTTTTGATATTTATGCCCAATAGCTAAGCCATCAGAATTTTCAGCATCTAGCACAGAACACCATCACAGAATTAATCCCTATGATACAATGCAATTTTAGTTTCCAGTCTGGGTGTACATAAGGGCAAAAGAGTAGAACAGAGTTTGTAAGTCCTGGGTATGACAATTCTCTTCCAACTGCAGATCTCTTTACTATGTGGAAGGCAGAATAAGAGAAGGATGATATGTTACATCAAGAGTTTTTTTGGACTGGTGTATTCTAGAGATAAAGATATCTAATGAAAGGTGAAGAATGCAATAAGGATAGGGATTTCAACTGCAAGGCTTTTGCTCTAAAGCTCTCCTGTTAGTGTACCAGGAAGGTCACAAAAATGCACAGGTGGCTGACCGTGGATTTGCAAACTCAAGACCAGCATGATATGCTGAGCAGTTGCTTCCACAGGTCTTCCAAACGCAGGCTTGCTCCCTCACAGGCTCATTGGCAGCCCTGACAAATTTCTCCAAGGTTTTATTCAATCCTCATGTCATCCATCCTATACTGCTTAGCCGCACTCCTCTATGAATCTCAGTCTTCTCACTCAGTCCCCACCTCTGTTTTTAAAATTCCATATTATTCTCTGTCCAGTTTTATTTCCAAGTACATTTGCAGAACACAGGCAGTGAGCCTCAAAGAAAGGCTGCTATTTGCCATGCACCTTATTATTTGAATTTAATCAGGTACTTGAAATGACTTGTCAAATCAGAGTCATCTGATAGGAGGGGTCAACAAAAAAAAAAAAGTTGTACACAGATCTTGCACAGTTCTTCAAAATGATCGTAGCCATCAGGTTGGCAAGTACCAGTGGATGGAAACAACTGATGAACTTCAACAGCATGGACTAACTTCCACAAATGTCCCTGAGCTATGACTAACATGAGGAATAGCTTAGTGTTTTAATAAAAGCTCAGGACTGACTTATGCTTCAGATGTTCCTATAATGCATGACTACAAAGCAGTAAGGTTCTAAGAGCTGTGAAATATGAAGAATATTGAAGTAATATTGAAATGGATCACTTAAAATATTTCCTTTGCAACATGTGGGGGTTATTATTGTTTTCCCCAATTTTTAATAGTGTAAAAGTAATTTTAAGAGGTTTGTGCCTAACCTACACATGGAAAGCATGAAGTGAAAACTCTTCATTTATTTTAAGCTTCAAATTTGAACACAACTTTGTATGGGTATCTACACTGTCTCAATTTATGCATATTTTGAACTCTTTCAGACACACACATTTACGCCCTGACATTTCTTATCAGAATTTGCAAAGACGTAGCTAAAAGTGCTTCAAATCAAGAGATATTTCTAAGACACATACCTTGCCAGTGCACACTTGTACAGTTACACCACATGCTATTTATTTGCAGGTCCCAAAGCATCCTGCACTAAATTCTGTCCTCTATCTGGTGTTAAATGAACAACAGTTATCTGGTTTATAGATCTGACAGACTCTTCTGAGCGTCTGCCAACTTCATAATGTACTTGAACTACATCTTAAGAAGAGTATGAGATCACCAGGGTTTTCGCATAACTTCAAAGCTCTCTAAACTAGAGCCACACAACTCTGAGACTGAACAAACATTGCTAGACTGTGTGCCCAGCTTTAAGGGCTCTTTGTGTGAAAGCCATTTGTTTCAGAAAGTCTACAAATGCTATAAAGCATATGTAGAGTACACAAATTCTAATATGTTAGCAAATTTTTGCACTAAGAGGAACTTAGCTCATGG
Source organism: Clamator glandarius (assembly GCA_033459285.1). Classification (NCBI taxonomy): domain Eukaryota; kingdom Metazoa; phylum Chordata; class Aves; order Cuculiformes; family Cuculidae; genus Clamator; species Clamator glandarius. The sequence goes on from JAUNZM010000404.1 coordinate 3,331,073, forward strand.
CTTTAAACTACAATCTTACTCTACCAAAACAAATTCTGTTTGGTTACCATTATATTAAAATTTTTAAATGGAATCAATTTTCTAGGCCATATTTAACAAAAAGAGGCCCTAAGATCATTCTTGCAGTGAAAGCTGCTACTTATAAAATCCCTTACTAGGAAAAGCTCCTCATGTAATTAAATTCAAACTGTCATTAAAAAAATCTCCATTAGCTGGAAAACACACATCAACATTCTAAGACACCTAACTTCCATAAGTTTAGATACAGCTCCTAATCTGTTTTATTCTGGAAACAAGTCAGAATTTTAAACATAATGCCTCCTACAGCATCAAGACAGCAGGGATGCTCATTTTCATGAACACACAGCACATGAACAGACCTAGGTGGAATAGTCAACAGCCGAAAGTGGATTTTCTCTTACGTAAGTAACTGAGTCGCTGTTTAATGTCCCTCTGTCATCTTAAGACATGAACTGCATCCTGCGACAGTTATGAAGGGATAACAATCAAGCCCCTTGACAGATGCCACAAATGAACCTCCACAGCTTTCCCTCCTGACAAACGGTGATGACATTGTTCTCCCCTTATTGAGCAAATGCTAATTTATGTTAATATTTGCTTTTAAAAAATTTATAAATAATTAAATTCTCAGAACTTCCATAAATAAATCAACTTTACTTGAGGAAGATGGAAAATTATAACAAGCCTTCTCCAGGACTGTCAGCAGCAGCCAAATGGTACTACAAAAAAAGAGAATAAAAATTATCTGATTTTATATATACATGTACCCCAAACGTTTTCTTAACTTTAGGGGGAAGGGAGGCGCACAGACACACAGAGTCAATCAAGCTCCTGATTTCCTTCTCCTATGTCTGTCCTCTGTTGTTCCATTCATCCATTTATTATCCCTGTCTTTCCTCTGCTTCTAGTATTTCTCTCCCTCCAAGCATTTCCCTTAAGGGATTTCTGTTCCCTTCCATTCCTGTGTGTTGTCATCATAGCTTTCTCACTTCCATTGTAATTGCTTTGTTTCCTTCAGGTTTCAGCTGTTCTTCTGCCCTTTCTCTTTCAACTTAGATTCTGATGGTACAGAAAGGCAGATGTTCCTCACAGACTTTTGAAAATACCTCTGAATATTCTATTCTCAGGAAACACTTGTGAATGAAGCCTTTAACCTACAGCTAAAGACAAAATTGGTTAGTTTCAGTCTCACTTAATAACAGAAGATCACAAATATTGGCCTGAACACAGGAACAGTTATTCATTAAAGAAGGTCAGTCAGAAGTAACCTACCCTCTCTGGCTGCTTCAGAAGCACACTTCAAGGAACATTACTGAAGAAAAAGAAATGCAATCTAAAAGCATCTAAAATCTAAAATCTGTGTTTGTGTTTTCAAGACAAGACTTTTGCCCAAACAAGTCTCACTGATAGAAAACGCTTGCACAAGTTTTTATACTGGCGTTTTTGTGCAATTGATACATGTCTTCTCCATACAGCTTATTAGTCTGACTTGTATCTCTTGTAAGAAAACTAGCAAAAAAGCTATCAAGATGGAAGTTTGGTTGTTTTTTTTTTCATTGGCTTTCATTCCTCTCATGTCTGAGGCTACAGTTTTTATTAAAAGTAGGCAGGCTTATCCCTATCTTCCTGAAGGCAATATTGCACACAGCCACGCCTGAAGCTTCACCCCAACCCCCTTCTCCCTCTGCCCTGAAGTCAGGCAGGGGCTTGTTACACCCCAGTCTGCAGTTCAGTCTGGATTTGGTGTTTGGCAACTCCAAGCTGACCTCAAAACTTGACAAGCAATTGCACATGATAATTCTTAAGGGAAACTGGGAGAGAAAAGGGAGAACGTTGGGAGGTGTATCTACATTATAGCCTATGAAACTTGGAAATGTTGTCATTGTGCTATTACTGTTAGGTATTTTATAAAGAGTTTAAAAGGTCGCTTTTGCAGTTTGCTGCCCAATCAGCACTTAAGTAGGTATCAAGCTTCATGGGAGCAGAGGCTGTCTTCCATTTCCTCCTAACAAAACCAGCGCTCTCAAGGGGGAAGATTACTTTTATGAGCTTTCACTATTACAGACCATAACATCAATACTTCAATCAAGGTGATAATATGCCATAAAAGCAAACTGTGACCTGTATTTGTATTCTGCATACAAACTCTCATACATGGCATCTCTCCATCTTTTGGGGCCAAGGATTAGCGTTGAGTGGTCAATGTGTAACCAAGTTCCTGATTTTTATTTTATTATGTCTGTGGAATAACTGCAGCCTGCTTACAAGAACCTCCGCAAACCACAGCTATAAATTACGAAGATTTTCTTGGATACAGTGTTTGCATAGGTACACCAGTTGTGTTTTTCGAGGCAGAAACCAAGAACTGACTGGAGAAAGGGGACATTCATTGTGAAACTGAAACATAACATTAGTAACTGAAGAGTAAAACCTATAACTGTTCTAACAAAACCAGAAGTAAAGTACTTATGGCGCACACGTCATCTCAAGTATTCAGGTGCTCTACTGCCAGGAGTACTAAATGCAACTTGCCTCTCAAAGCCAAAAGCCAAACATTGTTTAAATCACACTCCGATGCAACTTTAAAAACTATAAATGCAAACAACAAAAATTATCATTTTGGAAAGCACTGATATTAATGAGAGGAAATCACTGTCCTCTATGAGGAAAGCACTGCCATGATAATTTCAACGGAATACACACTTGGAACCAGGATGCCAGTCGAAATTTTTCTACACAGTAGAAATAATGAAGACTCACATGTATAGGTATTTTTAATGGCAGAAATACTTCAATTTTAGTTAGAATATACTGGCTTGGGCTTCCTTTGTATATCATTAGTACACAAACCAGCTAATACCATTCCAACTCCATAAATACAAAACAGACCATGTGTTTAACCGTAAGACATGACTGCACTCTCTCCCATAAAAGCTCGTTTGTTGAGCCAAATTAATGGAAAGATATAAAAGCTATAGGAGGTAAAAATTAATCCTCGATTTAATACCAAAGATTTTCAGCTTTTGCATTACCAAAAGGAATACCATAAGCTGAATAAGGGAAGCTAGTGCATTGACTGTAGGAGCTTAAACACAGATCTTAAACATGGAAAGTCATTATTAGTTCCTAGCCAAGGTGAAACTGATTCCAGTCTCTGCTGCCTGCAATAAAATCTGCTACAGAAGCTACTTAGAGTTTGCTTTGGTTTTAAAGACAACAGAATCAGGCTCCTAATATGTGAAGAAGTTAAGTGGGGGGAAGAAGGTGCCTCTGTATTTTCACAGGCAACCTCTCCAGACAAAAATGGACTAGCACTCACAGATTCTACAGGAAAATTATTTCTGTCTTCTGTAAATAATTACAAATGCTCTCACTTATGCAGCAAGCTGTAGCAGATTCTCAAGCTGTTTATGAACTTGCCTGCAACTGAAGTGTAGCCTCATCTAAAAAAGTGCTGCGCTCACTCTGCACCAGCTATTTGTAATAGGTTTTAACCCATGCCCTGAAGTTTTTGTTTCTGTAAACCGAAACAGAGCTAGCTACAACTAAGACTTTGGCCAGAGTGATCAGACTGACAGTGCTACCTCGCGAACGGAGATAGCAAACACCCACAAACGAGATCCTGGTGTCTTGCCTTTTCAACCCACGCGACGAAAAGACACGCCATCAGCACACCGTTACAGTTTTACTGTTATCCCTCTTGCCTGACCCAGGCAGCTTCCACTCCGAACCATTCCCCAAAGGTTCTGCATTGCTTTAAGGCAGTTAAGGTAAGTATTTACACACATTTCGCAGCCAAAAAAAAAAAAAAAAAAAAAAAAAAAAAAAAAGCGAGGAAGGCGCTGCAGCCGCTCCTTCCCGTGGAAACTTCTGGTTGAAAGCGAAAGATGCGCGCGACCGGCGAAGGCGCTACCGGGCGCCCTGAGGCCACGGGGAGGGCCGGTGCCAAAGCCGAACGGAGGAGCTGCCACCGCCTCAACGAGGCCGCGAAAGAGCAGCAGCTCCTCGCCCTCAGGACCTGCGATCCCCATCCCACCGCCGAAGCTCGCTCTCGACACTCCCTCTTCGTCCTCGGGATCTACGCTACGGCCGGATTTCTGGGAAGTGGGGTTTTTGGATTGTTTTTTTTTTTTCTGGGGTTCCCCCCCCGCACACACACAGCGAATGTTTAACGCCAGGAGAGCCACGGTTTGTAAAAGAGCGGGGAAGGCAGGAGAAATTGGCCCGAGCGCCCCGTGAATGAAAAATCCGACGGCGTTTGCGGGAAGCTGGATGCAAGAGGCGAGCGAAAAAACACTTAATCAAGACAGAGAGAAGGCAAAGGTAACATGGCTGCAACTGTAGGAAGGAACAAGGCAAAATAAATAAGAAAAAAAAAACAAACAAACCAAAAAACCCGAGAGAAATCGAGGATTCTTACGAGCAGCGGGCAGGGATTGTCAAAGAACCGCCTTACATAACGCGGATCCCCCGGGGCCCTGCCCACCCCCCAGCGCCGGGCTGCCGGGGCCGAGCGGGCGCCTTACCCATCGCGGCGGTGTCGCGGCCTCCTTCCTCCGCTTCCCCTTCTCTTTTTCTCTCCTCCTCGTCCTCCTCTCCCCGCCGCTGCTGCCGCTGCCGCCCGTCCGCGGCGGGAGGGAGGGAGAGAGGGAGAGAGGCGGGCGCGGAGCCTGCGCGCGGCGCGCGATGAGTCAGGGCGGCGCGCAGCGGGGGCGCCCGCAGCCTTTGTTACCGCGGGGCGGGGCCGGGCAGGAGCGCGCACACCCCCCCCCCCCGCCCGACGCCCCGCGGGCCCCTGTCGCACGTGGGCGCGGACACGCGGAGACCGGCGTTGCTACGCGGGTTCGCGCGCAGAGCCGCGTTGCACGTGCACGTACACAGAGGCCCGTATTGAACACGCACACGCACAGACCCGTGTTGCACACACGCACGCAAATGCACACACAGAGAACGTGTTGCACGCACAGACAGACGCGTGTTGCACATGCTGACACACACACACACACAGACCAGTGTTGCACACGTGCGCACGCAGACCCGTGTTGCACATGCGAACACACACAGACCCGTATTGAAAATGCACACACACGGGCACAGACCCGTGTTGCACCCATGCACACAAATGCACACAGATCCGTGTTGCACACACACAGACCCGTGTTCAACATGCACACACACAGCCCCGTGTTGCACACATGCACACAAATGCACACAGATCCGTGTTGCACACACACAGACCCGTGTTCAACATGCACACACACAGCCCCGTGTTGCACACATGCACACAAATGCACACAGATCCGTGTTGCACACACACACAGACCCATGTTCAACATGCACACACACAGCCCCGTGTTGCACACATGCACACAAATGCACACAGATCCGTGTTGCACACACACACACAGACCCATGTTCAACATGCACACACACAGACCCGTGTTGCACACATGCACACAAATGCACACAGATCTGTCTTGCACACACACAGACCTGTGTTGCACACATGCACAAATCGATGCTACACATGCACACACACAGACCTATGTTGTACACACACACACACAGACAGGCCCATGTTGCACATGGACACGCACACAGAGTCCTGTGTTGCACACGCAAACATACAGACCCATGTTGCACATGGACACGCACACACAGAGACCTGTGTTGCACACGGGCACACACACAGTGCTGCACACGTGTACACACACTCCCATGTTGCCTATGCACACCCACAGACGTCTGTTGCACACACACAGATAGACTCATGTTGCACACGCCCACACGTGGAACTACGTTGCACACAAATGCACACACAGAGACCTGTATTGAAAATACACACATGTTCAGACCCGTGTTGCACACGCACAAATGCACACACACAGACCCGTGTTGCACACACACAAATGCACACATACAGATCCGTGTTGCACATGCACACAGAGACCCATATTGAACATGCACACACACGCACAGACCCGTGTTGTACATGTACACACAAATGCACACACACAGACCCATGTTGCACACACACAGACCCATGTTGCATGCACACAGACCTGTGTTCAACATGCACACACACTCAGAGACCCGTGTTGCATACACACACAGACCCGTGTTGCACGTGCACACACAGAGAGAGACTTGTATTGCACACGCACACACACAGACAGACCCATGTTGCATGCACACAGACCTGTGTTCAACATGCACGCACACAGACCCGTGTTGCATACACACACAGAGACCTGTGTTGCACACACGCCCCCATGTTGCACACACGCACACATACAGAACCGTGTTGCATGCAGAGAAATGCATACACTGACCCGTGTTGCACATGCACACACAAACACATGCACAACATGGTCTGCGTTTCCGTGTGTGTGTGCAGCTGGGGCTCTGTGCATGTGTGTGCGTGTGCAACACAGGTCTGTGTATCCTGTGGTCCTCTGTGTAGTGTGTGCCACTGGGGCTGTGTGAGTGCACCATGAGTCTGTGCGTGTGTGTGTGTGCGTGTGCAACATGGGTCTCTGTGAGTGTGTGTGTTTCATTCTAGGAGGGGAAGAAAAAGCCTTCTCCATGAGACTATGTGTAAGAGCTTTGGGCCATCAGGCTTTAGATACAATATCTACAGAAGAAAATATGCTAAATCAGCGCACTGTGTTTTTTTAGAAGTGATTAAATAGCACCTGTGAGGTGTGATGCAGTAATGCCTGTGAGAATAGCTCATTAAAAACAATAGAATTATGATGTTCTTGATGTATTCATCAAGGAAAAAATTAACTAAACCCCAAGTTTTTGCAGAAAGTGGGGTACTAGAAACAGTGCATTAAGTTACCAGTGAGATTTTCAACAGAAATTGAGAAGAAACCTATAGAAGCACATTCCATGGATTTCAGGGGATGTTTAATTTTGGCAGCTGGGAAGAAAATGCAAGATTCTTTCATGAAAATACCCTTTAGAACAGTTTATGAGATCACTGCTTGTTTCTGTACTTGTAATGCAGCTGTGAAAATTGAGTTGTAGACTACTGAACTTATGAAGTTATTAACAAGTGTTGTCTCTGTGCTCCTAAACACTGTCTGATGTCCTCTGAGAAAATGGGAAATTGGGTCAAATCGACCTTCCAGTGCTTATTACTTCATGAATTTTCTTTTTCAATCTCGCATCAGCATCATATTCTCAGCACAGCTCCTCATGCCTGACATAGCAACCCCTTGAAAACATTCTTGCATACATTATATCATATAATTTGGCACAAGGGTGCGTGTAAGGGATATATTTTAACTGCCTCTGTACTGATGTTAGAAACCTACACGAGCAACAGGGGGATGCTGAGATGCTCAAATTCATAGGGAAATATGATACAGTACTGTAACTCATCTGATCTGAAATTGGCTCATCTGATGGGAATAGGCTGTCACAACTTGTTCCATAAGGAAGAGCAAAGAAAGCAGAAGTGTGGGTAGTGCTTTACCCATTGTTTCCTAATAGAAGCACAAATGACCCTCCAAAGTCCTGGCACCTTGAGAAATTTAAGTTCTCATAACAATTGAGGTGGAAATAGTGCATGGCTATTTGTGAACTTGCACATGGGAAACAGGACAAACTACTCCTTGAGATCTTCCTGTAATATGTGAATGGAGTGTTGCCAGGGATGACATGATGTTATTCTCTCTGAGAGCAGGCTGCCTCGCATTTTTCATGGCATAAGAGCAGTTATCAATACAGAAATGAACACCTGACCTTGTTCTGAGATAACTCATCCATGTTCTGCTCTCCAGTGTGTAAGTATGCATGGTAAAGCCTTTCTGGAAAGCGTGGGAAGTCAAAATTAGAAAACTCTGACCTATATAAAAGTTACAACTTTCTAGTTGTGAATGCAATTTAGTACCAGAATGGCTGACCTGGGAAAGTGAAATCTGAGAACTAGTTTCTTTTTGTATCTCTCATCCCAAACTTTCAAGAAGCTTTCAAGAAGAACCTGTCTGATTAAAAATCTGACTGCTATGTGTGAGTATGTGCATTGTATGCCATGCTAAAAGATTGCAGTAACCCTTTCTGGCCTGACAGTTCAGGACTTTTTGAATGGCCAGTACCTCCTGCTTTCTTTCTGGGCATTTGGGGAAGTAAAAATGGTATATGAAGCTTGGTATGTTTGTAACACTTGAAGGCAATAGCTATAGGCTAGTCTTGAATTCTAGAGCTGAAGAAGTTTTCCTGCATAGTCAGGCAGGAATTTATTCCTTCTTCCCTTCAAATGTAACTGGGCAGTTGTATTGTTTGTTTTCTTGCTAGGGTTTTGTGTTTATCACTGCTTTTCTACAACCCTCAAGAAACGATAGAAGAACAAATGGAGGGGGAAATTGCTCCATGGTTATTTTGTGTATGTAGAAGCTGATTGGATGATCCAATAACAAGACCTGTGCTCAGGAAAGACTGCTTCCAGACGAGATAAGTAGGGCCCTTCCATATATTTGCCTTTCTCTTCACTAGGGGTGGTGATTTGCTAGATGGACTCTCCTTAAATCTTACCTAATCAGCATCCAGTCATGTATCTGTCTGAGATACGAGAACTTGGTGGTTTGTGTTCCTATGTAGCGGTGCACCGTTAAATTCTACTAAATTCCATTAGTTTTCATTAGGTGACCTATTAATTTATTGGCCTGTGATACATAGGTGACCTAATGGCTTCTGCTGGCATTATGCTTGAGAAAGTGACTCAAGACATCTGGGAGGGCTGGGAGAGAAAAGGAGAAAAAGATGAACTACCTTACTGGTTTGTATCCCTTCAAGGCAAGTGGGAACTCATTTTTTTCTGAGCTAATTTAAATATGAAATGAGAGAGGTTAAAATATTCACCAAAAAGTTATCCAGCAGTCAGACTAGGAAGGGATTAGGGAGTGAGACAGATGAATAGTTTACACTTCTATTGTGAAGTTACACTTGAAATAAAGAAGTAAGATTATTATCTGTTATACTCCAAGCAGTGAGGGAAGGCTGATCTGGTGCATCAGGAGAAATAAAGGCAATAGAAAGACCTGAAAAATCTGATATTTATATTGCATGATCGAAAAGATTTGTGGTCAGCAGTAGCGTTCTGACTTGTAGGGAAAGCTGCCTAACTAGAAGATGTCCAGGCTATAGCAGCAGCAAGAAAGTATCGGATCATAGACAGAATTGAATGCCAGTGCAATTAGAAATGCCGAGGCCCTTTAATATTTGCATGTTTTCATTATCTACTGAACAAGCTATCAAAACAAAAAAAGAATATGAAATATAAATTAAAATAAATCAAATCCAGACTCTTGAATCACTTAAGAATTATTTCACTCAGCACTTCAGATTGAAGTCTGGGTTATTCCTCGTTGTATGGAAGCTTCAAAATTGGTGTAACACAAAAAAAGTGCAAGAATGGAAGGTTTTGCTCCTCTTTTCCTCACTGAGAAGAATTTTGTTGGACTAATGTGGTTCTGACAGACTCATATTCTGAGCCTATATGAGTTTCAACTTGGACCTCATTTTCCAGCAACTGTACAAATGGGCTCCCAAAGTTTGGGGGCATTCCTGAGCATACTGAGCAAGACCATTTACCAGCATAGACATAGCCTATGTATTGTAGAAGTAGTGTGTATGCTTGTGCTCCCAGTCACAGCAATATTTTTAAAAACTGCCAGATTCACACATTTTCTAATAATGGTTATTAATACAATGGTTCTACTCATCAGGCTTTCTAATTTTGAAGCTTAGAGCTGATTCTAAATTGTCCTGTTTTAGTGCCGTGTACGCAAGTTAGCATATTTTCCCAACCACTGCTGTTAATTTAGCCTGCCAGGCACTGTGCGGAACTGCGAGACCTTGCAGGTACTTGTCACGTCTGAAAACTTTACCCATAGAAGCACAAGGTGGGGTGGAAATCATGCCAAAGGTAATTACCACAGATCTTGAACTTCAGGAAGTGGAGGTTGCTCTCAGGAGTGATTTCTCTAGGGAGGAGAATGGGGAAGGTAGCAGTGGGAGCCTGCAGTGCAGCCTTGGTGCACTCAGAACACCCTTTGGCACGATGAGGAGGGCTGCAGCAGCAGCCTAGGACCTGCAGTCTGTAAGAAGATATACAGCCCATCAACAAAGTACAGGGCACAAACTGAAGCTGGGAGATGACAAGAGGGACAACGTATAAAGAAAGAGGTTTTAAAATGCAAGATTTGTAAGAGGCATATTATATTTTAAGCCTATAAAGACTTTTCTGATATAGATGCGAGTTTTCTGATCCTCTCTACTATTGCCTTTCCTAGCTCTACGTTCTGGTCCTGACCTCCCCATCACCCCAGATGATATGGTGGTTTGCCTGGTGATAGTTTCTAAACAAAAGATATCTCTCACTTGATGCTAGTCTGCATCTAGGGAAACCTGCATATATACCTATATCTCTGGAATTCAAACCAGAGCACTGCTGTCAACAATGAACTGAGAGGCTTATGAAAAAACTAGCTTTGAAGTCTTAAATTTCTTGCTGCAGGGCTGAACGCAGCTGCATTTCTTACACTTCCTCATGGCAATGACTGCAGGGATGTTTAAGAGATAGAAGAGGTTTCAAGTAATCTCATTGCTGCTTTGTACTGCTGAATTCTGACATTTGATGTTGCATTTGAGGTTAGGTCCTTTTTCTTTGTGTATGAAAATGGTAACTACACAAGCTTTAAATTTAAATAAGCATTTAAAATCCATTAAAGATCTCTGGTATTCTCAACTAACAGTCCCCAAAGCTGTTTTATCTTCACAAATATAATTAATAAACGAACAATTAGCAGGAAAAATAACTAAAAAATAATAAAAAATCATGAACCAGTATAGTTAAAATGGCTGTTTTCTTCCCTGTTTGCTTGGATACATTTGTCCTGCAGGAGAATTTACCAGCTTTTATTATAGGAAGTTTTCTAAGCTTCTGTGGATGTTATCCTAACTGGAGGCCCCAGTGAAAATGCTGCTTAGTGAAAGCACATTTCCCTCCTTTCTTGGTTTTGCATTAGTGATGATGAGTTTCTTTTGGAGCTTTCAGAGCTTTTGCCAGAAAGATAAGGCTATCCTTTCTTCACTATTGCCATTCATTATAGTTGCTGCTGCTTAGTGATGTGCCAGTAGTTCAGGGATTAGCTGGAGCTGGGCGTGAGGGTACCCCTGTGCATTCATGATAATTTTGTGAAAATAGTGGATGTGAAAGTGTAATTACACAGTGACGTGGGTCTGAGAAATCTGGAAACTCCTCTAATGCAAAACACTGTTTACCTTAATATGTAGACATACAACTTCATATTTATTTGTTGTTATACTATCCGCCATATAGTGCATTTTTCCTAATTCACCCTCTCCAGAGAGGTTCTGTAGGGCTGTGTGTTATGTAGGGAAGCCTCTTCTCTCTTCTCTTTGTGCTTGTCTAACTCCAAGTGACCTCTGCCTCTCCCACTGGACTAACAGTGAGACCCATGGGACTCCACATGGGCTCATTCATGGATGCCTCTGGGATCCAATGCTGCCAAAATTCAGTATTATAAATGATTTATCTGCATAAAATATCTGGAAGTGACTAATGTCTTCAACAACTGTAACTTCTGCCTCAGAGTTTCACTGCAATATTTCATCCACTTTCCCCTGATAACTTACACTACCGAATTAGAAGCATTATTAAGATGGAGGATATTTACTTGTCAGAGAGAGAGAGCCTAAAATAACACTTTATTTGCACCATATTGGACTGTGGTTCCTTATAGGTTTTTGAACCCAGGTCTTTATTCTCAGACTGAAAAATTCTACTGTTCCTTTGGTTTGTTATTTTAATGGGAATTTCGCGTTGTGGGGTGCAGGTAGGATATAATCACTTCCAAATGAACAAATTTCAGATACAACATTTAGCAGAAATTAAATATTTCCAAAGCCTCAGACTTTTGGGAGTTGGGACTGCCTCTCCAATAGCATCAGTATCTTCTTAATGGTTTTGAGAGGTAAGATGAGTCAAATAATATGCACTGGCTTTATAAAACTCTGAGTTCCAGGAATTTTGCTTTTGTGGACATTTTTGCAGAGCTTTTTATTTCCCCTGCAAACCCTCATTTGCATTGTGGTATTGTTATGTTTTCCTTTGATCTCCTATTTTGGATTTCTAAGACTGAGTGCCATTTTTTTTCTTGCAAATTTGCCTTTCCTCAGGATATAAGAGGTTTGTTTGAACTCATTTAATTGGCCAGTGATGTGAAACGTGATTGTTTTCTATATTAGAAATGAGTTCAAGTAATTACTTCATGGTGTCTTTATAACCTACTGTAACTTTCCATGTATTTTTACTGACTCAGGATTATCTTGTTTTTAAGGAGAATGAACACTACTAATCTTTTCCAGGTTTGCAGGCATTGATTTGGGGTTACAAGACATTACCATAAAAATATAGAAAATCTAAAGACAGTTACCCGTGTTCTTTAGTTCTCTTATTTCAGTGAAAATTATACAATTCCAATTAAATCAAAGGGGATTATCCCAACAGATGTTATGTGCCTAAGAATGCAATTGAGCTTGCCTTTTTAATGTTTTCATTCATGCTGGTGTATGTTGCACTGGTGAGACCGCACCTCGAATCCTGTGTTCAGTTCTGGGCCCCTCACCACAAGAAGGATGTTGAGGCTCTGGAGCGAGTCCAGAGAAGAGCAACGAAGCCAGTGCAGAGGATGGAGAACAAGCCTTATGAGGAGCGGCTGAGAGAGCTGGGGTTGTTTATCCTGGAGAAGAGGAGGCTGAGGGGAGACCTCATTGCTCTCTATAACTACCTGAAAGGAGGTTGTGGAGAGGAGGGAGCTGGCCTCTTCTCCCAAGTGACAGGGGACAGGACAAGAGGGAATGGCCTCAAGCTCCACCAGGGGAGATTTAGGCTGGATATCAGAAAAAAAATTTTTCACAGAAAGGGTCATTGGGCACTGGAACAGGCTGCCCAGAGAGGTGGTTGACTCGCCTTCCCTAGAGGTTTTTAAGGCACGGGTGGACGAGTTGCTAAGGGGCATGGTTTAGTGTTTGATAGGAATGGTTGGACTCGATGATCCAGTGGGTCTCTTCCAACCTGGTTATTCTATGATTCTATGATTCTATGTTGTAGACTTGGTGACATTACCTTTTATTTACACAGGGGTTCTATTTTATGGGGTGATTTTGGACAAGAAGAAAATATTTTATCCTTTGAAAAGCCTGGATGCAAACAAAAGCTGCATGACTGATCTTAAAAAATAATGCTTTACTAAAATATGTTTATTACCATGTATGTTGTTATAATTGCTTATTGATTTTTAGAATGTTAGAAGAGGAAGCTAAAAGTGTATACACTATAATTTCAGTATAAAATGTGAAATCAGAATACATTAAAGTATAAACTATCCTATCAACCTTATCAACCTTCCTACATTTCCAGCCATCTCTTCTGTCCTGCCTCACTGCAGAGCCCACCCTTGTAACATTTTATTCTACTCACAGTTGCCAAGCCCTGCAACCACATGTAGTGTGTCTCCCTTTAGTTCTACTTAAAAGAAACTTGTGTGTACCTTGAAGGCTGGGAGTGTTATCTTGAATTTATGAGGAAAGGGTGGTAATTTACTTAGTTCCTATGTTGTTAAGAATCATCAAGTCTTGCTTTTCTCCTCTCCTCCACTACTTTAAACAGTGTAGAAGAAATAAGTTTGTTTTATTTTTAATAAATCTTTTGTTAAATCTGTTCTATATGATTATAAGTGGTTTAATAAATGCTCTCAGGGAAGAGTGGACACACAGCTTTGCTGTTGGATCTCACATAGCAGTGCTTTAGACTCATTCCTGGAAACTGAAACTTATAATTGCAATGTGACAAGACCCTTATGAGGCATGTGGGTACATGCATTGTTGAACAATTGTTGTGTTGTGATTTCTATGTCTTTGAACTGGTATGTGTTCATTGAAAATCATCATAAGTCTTACTTTCTGCTCTTCAGTGCTGATGTTGGCTTTTGGTAGTTTCATCTGTGTCACAGAATCATAGAATAGTTTGGGTTGGAAGGGGCCTTAAATTCCTTCCAGTTTCAACCACCCCTGCCATGGGCAGGGACATCTCCCACTAGACCAGGCTGCCCAAGGCCTCATCCAACCTGGCCTTGAACACCTCCAGGGATGGGATAGCGACAGCTTCCCTGGGCAACCTGTGCCAGTGCCTCGCCACTCTCATGGACAAGAAATTCCTCCTTACACATAGTCTAAATCTGTCCCTCTCCAGTTTATACCCATTGCCCCTAGTCCTATCACTACAAGCCTTTGTAAACAGTCCCTTCCCCAGCTTTTTTGTAGCCCCTTCAGGTACTGGAAGGTCACCATAAGGTCTCCTCGGAGCCTTCTCTTCTCCTGGAGGAGCAAGCCCAACTCTCTCAGCCTGTCCTCATATGGAAGGTGCTCCAGCCCTCTGACCATCTTTGTGGTCCTCCTGTGGTCCTCCTTCCTTATGTCTAGCTTAAATCTGCCCCTCTACAGTTTATACCCATTGCCCCTAATCCTATCACTGCAAGTCTTTGTAAGCAGTCCTTCCCCAGCTTTCTTGTAGTATAAACTTCTTAGTAAAAAATATGACTGAGTTTTATCACACATTTTTATATTCCTCTAAGGCCTGTTATCTATAGGAAAAACCAACATGAACAAAATGGTGATGAACAAGCCTGATAAAAAGAAGTTATTCTTAACTACTGAAGTCCTGAAATCTATACAGAACTTCACTACACTGTGTAGAGCTAAGGTATTCAAATGATAGGGATGGCCAGTGTTTACCCTTCTCAATTTTACCTTCTGTAACTCATCAAAGTAATTTCTGTTGCATGTGTTTGGTCAGTTCTACTGCTATTGATGGTCTTGAATGTGATCCCTTTGCAAGGGTTGGCTATCGCCTGGTTGCCATGCAAAGGCACACATCGAAGATGTTATTTCAGAGCAGTTAGCATAGTTCTGCAAACTGTTCAGCAGACGTTCTGTATAATAGAATTAACTTGTCATGCCTGGGCTTTTGAAAGTGAAATTCCAGATTGAAACTGAGACTGTCATTTGCATCACAGCACAGACAGTGCAAGAAAATAATCACTGAGAAAAAAGAACAGACAGACTGCGTTCCAGGCATTTCATGCTGTCTGCTTCTATTTTAGAGTGAACACACAACATAGGTAGAAGTATCCAGACTGGGAGGGGATGTACACAATACAATATTTTCATTTTAATTTTCTTCTTCTGAGGAAAATGCAGACCTATAGGTTCAGGTTATCAAATAGTTGTCTTTCATGATTCATTTATCAGAATATAACTAATAGGAAATATTCTGGGAAAAAACTGCTCAATTTTTCTTCTGTAAATGATATCTTTTTGGAACTAACTAAAACAAATAGTTGCAGAAGATATATCGGAGGCTAGTCTGCAGCTCTCAAGGATGACCTCTTTTCAAATATTTGCAGCTTGTGAGCTCTTCTACATATCCAGCAACAAATTCACCATTTTTTTGTATGGAATCCTTAGTAAAACTTTCCAGTCTTCAATTTCAAGAAGTGATTTACTAATTTCTATATTGCTACAAGCTTTTCCTGAAGTTAATACCACAGGAAATATGTGTTTGCAATAAACATATCTGTTTGTATTCCAACTTTTCCTATTAGTGTTTTAAATCTATTGAGTATTTTAATTAATCAGAACATATGATTTTTCTTTCCTTTTTATATAAGTGCTATACTCTTTTCTGATGTACCACATAAGGATCTTATTTTAAATTGAGATTTGAAGGTAAATGAGAAATGAAATACGGTTAAAAGTTCACAAGGTGCAGCAAAATATTGGTAGGGTTTATATTTGTCCTTGGCTAAAAGGGAAATATGATAAAACAGCTACTATGAGTTCAATGCAAGCTTCCGGAGTGGACAGGCTACATTCCCACCCTTGCCTGTTCCAGAATAGGTTCATTCTGCAGACAAGCCCTCAGATCAGTTGACAGGAATGATGTTTCATCAATGTATGTATGGATATCTTAATCAAGGGTACACATTGTTGGAGCTGACAGGAATGTCAGGCTCTTTAGATTCCCAGAAATACTCGAAGCCTGAAAGATATGAAGCCAGCATTGGCTAAGTGCATTCAGATAATTTTCACAAAAGATGAGTCATTCCTCTTCTCATACAGATTTGTACCATTCCCATAATCAGCATGTGAATTTTTCCTTTCTCTGTGAGATTTTTTTTCTAAGTCTTTACAAGTCAGAGACAAAGCTCTATACTACCTAACAAATGCTTAAATGCAAGAGTATGCTGTGCTTTTGAGACATACATAGAATTTCATTTCATTTAGGAAAACTCACTATAGGCTTAAGTATTATTAAGAGCATATATTGAGATGCAAATGTGATTTTTTTGAGGCAGAGAAACAATACTATTAAAGCATGATTAAGTCTTGGAAAGAGTAAAGTCTTCTGTAGCTGAGGGAAAAGGAAGTTTGTCCTAGTCCTAGGTGCTTCATTTAAGTTATATCATACCCAAACCTTTTAAAATTAGATCTTAGCATTGTGCAGTGCTATGAGTAATTACTTTGGTCTAGGAAATAAAGTTATAATTTATTTTTTTTTAAATTATAAACTGGCATATTGTTAAAATGCATGGAGTGGAAGCAATTTCACAGAGAGATATACTTTAAACATGCATAGCTATCAGTAGAGATAACCTTTATGCAGACATCAGTTTGTCAGTAAAATAGGTATCGTTTAACTGTATCAATTGCATCTTAGTATCTAAGCCCACTTTTCTTTCTGGAATTTGGTTCAAGTAATCATTTAGGTCAGACCTGAACTACAAAATTTTGCTGGCAATGATGCTGCTACTTTTATTTATTTAATAGCCTATATCAACTGATTTCCTTTAATCTTTTATTCATAATAGTCCTTGTCTTTGTATACAGTTGCCAATAAAATAGCCTTTCAAGTAAAAGACCCTGGAAGTCTAAGATCTACCTGCTCGAGCAGGAATATATACTAAGGAGCTCAGTAAGGGAAACAGACTTACGCATCATGGGAGACTGTCAGAGAAATTGAATGGATGGGCATGAGGTTTTAGGCATAGGCAGAGCATAATTGCAGTCCTCAGACAGCAATGGAGGAAATCCTTTGAGCATGGCAGCTAGCATTGAGAAGGAAAATTATCTGTAAGATACCAAGCACTCTGGTACTAAATAATGAAAGCAATTTTCAGAATATTTGGAAGGTAATTGCTGAAATCAAGTATTTGTCTTGATATGAACAATGGTTGCAAGTTAAAATATTGTATAATAGTTGGTATTTATCTGTACTAAGTACAGTTTATTATTTACTAGTTAAGTATAAATTTTCTGCCAATATTTATTTTGATTAAGGGCATTAGAACTCAATGTTCTGTTGGCATGAATATAAAATCACATACACAGGAGGATTCTATCTCTTTTGCTGCAGTTGGTCCTTAGTTGAAGCAGCACAAAATCTGTGTGGACAAGCTAGAAATAAAAAACAAATATAAATAAACATCACCAAAAAAGGGAGGGAGGAGAAGCTGATTTTGAAATGCAGCATGAAATTCTTCCTGAGCTTACTTGCACTGACCTAATCCATTAGCAACAAAGGGCTAAATGGGAATGTGGCAAAGAACAACCACTTTAATCTTTCCAGTCTTGCTATTTTATTGAACAAGTTGAATAAATATGGGCTGGATTTTGTACTTTATTCTATCTAGCCTGTAATTAAGGAGCTATTTTTTTTTCTTTTGCAATGAATAGTGTGGGGTATGAGAGACTTCAGCTAAGAGGGGCATGTGCAATAATCTAAGTCTTCATCTCCTGTTAGGCAGTCAAATATACAGATCTTCAATAATAACTCATCTTTAACATCTCAAACATATCTTGACACGTTTCCAATACAAAACTTCAAGCTCTGAGATGTCTCCTAGTTCTTAGATCTTATTTACGATCTCTATATTAAGTATGATTACCCATGTTCAGGAAACACAAATTCAAATTTGCCTTACTGGAAAATGGAGTATATATCTTAAAAGTGGGGTATGACCTGCTATGTAGCCTGAAAATGCATGCTGAAACACCACACTTTTGTCCTCTATGAGTATACTGAGGTGAGATAGAGAGGAAGAAAACTAGAATTAAACTAGGGATGGCATAAGTACACAGGAGCATAGCCTCTTCATTAATTAATTTAGGCAGGACAGAAGAAGAGGCAGCTATTTAATTAAAGGAAAAATAAGATTCTAGAACAGCCTCTGAATAACTGAAGTACCTGACTGGCTTTGATAATACCTAAATTGTATCTGTCTCCACTGTTGGGCACTGATGCCAATTAACAAACATATTGGTTTATTTGAAACTTTGGTCATTCAATCCGTGCTAATTCTAGAAGCAACTCTTCATGAATATCAGAAAGATGACATCCTCAGGTTTTGAGTGATTTGGAGTTTGTAGTATTATAGGATTAACGAGTAACTGGAATTTAATCATAGGATTAACTAGTAACTTGAATTTAATCAGTCTCTTCCAACATTAAACAATATATCATGGCACTGACCCAGACTCATCTGGATGAGAGCTAACCCTTGAACTGGTGCAATTTTCATTCCTATCTAGTCATGCTTGTCAGATCAGTGTTGTGTGTTGGTGGTGTATGTAGGAGTTTTTCTTGGTTTTGTTGTTTGTTTTTGGGTTTTTTTTTAAGATTTATCTGACACAAACCAGAAACAGTGCTCTGCAGATGAGCAGCCACTGCTTTGTGCCAAACAAGAGGCAGGAAGCAGCCCTACAGGTGCCTTGACAGTAGCATTGCAGCTTCGGGATGATGCAGAGCTCATAGAATGACTTCTACACTCCTCAGCCACCACGAGAGGGTATTGGCAGGTAAAGAACGCGTGGATGTCTCACAGTAACTTTGGGCTATTAGCTTGGCCTCTGAGGTCCTCCACCATTAGCTGCTTCTCAGGTCCTGTCAACGACAGACAGAAGACAGGCACTTAAATCTTGGAATACAGTGGGACTTGCTAACCCTGTCCCTATTCTTCATTAACTTCCAAGGGCTGTAATAAGTGAAATGATAGAAGGGGTTCCAAGGCATTGGCATCCTATCATTTTTCTCCATTAGTTGTAAACTAAACTCTGATATGCCGGCATCACTTTCCAGGAAGGAAGTTTGTAAGGTGATATTCCCAGTAAGCCCAAACAGAACTGTTACAGAGATGCTGGGAACACTGAGAGGCAACCAAAGATGTTAAACAAAGTACAAGAAATGAGAGATTCTGCTATAAGAATTAATATAGCATTGGAGGTGTCCCAGAAGGGACTGGGAGATGATTTGTCAGAGATAGAAACTCTGTTAGCCACGCAGTGAAAAGTGTCTGAATTAATGTACGTGTCAAACCAGAGAGTGCTCAGCCTGTAAGAGCCCAGACAGATTAATGAGGTGCTTGGTGACCTGGCTGTGTGACCCAAGAGGTTTTCCAGGAAGTAGAATAGACATGGAAACTGCTGGCCAACTTGGAAAATGCTAAGATAAGAGGCTGTAAGTAGTGAAAAAACTAAATAATTAGCTCACAAATAAAAAAAAAATATTTCAGGCCATAGTAGGATCTAGTTTTTGGGTAAGATATTTTGAACATTCAAAGATAAGAAAGGGTATTTTTACATCGTGCTCCTATTTTACGCCCTATTCATAATTTGCAGAAGGCAAAGGCAAGAAATTGTATTGCTTCAGTTTAAATGATGTTATCTTTGAAGGGAAAGCTCCTTGTGATTCCTTGTGATGATCATTTGATTGTAGTGGACAAAAAAGAGTGATTTCAGTAGAGTTTAAGTGACCCATCTCTGAGGGTGTTACGAAATTCATACGCAGGAAAAGAAATCTCATTGTCCAAAGCTTACATGAATTGGTAATATGTATATTACTGCCCATCCATCTCAGTTGGCCAAAAGACACCTAAGCACTAGAAAGAAAGAAGAAATTTCATCTGAACTGCTAAATGTAAGAGATGATATTTATTCCTTACATAGACAAAAGCCCTTTGGCATTCTTGAGCAGATTGGTAGGGTGCCAGTTTCTTGTATTTGGAATTTAAGGCTAAAGATTAAAAGCCCCAGTACAAGACAAAACAACTGCTAATGAGAATACTACAGGACAGTGCTTCATCTGTATGAATACTAATGTGATGTGGCCTTGCTTGAGAGAGTCTGGCAGTCAGTGTTCTTTAATACCTAAGCAAGTAATTTATAAAATAGTTGGGAAGCTAGCTGGAAGGAATACAAAATGTTATAGCAGTACCTAAGATGTTCTGTTGACTAAATTCTCTATTGCACTTGGGGTTCTGAAATAAAAAATTCAATTCAAAGTAGGTTAAAAAAAAACCAAAAAACCCTAGCCATTCCAGCACTTTCCTCAAGTCAAGAAAGAAATAAAAGGATGGGATTGAAAACTGTTAACTACTGTCTCCTTGATGGTGTGCTCAACTGTCAACAGCATGCCAGAGTATAATCTCTTACAGAGTTTGTTCTCAACTTCTGAGAGCTGTAAAGAACTAGTACAACCTTGAGAATGAAGAAGCTTGGCCAATTCAGGTATTGAATCATGGAATCATAGAATTGTTTGGGTTGGAAGGGACCTTAAAGATCATCCAGTTCCAACCCCCTTGCCATAGGCAGGGACACCTCCCACTGGATCAGGCTGCCCAAGGCCCCACCTAATCTGGCCTTGGACACCTCCAGGGATGGGGCAGCCACAACTTCCCTGGGCAACCTGTGCCACCACTCTCCTTGTGAAGAAATTCCTCTTATGTATAGTCTCAATCTTCCCCTCTCCAGTTCATAGCCATTGAACGTGGCAACATAGAAAGCTCACAGTGTTGCAGAGCTACAAAGGGCAAATGCCTAAAGCTTTGCCCAGTTCTCCTCCTCTCTTACCAGGCAACTCAGATGCATGAATATCACTTCCCTGTTAATCAAATTTTAAAAAGAATTTATTAGGCTGGTTGCAGTGCTGGGTCGAAGGTGGCTGTGTGCGTTTGCATTTGCACTGCACTGCACCTGATGTGTAAACCCTTTCACACTGCATAGAGCCCTGAGGAGCATGCTGCTTAGGCACACAACAAGAAATTACCTCGGGCAAAGCCAGACTTAAGAGCTCTCATTTGATGATTGCTCTGCTGCATGCATGCCAGCCTAGACGAATCTTTTCTCTAGTGTTCAGTTTCTATTTGAGAGGAGGCTGAAGACTCAGTCCTGGGTCCAGTCCTGTTTAATGTCTTTATCAACGACCTGGATGAAGGCATCGAGTGCTCCCTTAGCAAGTTTGCAGATGACACCAAGCTGGGTGGAAGTGTGGATCTGCTGGAGGGTCAGGAGGCTCTGCAAAGGGACCTGAACAGGCTGGATCGCTGGGCTGAGACCAACGGCATGAGGTTTAACAAGGCCAAATGCCGGGTCCTGCACTTGGGGCACAACAACCCTAAGCAGAGGTACAGACTAGGAGAAGCCTGGCTGGAAAGCTGCCAGGAGGAGAAGGATCTGGTGGTGTTGGTTGACAGCGACTGAACATGAGCCAGCAGTGTGCCCAGGTGGCCAAGAAGGCCAATGGCATCTTGGTTTGTATCAGAAACAGCGTGACTAGCAGGTCCAGGGAAGTTATTCTCCCTCTGTACTTGGCACTGGTGAGACCGCACCTCGAGTACTGTGTTCAGTTCTGGGCCCCTCACCACAAGAAGGATGCTGAGGCTCTGGAGCGAGTCCAGAGAAGGGCAACAAAGCTGGTGAAGGGGCTGGAGAACAAATCTTACGAGGAGCGACTGGGAGAGCTGGGGTTGTTCAGCCTGGAGAAGAGGAGGCTGAGGGGAGACCTTATTACTCTCTACAACTACCTGAAGGGAGGTTGTAGAGAGGAGGGTGCTGGCCTCTTCTCCCAAGTGACAGGGGACAGGACAAGAGGGAATGGCCTCAAGCTCTGCCAGGGGAGATTTAGGCTTGAGATTAGGAAAAAATTCTTCACGGAGAGGGTGGTTAGGCATTGGAACAGTCTGCCAAGGGAGGTGGTTGAGTCACCGTCCCTGGAGGTGTTTAAGGTGAGGGTGGATGAGGTACTTAGGGGCATGATTTAGGGATTAGTGGGAATGGTTGGACTCGACGATCCAGTGAGTCTCTTCCAACCTGGTTATTCTGTGATTCTGTGATTCTATGAAGACTGCTTTCACTTCTCTGATGAGATGATGATGTTATGTTACATGAGGAGGTGCTCAAAGCCTAGATCTGTTCTGATGATTTGGAGTAGGAAGGAGCCATATGGGAGAGGAAGATGGAAGATGTTGCAGAGTCTGAGGCCTCCCTGATTCACTGTGCATAAGGTCAAAACTGAAATAGCCTTTGGGCACTTGAGATCATGCAGCAGCTAAAACCATCTGCGCAAGTTCCGTATGAGATCATTAACACAGTGCGTAGAGTCAACAGGATGCCTGTCAGAGGGCTCCTACATTTCTAAGGCAAGCACTAACACCTAGCCTGGTACAGTATGCATGGTTTATACACCAGCCTTTCAGTTTTCAGAGGTTTTGTGAAAGGCTGAATGAATCAGAGCAGTAGGTATCTCCCTACCTGATTTAGTAGTTATGAGCTAGAATTACATGGCAGAGGAGGACACTGCCCCGTTATGTGGAAGCAGGCACTAGGAAGCAATGGTGGACTTCATTCGAGATAACACATGGACTAGTCATCCTTCCTAGAAGCTGCACGGAAGAGATGGTCAACTTACTTTGTTGGATAAGATAGCTAAAAACTCAGGTCTTTGCCTTCAATCCTGTGCCTTGAATTCATGTGTGGGGTCAAACTTAATTAAAGAAGAAAACAGACTCCAGGACAGGATAGTTGCAGCTGTGGTTGTCCATGCTAAGTTAGACACACAAGGTAGTGTGATATCAACCAGAAATCAGAAAAAGTAAACAAGGAGTGGAGAAGAAGAAAAGAAGTAATGAGCATGAATGCATATTTCATTGCTTAGACACTCCAGGATTAATGTATCCTCTCTTTTTTACCCGTTGTTTAAAATTAGGCTCTTTTTATGCCTGAATTTGAAAAGGCTTTCTATTTTCTAATCTTTTTTTTTTTAATGTCATGAAGCAAAACTGACTGGGATATGCTTACAAAGATATCTCCAGAGGTCCATATATTTTACTAAAAATTAAATAAGTTAAATGAAATAGCTGTTAGTACAATTTAAGACTGGAATAAAAAATCAGAATAATTTGGAAAGGCTTCTATGATATGAAGTTAAGCACTCTGAAAAACATATATTTTATAGAAAACATTAAGAATTCAGAAAATATGTGTAAAAGTTTGTTTTCATATCAGAGGAAATATTTACAGAATACATTTCTCCAAGTATAACAATAGAAATGCATAACATTTCTTAGCATTTTGGGAATAGTTTTTACTTCTGGAAAGCACTGATTGGAGTCATCAGTCATTCCTCAAATTTTACACTTGAGCTGTCGGTATAACAGTCTGTTTAAAGCAAAATAAATACTCCTTTCCCTTTTCATCTGCAGCCTTCAGGAATGTAGGTTAGATCTTAAATTCTGTCACTTCTGTCTTTATCTTTATTTACAAAGCAGGTGTTTTAGCAGCATATATATAGACCCTAGCTAAGATCAAGCTGCTAGATACTACACAAAGGTATTGTAATAATCCATTCCCTGAATAATTTAGTTTTCTGAAGGTGGAAAGGAGGATATGACTTATTTTCACATGTTTTATGTATATAAGTTAGTAGAATAGCAAAGTACTTTATTTGGTTGTTTTTCTGATAGATCCAGAGTGTATTAAAGTTTTATTTCTATATTTTATTAATAGTGAAGTAGGGTTTGGTTGGGAGAGAGCTGAGCTAAACTGTAAGACAGAAAGAGGATCTACATTTTGGTTTTCAGGAAAATGGGAAGGATGGAAGTAAGTGTGGGCAGGGCAACATTGAGGACCTCGGAATAATGATGTCAGCCTTTTGTCCATCACCTCAGTGCTATTTCCACTTTCCTGACAGCTCTAATAGAAGCTCTTTTACCATTAGATGTGCATTGGGCTGTTAGCTGGAACACACCAGAAGCTTTTAAAGCCTCACAAGCTCTCCACCACAATGAACACGCAAGTTGCACTGGCTTGCTGTTTCTTTCCTGTTACTTTTCGTAAGAAATTATTTCTAATGCAACTTTTGCTTGCACTTAAGGGCCGAGTTACAAAATGTTTTAATACATTAGCAAATGTGAACAAGGAGTCTAACATTTACAAATGAGGTGGAGAGGAGCCCACGCATAGGAAAAAAGAGTCTCCAAAAGTACTGTTTGTACATTAGAGCCTGGGGTGGCTGAGGGGTAGTAGGAGCTAGGGAATGCTTCTATGGAGCCTATAGCACCTGCTGTTTAAAATGCTTACATTGCTTGCTGCTGAGCTCACAACACAGCTGGCATGCTATCAAGTGTCCTAAAGTGTATTAGCGGTGGGATTTTAGTAAAAGCCTTTAATAACCAGTGCTTTTTTAAAACAAAATCTTTTCCAGCACTCAGTAGAAGGGAAGAACCTAACATAAGACTGATCGCGCCGGTCCTTCTCTTATTTCTGTATGTACATGTCTTTGCAAAGCAAACAAGCAGTCTTTGCTGATGCAAAAATTGTTCCTAGACAGTCCACATCTTTCCACCTTACTACTCCAATTAATTTTTCAGTTTTATGCTCCCAGCTTTTGTATTTCTTTGCCTTCGTTTTCTTCTTGTGTTTAGAATTTGTGTTTAGATGTTGACCCTCAATTTCCTCTTCATCCCTGAAGTGCTGATGTAACTTCTAAAAGCTTTGCGAAATGTAAATATATATATCCACTAAGCCCTTTCGCCTTGACCCCTGCCTGTCTGCTGCTGGCAGTGCAGTTCTACGTAGCATCTGTACGTTTCCACCTGTCCTTATAGTTACCATAGAAACTGGCCACAGACTGTGTGAAGCCACTGATGAGGCAAGGAGGAATGGATGAGCCTTTTAGTTCCTAAAATAGAATAATAAATGTAGGGCTGAGAACAAATCTAATTCTAATTGGCAGGGCACACACCCAGCAAAATATGAATTCTGGCAGTACTGTAGGGTAGCATTCCAACAGTACATATTACTCAAGGAAATGTATGCATTGCTGCAGGTCAGTTGTTCTTCTCATGCTGCCATGGAGGGTCACCACATTTCCAAAATGACCTGTGACTGAGCAAGCTGTTCTGGAAGTTGATAAAGATCTTTGGAAGACACCTCAGAGTCACGACAGTTGAAATGGAAAGGGTGCAGGATGCTTCACTCTGCCTTTAACAGGATAAACTCCTACTCTCCTTTGCACTTGCACCAGCTCGTGCAAGAGAATTCTTTGGCCCAGTGAATTGGAGAGAATTGAGCTTGCTTCAGTTCCAAGGCAAATATCCAAGTCTTTCTTTAAAAAGAAGTGATACTAATTTTTCTGCTACTTTTGGGTCAAGGTATTGTTTTTACCTGGGCAACACAAATGTTGAGCACAGGTATTCTGCTCTCATAGCAGTCTGTAGAGATGGTGGAAGCAATCACATAATGCGTGAGTTGAAGACGCAGGCTGATGAAAATGCAGCCAGTGAATGTAGCAGAAACTCATCTGGCATCCAAGCTCAGACTCAGCAGTCAGTTTTGCTTCTGAACGTGGGTGGGATTTTGGGTGGCATTGAAGTGATACCACTGCATTCCCAGAACACTGAGGAGTTAGAAGCTTGAGTCTTTTTGCTGCTGTCTCCTGTCTCGCTCTCAGATTCAGGTTTCTCCAGTAGTAAGTTACTAGGAAAAGGCCCATTTTGCTGGATTTACTAAAGCCTGAGTTTGGTAACTTCAAGGTTTAACAGGAGACAGATTTAGTTATCTGGCACTTTGGGGATGCCCACGCACCATGTATATTTGCAATGTATATCACAGGCATACATAGGCAAGCACAACTTGCTCTAAAAGCTAGCTAGAAGTTATGTGACTGAGCTGAGTCTAACACTGACATTTCAGGAGGGCTTGTAAGTGCAGGGCTGGCGTGACACTAACTGCAACCACATGGATTTAGCCAAATGTGCTGAACCTGCCTATTTGTCTCACTGTCGGTTTGTGATGCTGCTTTTTTTTTTTCTGAGCCAGGCAGCTGTTCACTGGCAACTGGAGTAAGAACACTGCACTCTCAGTGCCCACAAGCTGCTGAACGTTGTCAAGGGGAAATTAACATTTATTAACTGCTTCTTCTGACTGATTTGAATCAGGAACAACTTTGTCTCCAGTTGCCAGTCCTCTGCAGCTGCTGATGCTAGATCCTGATGTCATTTATAGCAACTAATTTGGAATTGCACATTGATTTAATCAGTCTTGCTTTTCATTACCAGTACTTTTCAACCTTACTGAAGTCTTAAATGTAATATTTATGCAGCTTCCATGGTATACTTCAATAGGTCTTATTCAATCTCTCTGTGACTAATAAAACTGAGTTATAATTGTATTTGCCAGAATTTATTTATTTTTTCTTTTGGAATTACTATTTTTAACATAATAAAGGAAAAAGGTTTTAATAAATTCTAACGTACTAAATACAGTGGTATTTAAAACCCACCTTTTCAATATATTTTTTCTGATTTGTAAGACTATGGAACTTAGCTTGATAAAGATGTTTCTCAGCTGCCAAGTAAAAAACCACCACCAGTTTGTTAAAACAAGGGAAAATATGTTATAGATGAGATTATTCTAGTCCTGTGTTTATATGGGCAGTGTGTATTTGCTTATCCAGTTGCTAATGAAAACAGCAGGTAGAACATACTAAATTCAGGTAGCTGTGTAGATTATGTTCTATAAGTAGTTTTATTTGATAAGTGTGCTTCTTGGACACTTTTTGATGTCTTGGAGACCATTAAGCACATTTCTTTTTCTACAAAATACACCTCCAAGTCCAGTACTTCTTATCAACTACTTAATAGTTTATAGTTGCAGACTGTAATTTTTTAATAATGTTCATGTGATGAAAGAATAGCAAACAGCTTTGCAATTCTTTCCTTCACATGCATGATTGAATACAGAGGGTATAACTAGGATCTTTGAACTACACAAATATTTCCATGACCCAAAGTTTTCACTATTCTGCTTCTTGAGATATCTGATGGAATTTGTTTCCAAAGGACCAAGCCTGCTATATAACGTTCTGTAGCAGAAGGTGGTTATTCTTCATGAAGCCAGCTTTTAAGTGGCTCCTGTTGAGACATTTCGATTGATAGCAAAGGTAGATAGATGAATGCACTGTGCATGTTAATGGAAAAATAACAGTTGAGTAAAGACAACTTTATGCATTCCAAAGAATTCTATCTGTAATAATCACACCTTTGGAGAGGAGAACTATAAGATATAATGTGTTTATATTACATGGTGTGAAAGCTCAGAACTCCTCCTGAAACACAGCTGTAATGTAATGCCTAAATTTATAATACCTTCTTCTTTAAAAAAAAAGAAAACAAGCAAACAAACAAAACAAACCCAAACCCAGTTCTTGAGCTTCTTTCCCACTGTTCAGATATTCAACATTCAACTTCAGTAAGTAATGCAACGTGCTACTTTCTTAACCTACAGCATGTCTTTGATATTTTGCAGTTGTTTCTAACATATTGTGGCAGTATGAAGTGCAAATCTGGGACCATATTTATCAATGCAACTTTCTCATTTTTAAAATTATTCTGGTGATGGCATTGGCATTTCTCTGTCTGCAGAAGTCTTTGCATTCATGTATATGAACTGTGCATACTGCATTGAGAATTTAATCCTGGACTGGGTGTTTTGGATGCAACTGAAGTATATATAAATAATGTAAATAGAAAACATGTATGGAGAATTAGAGGATAGTACTGGAACTAGGAAAAACAATTGGAACCAGTATGTCTTTATGTCAGAGCTGTCCTCAGCCAAACCAGTGCCTCCTTTTCTCCAGACAAACACTGTATGTACAACTTGCTCGTGCAGTAACCCAATTGGTGACAGTAGTTTCAGCTGCAACCAGCTGTCTGCACAGCGTTTTGGAAATGGGAAAAGGGAAATGAATCAACAAATCTCACGGCAGGTTGGCAAATGATAATGTGAGCAGAGTGAGATCTGAACTGTAGAAAGAACACTGGTAGAAAACATGATATTTTTACATGACAGACTTAAAAAATGAAACTAATGCAGAATTTGCAGCAGAATGTAGAAAGAAATGCTAGAGTAAGGAGAATAATCTCTTGTGAATATTCCCCCCCAAAAGACATCTGGCCTATGTTTAGAAACCTAAACTATTTAATCTGAATTATCTTAAAACATTTATAATTTACCTTCTTGGTGATTTTCACCTTCTACGTTCACTGTTTCATTTGTAACAAGCCCATTTCTCATGTCCCCTCCCCTTTTTGTTAAAATGGAGTCCCCTTTCACTGCTACATTGTATTGAACTAGAATCTTTGTATAGTGTAATTCAGAGTAGATGAATGATCTTAGGTGTGTCAGAAATAGGAGCTCAGCATTATCAGAGCACCTTTGCATGCTGCTTGGGCACATCTTTTCTTTTAAATTTATGTAATGCTTCGTAATTTGGATATCTACATTTCTCTTCGGAAAATATTTATTTACATTATTTAGTTTCTACAGGTTTCACAAAAAACTTCACTACAAGCTGTCCTTCATGTCTGATGGCTCTGTCTCTTATATTGTGTTTTAAGCCTGGGACTTCTTGTGTGAACAACCAAAAATACATCTCTTCCCCACTGCCTCTCCTTTATTCTGGTGCTTATCTGCTGGTTTTATGTAATGATTTTTTTTGGGGGGGGGGGATGCCAGTGTGAGGCTTCTAAATTTTCTTTAGAGATGTAAAATACATCTATTTTTATTGGCTTACACTCCTTACAAGATTTTATACTACAATTTTTTTCCAATCTCAGATAGGAATATATGACTACATCCAATTCAAATAAGGTTGGTGTCAGAAAAAGAGAGGAGAAAAAGAGAGGAGAAAAAGAGAGGAGAAAAAGAGAGGAGAAAAAGAGAGGAGAAAAAGAGAGGAGAAAAAGAGAGGAGAAAAAGAGAGGAGAAAAAGCGAGCAGTTTTTGCTGCATGAAGCCTGCTCCAGAATTGATTAGAGACTTCTGTACACTGAATGCAGTCATTGGCACAGGGGTCATCATCAGTCTCAGATCAGAGGTTCATCTTCAGGGGAACACTGATCCTCATCATGCATACTAAAGTCTTCACTTATGTGAGAGCTCCATTAGCATTTCACATATGTAACATGAATAAAAATCAGCAACACCTTACCTAAACACAAAGAATATCATAGAAGAGATTCATTATTGATTTCTAGTGTATTAGCTTTTTAAAGTGATCCTTATTGCCTATAATTCTGGAATGGATTTTGATAAAGCATGATTTCTTTATGTAAGCAGATAGTACGATATGGATATGTTTATTCTTAGTAGCTTGAAGACTTTTATTAATAAATACTTTTTTTTTGGTGAAAGCACTGGAAATGAGAAAGCTTTCTGCTGCATCATGTTTGCAACCATGAAATGGGCAGAGTTCAATTACACTGCCTGTAACCTGAAGAAAATTGGAGAAATGCGCCATCTACAGCTACCTCCACAGTATTTCTTGTAGTTGTGTTCTTTTTTAATGTTTTTTTCTACAAAGATATTGCTGAAAACAGTATCAAGAAATTCTTTTAGTACCAATGAAGTAAGTAAACCAATGAAGTAGAACCAATGAAAATGAGTAAATATTTTTTAACTTGTGTATATTGCCATTTTTTTACACATACAGGCTTAACGGGAAGAAAAAACTCCATTCTATTGAGAATTAAATCCCCCTGAGTTTAAATGTTATTACTGTGGTTTTAATTTTTCAGTCTGGGGGTAAATTCACTGCCTGCACAGCCACATGTGGTCACAGGGAATCTGCACCAGTTTTATACAAATGCTCTGTGAATGTGTTATAAGAAAAGATGTTCCCAGAAAGACTAAGACACATTTAAATTGGAGACTCGGAACCTTAACACACCCTCAGTAAATACAATTATAATAAAGGTGTAGGCTGATGGAAGCAGTGGGGTGTGAATGATTGCCTGCTTGGAGGTTACTGCTTTAACCCCTATGCTTGCCATTTTTCAGCAGCGGGAAACACCTGATGTATCCTTTCCCATATGAATCCATACGTCAATGGAGAAGATGTGCTTCTTTCTTTGTCTTCCCACATTTCTCCATGATCTGAGTGGATATACCAAGATGTGGTATCCAATGTCTTCAAGAAATCACCTGTGCTCTTCAGTGGTAAGTTTGCTGCAAAGAACAAAGTCATATGGCTGCTACTGGGCTCCAAGCAGAAAAAGGGCATGTTTGAACAGAGTGCTGCAGTTAGAGAGCAAAGAGTGAGACCGGTCATCAGCAGTTTGGAAATCAGAGTCAGGTATGGATGCAAGGCTAGAGACTATGCATGTTGCTCAGTCAGTGTGGTGTGGAAGCAAAAAGTTTGTGATCAGCATTTGTCGGCTGAGAGTTTTTGGGAAACAGAGACAGTATCACAGAATCATAGAATGCTTTGGGTTGGAAGGGACCTTGAAGATCATCCAGTTCCATGCCCCCTGCCGTGGGCAAGGACATCTCCCACTAGATCAGGTTGCTTACCCAACCGGGTCTTGAACACGTCCAGGGATGGGGCATCCACTACTTCTCTGGGCAACCAGTGCCAGTGCCTCACCACCCTCACAGTGAATAATAATAGTAATTACAATTATGAGCAATAATAATTCAGTTTATCATCTTTTGAGGCTTGTTGGAGGAGAGTTTTGCTGCTTTCTACCAGGACATGCTACTTATCTCTCCAAAGTCTGTGCTGACTCCTCACCTTTCCTTCATCTTCTGCAGGACATGGGTACTTAGCTCAGGGGTTCCCACTACCATGACTACTCCACGATCATTAAAGAGGAGACAGAACCAGGTAGGACCTATTAAAATAAACAGAATGAGTCTGTTCAGAAGTGCAGTCACCAGGCTTGTTCCTAGGTTACTGTGGCTCTGTGGAGAAGCTGGATGGACGCAGCCACTTGTGCAGGATGAACAAGAAATACAGCTCTGCTGCCAGTCAGGTACCACTTTGAAGGATGAAACAAAGAAATGGAACAGAGCAACTCTGTCCTGTTTCGCCTAGAGAAAAGGAGGCTGAGGGAAGACCTTATCACTGTCTACAAAAGGAGGTGGTAGTGAGGTGGGTGTTGGTCTCTTCTCCCAAGTGACAGGTGATATGATGAGAGGGAATGGCCTCAAGCTTCACCAGGGGAGGTTCAGATTAGGTGTTAGGAAAAAGTTCTTTTCACCACATATCCCCAGTCACCCCCTTTCCTTATCTAGACACTTCCTTCCATTGTTTTGGGTTTCTTTGAGTTCTTTAGGCTTGCTCTTTTAACTGCTGTATCAGTTTTCAGTGATATTATCGTGTGTTATACAAAGACAGCATCATTCTGTGTTTTAATCTTTGACTGCAGACCTAATTTATGCAAGTCACAAGTTTTTGGTGTTTTTGTCTCTCTGTGGTCCTTATCAGGCAAAATCCTGTGCCTGTATTGCAAAAACATTTCTTTTCCAATGCTGAGGGAACAGGAGGGGTGCTGCAGTAATGCAGGGCTGGTGGTTTGAGGGATGCCGGTCTCTCAGCCTCCAGGTTTGTGATGGGTAGTTGCATGCTGGGCAGTTCTCCACCCTCCATTGAGGTTGCCACAGGTATTTTACCTTAGTTGGGCAGCCACCATCCTTTGCATTAAAAGCATAAAATCATTTTCAACCCCTAACCAGGTTGCCCTCTTGTGAGGGAGGTGTGCCCATTTTGAGGAGTGAAGTTAGATCATCTTTGCTTTAGGGGTAAAAATTCTTTAAGAAGTTCTAGCACATCCTGAAATAGAAGAGAATTTCAAACATTAGTTGGTGCACAGTGACGTTTAAGTATGTTTTACTGTGAACATTTATACTTATTTATAACAAGCATATACCTTTAGCAAGGGGTATGATGAGAAATTATGCACTGAAATGTACAGAATAGAAGTGTACATAGTTATGTGATTAAAGATTAGACAAACTAGTGGAATTAGAAATTCCAAAGAGCTATTAAATGTTGTTTAGTAGAAAGCCTTTTGCTGCAGATCACTGGAGACTCGCAGTGACTATAAGGAGAAATACTGCTGATCTACTGCTGTAGGGTAAGGTGGGCAAGGTGGACTTATAGTTTGATGTAGTACTGTCATTCTTGTGTTTTTATGTGATGTGAACAAAATGTGGCAGAGACTGCAGGAAGTATTTCTGTACCTTCCCATACAACCACTGTGTGTGCAGCAGGAGAGGCTGGCACGCTGGCTGCTGCTTGGTGCTTTTCCCCTCTCCTGCTCTGGAGCCTGAACTGCCTGTTGAAGTTGTGTGAGGTCTTGAAGCTGCAGGGATGCTCTGGTGTTAAGTCTGTGCCACACAGACTCCTGGCATTTTAGCTAGGGAGAAGGAAGTGGGGATCGGGGATAAAAATTAGAATTGGACATGACTCTGGTGAAATCTGTGGAAAGAGATGTGCTTTAGGTTCTCACTCCTTCATCCTTGCCTGACAAAATACTACATTTGCAGTCCTGTTGTCTTTGGAATGCAGAAGTCTGATCTTCCTAGTGCTTTCTTGAGTATTTTGAGGCATTGTAGGGAGATCTTTTGACTCTTTTTCCTGTCTACTGGCACAGATAAATGTGTGGGAACAGTTTCTCTCACTACTGGAAATTGATCAGCTGATGTTTGCCTAAGGCAGTGCTTCTTATTACTCTCAAAGAAAAGTGATGCTTATAATATGAAATGGAACCCATTTTAGATGTATAATTAAGTCCTTATGCCTAGAAGAAAAATGTAAATTCAGCTTTTAAAGCCTTTTAATACGTGGGGTAAACTTTATACAACAAGAGCATAACATGACTCTTAAGTAGTATCAGCACCAACAGCTACAAAATACAGAAAACAATGCAACTATGGAAAGAATTAGACTCTGAAGCACAGGGCTAAGTGACAATGAAAAAATCCATATTATGTTATAGTTGTATATGTCATGTGGTATACTTACTCTTAGGTTTTTTTTCTTACTGTACAATCATTTTGAGACAGGCTGACTACTATATACAATCGTAAGTGGGAAAAGGTGATAAATGCTATTTATTGCATTAAATTTTCTACTAGAATGATGAAATCATAGTCATAGTGTATCATAAATTGTCTTCGCTGCTCTTCCACACTTACCTTCTTTTTCCTGAATCTTCCTCCAGCTTAAATGATAATGCAAAAAAATCAAATAACTCATCAAGTAATAAAGTTACATATGAGGACCTTTCCTCTGTTTTTAGACATAATACTTTGAAATTAGTGATGTAGACATAAAAGGAGCTTATATTTGTCACTTCTGTTTGATTATTGGTTGTTCACTGAGAAAGCTGTGGATCACTGTTGTGTTTTAAGAGACTGTCATGGTGAGGACAATATGCTACACAAATTGGCAGATGAGTGGCTTTGTGGATTATGGCTTTCAGGTTTCAACTGAGATACATCGTATTACATAATTCTATTAACTTATTCTTGTGCAATTTTGTTTTCCATCTCACCTGCCATAGTACTGCATAAACAATGTCTTAAAATGTGAGATATTATTGGCCAAAAATAAAGCAAGCTGTATCTGAAAACTGACATTTAGTAAGGATGCTTTCTTTTAAAAGTACACAGAAAATGCATTTTCAGTGGTTAATAGTTACAATAGTAGCAGTAATGATGAAGTTGTTTGGAAACCTAAGATTTTCCTCACAGTTTGTCTTGCATTCCATTTGGAGTACTGGGAAGTCCGATACTTTAGTCTTATTTTCTAATTCATTTTCTTAGCAGAGGATTACATTTTTTTTTCCTGACATCTACAATAGGCTATCTCTACTGTCTGAAGAATTACTCTGAAGCTCACTTGTAAAACCATCAATTGTCCAGAAAGGAGTGTGGGGAGGAGGAACACTATAGCTTCTTAGTTTATCAGTTCTAGTTTGATGTACTTAAGTATACAGGTTTCTTTACTTAAAGCTCAATTATAACTAAAATGTTTAAGACACTAAAATGTTCAAACTGAAGGAACTGCTACTGATTAGATTACTGTTTAGAATCTAGCTTGCTGAGGTCTTATACAATGGCAGGGGCTTTACCATTATAGAGTGAAATTGTGCTGTTGTTTTGTACTGTACAATTTACTATTTTACTTTACTGAAATGCTTTTGGATGCCAACTAGAACATATCATAATTTCAGAAACAGTAATTCATTGGAGGATATAGATGAGAAATAATGATTTTCAACTTATTTACAGTTTTCCTACTTGAAATCAAGTAAAATAACTTTGAAAAATGTAATCATTGTCTACAGTGCTTTAATATTAGTGGCCACAGGTTTTTTTTTTTAATAGATTCATCTAGGCATATTTTAGAACATAAAAGGCACCAAGAGTCTGCCAAATAAGAGAGGTGCTTCAAAGACATCAACACAATTACTCTAGGATCTGGCAGCTACAACCAGCTCCTACAATGGAGTTGGCTAGAAATAGCAAAAAGCAGAGAGATTCCAAGAGGTGTAGTCAGCTGGTACGCTAATTTGAAATCTCTGTCTAATGTTAATTCCCTTTTTAAAAAATGATCAAGCCTATTACTGAATACTTGTGATGATTTTTTTGTTATGCTAGTGCACTGGAAAGCTAAGCTGAAGCATGCCAAGTGCAAAAATGGTGGAATATTTGTACATTCAAGCATGAGTTCACTTGAAGCAAAACCTGGTTTGTTTGTCCTCTTCACTGAAATGTACTTTGCTTTGTATGTCATCTGTGACCCAATGGATTCAAACAGAAATCTAGCCATTAATGACAAGCCATAAAGATGTTTTTTGCTTCTTAGAGGAATAGATTTGGGGAGTTATACTTGCAGTGGATATGGAAACTAAATAAGTGACTACAATTTTTCACATTAGTAAATGTCAGGGAGGGCCAGGATGTTGATATCATCTAGTGGTTACAAAAGGCCTAATGCTAATTCCAAAATGGATGTGTGAACCAGAGAGAGAGAGTTTAGCCAGACATTGCAATAAACTTTGCCAAAACTTTTCTTGTGAGCCCATACTGTCATCATGGTGGCTGTGCTAGAAGAAGCAACAGTTGCTTCCCCTGTGTTAGACCTTCTCTATCCATAGAGAGGAGAGCAAACTTCAGCAGAGCTGTCAGTAGGACAGTGAGGTGTGTAGCAAGAGTCTTCTCCAACACCATGGCCATATTTCTGCAATTAGACAGAAAAAGTCCAGACCTAGGTAGTCATCTAAATGATCAAATGCTGCACATTTAATAATCAGATAACACCCCTCTTGGGGTCAGCAATTCTCTTTGTTGCTCACCAGCTCTGACATGGAAAGGAGGAGATGCAGTTATTGATTAGAGACTGATTTGTTGTACCAAACCCTTGGGCACTGCTGACTCTTGAGATGGGCCAGATAGTGAAGCTCATGAGCATGCACAAGGGAACAAGCATAGGATCATTGCATTAGCAGCTTGTAGACCCTTTGCTTCTTCTCCCATTTCCTGCCACTCCTTCAGAATGAATGAATGTCTGAGTTATTCACATACTGAAGTAGATAACACGTTTGCTATCAGTGAATGTGTTTGTCTGTGACTGACATGTAGGTAAGGTGTGTTTGCTGCTATAACAGCTCTTGAAACTTTATGTAGGTAAATTAAAAAGCCCCATATCCTCATGGCTAAGCTTTGTGTCCAGGAGTCATGGAAGCTGCAATTTTTCCTCAGGCTCCTTAAAACACTCTGACATTCCTCGTCCTTTTCCAATCAGCCATTTACATCTTCTTCCTGATTAACATCCACTTAATCTAGGAAGGAATGTAATTTTTTTAGCCTCACTGACAGTCTCCCAGTAGGGAAGAAGGTGAATGAGTCAGACACTGATATTCACAAACATAGAAATGGCTGTATTCTGCCCTCATGAGCTCACGCTCTGTGATAGTGACACAGCACAACAGGGTGAAGCAAGTAGGTCAGTGGGAGGTGACCATCTCCAAACAAGCAGAAGTGGCATGGTGATGCCCTTAAAAAGCCACTGTTTGCTGTGCCTTGGGCTCCTTGCTTATCTCCTCACTGCTGCCAGGCTCTTTTCTATTTTGTTGTCTAGCTCACCTCCTGAGAAGGAGCTTTTCCAACAAGGCATTTTCAACTAGTGCAGATTGTGGCACCAGGCACGTGCCCTATCGTCCTGACACGAGCTGCAGTGGTGGGAGGCCTTGCTTCTCTGATGAAAATCATCACATGCTTTTCTGGCCCTGCATGCCTGAGTATTCCCTCAAAGTTCTGCATGGGATTCAAGCCGCTGGCATGACTGTGAGAGGGAGGGCAGGAGAACTGGTGCTGGGTAACAGGCAGAAGTCACACAGCTGTAAGGCAGGTCAAGTATGTAAGACAGCATCTGGCTCTGCAAACGCTTCCACAGGGTGGAAGAAACTCTCCCAGCTTTCTGGCATCTATCACGAACTTTGGTTCTGTTCTAATATTTGGTTTCTAGCCCAAATATTAGTGGCAAAAGTCTTCCAGTGGGGAAGTGAGCTTGCAGCCCATGATGTGGCCTGGCGAGTACCCACATGGGTGCACCAGACGTGGGGCAGAATGCCCGTATCTGCTGTTTCCCTGTGCTGCCCCAGAATGTGGAGAGAACAGGCAAATACCGATGATGCTCTTCTGCAGCTCTTTGGCTGCTGGTGAGCTGTGCTCAGAGATGTGTGTCAAGATGCTGACACACTGCAGCTCCATCTACATTTTCTTGTTTAAATTTATTTTTTACAGTAATACCTAGCAGTCTATTTCCCTTCTGATTGCTTTGGGTGAATGAATGACAGTTTCCATATAACTCCCCATGACGTCTCCACAATCTTTCCTGTTAATTAACAGCTAACATAGAGCTCATCCCTGTGTAAAATAGATATATTTTTCATGTTTCCATTTTTTAATGTCTTTTATAAGTCTGTCACTCACTATCACAAGATCGCTTTGCAGCCAGTTTTAGTATTTATCAACTTGAATATTTTTGTATTGCTGAAAAACTCAGCCACTTCACCACTCCTATCATCTTCCAAGTCCTTTGTTAATGAATAGTCTGGTAATTATATCAATTTATGGGCAAAAAAATATTTAGTACACACAATACAGAAGAGGGAGGTGTTCCTAAGATACCCCCTCCAGGTTGCATATTGAAACATTGGAATAAGCTGAGGGGAGACTTGCTTACCTAGAAAAAGCTAATTAATTATTATATGGAGTAGCAGCCATTATATACTTTAGAAGGTGAAGAGAAATGACCGAAGTATGGAACTTTAAAATATAATACCTTTTATATCTAATGTTATTTTGTAGATGAGAAGGTAAATGGGATGAAGTGTCATATGTTGATTTGATTCTTCGCTTTAAAAAATCATGCAGAGTGGCTGCATGAGTGCGGGCGTATCCTACAAGATCCATTAGTTCTGGCATTAGAGAAAGAAAGATGTAATAAGGGAATAGGGTGTTCTATCTGTAGCATAGGTAAGAGGTGTTCGAAATATGGAGGGAAAGAGGAGGATCTGGAGTTAATTGCTGCCCCTGGGACGAGGATGGAGAATACAGCAGGAAATAATGCAGGTAGCTGTAGTGATGACGAAGGACCGCAAGGTGGGGCAATTGGATCAACAAATGATGAAGTTTTTAGTCCTATTGTGGGTAGAAACAGGAGTAACACTTCAAGCCGCTCTCTGGCAAGAAGTTGGGAATAACGAGCCAGTAAAGGTAAAAGTACCATTTTGGATAACTGATTTAAGGTTCCAGAAGGAATTGGCAGGGTCGTATAGAGAAGATCCAGAGAAAGTGGCTAAAATTTTTGAGAACATAATTCAAATACAAGACCCTGACTGGATAGATTTGCAGGTGCTCTTGGAAATGCTTTTGGACACAACAGAGAGGAGAATGGTTCTCAGGACAGC
Organism: Clamator glandarius; assembly: GCA_033459285.1. Taxonomy (NCBI): domain Eukaryota; kingdom Metazoa; phylum Chordata; class Aves; order Cuculiformes; family Cuculidae; genus Clamator; species Clamator glandarius. The sequence goes on from JAUNZM010000404.1 coordinate 3,369,285, forward strand.
TAAGAAACAGGTAGAAGGGGCTCATGCTAGTGGAGATCTGCAGGAAATTATTGAACAGGATTTCCCAGCTGCGGAACTGGGATGCGATCCCAACTGACCCAGATTGACAGCGCTCCTGACCCAGTATCAGACATGGATATTATATGGGGTTGGAGATGCAATACCCAAGGCAAGCAACTAGGCAAAGCTATATGAGGTAAAGTAAGAAGCAGGGTAGTCTCCCACTGCCTTCAAGGAAAAATTGAAGGTGACAGCTAGGAAATATACTAACCGGGATCCTGAGAAGCTGGGGGAAGTGGCTTAGCTTGCTTCCATTTTTATGGATCAGTCAGCCCTGGATATTAGCAACTACAGAAGCTTGAGGGAGCTGAATCATGGGATCTAGAGAAGATGCTGCAGGTGGCCTGGGTGGTTTATAATAGTCAAAGAAGAGAAAAAGTAGCTATACAAATTAGGAAGGAAAACCAGAAAGAACCCAGACATGGCAGCATTACGAGAAGTACCAGAAGGACCACAGGGCTACAGGCAACAGACTTTCGTGTTGATACAGAAGCTACTTATGAAATCAGAAAAAGTTGTATTTTATTTTCCAGTCTTTAAAGTAACAAGTAGAGATATTATGGGGAATGCATCAATTTTTATATATGCTAGAATGTCTTTTTACATTTGTTAGGAAGGGATTCGTTAAGTAAATTGGAAGCACAAATAAAATTTAAGAATGGAGAAGTTCAACTGTGTATATCTGAATCTAAGGCTGTCAAGGCAAGGATATTTCTATTACGAGCAACTGAAACTCCCACAGAGGTGGAGGACACCAGAAATCCTCTGGTTTGGATGCAAGAAGCTCTAGGCCAATCTAAACCAGAAGAACTGGTATAGGTGTTTCTGAAGAAGGGAATTAACCTGGTAAGACAAAAGCAATACCCTTTAAAGCTAGAAAAGGAATAAAAAATATAATAGAAAAAAATTAAAATAAAAGTTACTAATTGAGGGTGAATCAGAATTCAATATCCTCACCTTAGCAGTAAAAAAGGTCTAAACGGAAAATTTTCAGCTAGTGCAAGGTTTGAGGGGAATTAATTCAATTGTTCAGGTCATAGATACGGTAGTCACCAACTCTTACACTCAAATGGCTTTGACAAAAAACATAAATGGCTCACAGTGCTATATCTAAAAGATGCCTTTGTCTGCACACCCCTCAATGAAAACAGGCATATTTTGCCTTTGAATGGAAAAAGTCTGGCCACTGGGTGAAAAACCCAACTTACCTGGACAGTATTATCTCAAGTGTTTAAGAACAGCCTAACAATCTTTGGGAATCAACTAGCTAAAGAATTGGAGGTATGGCAAAAGACTAAGCCAGATGGATTAGTGCTACAATATGTAGCTGATACTCTGTTTGCCACTGAAACATTACAAGAATGCTTGATTTTAACTATTAGTTTGCTAAATTTCCAGGGGAAAAAGTTAATTCCGAGTTTTGAAAAAGAAAACCCAGACTGGGAAAAAAAAGGTGTGTACTTAGGATTTGAAATCAGTCAAGGACATCAGTGACTAGGAGTTGAGCCAAAGGAGTCAATTTGTTGGACAACTGAGCCAAGAGGGTCTCGAGAACTGAGAGTGTTCCTTGGAATTGCTGGATGGTGTTGCCTCTTTGGTCACTAACTATGGACTGCTGGTAAAACCTCTTCATAATGCCTAAAGCTTTATGATGCTTAAATTCCTTTAAAAGGAATCTGAGAAGGAATCATTGATAGGGGATACAGAATCCAAGAGGGCCTTCCAGGGTGTCAAAGTGGCTCTGATGTCAGCTCCAGGCTTAGTATTGCCCGACTTGACAAAGATTTTTGAACTCTTTGCACATGAAAGGCAGCATTTGGTCTTGGGAGTCCTGGCACAGAGATTGGGAACTGGGAAAGATGGGTGGGGTACTTTTCTAAACAATTGGACAATGCAAGCAAGGCTGGTTCGGGTGCTTGAGGGCTGTGGCAGCAATATTTCTCCTAATCAAGAGATTAATAAGATGACCGTGGGACAAAAGATGACTCTTTAGGTACCACACATCACTCATTCTGTCCTGTAACAAAAAGGGGGGTACTGGCTGTTCCCTAGCAGAATGCTTAAATACCAGGTTGTTCTGCTAGAATGTTGATCCTAAGACTACCATGGTCGTGAATCCTGTGATGTTTCTGACCATCGATCTGCAAGTAGAAGTATATATTGAATCATGACTGTTTAGAGACAATTGAACAGGTATACTGCAGTTGCAGTGACCTCAGGAATGACCCCTACCAGAACCAGATGCAGAATTGTTCGCTGACAGGAGCAGCTATGTGTGAGATGGAAAATGGCTGATGCTAACACAGGAATGGCACCCTGATCCTCTCCTGGTATGGAAGCAGAGCTTGTGTTCTTGTGTTGCTCCTCCTCCCCTTTTCTGCCCTCAGCTCTCCACTTCCTACTGCTCTTTCTCCTGAAAACTTGATACCTGGAGGGTATAGGTCATAATGTGTAGTTTTACCTCCTGGAACGTGCTGTGTGCTGTGTGTGAGAGTCCAAGTGCTGCTGTTTCTGTGCACCTAATGCAACCTGGAGAAGGGAGAATGAAACATCTGTACCAAAATGGGAGTGGGGAGGGACACTATGGTCTGTGCTCTTTACTTGAGGCTGTAGAGTCAGGCCACAGTGATAAACATGAGGAGTGGCACCCATTCAGTGGTGGAAACAATCTCTCTGATTTGCCCCAGTGATACTGAAAATGCCTCTTCAATTTGACTCTTTTTCTCTCCTGTACAAAGCTTTGACTTGCAAACTCACAACTGCCTCTCTATTTCTTCAAACTAGAAAGCAGGAATCCCAACTCATTCTAAGGAAAAAGAACTGGGTTTAGAAAAAAAGAAACGTTTAAAAAGAAAATGGGCTTCAGATGGGTTTCCTTAGATCCCTCAGGGAGTATCCATACTGCCTCCTTCCTAAGAAATCTGGGGGTATTAATGAGGAAGAAGAGTTTGAAAGCAGATCATTTCTTAAGAGAAATGTATGTTTTCTTTCCAGCTAAGTGAAAATGTCCAATATATTCTGCACCTCATGAGCTGAGATATTGTATTAGAGAAGAACTGGGAGGATATTTGCTCTGCTAACAAGGCAGAAGACTTGACACTGCTGCATTTTTTGCTAATGGTTTATTATCTCCATGGGAGGGAGTGGAACAATGACCCTTTCCTGCACATTGCTATGTCAATCTCTGGATTTGCAACTCCCAATACTGCAAACAAATCTAGTGTCATCTGAAGACCCTGTGCTTACTGGGAAGCTGCTTATTTTCCTTCCTGGGTACAATCAGGATGGCTTTGGGAAGAGAAGGCACTTTGCTTCAGATTCTCCCCTGCCTTGCACCTTGCAGTCATTGCCAGATGTGGAAAAGTGATGTTGAGGCTGGCAGAAGAAACTAGATTGGCTCATGTTTTACACCTGTTAGAATGACTGCAAGCAATAAGGAAGCTAGAAACTAGGTGCTCCTGACCCATGCATTCATGTCACTGGTCCAAATTCTGATTTTTGTGAGTTTCGGCATCACTATGTGCTGGCCAAAATTTCTAAAATCACCTTGATGCATTGTGGCAAACAAGGTGAGCTGTACAACTCCATATGGTAGAAATAAAATCTCTGTATTAGAGCTGCTATATTTGGACTCATTCTTTTGTTTGTGGTGACTTCTTCTTGCAGCATGGTTCCCAGGCTGCTGCTACTTGCTGTCCCTTCCCTTGGTTACGGGATATTAGGAATTCACTATCCCTTTTCATGAAGAATTGAGGGTAGGACACAAAGAACCCTGTGTGATGATCTTCTGCTCTGGGGTCTCTACTGTCTTTCGAACAAACCTGCAGCTGCCCGTGATACCCACCCCTTCCCATTCTAACACAACTCAGTCTATTCTGAACTGGGGCAGAGCAGAACTGCACGTGTCTGGATTTTTTTTTAGGGGAAATGTGGCACTTGTAATTCCTGATTTGTCCTGTATTCTTCCTCCAGCCCCTCTAAAACTGGTTTTCTTTTCCCTTTTGTGAACTATCACTGAGCTTTAGGCTGGAACTTTCCAAGATCTGCTCTAACAACATCATTTCTTTCCTGAGTAGTGATCAAAGATGCCCATGACGTCCACACTGCCAGGATTCTGGATCCTGGGATGCCGGTGCTGCCTTTTCCTGGTGCCCAGCGTTTCCCAGCTCAGGAAGGGCTGGACCTGTATTCCCTGCCAGTGCCACTGCCCTTGTTTCCCTCCTGGTGAGTTCCGCTGCCCTACAGCCCCACTCCTCCTCCCTGCCCATTCTGTCCAGAGGCTGGGGGCGCTGGGTGCATGTGGGGGGTGTGGCTTATCAATGGGGCGTGTCCTACCAAATGGAGGCGTGGATTATCAAAGGGGCGTGGCTTATCAATTAGGGGCGTGGCTTAGGGACTAGGCAGCTATTTGAGTCTGAACTGAACCAGTGGAGCTGGCTGGAAGAAAGTTGGCTTTGAATGCTTTCCTCTGCCAAATGTGATGGCTTATCCTAAAGTGGTGCTGAAGCCATGCACGGGGAGTTCGGCATCGTCCCCCTGAGAGCGGTCAGCAGCAGGGTCTGGCAGAGCTTGCTCTAGGATAGCCCCGGTTTCCACCTGCTGAAGACCTGGTCATGCAGGGCTTGAGCCGACGCTCTGCCCAGCACGGCTTTGCCGCTGCTGAGGTTCCTGCATGTCCAGGCAGAAGATTCCAGTCTGTTTCTGGATAAAGGAGGCTGCAGCAAAGGCAGTCTTCCCAAAGAATATTTTAGTGCCTCATGTTGCCTTTTCTCACCTGTGAAAGCTCCTGTCACTAACAGTCGTTTCCTCTTCTTTTGTCCCCACTGCTGGCTGCTGGGCAGTTTCAGACAGGAGCAGTTTCAGATGGTTGCCAGAGTTGTTCAGCTTCTGCCCGCACAGGTCCTCTGCCTGGCTGTGCTGGTTTGACAGCTTCAATGTCCACCCACTGCAGTTCATTCCAGGTGAGTGTGGCCTCCTGTATTCCAAAGGGTGTGCCTCCTGTGTGGTCAGGGGCATCTCTGTTAGGGCATCATTTTAGTGGGGGATGAAGTTTCATTGAAGCTTTGTTTCAGATGGTTGATGAGATGCATTCCCCATCCCAAGAATATGAGGCAGTGCAGGAAGCATTTCAAGACTCAAGAGACCAACTGGCTCGCTGCTCAAGTCAATGCTTTGCATTATTACTTGATGGCAAACCAATAGTTCTAGAGGAGGTAAAAATTAAAGGGAGAAAAAACAATGGATGTTTTTTGAGATAACTGTATTAGATAGTAATGCTTGAGTCTGTACTGACAGCTTCGTGATATTCTCACCTGCTTAAGAATTAAAGGCTTAACTCGGAAGGAGGAAATTCCTCTCTGACTAATACAGGAACACTGAACCAGATCTAGTGTGTCAGATTAAAGTCTCAGGACAGTAGCTTTTATCTGATACACAGGGAGGAGCAGGAACAAGGGATGCTTTACCTAACGGCTCACCTGCAGATACTTAAGTGTGTAAAGTCTTGTCTATATACATGTTTGAAGGCTGAATGTTACGCTTGCCTGAAAGGCCTCCATGTAGAGGCACAGGACACATGGAGTAGGGGGGCCTGGTAACCTCAGGGTGGGCAGAAAAACTGCTTTGAGTTATTTGATCATATTGCAGCATTTTGTAAAGCAGCTGTTTCTTCCCTTTGCAGTACAAGTGTCCTTGCCTGCGTCTGTGGTGGTGAAGCCAATATTTTTTAGAGGAAGATGGAAGCATGGGCTCAGGAGCTGGACTTGGTTACCTTACTGGTTTTCTTGGCTTCCATGAATATGTCCAGAAGCTGGTGGGTTCAAAAAGGATTTTTCTTGTGCTTACAAAAAGGTGTTTTTAAAACGTAAAAGCTGAACGTACTTTTCCTTAGCGAAAGAATCACCACCTAGTCACCCAGAACTGATTGGGCGTGCAACCTTCTGAACAGCTGGGATGATCCATGGTATTCTGTAGGGCATTTTTAGGGCTGCAAAGGCAGTCTTATCTCGATGTTGTATCTCCTATCCAGGTGCACACAGAGAACAATGTACAACAGCCTTTGAGCTGTTAGCATTAGAGTTGTTTGCTTACTTAATTTTAAAATGGCCACATGTGCATAATTGGAGGGATTGCCACATCACGATGCTCTGAAGTGTCCTGTGGCACTTGATTTACAACAGCTAAATAGCAATGGGGTCAGTGGCCAGCTGGCCACCAAAGCAAGAAACTGAATGACAATGAGAATAGTGTTTAATGGAGCTGGATTGTCCAACAGTGCTAGAAGCTGTGAAGATGAATAAGCCTCCATAATATTAACCATGGAGAGGGCTCTTGATGGTTGCTCAGCTGCCTGCCAGCAATGATGGCCATGGGAGCAAATGGCATATGGATTCGTGTCCCCTCCATGCACACGCATGTATCCCTGCAGGAGAAGGAACACTATATTGCCCACTAAGATGATGACTTACCTTGGGGATGGGAGGAGTGATTGATACAGTTGTAGAAAAATGGCATCTCTGCAGGTTTCCAAAGAATGAGAAACAGCCATCATTGGATGGATCTCTAGGAGATAAGCAGTGCTTGTGAATTCCCTAACCCCCACTAGTAGATGTGATTGATGCGAGCTGTGAGATTATAGGATTGGTAAATGTGAAATACTATTTGGGCTGTCAGCCTGCCCGCGCTGTGAGGGGTTCTTGTGATTAACAGCGCTGTCATTTTGTGTGTTTCAGAAGAAAGGCAGGCACTCTGCAGACATAAGAACTTGACTCAGGAAGAAAACTCAGACCAAGAATGGTGGGAAGGAGGTAGTGTGGTACTCTCCATGTTGATAAGATTCAGCAAGGAAGGTCACTTCTAGACTATTTTTTAGTATTAGAGGAGGATTTGAATACTTCTCCAGGATAATTCCCACCAGCACTATCCCACAACAGTTTGTCCAAGTTGACTTCAGTGGTCTCCTGCCAATAATGACTTGTTAATGGTTTCTCCCTGTGTTTTCAAGCGCTGCACTATTTCCTAATACAATAGAAACCATCAAAACAGTGCACTGCAGGTTTTGGCTGCAATGTCCTTACACAGTGACAGTGATGCAGATTACATGAAGAAAACAAGTGCTTGGTGTACTGAGCAATGTAAATGGTTGAGGAGAGCTGGATCCTGCAATGGAGGTAATGTCATAGTTAATCTTTCACTGCCTTAACCAAATGATCTGTGAATGGCTCCGTTCCTGTTTTACAGTGAAAAAAAAAAAGCTATTAAGAGTTCAGTCTGTCTGTATCATTTTAAAGTAACACTTGGTCAAAGTATTGGGTGGCCTCAACTAAAGACAGTGGGTGGGTAGGCTCCCAACAGGCTGAAACCAAAGGGAAGGGTTTTCTATTTACTTTCTATTTATTATTCAAACAATTCAAGTATGTCACAGAAAAAAACACAACTGGATTGAAAGAATGTGATTCTAATATATATTCTATTACATTGTGTATCCTGAGCGCTACCCTAAAAATGTGTCTTTGTCACTGTTTTATTTGCAAATATATCAGATAAAGTTCCCGTGCTTTGGCAATATTTTTGCTTAACTGTAGGTCACACAAAATTTCAAAGGAAAGAGATCCCCCCCTTTACTCCTTTCATAAGAAGGGGAGTAATATATAAAATATAAATATATATAAAATATGAATAAATATATGCGTATGTATTATACATATGAAACATAAATTCTCTTTTAAAGCCATGGAGTTCTTTGATAGACCTTTCTATGCCACAAGGGGACTATTGCAGAAAACTGTTGAAGTTCTAGTATTTCATGTAAAAATTCAGTGTGTGAGACCTGTTGAATCACAGACATTCCTGAATGCTCGGAATAAATTTTCTCATATATTTGTTAGTTGGAAAAGTAATGACTTAAAACATATTAAGCTTCGATACTTTTGCTGTGTTTTCAAGATCTTAATAAGTTGTATTATTTGTAATTATATTCAATTGTTTGTAATTATCTTAAAATTATACTCAAAAGTGTCAGACTGTACAGTAAGATGTAGAGGCTTTCATGTTAAAAATGAGTCCCAAATCTAGAGCACCTGGCACAGAAATCTGCCTGCTAAGTATTTGTTATTGCAGTTCTGGTTACAGTATTTTAATTTCCTGTTTGTGATGCTTATCTCCTCATCATTCTCGACATTTTTGTCTTTAACTGAAAGGGTATAATTGTAGGCCAGGATAGTGATGTAGTTATGTTTTTTTTCAAAAAATACATGGGATTTAATTGTGTGACTCTTAATGGAATAGTTGACAGATCTAGAGCAGTCTGTGGGAAAATGTGCTTATTTCACAGTCTGTGGGAAAATGTGCTTATTTCACAGTCTGTGGGAAAAAGTGCTTATTTCACAGTCTGTGGGAAAAAGTGCTTATTTCACAGTCTGTGTATTAGAACTGAAAGGCTCTAAACCTGCTATCAAATCTACATTACAAAAAAAGGTATTTTTATTTGTGAGAATTTTTACAGATTAGCACTTCTACTTTAAAACTGTTCTGTGACATGACATATTCAAACTCTATAAGCCATGGGTTATAATAAATAATAATTATAAATCATAATATGAATTATTATAATATTATAGTAAACAGTATGTTCTTCAATGTTCCTATCTCATATTCTCAAATTGCAGATTAAAGATATCTTCCACCTGAAGGGCTTCAATAGCTTCTGTTCACTATGCCTTAAGAGAGTTGATGCTAAAGTAGCAACATCAGCTATATGTAGCATTTACGACAAAAGGAATGCTTGAGCAACACTAATTGCAGAGAGTGAATTATAGTTCATAGTTAACCAAAATAAAAAATAGAATCATAGAATAGATTGGATTGGAAGGGACCTGAAAGATCATCCCATTCCAGTCCCCTGGCAATGGGCAAGGAAACTTCCCACTAGATCAGGCTGCTCAAGGCTCCATCCAACCTGGCCTTGAACACCTCCAGAGATGGGTCATCCACAACTTCCCTGAGCAAACTGTGCCAGGGACTCACCACTCTCATGGTGAAGAAATTCCTCCTTACATCTAGTCTAAATCTGTCCCTCTCCAGTTTACACTCATTGCCCCTAGTCCTATCACTACAAGCCTTTGTAAACAGTCCCTTCCCCAGCTCTTTTGTAGCCCCCTCAGGGACTGAAAGGTCACCATAAGGTCTCTTCGGAGCCTTCTCTTCTCCTGGCTGAGCAACCCCAACTCTCTCAGCCTGTTCTCGTATAGGAGGTGCTCCAGATCTGTGATCATCCTTGTAGTCCTCCTCTGGACCCGTTCCAAAAGCTGAGGATTCCAGAACATGACACAATACTCCAGATGAGGTCTCCCAAGAGAGGAATAGAGGAGTAGAATCCCCTCCCTCACCCTGCTGGCCATGCTTTTTTTTGAGGCAGCCCAGGATGCATTTGGCTTTCTGGACTGGCAGTGCACATTGCTGGCTCACACAGAGCTTCTCATAAATCAGCATAATCAGGAATAATGAATTCTTTTTGGTTTCCATTTTCCCCAGTAACTGTTTTTCCAAGAGATGCACTGGAGGGCAGCAGAACCATGTAGCGAAACGATTTCCAACTGTTTGTAAGCGTTTCATGCTAGTGCTTCAGTATTTGGCATTGTTGCTAGAATCACATTTTCTGTGAACGCTGTTGCACAAATACAAGGTATCATGTTTTCTAAACACTAGATAAACAGAATGAATAGTCTTTAAGTAATTATATGTAGAATCTGTGTAGATATTTGTAATTGTCATAGAAATGCTGTACTAAGACTAGGTTAAATGAAATACTGAAAAGGTGTTTGGGAATGTGCAAATTTTGATCTGAAGTTAGCTTCTGATTTCTAGATATGAATGATTTTGGGTAGTGTTTTAGCTACTTGTATGCTTTTACCCTGAGGAAGGGAAAGACAGAAGATCAAGAGAACTGACAGAATATGCAACGGAAGATTTTATTAAGAAATTGTATTTGTTTTATATAATTTATTCAGGCATGATTTTTGAAATCTAGATTTAACTGATGGTGTTAAAATACAGCTTTTCATGAGAATTTAAACCACTTTTGAGTTTCAAAGCATCTTGATCTTTTCATCACTGTTATAAATTCAATGACTGGTGTGTTTTTTTCTGCATTCTGGTGTATGTGAGTGCACAAGAACTTCTGAACTTTTTGATGGAGAGTTCTGTATATGGATGCAAATTCCTTTGCAAATACTGACTATTACTGTCTTTATAGTAGAAATATTCCCAAATATTGGTACAATGAAGCTTAAAGAAACTGTGTGAGAAGAGTAGGAAACTTCTGTGAGCTTGGGGGTCTTAGAGACTGTAGGATATCTCGATCTTTCACCATGACAGCTGTCATTTACTTCATTGTCAGGAGTGGTAATATTTAAAGAAGGTTACCTATTCTGAAGTAGTTATCCTGCATAAAAGGATAAAAAAAATCATAAAGCTATTTAAGGACTTTAATGTTAATTTGCCTATTATATTTATAGCTTGGATGTGTTGGAAAAAACAAGACTTCTGAGGACAGAGGGTCTCCGTTTCTGTCTGTTAAGGGAAATAATGAACAGCTTCATGGGAAAAGATAGGCAACTTTCAAGAATGTAGTTATTAGTTTCTATTTAAGGAACAGACCCATAACCAGAACAAAGTGTTTGGGTGGCTCAGTACTTTCTAAGTTAAGTCCTTACTGTATTTTGTCATAGCAGTCATGGCTCTATCTCTAACTACTGTTATTTCTTATGAATAGGTTATGGAAATGTAGTGCAATTCTGTTTAGTTTTGATTTGTCTGTTTCTAGTCTAGTTCCTCGTGGTTTCAGTTCAGAGATTATTTTTTTCATTGGTATCTCAGATTTCATTGCCCTGTTTTAGTTGAGTCTTGGACTTGGATACAGCATAGAAATACTGGTCACAATATTTCTCTTAGAGGGTAAGAGGGGAAAGCATTTGAGGTGATTCATTGGAGGCTATTCATTCATATGTTGAACTTTTTGTTCTGTATCCGTTTGTTGGTTTTAATAAAATAGTTTACTTTTGTTGATCTGTTTCTGATTCTGCTAAGGGGTAGAGATAACCACGCCTGAGTCTTGTCATTCTCCTTTTTCCTCTTAGAATTGGATAATCCTTTCATTAGTTCTAAGCACTCGTTTGCAAGGTTATACTTCATAGCAGAAAACCATCTGCAGATGTATGTTTCTCTTAATACTTATGAGAGGATCAATGGGATCAGTTAATACCTTGTGTGTGATTATATATGAGCAATAATAGCCAGTAAGTGTATCAGGGACACACACCGACAACATAAAACTAAAGCATTATGATCCTCAGGAGAGAAAGGGCTCTGAAAATAATTCCACCTTCTGGGTTTTTTTACAGTGCTTTCTTGTTAGCAAAACATACCTGATTATGTATTTTTATTTGTTTAATATAAATTTCCTCAAATGAAAACAGTACATAAGCTTTAATAATTTAATAAGTTTTCACAATTAAAATATATTAATAATAGCACAACAAGAAACAACATGAAAAACATGCAATATATAAATTCTTAAGTGGATAATAAACTATTTCAAGTGTTCTTTCAGCACTTGAAACAGCTGTTTTGGTCTTATCTTTTCCCTAGAGGAGTGACGTAGTGTGTGTGGTGCCCAAATGTAATGCCAAGGAAAAGCAACAAATTTGCATTGTGTTACTGAGCTGGGACCTCTGGTACAGATATAGATCTGTAAAGTCTTCAATTAAAACAAATCCTCAACAATATTTTATAATGCAAATATTTTAGCTATTTAAACTTATGGCCTTTATAAATATCACAGGGTTAGTTTAAAGAAAAGACAAACAGGTGTTCATTTTCACATGCTCTTATGGTGCGTATTACCAGGCTTTGATAGATTGGCAGTTGTTTTAAAAATGCATAAGGACTGGTGTACCAGGCTGGAACCTAGGGATCTCTGCAGATTTAGGGCTGCTTGCCCATTAAATATGATTTGGAGGGGAAGCTGGAGAAAGTGAATAATTCTGTGGTATAAAGTGAGAAAAAAAATGTTGGAACAGAGTAGCAATATCAAGAAATCTGTGCTGAGAGGGGCTCCCTTAGTTTAAACATTATTACTCTCATTGGTACAGTTGTGATAGGGAGTTGGTGATATTTTTGTTGGGAAAGATGAGAAATATGTAAATGAGGCTATTTTTGAAAGGTGTTACGTTTGAAAAATACTTAAAAACCAAACCGTTGACAATTGTTATTCTAGAGGTTAGTGAGGTGGCTCTAAAGGCAATATAAGCCCTGTTTTTGTGTAATATATCTGCATACATCTTCAGGCAACTGGATCTCAGGTCTTACTCAAGCTCTTTAAACAATGCACATAATGTTTTAGGTAGTGTTTCAGAATATGAAAAATGTAGCCTTTTAAAACAGCATGTGTAATCAGCCTAAATCTGCTTTACAGGGTTGGGGATTCAAACTAAAGGGTACTGCTGGAGTCTGACATTGATATATTAGCTAATGTTGGTTACATGCTGGGAACTACCTGTGTGCTGTAACACTGGAAGGCAGTCCATTAGTGCCTGAATTAATGCACTCAGGGACTTCTAATTCTTCACAGAATCTATTTCCATATTTAATTACGGGAAAGTCATAGAAAAAAGTTACAAAGCACCTTCTTCATCCATTTCATTGTCAATGGGAGTGGTGATTAGTGATTCTTCTTCAAGTTATATTACAGTGTTCACTTAAAATAATGCAGCTCCTTGCTGAGTTTGCTCCAATTAAGCCATATTTTACTGGCTAATGACTTACCAAGTTGACAATGACCTTGAAGTTGGTATTGTCAACACTTCTTGGCATAAAGAGCTAGATGATTTAGGGTGATTAAGAGTGCATCAATTTATTAGTTAGTATTTGTCAGTAGTTTTAAAAAGCTTTTTAATTCCATTACAGATAGGATACTGTACCTGAATAACGTACAGGTTAGGAAGTTAAGTAGCAGTTCATTTATATTGTTTTTACTGCAGATTTTAAGAATTTGTATATATAAAAGACAACTCTTTCATTGTTTTTGAGTTTGAAAAAGTGTACTAAGTGGTGTCATCTTTACAACTGGGTAGCTTTAATTACTACAAATGCGACTTATTATTGTCATATTTTGGTTATTTGTAAGTCACTTATAAAAATACATCTATAAATATTTATATATTGAATTTCACTGTTTCAGAAGTTGTACTTTATCATGATGTAGTTTATTTCACAGAATCATAGAGTGGTTTGGAAGGGACTATGAAGGTCATCTAGTCCAACACCCCTACAGTAAGCAGGGACATCTTCAACTGGATCAGGCTGCTCAGAACCTCACCCAACCTGGCCTTGAATGTTTCCAGGGATGGGGCATCTACTGCCTCTCTGGGCAACCTGTTCTGGTGTTTCATCACCTTCAGCGTAAAAAATTTCATCCTCATACCTAGTCTAAACTTGACCTCTTTTAGATTAAAGCCATTACTCCTTGTCCAGTTGCTACCGGCCCTGCTGAAAAGTTTTTCCCCATCTTTCTTACTAGCCCCTTTTGAGTATAGAAAGGCTGCAATAAGGTTTCCCTGGGAGTCTTCTCTTCTTCAAGCTGTGGCCCTTCTCTAGACCTGCTTCAAGAGTCTTTCCTTTGCTGAAGGCTCCAGAGCTGGATGCAGTATTCCACATGGGGCCACACCAGAGCAGATTAGAGGGGCAGAGTCACCTCACTCGACCTGCTGGCCATGCTGCTTCTGATGCAGCCCAGGATACGGTTGGCCTTTGGGGCGGCAAGTGTACATTGCCAGCTCATGTCCAGCTTCTCACCCACCAGGACACCCAGGTCCTTCTCCATGGGGCTGCTTTCAATCTCTTATTCCCCAGCCTGTATGGATACTGAGAGTTACCCCAACCCAAGTGCAGGACTTCACACTTCACTTTGTTGAAGCTCATGAGGTTTTCGCAAGCCGCCTTCTCCAGTTTGTCAAGGTCCCTGTGTATGGCATCCCATCCCTCAGGGGTTTCAACCTTACCACACAGCTTGGAGTCATTTCACAGTATTCACCACAAATGAGTGCAGTAATAAACTATTTTTTGTCACTAAAAATATTCCTGAACTTCTCAATTTGTTGTTTTTATCATATTTCTCTTTTTGGAAGCTGATATTTCATGTTGCTTTAATTCAGATGCATACATAGTCACACTGCCAATTCATGCACCTTATTTGCTGGGAATTATCATTAGTATCTGTTTCTTCACATTTTTTACATTAGATCATACCTGTATTAAAGGGGAAAAAAAAAGAACCTTAGTGAGTTTAGAAAGAGGTAGGTATCACTACTTTAAAAAATCTTCTATGTTAAGTTTCATGTTCTGATTTGTTGCACTGAAAATGTATTATATTTTACTTATTAAGAATTTTGTTCCATATGCTGAAAATACTGCATTTCTACTGCAAACTACCATCTTTCCTCAAGCAAATCTTTTAGGAATACATTCCTTTTGTTTTGCCTTGAAGAACTGAGTTAGCATGCCATAAAAATTGACTTTAATGCAGTCATCATTGTGTGCATATACTGTAACTGAGAAACTGTACGATCTGATTGCTATAACCCTTCCTTTCTTAACTCTAAATCTCTTCTGAGTTTCTTCATCATGCCTAATGAAATATCATAAAGGCTTTGGGCTGTCTAGAGATTGTGAGGTGCCTAGGATCTTTTGAATAACAAAATGTTGAGCAGCAATGTGTATATAGAGCCTCCCGAGGAGCAGCAAGTGCAGATTTCAGTCCAGGATACTCAATCATGTATGTAAATTTAAGCATACAAATTATTATTATCTCTTTGTATTAAAAATGCCTTCTAAAATAGCTTTGCAAATTTAAAGTAAATAAAGTAAGTTGTTCTGAGCTTTCTTCTGGCTAGAAATTCCAGTATGTATTTCTATAGAAAAATTTTGGTTTGTGTTTATTTTTTTTCTGAAAAATATGCTCATTTGAATTAAGAAGGGATTGGAATAATTTATATTCCTTAAGACTACATAGTGTGACTAGCATTTTAAAATCAGAGATCACTTCTATGGTTTTGTTCAGGATTTTAGTTTTTCATCTGAAAATCCTCACTCTTCAGTGCAGTCAGCTGTGGTATTTGAGATTACTCATAATTTTGAAATGTTTCTTCAGGCATGTAACACTCACCACTCTGTAAGCAGGGTACATCTACAAAAAAAGTAGCATCTGCATTACATGAAAGAATGACCGTTTTTGACTTTTGTGTGTTTGGTTTGGTTTTTGTTTTTAATGTGGATTTGCAAAGCATAGAAGACTTTGTACATCATGGAAATAAATATTTTTCACTATCAAAGAAACTGATAGTAAGTTTTAAAAAATCTTTAATATGTTTAAAATGTGTTTCTAAATATACTGTTCGGTGTAAGGTTCATTTACTTGTCAAGTGCTGCCCCAGAAAACACAAGAAATAATGTGCTTGTTAAATCATCTCATAATAGGATGAAAATCAGCACATTTTATTTTCCTTAACAGGACTTGATGTTTTTACAGTTTATTGTTAGTAATTTAATCTCATACCTCCAGACACACAAACTGACTTTTGTTTTTTAGAGTTGATGTCTGTCTGTATGGGATTCAGTTTTCTTTCTTTTCACACTTTTAGCTGCCAGAGAAAGTAAATCTAACTGGCTGCTATCTTAACATTTTCCCAGATCATAGAGGATATGGCGGAGATCAGGGCCATCCAATTCTTGAAGCCCCCACTCATGCGGTTAGAATGTACAAGACATGCTATGAGAAGGTTTGATTCCTTTAGTAATAATGTCATGATACTCCTTATTAATATCATAATAAAATGTAAGTAATTCCACAAAATTAACCATGTAAAAATACAATATGCTTATCCTTAATATAGACTTCAAAATAGATTTCTGCAGGATCTAATCTGTCAAAATTTAAACTAATTTTAAGCAGTCTATTCTGTACATATCTGGACAATTTTTTTTCTATAATACATTAAACCAGTAGTAAATACTGCTTTACAGAACCTCTTGATGGTGCTGTCTCCCTTTTACTCTGAAAATTCAGTTTACCTCTCGTACTTCCTTTCTAATAATGATCATCTTAAGCTGCTTTGAATGGTGAAGGAGGAAGAATTGTATGTGTAAAGAAAAGATTATTGTTTTCCTGTCTTTTCTTTTTTTAATTTCAAGGTAAAGGTAACACGTTAAGAAATAAATCTGTAAGTCTCTGAACTTTTATATTGACAGTATATACACTGGATGTAGAGAGATACAGATGTGTAAAAAAGGAATCTAATCTAAGGAAGACACTAACTGATATTTTCAGGATTCTGAAGTTATTTGTGCATAATAAAGGAAAAATATGACCGAGTTCTTTTGCTGACATGGGACTGACTTCAGTGCTAAAATTACTGAATTATAAAAACATGCTTAATCTGGATGCCTATTCTATTAATGGTAGTGAAGTATTTATTTTTCAAAGTACTGGAAAGATGCTGGTCTTTGAACACAAGCTGAGTCTGAATAGCTGGTCTTTTTTTAGCCTGTGTCTCTGAGAATGTTCTCTCTGGTCAATATGTCAGATTTGTTAGAAATCAGGTAAAAATTGCTGTGAATTATGTTGATTCATTTAGTATTAGTAAGTGAAAATTTAGATGTATAACATATTTGATGCACTGGCTGTTTTCTGGCTTCTGAAGACACATTCAATCTACAGGCCATGTTAATTCGGTTTTTATGTGCTGTTTATTTGGCGCAGGTTTAATTCTTTAAGCAATTAATAATTCAGTTGCAAGAGTAATTTCGGTAGGTGAGATAATACTATGTCTGTGAGGTATTTTTCATCAATATTTCTCTGCACCAGCCTAGCAAAGCCAGCTCTTGCTATAAATCATGTATATCTTGGTTAGTTCTTCATCAGGAGTCTCTGATTTTCCCTTTCTTTAATCATAAAAATATTTTGAGTGGAGAGTTTGCACTGAACTTGGATTAAAGTATCCCATCTATTGATTTTCATAGTAACCACTAAGTTCTGGTGAGAGTTCCAATAGTTTACTGTTTGTGTTTTTTGCATGATTTTAACTACTGCAGGATGATCTTTAATAGCCTAGACAGAATTTTGCATCTATACATAGGGTTGAAAATGAAGCTGAAAAATCAGTAATGAAGTGAAAGCAAATACTTGTACAGACTTTGTGAGTCAAAGAAATAGGTTCTATCCAGCTTAGTACATTTCCTTCAGCCAATTACAACTCATGTCTGCTATACAAATGTATTCATGTTGGAAACTGGCAATTTAGGGGAGGAGGGGAAAAAAAAAAGCATGAACAAAATGACACAGCATGAACAGAAAATCTGAAAATTTTTTTTATATGCATCTCCTTAAATTTAACTGTTGTTCCTGGTCTGACTTCCATAAAATCTGTTGAATAGAACATAACGAGATGTGTCTTTGACAGCCTGAAAGATGAATATGTAGATGTGTATTGGACAGATGAGTGGTGCATTGAGCAGGGCTGTGGTGCTGAGATCTGTAACTGTTTGCTGCAGGGAAGGATAACCTGAATTTTGTTACATTTGCTATTTTATACATTCTAGTCTATATAGTTTGAAGTGAAATTGTTAATGAGTACTTTCTTTTTCTATGGCAACCACTGCATTTCTGGGAGAGATATCTGTGCTCTGCTTGGTGCATTGTGTATAACTTAAGAAGCAGCTCAGTATAGGAATTAAAATGAAAAAAATTAACTTGGATAAGTGAGAAAACACTTAAAAATGTTTCTACAGTAAAATATGCTGTCTGTAATCACAAGCTGCCTACCTGCTGGACTGCACTGGATTTGTAAATCTTCAAAGCTCACTTAAGTAATAAATGAAGTTATTGGTCTCTGTGGTTTCAGCATTACTCAACACAATATTGTTTGTGAGATAACCTGATGTTATTAGGGAAATGTTAGTTTCACAAGTGCTGTAAGAGAAACAGTTGGATTGAGAGGGTGGAGAGTGGAGACAGTGTGAGTGAGGAAATAAGCCTGCTTGGAGGTCTTTACAGTGTAACAAAATTAAGCCATTTGCTGGGTTATATTGTAATTATAGTATATTTAGCAAAAAACCCCCGTGGATGAGATTTGCTACAAGCATGTGAGCAATGTTTATACTTTATTTTTGTCTGGTAGTATAAATTTTAGCTCTGCTTTGTAGACAGGGCAAAGATGCCTAGAAGAAACTGGAAAATTCTTTGGCTTAAATATTTTTCTTTTCCTAACATTAGGGTGCTACTTATTCTACCCTGAAATATAAAGGAATAAATGTTAGTAAGCAGAAAACACTGGAAGTTTAAACTTCAAGGAGGGCCAGGACCTGGGCAATATGATGTAAACTCTTTTTTTATCTGCTTATTCCAAAATTGTTATGTTTGTTCTTTAGAATAAATTTGTTGTATTTTTCGGCTTTATCTGTGTTGTGCTAATATATTTTCATTGTCTCCTGTTTTTAGCCTTTCTGTTTTCAGGCTCATTAGCTGTTCCTGAGCTTTTATACTTCATGACGACTTTCCTTTCACATATACAGATATTTCTGCTTGTTTCACTGGAAGCAGTTTCCTTACAGTTATTAATTTTGCTGTGGTTTCAGTGCAGCGAACACATTTTTAAAGGTTTATTTTACTGAAAGCCAATTTACTTTATACTTGATGGCTTATAAAAAAATTATCTACTTCCAGCAACATGATTGAGCTTTTGACTCATCCAGGCTGGTTTTCTGCCACACTTGATAGACTTTTTGCACATTAGAATGTGCTTTGAGGAAAATGTACTTGAATTTCAATCAGCTCAGCTCTCCTTAGCCTCTTGGCAATTCAAAGCCGTGTCCTATAGGATACAGTCAAACAGATCCCCGAGGAAGTAAAAACCTGGAGATGTGCTCTGCTGAGCTTGTTACTGATGAAAAAAGACAAATTCTTTGGGGATGTGAAGGTCAAAGTGATGGTGAAATTTAAGATCCTGAGAGAAGTACGTAAGGCAAATAGCAAAATTAACTTTTATTTAACTAATCCTTATTTTAGCCTCTTCTTTTGACTTCAAAGTGGTTCATTGTCAAAAAGGATGTAGGAAATTCTTTTTCCTAGCTCAGCTTATAGCCTTATGTTAAGAGGCATACATCTCATTTGCGTCTGTAGCTTCCTGTAGAGGTCCTCATTAAGAGACTGTAGACTATGCAGTTCTACTGCTCTACAAGTTTTTGTTAAGATACTGGAGAATGTGGATGTAACATTACTTCTTCCTCTGTGTGCCTTATGAGTCTAGATGACTGGCTCTAGTTACTTTTAAAAACAACAACAACAAAAGCGTTCTGGTTTCGAATTGTGCATCCTATTCTCAAGCTTAAAGTGAAATAGGAAGTTAGAATGAAAAGTTTAGGAAAGACAAGATTTTTAGAATCTCTTTCAGGGACTCTGCTCACTGGCTTGAGAAACAATACGGTCAATATGCTGTCCGATGTTGTTGTGTCTGTAAGCAATTAACAATCTGCCTTTGTCTTGAAAGCACATAAGCGTGTAACTCTGGCCTGTAAATTCCAAACCTATGACTGCAGAACATTTCCAGTTTGCATCTTTGTGATTCTGTTCTTAAACGCCTAAACCACCCATTCCTGCTGTAGGCTCTTAAGCCTTATTGGTTCTTTTGTTTTATGTAATGTTCATTAAGTGCTGATGTTTGTGCCTGAACAGATGGGTTCCTATGTGTATTTCGGAGGCATGAGTCTATGGGACTTTTGAATAAAGTAATCTTTATTTTTAACTCATGTCTGTATATTTAAGTAATCAACTGATTAGGGCCTATTTTTTCAGACTACAGCTGTAAATTCATTAGAAGGTGGAGACAGAAATTTTAAAAATAAACTTCAGCATGTGTTATCTGTAGGCTGCTAGTCTTAATTTGCTATGCAAGCATCTGTCATGGTTTAAATCCTTTTCCAGTGTCTTGGCCAGACTTATTGGAATGTCATTTGAAGTGGTCATAAAAACTATTTGTGTATTTAAAATGGTTTCCTTTAAAGTCTTTTTCCTAAAATTAATCATAAAAGGGGTGGGTCTCCAGAGACTTGCTGCTACCAAGAGAGTTTTCAAAATTTATGACAGACATAGGTCTGTTTTAGCTAATTTCAGTATTAAGCCTCATAATTAGAGTGGGAACATAATAACTCACTTGAAGCTTTGTTTTACTTGTTAGTGCAATATATCTCAAAAACTGTATGTTGTCTTTCCTGTATAATTTTTAGTGTTTTCTGTTGAGTGGTTGTGATAATAACTGCATGATTTTGCCATTATTGAAACATGATTCGGGTTTCTTCTTTGGGTTTCAGCATAACTGTACAATATTGTGTAACCCCTCCCATTAGTGAGTAATCTGGGCTTTCATTAGTTATTGCGAACAGCAGCTGTTTGTAATAGGAGAATAGACTTTCACTAAATGTATTTAGGTAAGCATTTAAAATTGAAGTCTCATAAATCTTTAACTTTATATGGGGAAACTGCACTGCATTATGAAAACATTAACAATAAAATAGAAGGCAAGAAAAAATGTGACCTCTTCATCCTAAGGTATCATGAAGTAAAAGAATTACAGGAAGAAAAGGAGGTAATGACACATCAGCTTTTCCCTACTATTTGAAAACTAATTTATACCTGGATTTCAGGTATAAGGCTTTTATATGCAGGATGAAAAAAGCACTGCAATTTATACTGAAAATGAAAAAAGTAGTTAAGAATGAAAATTTGGAATGTTATGTCAAAATTCAAATAAAATGTCTGCTAGTCATAACTCCTCTCAGAATTAGTCAAGATTCAATAAATATACATTAAAATACATTTAGACTAAATTATCTATGCTATTGTTTTTTGTTTAAAGTATGCTTTAAAAAATAAATGGAATATTTCAGATGTTTTATATAACATTGCAGAATTCTGGAGCCTCTAGGCATGCATGCAGAGAGAAAGCTTAAGCTATAGGCAATTGGTTAAATATCTGTATATTTTTTTCCTATTGAAAAATGCTTTCTTTTTACACCTGCTTTATATACTTGTATTTTTAGAGATTTTACTTGAAAAAAAATTAAAATCAATATTTCATTAGATCCAACTGCATTTTCTCTTTTGACTAATTTTCCATGTCTCCAGCAAAATGTCTGAGACGTGAACTCTCTTGTCATTGTATATTATTAGTAGATCCACTTTCACTCAGTGTCACTATAAAGAGTTGTAATGTAAATGGGATGAATACTACCAGTTTGAGGTGACAAATGGTAGAAAACCAACAAACATCATTTTTTTTTAAAGTTGTGAGCACTATAAGAAACTAATAGGATTTTCATTTAACAAGTAACTGCCATTACTGGATCACAGTTCAGAAACATGTATAGTTTTGAGAGAAAGCCACAAATAATTCCTTTTATGCATGCGAAAAGTTTTGTTCAAATTCAAGGAACTTAAGTACAGCTGCGGGACTTCCAAATTATGCAAGACTTAGTATGTAGATGCTATGATGAGAAAAATACTATTTTTGCACACAACCTTTCAACTGATGGCTATTATGACTACAGATGTTGCATTGCTATCCAAAGAATCCTGAAATTATTTGTGATAGTATAGCATAAACTGCCAAGAGCTGTCTCACAAGATCTCTTGAAATGAGATTATCTTGCAAATATTTACTGTGAAATACAGTTTCTTATGTGGAATATTCTCAGGTGATAATTCATGAGGAAGTTAATACCTTATCTTACGCAAAGGCCAAAGGACCAAGCTATGACATGTATGGGTAAAACTGCATTAGTGGGAGGCAGCTGTTCTCTTGGTGTATGATCAGATGTGTGCCACGCTAAGAGGTCTAAATGTGAGGTCTAAATGTGAGGTTCTACCTTCTCAGCTCTCTTATGTGTCATCCATTAACTCCTGGTAAGTTAGTCGGGTTTTACTTGAGTATGTAAAGCTGCCTTTGACATAAGAGGAAGACAGAAACAGTAATATAAAGGGATACATGGAAGGATCTATCAAAGAGAAAACATAATTCCCCTTTTACTAAGGATGAAGCAATGGAGAGAACTAAATAGATTTGGGAAGGAGGGGAAAACTGATGCTTTTAGGCAGAAAGTGATAAAAAAGAAGAGATGACTATATTTTTGCATGTTGGTAGAGATAAATATTTTTCTTTTCTTTTATTTGTCTTTAAAGTCTAATAAAAATTGATAAATTAATATTACTTCATATTTTTGAAGTACATGAGAAGTCTGATGACAATATATTTCTGTTAAGTGCTAATGCATAAAAAATATTATAAAAATGAAATTATCATGTAAAAGAAGTGCTAAGTGAAAATTAAAGTTGAGTGTACATCCCAGTACTTTAAGTTGAAAAACAGTGTATTGTAACTACCTTAAAGAGATCTCAGTTCTTTATGGAATGAAAAGCACAACTGACTAGGCTGATAAATGCAGTTAAAGGAGGTGTGTGGGAAACAGTCATGACTAAGCCCTGTGCTTTGGGATTGAATGCAGTAACTGGAAGTCTTAGTCTTGTAGTTAAACTTACTTTCCTCTGGTTCCACAGATTTTTTATAAGACTTGAGCTTACAATGTGGCCTATTAATCAGAGCAATATCTTTCCACAGTACTGTTCTCACAAAGATGGTGAGAATTTCACATCAATGAATCTGCAGATTTAGTCACATTTACTTAAAAGTGACTAATAATGATTTCAAAATTGTCACAAAAAGATTAATTGACACATATACCTACAAGCATACCAAAGACCAGGCTGCAAATTGCAGTATTTTCAAGCATCAACTCATTCTAATTTAGATACACAAATGTTAAAATCTTCAGCTGTAGCTCTGTCCCAGTGTCCGTTCAAGGAAAGACATGAGTATTCTAAATGTCATGGCAATCTGAAGTCCCTGGTGACTGGAAGAAGGCTAACGTTGTGCCCATTTTTTAAAAATGGTAGAAAAGACGATCCTGGGATCTACTGACCTGTCAGCCTCACCTCGGTGCCTGGGAAGGTCATGGAACAGATCCTCCTAGAAGCTACGTGAAAGCACATGGAGGATGGGGAGGTGATTAATGGCAGCCAGCACGGCTTCACCAGGGGCAAATCCTGTATGTCTAACCTAGTGGCTTTCTATAATGGGGTAACCACAGCAGTGGACAAGGATAAACTGACGGATGTGATCTATTTAGACTTCTGTAAAACCTTTGACATGACCCCTCCCCAACATCCTTCTCTCTAAATTGGAGAAATATGGATTGGATGAGTGGACTGTTTGGTGGAAAAGAAATTGGTTGGTTGTATTCAGAGAGTAGTGGTCAATGGCTTGAAATCCCGATGGGGATCTGTGATAAGTGGTGTCCCTCAGGGGTCCGTACTGGGACCAATGCTGTTTAATATCTTCATCAATGTTCTTGTCAGATTGAGTGCAGCCTCAGCAAGTTTACAGATGACACCAAGCTGAGTGGTGTTATTGCCACACTGGAAGGATGGGATGTCATGCAAAGGTACCAGGACAACTAGAGAAGTGGGCCTGTGAGAACCTCACGAGGTTCAACAAAGCCAAATGCAAGGTCCTACACCTGGGTCAGGGAAATCACTGTTTTCAGTACACGATGGGGGATGATGTGGTTGAGAACAGCCCTGCAGAGAAGGACCTGGGGCTGCTGGTTGATGAGAAACTTGACATGAACTGGCAATGCATGCTCACAGCCCAGAAGGCCAACCGTATCCTGGGCTGCATCGAAAGAAGCATGGACAACAGGGTGAGGGAGGGGATTCTGCCCCTTTATTCCTCTCTTATGAGACCTCATCTGGAGTACTGAGTCCAGTTCTGGAATCTTGAGCATAAGAAGAATATGGAGCTGTTGGAATGGGTCCAGAGGAGGGCTACAAAGATTTTGCAGTTATAAAAATATGTACACCTCTTACATACAAAATATTTATCTGCTATGTTTCTAAAAATTTTAATTTTGGTGCTGTATACTAAAGTTAATTGCAGTGGATCACTGGTTGTGTCCTTTGAGCTGTCTC
Source organism: Clamator glandarius (assembly GCA_033459285.1). Taxonomy (NCBI): domain Eukaryota; kingdom Metazoa; phylum Chordata; class Aves; order Cuculiformes; family Cuculidae; genus Clamator; species Clamator glandarius. The sequence goes on from JAUNZM010000404.1 coordinate 3,393,475, forward strand.
TTGTTTTCAGATGACTTGTGAATGCACGCATCACAAGTTTTGTACGTGATACCTTTTTATCAGTCTTCCTTTTTAAAATATCTACATGTTTTACCTCAGAATTACACATTTAAATCAGTTTGCAAGTTAATCTGCACCTGTGAATACTAACAGCAATTTTTCCTAGGTAGGCCTAAGCTTCAGTGCTTGTTTAACAGCCATGCTGCACTATTTAAGTGTGCAACAGTGGTTTTTTTCACTCAGAAGTCTGTCTTTTCTGCAAACAGAATGATCCATGAGTGAAGCACGAACATGTAAGAAATTCTGTCCAAAAGAACTTTCAAAAAAGTGTCATGATGGGAGAACTTAATTGGCAGGCACTATTAGACTTCTGTGTGCTGTCATCTTTAATTTTAACTAAGTAAGAATATCTTATCTGTATGGACTATAAGTTTTTAAAGCTGCACTATAGTATCTCAATTGTAATTACACATTTAAAGAAAAGTGGGTACTATGGATAAAAGTAGAACATATTAATGAGAGTGTGATTTTACGGGAATTGTAAGTCTTTGTCATTAATAAATTGCAGGTCCTCAGTAGGCAAGTGAGCTGACTTGAAAACAAAGACTTTCCCTTCAGAATATTCTGTACACATGCTGTTACAATGATATTAACAGTTGAGTTTCTTTTTAAATGCTAAGGGTATATTTCTAGACAGTGATAGCTTTTATTTGCTAATGACATTGTGAAAAAATCTCATGAATAAACAATTAGTATTTGATACACTTCACCTGTGTTTGGTACCCATCACTCCTAGAGGTTTCTTTTGTTTTGTTATATCCCCACCCCCTGTCCACCCTCATTACTGTTATTTTGTTCTCATAGGATAGATCAGTGAAAGCCTCTGTTATAAAATAATCAATTAGAGTTGTTTAGTTTCATCTTGCATGTAGTGTTAGTAGCTTCTTGCAAAAGAGAATTCTCAGGATCATATGGGTTAGAGTTACTGGATCTTGAAGAGCTTCTGTTGCCTCAGGCAAAAGACTGAGGGTTCTTAATCATTTCAGTTCTAGGAACAACAGTAAATCATCTGTGAATTTAAATCTGTTTGAAAAGGTAGCTTACACTGGAATCTCTCTTGGCATACGTTAGGCAAAACTGCAATTTATACCCTCACACACTAAGCATAAATTTCCTTGTATTTACTGGAAATCACTGCTTATATATGAGGTAAGTTTTTGACTGTCACTGGCTCATTAGTTTTATATGGATTTTTAAAATATGTATGAAAGAGCACGTTCAGTACATACACATGATTAACAACTATTTCCAATTCTTTTATCAGGATAGTATTGTGATTTAGAAGTTGAGAAGGTTGGGGATTTGTGTCTTTTAATACTGGGAATTAAAAATTGTTTGATGTTATCTTTTGTTTATTGAATCTTCAAGAGTTTTCACTAAGTTATGACTCAGATAAAAATTATGTCACTTCTATCAAGCTGAAACTGACTTTTATTTTTAGCCCCTGGTATGGGTGTAACTATACTCTTGACTTCTCAAATATATTTCATCCTAAAATGCCAGTACCCTTCTCCTCTATCTATGAATGTGTTGAGCCTTGCAAAATAAATATGCTGGGATCCTACTCCTCAGTTCAGAGTTAAGAATGTAGAGGTCTAATGAAGCTACAGGAAATATTAAGGATTATTCAACGGAGAGGCATGGTGAGAAATAAAATTTTGTATTCTAGTAAGGGTATCTTCCTCACTTTTATGAGACCAGCTGCTGATGCAACATATTATATGTTACTATTAGAGTTGATGATCTCTGAGGTCTCTTCCAACCTAATGATTCTATATTGTAGGTTTAATGCTGCTACATGTTTTTTTTTTTTTCTTTATGATACAGCATTACTTGGTATATCTGGTAAAAGATCTTTCCCAGTGGGTCATCTGCAGCATGTAGTTTATTTGGGTTTCCTATCTCCTGTTAGTAGACTTACATCAGAAATTAAGTTGGTGGATTTTTTATAGTGTTTTGAAAAATAAATTAATTGATTCTAAAAGGAGGAGATCCATTTGTCAGAATCTGTTACGTAAGAATGCTTCTTTATGTTTTTAACTTAACATATTTTGTTACTTCTCTACATGTTTGGGTAATGCTGTGACTTTGCTTTGTTGCAGCTGTTTATTAATAAAAACCTGGTGAACTCTGGCAGATGGTCTCCGCATGTTTGCCCCACACCAGCTCAAAGTCACAACACTTTTGTTTTTATCTTTAGAGAGATTTCCCTCTCTGGGTGTTCCCCATTGCAGCTCTTTCTGACACTTGCTTGCTACCTGAATTGATGAATGGTTGGATTTGCGTCAATACTTTGCTCATAAATAGCTCTTGTGGTGCCATCACCTTCCTGTGGAAATTGGCAGAATGAGTCAAATCCTTGCTAACTTCTGTGGTTGTATATATATATTTTTAAATCTGTCACCTTGTTTATGTGGAGTTCACTTAAAGTTCCCTACTATACTGCTGTCAGATTGTAGTATTTAGAGAGTTTGAATAAATGTAGACTTTTGCAACTCATAGCTATTTCCTTTAAAATGTGTGGTTTTATTGTTAGTGTCAGAGGTCGTGTGCTTACAAATTACTATGAATATAGGGAACTTGTATTTCTCTGGGCAATTAAAGTAGTGAATTTGTCATAAGATCTTTGTATCGGCTTTTTGAGTTGTTTCAGATTGTCCAAAGAGAAATAATAGAAGTGCTTTTTTAAAAATGAGAGAACACAACATGAAGGAGCGCGTGTGCATTGGGGAGTGTGACAGAGATAACCTAGTAAGACTAATGATTACCTGAAATACTTGTCTCTGCTTTTGAAGCTTAACCCTTTTGCTCATCAATCAGTCAGCATTGGCGGGTAGTGACCATTAGGTGGATTCATTAACACCCTGCAGCCTTCTTGTACAGGGTGACCCACATCTGTCTTCATTAGAAGTTTGCTACTTGCCAGTAGTGAACAGATGGGTCATTACAGCCTACATTGCCCTCTGGGCATACCTGGAGGACAGGCAAAGTCATCTGGTACAGGACACAGATGCATATTTACTTCATAGAAACAGGACAAGCTATTGCTAAAAAAATCTGGTAACGTTAGACTTTTTCCTCAGACTAGCTAGCCGATACTTAGTGGCATTATATTTATTCACTATTAATTCTGTCAGCTTTGAGAACATGAAGGTATGGCTAAAACAGAGAATTAAATTATAAATGACCATTTGCTCAAAAAAATCTTACTGAGTATAACATATAGCAATGCTGAAAATGTTAATTATTTTCATTTGAACTCTAGATGCCAGTTTCAGCATATCATTTTATCTTTCTACAACTGGAATATTTTCTATATGAATTAAGACTTCTTTCTGAAAGAGTTCTCTCAAGTAACGATGAAGATAAATTGTATTCATAATCCTGTTGCCAGGAAAGGGAAGTAAAACCTTGTTTCCTTATAGCTTCAGCCTTGCTACTTACACTGAGTGAGTTTAAATCCTGTTCTACCACCATGGTTGAAACCATTTTTGAAAAGTGGTATGCATCAATTATTCACTATGGGTTGATTTCTGTGAAAACTTTAGAGTAGTTAATCTTGTATTTTCGATGTTAGCAGCATCATAATTGATATTCCACTTCACTGTTTTTAGGAGAAAATCCCTTTAGTCACAGAGTTTAAAATAAAACACTCTAAAATGCAAGACAGGCTGATTCCTGCCAGAAAGCCTGATTATAACACTAGATTTTTCTCTGGAAGGTTCTCCCAAATGGAACAAGAACTTCCTTTACTAGTGAAGAAAGGCACCTCTTTCCTCTTTAAGAAGGTGTTGCTGAATCAAATAAGAAAAACCTAGGAAACTGAGACTGTGTTATCTCCTTTACTGGACAAACCTAACCATTCATTTAAGCATAGTTATCATAAAGAGTCTTCAGTTATTATAAAAGAAACTTTGTTTCTTTATCTTTTTGTAGCAAATTGTCATCCACTTTGAAGTGGTTTGCTGTATTTAAATAAACACATTGTTTCTCTATTTGTAATTTAGAATAGATACTGGTTTTGCCCAGTTCTTTTTGTAGTGTTGAGAGGTGTTTTTTTTTTTTTTTTAATAAACTGCATTTCTTTGACTAAGCTTCTGTGAAACTTTATTTCTGGAAGAAATGTTCATTCCATGTGGATGTGTGTGAATATAAGCTTTGTTGTATGTGCTCTGTCACTTGAAATAGAATTTAAAGGCAAAAGTACTTTGGAGCTTGTGCCTGTTCTAGTAATAAACAGAGACCATTCTCCTTAGGAAGGTATGTTCCCTGGTTATATATATAATGTAAGAAGAATTGTCTATTCTGTGATAATCTTTGGTTAAAAACTAGGAATAACTTATTGAATAGGTTTTAGAACAGAGTTGATTTTATATATTTAGTGAAGAATAACATTAATGAGGTTGTTGGAAGCAATAAACTCAAATGATAAAACTAACATTTGAAGTTGTATGTACAGCAGATGAATTGGACAGTAAACAAAAACCCATGCTTTGTACTTACAAGTAGACATGATTTATGACAGTTAATTCTGCTGGACACATGGAAGGGAGCATTGAATAGCTTGCCTCATGAGAAGCGCAGTATCTTGCTGCTCTTGCTAGATTTTATCAATTTTTTGAGTTGAGATACATTTTGCTGTTGTGCAGAAGCTTGTTGCTGTAACAACTGCTTCTCAGGTTTTGAGAAAGGGCATGCCGCATTAGTATGTTCTATGTATTTATGATCTCAGATTACCTAGCAGTGAAGATCATATTCGGCATCCATCTAGAATATTTGCATATACTTACATTCTTTACAGAAGCCATTAAAATGATCTGAAAGGCTTTGATTTAAGATTGCTCATGTAACCTCACTATGGCCTTGTTGTATCTATAGTTTGTGATACAATCTTTAATTACATGACGACACCGTTTTCCATGGGATCTTGCCTTAGGGTATATAGAATAGATAGAGTTCACTGAGTGAAGTGTCTTCTTTATTTCTTTTTTATCTTCTTCATTCTGTGTGAACTCCATGCTATATACTACGCATCCTCTTTACCACTTTCTGCAATGCAGGTGATTAATTTCTTTCTAACATCTCTCTGGCTCATCATAGAGGGTTTTAAACCTCTCTACAAGCATAAAATGAACTATCTTTCTTTGAGTCCTAGTCATGATCATTCTCACTGCTGCTCTCCTTTACTCTTTTGGTAGCTTGCATTACACCTGTTTTTATACTTATACCAGCCCTTTATGCTTTTCTGGTCCTCTGTTCTCGCATTAAAATTATTCTTTTTTTTTTGTTACAACTAGCTTTCTTGATATAGACCAAAATGACACAAGTCATTTTCATTCTGTTGTTTAACTTTGAGTGTGTGAAATATATATGCTATTTTGAAACTTCTCTGTTAATTAAAACCACTGGCTCTGCATTATGGTGTTTTAATATCACTAGAAAAAAATGTCGTTAATTTGCTACTGTGTTGACAACATTAACAATTTTGCCTTTAGCACCTGAAAATGGAGTAGGGTGATTTGCAGTAAAGGAATTGTGGAATGCTAAATAATATTTTGTGGCTTCATAGTGACATGTTCAAATGCAGTTAACTTTCAGAAATTGAAAAATCACATCCCCTGTGAAGATATCTGTATTTGACAAACATAATGTTGGTTTTAAATGACTGTTTGATACAAACAATAATTAACAGAACTGTATCATGAGAATATTTTTTTTAGGCACTGTAGGATTAGCAACTGTTGTTGCTTTTTTCCTTGAAGTCAATATCTTGCCTTTTTATCCAGTAATTATTTGAAAACCAGATACAGGAATTTGGAGGCAAACTGAAGGCTTTGTAATGATCTTTGATAGAACCTGAAAATCACCAATATTAACTGTAGAACTGTAATGGATATAGTTACTAAAACTAATAATTATGTATTAATGAACTTTCTATTGACTCAAAAAAAGCAGACCCAAGTACTTTGCAGATGGTGATTGTTTGAAAGAGAGTTTTCTGATTACTTTTATCTATCTTGCATGCTGGCATTTGTTGGTTTATGCAAGCACATAATCCTAAGACCTCCTAAGAAAGTTGTTGATGTATGAATACTATTTACTGCCACTTAATTTCTTTTATCATAACTTCCTTGGGTTCTTGCTCAAATTAGATGGAGAGACATAATGTGTTAGATAACAGCATTTGCATCTTTGAAGAAACTACCACTGTCATGTTTGTTTGATCTGTGATGTATCAGTATCTCCTATCCTCTTGTTTATGCATTTTTTTACTTGCTTGCTATTTTTGGCAGATGTTGGTATACCAACCTCAGATGCTAGTATTCTTGAAGTGTTTGTTTCATTGTTGTGAGTGATACTCCACCTATTTTTACAATTCTCTATTTTATTATCGTATTTTTCAGACTTCTTTTTCTTTAAACAAGGAAAAATTATTTATTATCTTCCTGAAAATACTTGTGTGTATAAAACTTTTTTTTCTGTTGAAGTACTCTCCTCCTGAATAAAAAATACCAAATCTGCACAAGGACAAATCTGTTTCTGTTCAGGTTCCATGTATATTAGGGTTGTGGTATAGTATTATGAAGGTGTTTGGTAGCATAGATTACATCTCCTGCCAGTAATTGTACTTACAGGTCTTCTCCCACTATCCAATTCTCTATTGCCCTTTATCAATGCTAACTACTGTTTGTACTGTCCAAATGAGAGATTCTTTTGGAAATCATTTTCTGGCTTGTGACTTTATGTTAATTCAAACAGTTTTGCTTGTAATATGTTGGACTTGCTTATTCACAAACAGTCTTCTAAATCTTCTGTGAATTTTTGTAGGTACCCTTTCAGACTGAGAAATCCATGTGCTGAAAATATACTGTTAAGGGAAATGAACTTTTGAGTATTTCAGTATGTTTGGTGTGGTGTTGTTTTTTCCCCCTCTAATGCAACATTTTGATTGTAGGACCTTGAAGACACCAGTACACGGAATAAAAAAAGCTTAATTGTGTTAATTTTGTACCTGGAAAAAATGTGAAAGGTACAGTACAAGTGTTAACGTAGTTATTAACACAATTTTTATTCCATTTAAAGCACATTATAAATATTAACAAAGAGCATTAGCAAAAATATAATTTTGCTGATAAGTTAATGTTTCTTTTCATACTATTCAGTATGACTGCTTGATTGAGGGAGCTGATTCTGCCCCTCTACTCTGCTCTTGTAGGACCCCACCAGGAGTATTGGGTCCAGTTCTAGAATCCTGAGCATAAGAAGGATATGGAACTGTTTGAATGGATCCAGAGGAGGGCTACAAAGATGATCAGAGGGCTACAAAGATGATCAGAGGGCTACAAAGATGATCAGAGGGCTACAAAGATGATCAGAGGGCTACAAAGATGATCAGAGGGCTACAAAGATGATCAGAGGGCTACAAAGATGATCAGAGGGCTACAAAGATGATCAGAGGGCTACAAAGATGATCAGAGGGCTACAAAGATGATCAGAGGGCTACAAAGATGATCAGAGGGCTACAAAGATGATCAGAGGGCTGGAGCACTTCCCATATGAGGACAGGCTGAGAGAGTTGACTTGTTCAGCCTGGAGAAGAGAAGGCTCTGAGGAGACCTTATAGTGACCTTCCAGTACCTGAAGGGGGCTTACAAAAAAGCTGGGGAGGGATTTTTTTACAAAGGCTTGGAGTGATAGGATGAGGGGGACTGTCTATAAATTGTAGAGGGGAAGATTTAGACTAGACATAAGGAGTAAATCCTTCATGATAAGGGTGATGAGGCACTGGTGCAGGTTACCCAGGGAAGCTGTGGCTGCCCCATTCCTGGAGGTGTTCAAGGCCAGGTTGGTTGGGGCAGCTGATCTAGTGGGAGGTGTCCCTGCCCATGGCAGGGGGGTTGGAGCTAGATGATCTTTAAGGTCCCTTCCAACTCAAACCATTCTATGATCTTCTCTTCATTGAATTACCTTTTTGAATTTCAGCAGGTACTGTGGTGACCTTCTAAGATGGCTGTTTATTCATTGGAAAGTGGGGCACTTGAACTAGCACTCTTTAAGGAGTTAGCACTCTCTAGGAATTTGTAAGAAATTGTACTCAGCAATTGCAGGTGCCAGCCTCTCTGGGATGAAGTTGTTATTGGAGGAGCTCATCTATGATGGTATCAAGTTAAGCATTAATAAAAATATCTCAACAGTGAGGAAACAATCTTGTGTTAACATAGTTTTAGAGCCATAACCTACTGTGTGCTTGTGTAGATCCTCATGAAGACTGATGAAAGGTCTTATCTGCGAAAACTCTTGAGGGAAGAAAATGTGTTTTTTGTTTCTGTTTAGAGCAATAGGAAGAGAGACATAACACTGCAATTTGCTATCAGTTATAATCCTTTACTAGCTGGCTTGATTAAACATAAAAAAATATTCAAGGAAATAATTTTCTTAAGCGGGACCTTTCAGAATTAGTGTTACTTCAAAATCAATTCATTTTCATGCCTGATGTTTATAGCTTAAATGCAGATTGGCAAATTTGACCCTTTTAAAAGATTGCTGTAATTTAGCATCATTAACTATTTTCAGCATAATATTAATTAGAATATGCAAGTTAGTTGAGCTTTTTGGAGATTAAATTCATTAGATGGAGGCAGTATTGATACAAGGTAATACTGGTGTAATATTATTTCCTGTTATTTCTTAAGAATAAATTGTTTATTCTATGGAGCTGTATTAAGGGTAGCTTTATGATATCTGCAGCTATGTTGTAATTTATATCAAAGGTTCTCAAATACTAGAATATCAGAGGCCAATAAAAATAAGTGGTGTCTAATGTTAATAAAGCAAGCTTTTGCTACTTCTGAACTTTTAGCCTGCTTTGGGAGATAGGAATTGTAGCCCATGACAGAGATTTTTCAGACAGACTGCAGCCCATGGCAAACGCATGCTGAGGTAGAGGAAAAGTGTGAGAAGGAAGGAGGGGAGAAGAGAAAACAACTGTACTGTAACTCGCATTTCATTGTGGGACTTTGGGGTGGATAGCGGAGTCTGGAATGAAGAAGTGAAGTTGAGCCTGGTACAAGTGGGAAGGAGAGGGGTTGTTTTAATGTTTATCTTTTTTTTTTTTTTTCTCGTCCCTTGAATCTATTTTAGTTGGCAACAAAATAAAGTTAACTTTCCTCAAGCTGAGTCTGCTTTATCTGTAATGGTAATTGCTAAGTAATTTCCCTGTCTATATCTTGACCTACAAGCTTTGTTAATCTGTTTTCCTTTCCTGTTCCCTTAAACTATACATACACATGCAAATTATTAGTTTTATTGTTATAGTTTAAAATTATCTATGCAGGGAATGCTGAACCAAGAAATTGAGGTGATGGAAAGCATGGTGCTCTTCAATTTAATTCTGTGCTTTCTCTTTCCTGCCCTGTATTTTTTTTATGCTAACCCTTAATGGGACTTGCCTTGTGTTCCCTGTACATGGTTACTGACAAATAGACTGAAGTTCAGGATGCTGTAGTTAAGAGAAGCTAAAAATAATAAAAATATTCTCATTTTTAAGATGTAGCTATATGATGTGTCCTTCGTCAGTCGTTCCTGACCCTACACAGCAACCAGTGGCTTCACTCCTTGCCAGTCTTGTTACTAGCTTCATTGAGCTTGCAAGCTGTCAGCTGCACTCTCATTTCTCCCTCAGCCTCCCAGGCAAGGTGAAGCTGTGCTAGGGATTGAAGATTTGCAAGTAGATTTTCTCAGATCATCCCCACCTGGTGGGCTTTTCTTGGCTAGGCTCCCTTGCTCAAAGGCTTCCTCTATACTTAACAGACTTGGAGATGGGTGTCCTGGAAGCTCTGGATCTGTCACTACCACAATTTACTTCAGATTGTAAGTGCTTTTGCATATATTTCTTTAGCATATTGGATCAGCATTGAAGTATTTGTTCTTGGGGAGGAAATAAAGGTCCTGTGGACAACTTGTAATGTAGTTTGTGATCTTTTGTGCTTAACTTTAGGATTAAAGCCTGTTACAGTCCCTGTTTCTTCATGAAAAAAGGGATGAAAATGATTTCGAGTGTAAGTGAAGTTATTAAGAATTGACTTCATTAATCCATATGCAGACATTCCAGGATTTTAGATTCAAGACATACAATAAAATTTTCTGTTGTGCAAAATAAATGTGTTACAATTCATGCTTGGAATGGTTCAATGTTCTTATTCTTCCAAAATGTACAGAAACTCTTTCTGTGAGGAAAAAAAATCAAGCAAGTAAAAATATTAGTGTGATTGTCTGATTTGTTTTTCTACCAATGATTGAAATGATATCCATAAGTATCTGTGAATCATTAAATATAGTAAAAAAAATTACAGTTTATTTCAATTTTTTTATCTTACAGCAAAGAATAAAACCAGTTTCTGGCCTCTCATGAAGTCTATAGCTGATAGCATTGTTAAATGGTGTACTTGGGTAGTTCTAGATTTGTTTGTTGATGTTGCCACCCATTCTAGACTCCAATACTCTGATACTTGTTCAAGTATTCAGTTTCCAGATAAACAATTCAGCAGAACAGCTTGTATTATGATTAGCAGTTTAATGAAAGGGTAGAAATACGAGAATGATGTTTAAAATCTGTCAAGCTTAATTAATTGTAATAATAACTTTTAATAGCAGAGTTGTCCAGAACAAAATTATTTCCTACTATAGTGAATTATCTGCATGCAGCAGTCTTATGTACTTATGTAATAAAAAACCCACCAAACCCTATTATAATATGAACAGGTCTTACTACTAAAATAGAACATACTGTTTTTTAAAATTGAGGAAAATGGGGCTATTATACCCCGATTTTAGTTTAATCAATATCTCTAAGTTAACTTTGCAACATTGTTTTTATCATTTATTGAAATATTCTTTTTTCCTGATAAGACCAAGATCCCATTAACAGTCCGATACAGCAATGGGTTTTACATACTTGTGCAGACTTTGTTGTCTGTAAAATTAATAAACTTCTCAAATCGTAAAATGAAGAAAAATATTTTTTACTTGCACCTACTACACTAGTTTTCTGTCTCAGAGACTGAGTGTCGCATCTCATGATTTTTTGTTAGCAATGGAAATATTGATCTTTCTTCATTGCCATATTTGCAGTTTGGGAGAGAACATTGGAAGTGTGCTGTATCATGAGAATTAGTTGATGTTGGTTATTAATATTCACTGCAAATAGTAATAATTGTTTTCCCTCCTAATTAAAGGAAAGGCAAATGATTATACAATGTACATTACAGTTTCTGCAATACGTTCTCATAAGCTACGTATTTAGCTGGGAACCTGGTGGGTCTTAGGGTTTGTGGAAGGAGAAAACAAGGCTGTGTGACTGAAGACTTGGTTAAAGATTATCTTCTCTTAGCTTTAACAGATTTGTTGGCCTGTACCTTTGCTATTTGTATACAATTCATAGCATACTTGTGATTTAGTTTTGGTTTTCTTTCATTTTTATTCCATGTACGCAATCCTAAGAACAGCATCTCTCTTTTTACTACTGCAGATCAACTCTGAAGCTGTTTTTCTGTCTTCTTTAGTTACACGATCTTTGTACTAAGCTGACTTATGTACAGCTGTTTGATTTTTTTTTTTTTTTTTTTTTTAAATAAATTCCTAGACCTTTTTCTGAACACAGAATACATGGTACTTCATGTTAATGTAAATTTATGCTGTAATTACATGAAGTTTTGCAGATGATATATCTGCAGTTGTGTATGATGGAATGAATGTGCTATGAAATAGACTATCAACTTCTAGTTACAGGTCACAAAAAACTCACTAGTGTTGTATTTTAATAGCAATCTTTCCTGTTATTGAACATATAATACTGCAGTAATTTAGGAAAATTTTGAGACGATATAAGATCCATAGCAAGAATACTTTAAGCAACTAGTATTTACTTAAAATTATTCTTCAATACAGTTTATTGTACTGTTTATATGAGAGGAAGTGTTTATGCTCTCACTTCTGGAGGCTCAAAAATAGTTATGATAATAGCAGTGTTTTAGAAACCTCTGCATGTGCCAATATGTTGTCAACATGCAAAACAGACACTGGCTGTTAAATGTGAAATAATTTTGGATTAATTTATTCTGCCTGCACTGTATGAGTTTTTCTATAAACTACCTCACAAAATACAATTTGGTATTGCAGGGACTTGTATTATCATGTAGCATGGAGCTGATTAGGAAAATTGTCCTTTTAGTTCACTTTCAAACAGAGGGATCTATTATTAATTTATCTTGTTACAATTATATTCTAACAAAACAAGCAGTGCCCTTCTGCAGGATTATCATGTGTCACAACTTCTGACCCTGTTTTCTCCAAAGCAAAGCAGAATCATACAAGCTTTAGTAGTCTTTAATACAAATCTTGCATGAGCAAAAACTTCAAAGTTATTGTCTTGGTTTGCATACGATAGTATGGTGTATGTTTATCTATATTATGAATCATGGTACCTCATTCGAGTGCTTTGAACTATGGAGAAAATATGAGAAACCTTTTAGAACTTTCTGGTAGACCTTAGTTTTGCTGTAAAGCGTTCAAACAAGAAAGACAAACCACAAACTATGTGGTTTTTCTTCAATAAGTGAAGCTTAGTATTAGTTTTGTGATTATTTTTGTAAATAATGAAATAAGTGACTTACATGGTAACATATTTAAAATGATTAGTGTGTTGGGAAGGTAGGTATTGCCTGTGACTTAGGTATTAAATTTCTTTAGAGAATAACAAAATCACAGAATACACTTTTGTAAGGAGATCTCAAGACTCCATAGGCTCACACATCCTCTCATTGACTCGTTAATGGTTCACTTACATTTCCCTTAAAATAAAATGTATTTGTGTTCACTTTTACCTTCTTATGAAATTTATGCATGCATTAGGCAGTTGTATTTTTCTACACACGTGTAGACAGTTATGACATGAGTTCTATTTTTGAAGGTTTTTGTGAAACCTGAACAATCTGAAATGAAAAGTCAGATTCAGAAGAAGGAAAACAGTCCAAAGTAAGCCATACATGTTTAAGAATTGTAATAACCTGAGTAATATAACAGTAAGGTTATTGTTAAGAAATACTAATTGTAGCGTTCTGTGACTGCTTAAGTATTTCTGGGTAGTTTTGCATTGTTTATTCTAACTGTTGATGTTTATGAAATCCATATGAATAAAACTCAGACATGTAAGTGTTTGTGAACCAAATATATGGGTTCATGTATATGCTTGAAAACTCTCATTTAAATGAGAAATTTAAATCTCTTGTTCCCCACACAGTGCATGGAGGAGATTGGACAGGCATTTTGTTCAGGTTGTGCATAATACTTTGGTGTGTGCTCTTGAAAGTGTGATGACCAAAATGAGTGAAATCTTTCTTGAGTATGTAAACTTATGTAACATGTATATTGTATGTACTTACAGTGAGTACTCTTGCATGTTCAAAGGAGATTTTCACTGGAAAAGGTGCAGATCAGGTGATGGATTTCATGTGTGAAGTGTTCACTCTCTTTCTGAAGCACAAAGCATGCTTAGAAGTGTTTTTTGTCTTATATATACATTTGTGTGTGTGTGTAACCAAGCTGACTAATGGCTTTTGGTTGCTAACGATCCAAGGCGATGTTTTTGCCACTCTGACTAAATGTGAAAATTGATTTTTAAAATTATGAGGAAATACTCAGCAAACATAAAACTGGCAACATGCATATGCTGGAGTACAGCTTAGAAAATCCTTTTTCTTCTCATCTCTTGCCTTATTATTTAAAAAAAGGCCTGTTTTTCTTCTGTCTGTGTTTATCTTGAGAAGCATGAGATATTTGCCTAGCTTGAGACTAAAAGTTCTGTCTGTATAAATTGTACTTTCTTTTTTTTTTTTTTAATTATTCTTAATAATAGATTCTGAAACTATAGCTAGATTCTTCATAGACACTTCCAGGACGTTTCTTTTTGGAAAGCTACTGGTTTAGGTTATCAGGACATGAAGACATTTTCTTATTTTCTAACAATTTATAACCAACTACAATTTTCTGTATGACTTTTACTTTCTTATTTTTAATTTTTAAATTTGAAATAATTTATGTTGTAGTTATGTTATATAGAACCAGGTTTTGACTAGCTTATAGCTTAGAAATTTCAGCAACTGTAATGTTGTTGTCTATCTTTACCCTACACTTCATACTTCAGAAGGTTTTATCTCCTGAAAATAAAATTCAGGAGGAAAAAAAAAGCAAAGTTGAATATTCAAATGATAAATCTAAACCCAAGTGTGCATAGCAAAATTGCTTCACTGCTTTTTCTGTGATGGCATGTGCAAGTCAATGTAGGTAAATTTTGATGTTTTCACTGGTGACTGAAAAATGATTTAAAGGAGGAATACTTATTCTTGTCATGCGTTTTGGATAGAATTTAATAAGTCGCGTAACCTAGGAATACACTGCCTTTCAGTGAGACTTTTTTAGTTAGCTTATATCCAACTACAGTAAATTCAGTTGGCTAGGGATTGTGCTCTGTACAATTATTACTCTTGGGCACCAAGACCAGCTGGCATCTCACAACTTAAGTTTAGAAAACTGGTTTATTTTTCTGTAAAATATATTTACAACAAATATAATCTTCTTCCTCCCTTTATTGTTTTGCTGTATGCACTGGTTGGCTTGTGGTATTTAAGTATTCGAGTTTAAAAATAATTTGATTTCTACAAGATTGTATTCAATATGCACCAGGTATGGAGGAAGCACTGGTGTAAATTGCATATGGAAGGTATATGTTCTCAAAGGTGGGCCTGCCTTTAAGAATGTCTGTAGCTACACCACTTACCATGGCTTAGCTGTATAAAAATTTTGCATATTGTCAGCTATTCATATGGCTATTTGTTCACATATATGCAAAGTATTTTACACAACCAAAGGGTGTTAATGCTTTATATTAAAACATGGTTGCAAATCACTGCTATTAGACCAGAATGATTTAAGCTGCTAGCTGCCACTGTGTCTGAATTACGTTAAAAGAGAAAGAAAGCATACTGCAAATGTACTGTACTGATGTAAGCACTTTCTGTTTATGTAGTTTCTGAATGTGCTGTATGCTGTCATTGGCATATTTTTTCCCCTTATGTTTCTCTAGTGATTTCCACATGAGAAATCAATCACACCATACATATAAAAAACTACACACAGCTCTTGAGTCCTACAAAACATCAGGGGTGAAAAAGATCCTATTTAGTGAAACTGCTGCTTGATTTATTCAAGACTGCAAGCTAGAAGAAAACACTAAGTTTGCAGTTAATCCAAATAGTGCTGGTATTCAGTCTTACCAATATTAGGTTATGTAGACTGATTTTCTAGGACATAAGTAATTAATCTTGTAATTGAAAACACAGTAATGACAAAATTAATTTGAAATGTAAATACTCTAATAATGATAGGAAATACACATATTGGATTTTGGCCAAAGCAATGCAGATATGGTTTCCAACTCACCATTATTTTGGGTTTCTAAGAAATAAGAACACTTATAAATCAGTTTGCATAGATAAATAGTCTGTCTGGTTTACCTGATTTATAGCATTGTTGGCTAAGGATGAAGCAAAAGGAGTAGCATCTGTGGATTCTGGATTTCTTCTTTTGCCTCATTTAGAGCTACTATTAAATAAGGCAGTTTCTCTAAGATAGAAGTTCTATAGCCAACTATCAATAGAATACCAAAGATGCGATTGTAATATGGAAAGTATGATTTTACATAAATGAATACATGAATAATGAATTATGCTTTGACTCTGCTGGCAAGATTATAACTCGCACCAGGCTAGCAGTGATCACAGAATAACCAGGTTGGAAGAGACCCACCGGATTGTCGAGTCCAGCCATTCCCACCAATCCCTAAATCATGCCCCTAAGTACCTCATCCACCCTCACCTTAAACACCTCCAGGGACGGTGACTCAACCACCTCCCTGGGCAGACTGTTCCAATTCCTAACCACCCTCTCTGTGAAGAACTTTTTCCTTATCTCAAGCCTAAATTTCCCCTGGTGGAGCTTGAGGCCATTCCCTCTTGTCCTGTCCCCTGTCACTTGGGAGAAGAGCCCAGCTCCCTCCTCTCCACAACCTGTCCTCAGGTAGTTGTAGAGAGCAATGAGGTCTCCCCTCAGCCTCCTCTTCTCCAGGCTGAACACCCCCAGCTCTCTCAGCCGTTCCTCATAAGGCCTGTTCTCCAGCCCCTTCACCAGCTTCGTTGCTCTTCTCTGGACTCGCTCCAGAGCCTCAACATCCTTCTTGTGGTGAGAGGCCCAGAACTGAACACAGGATTCAAGGTGCGGTCTCACCAGTGCCGAGTACAGGGGGAGAATAACCTCCCTGGACCTGCTGGTCACGCCATTTCTGATACAAGCCAAGATGCCATTGGCCTTCTTGGCCACCTGGGCACACTGCTGGCTCATGTTCAGTCGCTGTCAACCAACACCCCCAGGTCCTTCTCCTCCAGCAGCTTTCCAGCCAGGTCTCTCCTAGTTTGTACCTCTGCTTAGGGTTGTTGTGCCCCAAGTGCAGGACCCGGCATTTGGCCGTGTTAAACCTCATGCCGTTGGTTTAACATGTGTGGATGGAAGGGCAAGCAGCAAAATGCATCTGTAAAGGACATATTCATGTTGCCTGCTTTTTTATGGTTTATGGATTATGAAGTAGAGTCAATAGTACTTAGTGGTACAGGAGTTCTTTTTGGTCATCTGATGTGGCCACTTACTTTGAACAGACTTGATTCCTTCTGTAGCCTTTTGCATTTCCTTCTCTATGACTTGTCCTCAAGTGCTCATGTCATGTGAGTCATCTGCAGCTCAGTGATTTCCTTGAACAATTTTTCTTTGCTTGACAAATGTAGCGGTTGTTTTATCCACTGACTTGCAGGCTACTTGCATGTACCATCTATGTAGATTATGTGCCATTTGCACTTGGCACTGAAAGAGGGGGAATATTCAGAAATTCCTTCAGAATGACACTGCCTCAGACCTCATCAGACACCTGGTCTCAGTCAGGATGAGAGGTACTGGCCATGGCACCTCTTAAATTTTCTGTGCAGAACTGTGTGAATAAGCTGTAGCCACTAACTTAAGAGACTGGTCTGAAGGTTTTTTTATTTTTCATAACCTGCTGTGCTTTGAGGTGAATATCCTGAGAGTTTTTTGGGGTTGTGTGCGCTGATAGTAATTACAAAGATCCAAGGTACCACATTACCATGTGTTTAAGTTTTTGATAAAAACTCTTGCCTGTTTGTTCTGAATTATATTGAAGACTTTACTCAGAAGGTGGCACTCATTCCTTCTGTATGTACTAGGGCCACTGAGGATACAGTCTTTAACTGCTCCCTCCTTTGCTGTTGACAGATGTTAATTTTGAAAAGCTTTTCTGCTCACCTGAAAACTCCTTACACCTGGAAGCCTTATGCTTTTCCTTTTCTGTTGAACAAAGTTGCACATTTTATTAGATGTCTCAATTCTAAGCGCTGTCATCAGAGGTCACACAGTACAATTTGCTTCCCTACTATAAGTCCAAATCTTTTATTAGCTAATTGTTCATTGTATTCCAGTGGTGAAGTCCTCATAGTGCTGAAAATGAAATTATTTTTTTTTAAAAAAAATTTGGCATCTTCAGCTCCTTGGTGTTGACCTTTTCTGGAAAAGAATTATTTTTGTACTCCTGACCATGCTGATTGTCAGGTTACTTTAAAAAAATACATCTTTAAAAAGAAAATAAAGAAGATAAATGACTGAGAATTTTGGAAGGTATTTTATTTTTTTTTCCAGTTGAATAATGGGTTTTGAAGAATTATTCATACTTGGTGAGAGAGCTAACCAATTAAATAACTTAGTTACTGAGTATGGCTGGATAAATGCATCTCCAGTTTTGTTCCTGAATTTATATTTTTACTCTTTGGTGGAAATGATAAAGGCAAACCCAATAATTTCTTGCACTTTTTGTCATCTAACACAGAACATATTTTGCTCACAATGGTATTAAATCTGGGGTTTCATGTTAAAAGGACAAATTGTGGTTCTGAAGTTACAGAAATATTAGAGAAGAAATGGCAAAAAAAATTGTGGTGAATTGTTTTTGGAATAGTATGTTCTGAGGCTCTCCAGCCTACTTACATTTTTGTTGCATAGTCTTTCTGTACTTCATCACAACTTCTCTCTCTCTACTTCAGAATAATAAGCCCTTTAAAATATGTTATTTGCTACTTGTTCATTGTGTCTTAGGGTCTTATAACATATTGCAACCTTGTTCCATCTGAATCTTCATCTACTGAAGGGAAGCATTTAAGAACTTGATTAATTCTCAGCATTGTAAAGTTCCATTGTCAGAATTCCCTGTTTATGTTGAATCACAGCTGTAAGCAAATTATCATCTGATTATATTCACAGAAGAATTGCTTATTGTTTTTGAAATGTATAAACTTAAATTGTTAGACCTTCTGCCCTGACTGCTAAGAGTTATGCTCATTCATCATTGCTGCTATTTGAACACTTTAATTAGAATAGAGTACAAAGATGTAGTTTAACATGCTAAAATATGAGAAATGCGATGAGAAAGTGGATGAGTTGGGAAGGTAAGTAAAGGTCACAGGAACTGGATAATTAGCAATTTTTTAAAACCTAGGTAATATGTATTTACAATAACCTCCTGTGTACCCTTTTGCAGTAAGGAGAGCCATAAAACTATCCCATTCTTTTACCTCAATATTGATCATAAAAGATCTGTTCCCTACAAAGATTAAACTGCTACAAAATAAGAAATCTGGAAGTTGGAGTGTTTTCTCCCTTTCCTTTTGCCATACTTTAGAAATAAATTACTTACTAATTAGGGGTTAAATTTGTGTGTGTTACCCTTCTAATGTTTGAGGGGAGTCATTCTCTGATCACTAAAAATATGGCCATTGGTCCCTTTCATACTTGGCTTTCCCATCCATAGGAATTGGGATGATGGTTTGTACCCATTTGCATTAGGATGAGGCATCAATGTGCAAGTAAAGAACATTCTTTGGCCCTGAAGTGTAGAAACACATGTATCCTACACTGCAGACATTTCTTGAATGAGTTCTTTGTATAGTCATTTTGCTCTCTGTGATACTGCAGTATAAAGTTTTACTAGCTTTTGTACGCTTACATGTGTAACAAAATACCCTTTGTTGGAATGCTGACCTCTAGATCTAGCAGCTACAATCCCAATGCTTTAGCTCAAAGACTTCACTCTGTTAAGCTGTATTTTTTATTCTGGTGCCAAAGTTACAAAAAGAGCCACAATAAAGTTTACTTTCCTTTACACACAGTTTCATGATTAGCCTTTAAGTCCTCTTTAGGTCCATATTAAATTCCTTTGCCTCTTGTTTTATTTCCCTGTAATAAATCATGCATTTAGGTGTTATCATAGGATAATCTTTCTGCATTTTTAAAGTATGGCTATGCAATTCAATGTGTTTCTGATAAAGTAATTTTAAGGAAGAGGGAAGAAACTAGGTAATGTTTACCAGACTTGCAGAACATGCCAGTGGCTAATATTATCACCTGTGCTTTGAAAAGTTCTTGGTTGAGAGTAGATTATTTTGCAGCCAGAAGATGTACCTAGGAACTCCCTTCAGTTATAAAGAAATGCACTTCCCTACACCTGCTCAAAGAGAAACTTCGTTAGGTGATAATTCCACCTTGGTTTGTAGAAAATAATTACTGTGTTTTCAACTGCACTGACAATGATAAAATGTAATACCACAGTCTGGTGTAATAGTTGGTAATTTTATGCCATACTTCTGGTTTTAAAAAAATCATCATTACTGCTTTCTGCTTCAAGTCTCTATAAAATATTCTACTATTCATTAAAATATGTTTTTACAGAATAAAATGAATTTTAAAATGTACTCCTCCCTTTTCTGAACATATTATTCACTAACATTTTGTTAAAAGTAATACATATTCCCTGACTTATTTAAAGAAAGATGAAAGAATTCAGTTACAAAATTACTGCTTTCCTCAGTCGTCAGGTTGTTAAGGTGTTCTACCATTCATTCTCTCTGTTTCATTGTTAGAAAATTTTTTTGTGAGCATCTGAGAGTCCTCCTAAAAGGCAGAAAGATGCATTTTGCCAAATAGAGTCATAGAATCAGAATCATTTGAGTTGGAAGGGACCTTAAAGATCATCAAGTTCCAACCCCCCTGCCATGGGCAGGGACACCTCCCACCGGACCAGGCTGCCCAAGGCCCCATCCAACCTGGCCTTGAACACCTCCAGGGATGGAGCAGCCACAACTTCCCTGGGCAACCTGTGCCGGTGCCTCACTGCCCACATGGTGAAGAAATTCTTCCTTATGTCTAGTCTAAATCTGCCCCTGTCCAGTTCATAACTCTTGCCCTTAGTCCTATCACTACAGGCCTACTAAATGGTCCCTCCCCGGCTTTCTTTTTGGCCCCTTTCAAGTACTGGAATGTTATTGTAAATATATATATAATATCCAGGTTTTAAAAAAGCCAAAACACCCCTAAAGAATTAAAATAAAAAAAAAGTCTCAGAGTTACTGTTTATTGCTCTCTCTTCATTAACATCTTCATATACAAGTATCTTGGAAGAGGAAAAATAAGTTACGTAGAAGTTGTGAGTAGTAGAATACAAATAAAGGAAGATACGTGCTTCTCTTCCTTACAGCAGTTTTGTGTCTGAGGCTGGTTCAGCACCCACAGGCGTACTTCCCTCTTTCTCTGCTGACTTAATGGATTCTAGCTCTTTGGAAACAATTGAGTTTGCAGACTCATCTCTCTAGCTAATTGCTTAGACTTGTCTCTCCTGATCTTAGCGCATTTTTTTTGTGTCTTTTGCTGCTTTTATTTTTTTGTATGTTTGGAGTTTTTGTGTGCATGTATTTGGGGTTTTTTTTTTGGTGTTTAATAGCAACATTTGATGTCATAGACCCGTTCAATTGTCACGCAGATCTAAAGGCAGACAGTTAGAAGTGCTTCAACACCTTAACATTAACAACTACAATCGAGTGCCTGCCTGCTTCTTATCCTGAGTGATGTTGATATGTAGGGAGGCTCTGCAAAGGGATCTGACCAGGCTGGACTGCTGGGCGGAGTCCAATGGCATGAGGTTTAATAAGGCTAAGTGCCGGGTCCTGCCCTTGAGGCACAGCAACCCTGTGCAGTGATACAGACTAGGAGAAGCCTGTCTAGAAAGCTGCTTGGAGGAGAGGGACCTGGGGGTGTTGGTTGACAGCGACTGAACGTGAGCCAGCAGTGTGCCCAGGTGGCCAAGAAGGCCAATGGCATCTTGGCTTGTATCAGAAACAGTGTGACCAGCAGGTCCAGGGAGGTTATTCTCCCTCTGTACTCGGCACTGGTGAGACCGCCCCTCGAATCCTGTGTTCAGTTCTGGGCCCCTCACCACAAGAAGGATGTTGAGGCTCTGGAGCGAGTCCAGAGAAGAGCAACGAAGCTGAGAGAGCTGGGGTTGTTTAGCCTGGAGAAGGGGAGGCTGAGAGGAGACCTCATTGCTCTCTACAACTACCTGAGGGGAGGTTGTAGAGAGGAGGGTGCTGGCCTCTTCTCCCAAGTGACAGGGGACAGGACGAGAGGGAATGGCCTCAAGCTCTGCCAGGGGAGATTTAGACTGGGCATTAGGAAAAAAGTTTTCACAGAAAGGGTCATTTGGCACTGGAACAGGCTGCCCAGGGAGGTGGTTGAGTCACCTTCCCTGGAGGTGGTTAAGGCAGGGGTGGATGAGGTGCTAAGGGGCATGGTTTAGTGACTGATAGGAATGGTTGGACTCGATGATCCGGTGGGTCTCTTCCAACCTGGTTGTTCTGTGATTCTATGCTGGCACCTCTGTGCATGCATCTTCAGCAATTTTCCTTTTGGAGCTTGAGTGTCACATTATAACAACACAAACAGAATTTAAGTAATTGGAATTTATACATACTCTTATGTGCTTCTTTGACTTAGATGCAGGAAATTGGAAACAAATACATCTCTGAAGTTAGACACAGTGAAAATGTCTGTCTGGGTGCATGCTTTAAAATACTGATATTGTATGTAACTACAAAGTATCATAAATGTATTTTGTCACCTGCAAGAAGTGTTTTCTGTATTCTTTCTCAGGAATCCAAACAAGTTATTTTTGTATTGTTAGTCTAACATTAAATAATCCTAATAGTGAAGCTACAAATATTAATATGATTTTTTGAGGTGTTTTGTCTTCAATATTTTTGACCCTTTCTGATTCTTGTAGTAGGTGTTTACTTTTGCAACCGTTACATAAATGTTCCCTGTAAAATATACAGGCTGAGAAATATGAATAAGCTGCAGTTTTTACAATAACAGTGTTTGTTTGGTTTTCAAGAATTTTAGTATTTAATGTTTCAGTAATATAACTTGTGCTTTTCATTTTAAAATATTTAATAAAAACTGTTTGTAGAGAGTATGTGAAACTAGCAGTATACTCTGAAATTGACTCCAGTTCATGTTCTCAAGTTAACAGGATTCATACAAATTACAACTATACAAGACAATTACAAGTTAATTGTTTTTAAAACTAACATTTCTCATTGCTCTAGAATGTCTGATGTATTGGGTTTGTGTGGCAAGGTTTTGGTAGCAGGGGTCCTACAAGAGTGGATTCTATGAGAAGCTGCTAGGAGCTTTTCCTTTGTGTCCAACAAAGCCAAGGCCAGTCAGCTTTCAGACGGACCAGTCGCTGGCAAAGGCTGAGCCAGTCAGCAGTGGTGATAGTGCTTCTGAGACAGTGTAATTAAGAAGGGGAAAAACCCTGCTGTGCACAGCAGCTGTGAGAAGTAAGAATATGCGATAGAAACAACTCTGCAGACACTAAGGTCAGTGAAGAAGGAAGGGGAGGATGTGCCCCAGATGCCAGAGCAGAGATTCCCCTGAAGCCTGTGGTGAAGACCATTGGGAGGCTGGCTATTCTCCTGCAGCCTATGGAGATCCGCAGCGGGGCAGATGTCCACCTGTAGCCCATAAAGGACCCCATGCTGCAGCAGAGAGATGCCTAAAGGAAGATGTGACCCTGTGGGAAGTCAGTGCTGGAGCAGGCTCCTGGCAGAACCTGTGCACCCATGGAGAGAGGAGCCCATGATGGAGCAGGTTTGCTGGCAGAAACTGTGAACTTGTGGGGGGCCCATGTTGGAGCAGTCTGTTCCTGAAGGACTGCATCCCATGGAAAGGACCCATATTGGACCAGGCTGCAGAGGACTGCAGCCTGTGGAAAGGACTCACCTTGGAGAAATTCATGGAAGGCTGCATCCTGTGGGGAGGGACCCGGTGCTGCAGCAGGGGAAGGGTTTGAGGAGTATTCCCTGAGGAGGAAGGAATGGCAGAAACAAGGTGTGATGAACTGACCACAATCCCCACTCCCCACCCCCCTGTGCCACTTAAAGGAGGTAAAGAAAGAATAGAGGAGTAAAGTTAAGCCTAGGAAGAAGAGAGGGTTGGGGGGAATGTGTTTTAAAGATGGATTTAATTTCTCATTTTTGAGAAATAAAATAAATTAAATTAATTTCCCCAAGTCAAATCTGTTTTGCTCGTAATGGTAATTGGTGAATGAGGTCTTCCTAGTTTGATCTCAACCCATGAGTTTTCTGTTATATTCTCTCTTCCCTGTCTATGTGAGGAGGGGAGTGATAGAGCAGCTTTGGTGGATGCCTGACCTTCAGTCAAGGTCAGCCTGCCACATCTGGCCATGTACAGGGTTTAATTTTGTTGATATTACTGCCACCTCATGGTATAACATATTGATATTATGAAGTTCAGTGTTGCAACCATAATACGTCTTTAATAAAATCCTGTTTAAACTCCATTGTCAATAAAGAAACCAGTATAGTAATAACAGTTTAAAATAAATATGCGTGTTACTACTTCTCATTGATAAATTATACATTACATACTATCTTGTGGAGAAATGGATACATAAAGAACAAGAATACTATTTCAGAACATTATTTCACCCTGTTGTTATTGGCATGTGTATACAAAAATAAATGAATAGAAGATTATTCTTTTTCTTTAGAAGGGTCAGTGGAGCTAATAATGCCAAATGTACTTAAAACAATGTAGTGTAGAATTACTTTGTGATATACCAAAATGTTCTCCGAATATCCTTAATTTAGCATATCTACTGAAAACATGATCTTCATGTTTTTGTTTAAAAAAGAAATAATCAAAATCTACATATTCTTATATACAATGAAAATATTAAACCCTGTATCTGCTGATAGCCTCTAAGGATGACACATGGAAGTTTTATTTCTTTATTTCTTTCTAAGTTGTAGGAATGAGTATTACAGCAGCTGCAAGGATTTGTGCAGCAGGGCCTTCACTTAGCAAATAGAATCTGCATTGTAGTAGTTATACTTGTCTAAGATTATACAGGAGGCTAGGAAGATTTTATTAGAACAACAGATGTATGTATGTGTGTGAGGAGATGAGAGGGTGAACAAAACCTTTGTGAGAGCTTGAGCCCTGCTTCAGATGATGTTTGAAGAAATATTTTTCCAGGATAGTCACATTAAGAAGTACTTTTGTGCCTGAAAATTCAGCTCATTTCTGCAGTTTAAGTGAACTACTCTAGTAAAAGGAGCACTTTGTACAAATTTGTTGCCCCAGCTGAGTGCTAAGCTTCTTGAGTGCATAGGCTACTGAAATCAATGAGATTACTCATAAGGTGAAGCACATTGAAATTTTTTTTGGATAGGAGTTCAGAATCTGTGTGTTATTTTTTGCAAGTACTCCTAAGTGTTGTGAACCATGTTGTCTTCTGTAGTAAATCATGTCCTTCCTGGATGTGTCATGGGCAGCATACTTGCGTCCATTAGCGCAAGTGAGACGATTATAGTCTAGTTTATAACTGTAGGTAACCTGCAGGAAGAGAATAGATCTGTGACTGTTTAATGCATCACACTTGTGTCTATGGAAGAATGCATGTTTTTGTCTATTTGTCTAATTTGCAGCTATTTAAGAAGGACAGTTCTTCACAATGCTTTCAGCAAACTGAAAATTAATCCAGTTATTACAATCTACCATGGATAAAAGGAAAGTTTCTGTAAAGTATGAACTATGAAACAAGCTGAAGTTAGTAACTTTAATCTTCTATGAAGCTGTAATCATGTTAACTACTGGTAGACTGCCCTGAAGCTATTCATAGTATGCAGTACTCCTAAAGAGGACTCAATTAAATACAGACTTTTATGGCCAGTAATACAACAGTATAGTGTACTGATGATTATGTCCCTTATTAATATTTCAATTGCCATGCACCCAAAATGTACTGAGATGGATTAATAGATATTGCTTGGATTAAAAAAAAGGTAAAATAAATTCTTTAGAAAGTGTTAAAATGTTTAAATCTGTAAAGTTTTTTTTGTTTTAATGACATGGAAACATTTTATTGTGTATATGTCTAGATGTCTGTCAAGTCTACATAACACAATATGAAGATATATTAGTAGCCTGAAGATATGCATGTAATTTTAAAAAATTTTGTATATACCCAATATTTTAGGATATCTTCATGCTTCTTGGAGGCAGGGAACATCCCTCTCATTTGTCTTTCAAGTATCCTTTATGACTACGTTTCTGTAAAACAAAAGAAAAAAATCAAACCAAAATCCTTCCTCTCCATCCTTGATCGTCTCAAACTTGCAGGAATTGGTGAAAAAAAATGAACAGAATTCAGTAATGACTTTCCATATGTATTTTAGATAGTAAATGTTAAAAGCATTCACAAGGTGTTATACTTAATTTAACAATATTTTGTTACTTGTTTACTTTAAAAGGCTTGAGGAAACCGAATCATAAAAACTACTTTGTATTGTATTGTGCTTTAAAATTAAATGTATTTCATGATGCTATTTTTATGTACCTGTTCTTATTTTATATTTTTATCAACACTGAAAACTTTATTTTAATGTAAAATGTTACATCTTTCATTGCTGCAAGTCTGCCTCGAGGGAACTGTGAAATAAGCATCTGAGTTATCTAAATGTGAAGGTTATGCTAAGACTGATCACTATCAAACACGTGCATTAGTCCTAGTAGTGCTTTTTAATGCTCTATTCTTTTCCAGACAGTACTGTCTAGAAATCCAGATGGTTGAAACAGGGTTTCCAGCTTCTCAGAAAATGTCTTGAAGTTTTGTATTCTCTTTCTGAATAATTTTATGGTACAATTTCTTTAGTGTATTAAAGCTAATTGTAATTTCTTCATTGCTTTTTGGTTGACTTTATCTTAGAACTAACTTAGTTAGAAAAACTGACAATGTAACTGTACTTATGTTTGCTCAATGTAACAAAACTGATTAGGATTTGAAAATACTGTCAACACATTTTTTAATGTAGTGGAAAAATATTGTTCTAGATATTACCTTATGGAGCTAGCAGCCTGATTTGAATTAAGCAACAGTAGGAACAGAAGTGTTCTAGAGGATAATTTCTAAATTACTAGCAGAGTTGTAGTCCATGAAAATGTGGACGAATGTAGTTTTACAGAAGTCTGACCTTAGAGTGTTTGATTAAATCAAAAAGCATGCCAGGCTCTTTCTTTTACAAATAAATAAGGGATAAGATAAAGAAAAAAGTGTCAGAAGAAATTATCAGAAACAAAGCAAAGACTGATAAAGGTAAACACCTTTAACGGAAGAGTATTCAATGAGAAAATATTTTAGGCATGTAGAATAGCTTGTTATAAGTTTTAGCCTCAGAAGGGCAGAAGGAGAAGAAACAATGATAGGGAACAAATGAGATTGGAGACAAAAAACACAAAAGGAAGTCAGGGAAAAAAAAATAATTATTTATGGAAAATCAGGAAACAAGCAAGTGATAAACCCCCAAAAGTTTTATGATTCTGGTAGCAGTATCTGGATCATATTTGATCTTGAATCTGAAAGAAGGCAAATGTGGGAATGTTGCTAATAAAGATAGGGAGCATAAGCGGAATGTAAGACTCTTGAATTTTTTTTGTCATTTGGTGTTTCAGCTTTATTACTAATGGAGAGATGGAATACTGAACACTTTTTTTTTTTAAAAATGCTTTTTGCTGTGCCAATATGGGAAGATTTTAACGTTCTAATAGTGAAATGTGCATGTGCAAAATGGGAGTCGATATGATTATGAAAACAGTAAGGGTTTTTAGTGTTAGTTTTCATGTTAGTGAAATCATTGTTTTATTAAAAATAATGGTTTTGTAAATTTATTTCATTTTCAAATTGTGAATGCACATGAAAAGCTGTATTAAGACCTAGGAGAATAGAAAATCTATAGCATTTTGAGTGATTTAGTAACTAGATTGCTTCTAGCTCTGTTCTGTCTGTGAGTATATCTTGTGTAAGCAGCTAAGTGGCTTCTATTTAAGGACTAAATCATTTTTAGTATACTGTCAGAATTATTGCTTTCGTACTGAATCATCAGTAGAGCCACTTTGGAGCCATATTAAAAATAAGTGCGCACAATGTGCCCCAGTTAACTGAGGAGTGAAGACTTGCTATGCTATGCTTTGCTGACCAGATTACGGATATTTTTGTTGCCAGTTATAGTATGAAAATTAGCAAAACTGGTTACAGTTGGCAGTGGCATGTTTCCCATCTTTTGCTTGTGTATAAACTTTTTTTTTTTTGTGTTATGTTGAATGCTTAGACTGTTTCCTCTTTTTAGACAATTTTTTAATTAAAAAAAAAAGAACAAACAACTTTGGCCTAATAGATGAGAAAATAAAAATAAATTTACATTTATAGGAACTTTGATTAGAAAAATGGAAATTATGATATGCATTTCTAAATCAATATACAGAAATAATGATTTGCCTATCTTTTGTAATTATATTTTATTTACTGTGTACATATTTAGTACCAGGCAATTTAGTAGTAATAACTGTTGTTTGGTTGCCAAGAGGAAAGTGGGGAAAGTGACTAAAAAAATAGTATTTGCAGGCAACTAGCTTATTCATTTCTGACATGGATCTACCATAACAAAGATAATATTGTGGGGACTATAAATAGTTGAGGTGTCATGCCATATGTATAGCATATTATGCTATACATATAGTTAACCTTGTTTCTGGAATATGCTAAAGAAGAGGGTTTTTCCTCTCTGGTTCAGAGGTACTTTTTGTCATAGGAAATTAAGAAATCCAGGGAAGAGTCTGCTAAGAAAAAATCAGTCATCGTATTTCCTCTCCAGAGCACACGTGAAATGCAACTGGAGATGCTGAGTGAAATACGGTCTACTTAAGGAAACAGATTTAAAGATGGGCAGGAGCCTAAGGCCGACAGATGAGAAAATTTCCTTGGAGGTGTCTGTTCACTCAGAATATTTTAATACAAATGTCTCCAGCTGAGGCAGCTGCAGATTGAGCTAGAATGGAAAAGAAACTCCCTAAATGAAGTATTACCCTAGAGCTGCATGTGTTAAGTGTACAGATCTTTAACTGAACTACACAATGAGATGTGCTAAACCCAGTGCAAGAGTTTACTACTAAAACAATTGCAGTCGGGACTGGAAATGACATCTTTGTTGAGTGAAAGACAGGCCATCCCTTCCAGACATTTTCCTCTGGTTTCCTGCCCTGTGATTCTGTGGAAACAATATGTATTCTAGGAGAGACGTCTACACTTTAGGGGGCATCATAAACATAGATTTTTTTTTTTTAACTTTCCTCCACTGTTTTTAACTATCATTCTTCCACTTGAGGGCAAGTACTCCATCAGGCTGATGTGTTATGCCTTGGGGAGTTTTGCAGGTTCCCTGTGAACTGCTTTTCAGTTGCAGGAGTGCACAGTTAAACTTCGTTGCCTACTCTACCTCTGTCATTTTGTATTAAAGCTATGTTCCTGTCCCCTTCAAGAAAAGCAGTGCCACTAAAATGGCATTTACACTGCCTATTTGATGCTTTAGATTTTGTTGGGTAGACGCAATAAAAATTTCCATTCTCTGGCACTTATGACACTGGCAATTCTGTGGGACTACAGTCCTTTGAAAACATATGGTATGTAAGGACTAAAACAATAGTAAAGCTAAACGCAACTGAGACTTTCTGCTTACTAAGGTATTTAGCTCCTGGAAATTTTTGCAGGATTTTGCATGGGATCTTAAAATAATTTTAAGAGATATATTACTCCATTAATATTACAATAAGTAGCTATTATTTTAAGCACATCTAGTGCTGTGATACCATATGGCAATGGAGATCTGTAAGCTGCTAAATGTTTTACATTTATTTTTGTCATCTTTCAATGAATTATATTTCTGGAAAGCAGTACTTTTTATGTAGCTACTGTTTTATTTATTTAGATACTTTTCTTATTTAGATACTGCTATTTCTTTCCAAACTTAGTTTTTGAGAAGTCTGTGCTCAGTATGCTTTCAGGAAATTGTGTATGTTAAACTCCTTACGTATGTTTTCCCAGGTGCTCAGTATTCCATGCAATAATAGTGTCCTTGTTTGGTGCTAGTGATGGTTTCTGTTTTAAGTATGTTTGCTTTATGATAAAAACCAATTTTCTATCTTTTGTAATTTTTGTCTTCCTTCTTACAGTAGAGGTGTTAGGAGATGGCCGCCTGCAAAAATGCAGTTATTAAATGCATTGAGAATTTAAAAAAGGCCAATTCTCATTTTGAGTGCCTCTGTGAACTCCTGATGGGGGTCTTTTTTAATTTTAATTTGTATTTAAGAGTAATTCTGTTTTATGATGTTGACTTCTGAGTTTTAAAAGTTAATTAGTGGGGTCTAGAGTGGAATTTTTATACTTGAAGGGATAAATATGTCTTTTAAAATACCTTTTTTTGCAGCTCCTGTATTCTCATAGCAGCAATGTTCTTTATTGTAACTGACACATTGTATCAACAGTATCCCAAAAATCCCTTGATGTCTTTACAGTCCAAACCAAAAAAAGTGCATCTGCTGTATAGGTGGCCAGATGTGAATGCCAGTCTTATGATTCTCATACATAGCTGCTGTGTAAAGGTTAAGCTCAACAAGCGTTTTTCGTCATGTTGATTAACTGAAAAATATCAGCTGATAAAATCACTGAAGTCAGATGACATTTTATACCTTCTCTTTTGCTTCACAAGAAATGCTTAAGAAATAACATGATACAGCAGCTTTCTGCTGGATTCTTGTATGTATAAAGAAGTGGATAGATTTCCTGTTAACTATCACTTTCTTGGAAGCAAAGATAATGCAGAAATAGAGAACTCGCTGGCTTTTAAACTACAGGTGGATTAAATGCTGCTGTATCTTCTGTAAGAATAGAACCTGGCATTACCATGATGTCAAAACAATGAGTGCTTGGGAAAAAGTGAATAGACAGGTTTTGAGACACGTCTGAATTACTGCCCACCTGAACAAAGGGAGAACGTGACAAGGGAGGAAAAGTTTCCTAGTTTAGTAAAAACTGAACGGAAACTAAGTAAGCGATACAGTCTTTTGTACCAGTGGATTATCAAAATTACTTGTACATAATATATAACAATAGGTGTGTATCCTTGGTTGTGTTTGTTTCATCACAAGAAGTTGCATCACAGAATCAGCAATGTATACATAAAGTGATAATACTAGAAATTACTTCCAATAACTATAACCACTGGCCACAACTGAAGAAGAAAATAATAGCCTTCATTTTAAAGTAATGTAACAATGCAATAATTTCTTATAGTGGTGTCAGATATCTGCTGTTTCAGATTAATTTTAGCTGAAAAATTTGTGAGATATCTCCATAATTATAATGGCTTATTTTGGTCAGTTGCAACTTCTAGCCCTTTTAATGATATTTATATTTTTTTTCACTACCTGTTTTAATGTTTAATTTCTATGAAAACTGATTGACAAGATTCTTAGTGTTACTATCTCATATAAGCAGAGGAATATCATGTTCAGTAGGTGGCATTTTTTTGAGAAGTAAGCCCTAGGTTTTATCTTTCAGAATGAATTCTTATTTAGTCCTTTTGATACTTCTGAAATTACTGAAAAAATTATCTGATTTCTTTCTACTCCCTAATGTATCCTTGTTGTTGAAGTTTGTGTTTGAGTTTGACTAATCTCTGAAAAATTTGATTTCATTCAGGCATGGTTATACCTTTTTTTCTCTCTTTTTTTTTTTAAAGTTACTTTCTTGTATTTTTGAGCATTATATTACTCCTCCTTCATGTACTTTTCTTACAATGGGTTGTCTTGTTTTGAATATACTTTAAATTTTGTGAGTTTAGTACCCTGTGAGAAGATGAACTGGTTTTGGATAGACATTTTTAAAGGGGGATTAAACTGTATTGATTTAAAAATAAAATATCACCAGAGCCTTTCTCATTACAAACCAAAAAATTTAGGACCTCATCTTCAGTAAGTGTTTTTTTGTTGTGTCTTCTTATTCTTAGTGAGAAAGCTATAATTGGAAACAATTGGTAGTTAGTAGCAGTTTGGTTTTGATTTGTGGTATCCTATTGTAGACTGTAGTATAACTATGTAAGAAAGACTTTTTTGTAAGCTGTATACATCAAAAATCAGAGAGAGAAAAATAGTTGTGTTTAATCTTACTTAAGCTTTCAAAGGGATGGGAGTGCAATTTGAACTTAAATTTATATTTAGATGATTGCAATATAATTATGTATATGAGAAAATAAAACCCCGGTTATCACTATGGCAATAATAACACTAAAAAAATAATATGTTTTATGCTCATTTAGTGAACATGAGTGTATAAACTGTTAGAGGTAAATGGTCTATTTTTCGTACCAAGCTGAGTAGCCAAGTCCTGGCAATATATACTGATTAAGGACTGCATGGAAGAAATGTTCCTTACCAACAACCACTCTTACATGCTATGTATTGATCAAAACAGCAAGAGGTTCACATTCTAGTTCCCAAGTAGCTATAGGACAGCCACCTACCTTGTTTTCACAGAAAAAGAAATACATATTTATTAATTTATGAACCATTTCCTCTGCTTCTTATCTAAAGACCATTTTCCTGTTAAGTTCTAATAATTTTGGCACTTACTAATTGGTTTTGAGAGAATCAAGTGAAAACTACTATTTAATTTAGTTGAGCTTTTACCTTTTCTTTCCAACTTTCATCACTAATGAGGTAAGTAGAATGAGAAGAAACATCCATGTGACTATAGAAATGGTAGCTGCTAAAACTGGAGTAATCCTTTTCATATAGGATATGATGAAAAAAAATCAGGAATCAACTATATAACACTTTCAGTGTCTTTCAAAATGTTCAGTCATAGTATTTTTCTTTCTGGACAATACTTTCTCTGAATTCTCATTTTGCTTTCTATATTTTTATAAAAAACCCTTTTGATCTGAGTATCAGTACATGAAAAGGAAGTGAAAAGTAATGATTTGTTTCTGTACTTAAACTCATGCCAGGCTTTATAAAAAAATCTGCTGCAACACTTATAGCAATAAGAATTTGGCATGTGCTTCTAGCATCTATCTGCTTAAGTTCCTCACATTTTGCTGTTTAGAAAGTCAATTTATTTTTTACAGAACTTATGTTCTTATACAGATAAGTTTGACACTATCATGAGATGAGGCAGTAATCAATTTAAACACAGTAGTTGCCTGCTATTAATTGCCATTTGCACACATTTAAATGCAAAGCTCATGATAGCTCTGATTCATAAAATGCTAAAGATATTTTTAATGCGAAAGAAGTCTTGAAGTCTGTATGTGGCAATAAGAATTTGCATTTCTTCTCAGGTAGGCACCTCACAGTTCTATAGATTTCCCCTCAACACAGGTGCATTGTTGTGTCTTTGAAAGCTAACTGGGAGATATTTCTGGATTTGCACATAGTGCATATATTTAATACACAATATTGAGCAATAAGTTTTAAAAAATGAAGTAATTTGAATAAAACATGGTCTTTAATGTGTTTTTGTTTATGTTTATTCTTACATAGAATTAATTGATAAAAATTATAGATTGTATGGGCTTCTTAGGGTATGTTTTGTTGTACTAGGATTATTGACAGAAGAAGTTCTATGTAATTCTTACCTGCATAATCTCTTATTTGAAGATGTCAGTGAGCCATACTCATACACTTTTTTAACTGATATTTATTCTGGAACTAGTTTTTGGATAATCTATGCTTTTGGCTAACACAAAGAAAGAATTTCAGAAAATAAAATAAATGGAAAGCAACTTGCTCCAACTCTCCAATTTCTCATTAGCAAGAAATAATGTTACCTGTATAAATTTATATACACGTGTTAAATCCATTTGGAGGCCAGTTACAAGTGGTGTTCCCCAGGGCTCGGTGCTGGGTCCAGTTCTGTTCTGTATCTTTATCAATGATCCATATGAAGGGTTTGAATGTACCCTTAATAGGTTTTTCAGATGACACTGAACTGGGAGGAGGTGTAGATCTTCTTGAGAGGAAGGAGGCTCCACAAAGGGATGTGAACAGGCTGGGTCGGTGGCCTAAGACCAACATGAGGAAGTTCAACAAGACCAAGTGCAGAGTCCTGCACTTGGAACACTGCAACCCTCTCCTGTGCTGCAGGCATGGGGAAAAGTGGCTAAAGAGCTGCCTGGAGAAGAAAGACCTGAGGGTGTTGATTGTCAGCCAGCTGAATATGAGCCAGCAGAGTGTTGAGGTGGCTAAGAAAGCCATTGGCATCTTAGATTGTATCAGAAACAGAGTAGCCAGAAGGACATGGAAGTGACTGTACCCCAGTACTGGGCATTGTGAGGCTGTACCTTGAATACCATCTTCAGTTTTGGATCCCTCATTATAAGAAAGACATTGAGGTCCTAGATTGTGCCCAAAGAGGAGCAATGAAGCTGATGAAGGGGCTGGAGAGCAAGTCTTACAAGGAGCAGCTGAGGTAACTGGGATTGTTTAGCCTAGAGAAAAGGAGGCCAGGGGACACCTTACCACTGTCTACAACTATGTGAAAGGAGGTTGTAGCAAGATGGGTGTTGATTTCTTCTCCCAAGTAATAGGTAATAGGAGAAGACAGAATGGCATCAAGCGGAGCCGGGGTAGGTTCAGATTGGACATTAGGAAAAATGTCTTCGCAGAATAGGTTATCAGGTACTGGAACAGCTGCCCAGTGTGGTGGATGAGTCGCTGTCTCTGGAGGTAAAGAGACAGATAGATGAAGTGCTTGGGAATACAATTCAGTAGTGGGCAGGTATGGTTGCATATGATGACCTCATACATCTTTTCCAGCCTAGTGATTCTATGAGAAGGCTGGATCCAAATAAAAACTATATGAACTGCAATAAATAATTTCTTCTTGTGTTTAGATTTTAAGTGGAGAGTATATTGCTATATTATATATAAAAAAAGCATAGAACTTGAATAATTGTGTCTTAAAACCAAAGATTAATCAGTTCTATTATTGATTGAGCCAGTGATTTATTTCAGAAACTGCTTGGTGATGCTTGCAACAGTGTCTGGACAGATTCTAGTGATCCAAGACAGGCAGTTAATGAACAGTAATGAGCTATTGCCAAGGTAAAAACACTGCAGTGCAAGCATAAAACCTCTACGGATCCTCTGCAGAGAAGGTAGTCTGAAAGAAGTGGTTTCCTTATTTTCTGACAAGTTATACTAAAAAGTGCAATTCTGGTTGAACTCACTAAGATTAATTTGATCAATGGAGTAAAATTCTAGCACTAGGAGTCTGTAATAAGACTGGCATTTACTCATTAACATTTATTGCCACTCAACAGCAGATAAGTATAGAGCTAAGATTTAGAACTAATTAATTCATTGCTATAAATGGACAGTATACTATAGTTATATCATTTAGTTTAAGTGAAATTTTTTAAATTGCTTTTAATGTGACTTAACCAAACTTTTCCTTGAGGAAATGCTTTTGTACTGACTTTTCTCTTGGTTATAACAGGTGATTTGGAAAGAGGTAAGATTACTTCATTCCAAAAATCTTCCATTGTGTTCTTCAACCATAGGACCATGAATACCAGTTCTATTTTTAATATTTAAGTAGCTTTAAAAGGGTGGAAAAGGCTTTGAAAGAAAATGTTACTGTAGTGTCAATTAATATAAATGCTCT
The DNA here is from genome assembly GCA_033459285.1 of Clamator glandarius. NCBI lineage: Eukaryota > Metazoa > Chordata > Aves > Cuculiformes > Cuculidae > Clamator > Clamator glandarius. The sequence continues at coordinate 3,428,615 of JAUNZM010000404.1, forward strand.
AAATTCTTGTATTTATATTGGAGGAATTTGTCTTGGATGATCTAAAGAATGATGAAATAACCAATAAATTGTGCCTTAATGAGAAATTTGTAACATTTGCATAGGGAAGACCATAATGTCATGATTTGTCACAATAATTTTTTTTTAACTTGGTCTACATTTAGCTCAAATGCAATATGCTTTCTGTCTCTGTTAGGGTAATTTGGCAAATATATGTTGAAATATAAGATGTGGAAAAACCACAAAGAAAAAGGAGAGAATAATAGCGCTAAATTACTTCTAAAATTTTATGTATGAGTACACAGTGAGAATTTGAATCTTCCCATACAAGAGGATTTCTGACTACCATACTACCATGGTTGTGTTGTGGATTGAGCTAGATTAGAGCCAGTTCTGTCTCATAACTTGGTCATTCTAGGTAACCTTATTTTCTGAAAGCTAACTGCATGTTTTTGAGACCATGTTCTTCTCTAAAAGTGATAATGCAGGGCACTGGTATGCAAAAAGGCCAATTCTTACACTCAACCAAGGCCATTCTCGAGCTGGCAGAAGGGAACTGCACCTGTCAGGAGGGGCGAATAGGGCAAGTGAACCTAAAATGACTAACAGATTATTCCATCCCATATAGAACATACTTGGTATAAAATTGAGAGATCACAAGAGTATCACTCTCTTCTGCAATGGCCAACATACAGCGAGGACCTCGTCTGCCTGATTGCTCTGATCCCCAAGTCCTGAGTTCAGTTTCTAAGCTCAGCTCCCTCTTAGCTGTGGACCCATTCCCTTGTGTCTGCTCTACAAGGTTTGTGGTGATGTAGAGTCATCGAGGGGTGGGGGTGCAATCTCGTAGATTTGAATATATTTTATTGCTTTCTATTTATTTCCATCATCATTTCATGAAAGCTGTAGTTCTATTTTCCAACCTGCAAGTCTTTTTCCTCTCATTTCCCTCTCCCCTTTTTTTTTGGGAGCGGGTGCAAAGGGAGTTGAGAACCCAGCTGCATGGTTTTAGCTGCTGAAATTTTCTTAGGCACAGGACTAAAACCGTGACAGTTTGATAACATTATTTGATGACAAACTCAATTTCTTGGGGTCCAGCTTCAAATGTATAGTAATATTATTGGCTAAGTGTAAACTCATTTTGATATGTAAGACAACGACAATAATACATAAAAATGTAGTGACAGGAAAATCTCTGAGCAGAAGAATGAACATGAAAAAGTAAAGTGCATGACAAGGTAACTTTTATACCAGGTTTTTATGAGATAGTGTGCTCTCTTAATTCAAAAGAGAGTATCTAACCACTCGGTTACTATAGATATTCCAAGTAGTTATATGTAGTGTGTCCAATTTAATAATTTTATTTGTATTTATTTATATATTTAGGTGAACTGGATCTCATCCATAGTGGGAGTAAATCAGTTTTTTCCAATTATCTCCTTTGATTTGTAGATGCAAATCTAACTAGGACCTTCAAAAGCCTTCTGCAAATACTTGTTGTTCACAAGTTGCTTCTTGTGAGAAATCTGTTATTTATTTATTCTCCCATGTTACTGCATGAGTAATGAAGTATATAAGTAGGCCTAACAATTAATTCTTTTCAAAAACTTCTGAGCAATGCATCTCCTAAAACTTATCATAAAATTGTGGTGTTATGAGTTGAATTTGCTAACCTTCTATTTATCAATTGCTTTACAGAAAGAGCTTGCAAAGATTTTAATTTTTTTTTCTGTAGGTTGCTGTTAGTTTTTTCTTGTATTACATTTTTATTGTTTGAAGCCACAAAAATCCAGTTGTGATGTACAAATATCAAAAGACATCAATTTCTCAAATTAAGTTACATGCATGCTCAAATGTGTTTAAGAAGTTAAATTGAAGAGCAATATGAAGGAATGATGAGTAGTGACAAAATGTGTTGATTAGATACTGCATGTGAACGACTGTTTTTTTAGGTGATGTCCAGTTGCATGAGCAGACTACTAGCACTAGAAGGTCAAAATGACCACCCCTGGCTGGTCACAATTAAAATCTGATTAATGGTTCATGATACAAAATTGTAGCATTCTTTTAATCAACAGAAAAATGCTAAAATGCATTTCAGCAGAATAGGTGAATAATACTGATGTAGTTTTTTACCGCTTAATTATGAAATAAATGGTTTGTCTTTGGATGCTGTCATGTTCTGAAAAGAATATGCAGCTGTTTGTTCTCAAGACACTTCAATCCTCCACCAGTTTTTTAATGATATCAAAGATCTTAGACCTTAAACAGCGTTCTCATAAAAAGAAGGGGGTTCCTTGCTTTTTAAATTCCCTTTGTCTTTCTTTTGTGATGTGATGTATCTCAATGTCTAAATTGGCTGTGATTGATCTGTTGGACAAGCTGATAATTCAGTTTTTCTTTATATGCACAAAGTAAATCTGAAGCATCTTGGGTAGAGACATTTTTATGCAGTGAGGACACATTTTGAAAGTGTGGAACATGAAAGGGGAAGGAATAAAATGCTGGTGATTTGCCTGACTTCTTTGTGGCCTAAGGGTTGTTTAAAAATCCACTATTGTTATTTTAAAGTATGTAAAGAATACTTGAATAAAGAAAATGGTAATTGTATGTCTTCATAAGAGGATGGAATTTGGTTTATCGCTATAGAAAACTAGCTACCAGACCTTGGGTAATTCTAAAATACTGGTTGTTTTCAAAACTATTTTCACAGTACAGATGCTATGACAGGCAAGTGTTAGGAGTGTATATGGTGCTGTGATGCTTTTGCTTGTCAGTCACATTTTTGGGATATGTTAAGTTGACACAGCAGCACTTATTTCCTCTTCTACATAGTGTCATCGTTACAGGCCCCTTCTCTATCACTTAAATGTATGTGTGCTGAGATTTTTGTGAAAAAACCCCAGTGATGTCTGGAATTATTACCATTAAGTTCTCTGAAAAATAAATATTTTTTCTTTACAAATGTATTCATGAAGTATAGAATTTCAACTATATTAACCTCTTTATAAATATATTTTTATTAAGTACCTGTATATGTATATATGAAGGATGTATCAAGCTTATATATAGCTACTGTTCTATAAATTTGCTATATAAGACCCGTATTTCTATCAGTCATTAAAATGCAAAAATCAGTTTTAAATCTGTAAAGTCTGATGGTGGTTTTAGATCTTTAGAAATAACCAGTTAATTATCTGAAAGAAATCAGTAAATTATCAGATATAAACAGTTATCTTGGTTTCTTTATTTCTATTTTCTTAAAACATTTTTGAAGTAGCTTTACTGCCAATTCTCATAGAAGGTAGTTTGTTTTATCACCAAGTAAAGGAGTGAAAAAATTGGGTTTTTGAGGGAAGACTCACAGAACCTTAACTCCAGCAGGTACTAGCAGGTGTCACTGAAAAAAACCCCAGTGATTGAGAATCATGGCTATAAATAGATGAGCCGTTTTAGTCATTTGCCTTTGAAAGCAGTTAAATAATTCCATGCTGAGCCCCCTTTCAACAAATTTAATGAAAATCAGCGTGATGTTGTAGCAGTTACTATTGGATTCTTTCACCATCTCCTTGTGTTTCATGGTGTGAGAGATTAAAATAGCATCTAATAAACTGCATTAACAGTTCCACATTCCTCATTTGAAGCGCAATTGCATACAATTCCTCCTCCTCTGGAGGGTGCCCCTGTTTTTCTATTCATTGTTACTATGCCTAGGAATTAATAAGTGCTAAGTAGCAATTTTGTGGCTTTATTCCTACTCATAGTGATTGTCAGTGTGGAGCTACTCTGAGGCATTTGGAGCAGGATATAATGATTTGATTTGCAGCCTGCTGTGAAAATTTTTTATTCTACTTGATGAGCATAAGAAGAACACATGCCTGTATCAATGGTTTTATCTATTGATTTCCATAAGTATGAATAAGATGGAGCAGTATTTTAAATCTACAACACATTCTGATACAAATTTTAATTTCTTAAAATTATTTTTTTTCCTCTTGTATTCCCTCTTTGCATTTAGGATCAATAATCAAACTATGTGTTTATCTCATTGCTTGAGAAACATGCTTGGGCAGCCTGATCTAGTGGGACATGTCCCTGCCCATGGCAGGGTGTTGGATTTAGATGATCTTTAAGGTCCCTTCCAACCCAAACTATTCTATCATCCTATGATTCCATGAACTATGCAATTTCAAGGGAGTTCAGTACAAGATTCAACTGCTAATTACTTTCTATAACTTAATTTTTTTTACCCTTTATGGTTTCCAGTAAGTTCATGGAGTTTATTATAACAAAGCACAAAGAATGGTGGCTGCTTTTTTTCTGGACAATTTTAGAGGTACTCTGTGTTCTCTTGTCAGTATATTGTTGGGCCAGTGGGAGAGACATAAGTTCTTCTTGGATTCCAGCTGCAGTATCTATAGAGTGTTCTAATGTTCTCAGTTCTTTGAAGTTCGGGGTCTGCTGGTGTTGCTTGAAAAATAAAAGGAAAAGCTAGCTGTAGTGGAAAGATGATTTAGTTGAATACTTACTGTATATCTGTATCTAAGACATATGCATGTATGTTCCTGAAGTAATATAGAGAATTAAAATAATTCCATACTGTTTACTATCTAAGTACATGAATTATCATTTCTTGACTGATTTATTTTACATCTTGGTTCATGTTTCCTTCTCAGAAATGGGTTGGTCATCTCTTCTTGTGTGTATAGCCTCAAAGCTGTCCTGATCTCAAAAATAATGCTCTGTCCTTTGCAACAGGTCTTCAAAATGGTCTCAAATCGTGCAGGACTCTGCATAAACATTTCTGTTAATTTTGCTGTGTTTCTGGGGCTTAGCTGGAAAAGGTATTTTGTGGTAGCATCTTGCAACAAATGGTTCTGTGAACAGTCTTCAGATGCAAAAGTAGGCCTGCTAGAGATTTTCCTTACCTCATTTTGATACATAAAATAACATTAATTCACCATATTACCATTTCTTTTCTATGTGATATCAGTTTCCAGTTCCCTGTCTTCTCCTCTGCCCGAGCACTCAGTTCTCTGACATCTATGATGTAGTTTTCACTACTTTTTGCAAGCAGGAAGTACAAAGCACGATAGGAAAGGCTCAACTTCATGTATGTATGTATTTTACCAGTTTGTTAATCCCAGATTGCCACTATAAAACAGATTTTTTTTTTGGATCTGATACTGATTTGAAAAAGATAACTATTTAAAATTGTGACTTCAGTGAGATAAATTCCTGTAAATGGCTATGTGTACTGCAGAAACAATCTATTAATGGACACTGTTACTAGGTTTTTCACTGTTTTCTAAATCTTTTTAATGCCTAATCAAAACAAAAACTTTGTTCATGGTCTTTATTTTCTCTGCCCTTCAAAGGCTAGAGGAAATGATTAATACCCTTATGCATTTCCTCTTCATTTAACTTGGTTGTTGCATATTTGAGAAATACTGTCTTAAGTAGTTTTAAAGTGAATGTGAAAGCCTATTAAGCTATAAAATGTAGAATATTTTATGAAATTCAAACATAGTTTTATGGAAAAATATATATTTGAGCTTGCAAAAAAATGAAACAGTCACCCTCACTTTGTTATTAAAACTAGTATTATAGTATTATATAAAGAATTGTAGAGGATATGAAAGAGGAGGATTGGGAGATAAGAGAGACTTTAAAAAAAAGTCATTTGAAATTAGCTGCTGTGTGCCATAGATGTCTTTGCTCTTTCATAGTATGAAGATCTTGTCTTTCAACTTCAAACATAATCCAGTGTTCTTAACTTTTGGTGATGAGAGTTGTCTTGAAATCAGATGTAACTTTTAGTTCAAGTAAGAGGGAGTTTTGACAGCATTAGTGAGGAAAGTCTCTTTTCACAGTGAACAGTGAGAATGTGCTAAACAGCTGGTGTAATTTAATGGTTACTAAGCTAACACTGCAGAAAACAAAAAGGCAAGTTGGCAGTTATATTTGTCATTGCGTTTTATATGAAGGTGATAGTGAAACTTCCATTGGCTTCAGTAGGTCATAGATTTCACTTAAAAAAAATAAAGTATCAGGAATCTTTCTGAAGAGTTTAAATATTTCTTTCTAATCTGATAGAGTGGCTTTCTACTCGTGATAGAGTCAAGAAAAATAAGACTATGAACCTTGCCAAGTGTTGCATTGCAGAAATAATGAAAGCTCAATTGTACATGGAGCAGCAACAGTGCAGAATGTAAATGTGATGCTGCTAGATGTTAGATTTAGAAAGGCACAGAAAAATATATTACTGACCTATTTTATGTTAAAATAAAGGCTCTGTGGGAAATAGGATGCATATTGCTGTATTATTTGAGGAACATACCTCAAAGTCATTATGATTCTTTTCTTAGTAGTGGCAATAAGAATAAAATCAAACTTAGACTTTATGAGAATTTGGAATATTTTTATCCTTATGCAGCTAACAAGTACTGCTCTAAATCATGTGATTAGCATGGTCTCTACTTCTAGTGTGTTAGACAAAGACAGATGGACAAGTGACTAGAATTTTAATTTGGTTTTGTCATTTTCTTCAGGATCATAAAAGTTTTTTGAGGCACTAATACTTTGAAGAAATGGATCTTACTACTTCTGATTTTTTAAATAATTTATGTTCTCTATATTTCTTTGTGCCTTAAGTTTATACCTGTTAAAAAGCAATATTTATTGACTTTATAGTAAACTGTTTATATTAATTAATAGTTGCATAGTGGTTTGATTTAAGGTAACAATAGAGTCTTCTGCCAAAAAAGGAACATTTGGCCAACTTAATCTTTTTGTAACGACAAATTCAATTTGTGTCAGGACAAGCCCAGCTGAGTATTCACTAGCTGAGCAGTTGACTTGTTAATTCTTTCACTTTTTAACAAGTAGATAAAATGATTTGAAGTGGAAAGTCTGAAGAGCATCCAGTGAACAAACAAATGAAAGCTTTTTCTGTTCTTATGATAGTAGGATGATTTCAGAGTCCTTTCAATTTTACTTAGTGACCTCATTCAAATAAAAGATACCTAGCATTTTGTGCTTTAGACAAAATTTTCTAGTGTGTGCTAGGTATATAATGTGTTTCATTTATTTTTTTTTTATTAAATTTTTATTTTATTTAGCAGAAGGCAGATTATTACAATCTTAGAGGACTGGGCTGCAGCAGTACCTCTCTTGGGTGCAATAAATATTGCAGCTTCTCCATTAATAAGCAGGTGATTTTGAAATTAGTTGTTGATATTGATGGATACGCCACACTGATTTCCTGGTTGGATTTACTGAGTGTTGATTGCCATCGGAAGGAACCTTTGTTTCAGACCAGATGTAGAGTGGCATAAATCAACTCAGGCAGATGTCATTAATGCCCTATAACTTGAGTAACTGTGAATAAATAATCTGAATCTACAGACACTGTTGTGCACCACAAAGATTTTTGCCACCTGACATTTATACATTTTGTATCACAAAGAATTTGAAAATAGCTTTAATCAAGGTATGTTTTCTATGTGTTTTGATCCAGTTTCTACCCTCAAGTAAAAAGTATGTTTATTTAATAATGGAAATATCTTCGAAAGACTGCAGATGAAGATTTGCTCTAAATTAGATGTTTACACAACAATTTCAAGAAACATTTCATAATTAGTTTAATTAGAGTTGCACCTAATTTAATTAGAATGTTTTGTTGGGTATTTAGACAGCATTAGATATAGATGTATGTGACTAGGTCAGGCAAAATGAGGTAAGATTCAGATATTCTGTGTTTTGATAAGTTCTCAAGGAAGCAGTGGTGATACTAACACCTTTTCTTCCCTTCCGAGATACATCAGGTGTTCATATCCAGTCTTTTGCAGCAGAGGGGGAATGGGGAGGTCTTTTTTAAGGAGTGACCATGTTGTTTCCAGCTGGTTCTGCAATGGACCAACTACAGGGCACAAGTTATAGAGTGAGGATCTGTTATAGACTGCAGCCCATTATTCACCATCCCCCTGTGCTTCCTTGGGGTTCAAAGGAACGAAAGAGTGAAAGTTAACCCGGGGAAAAAAGGGAGGTTTGAGGGAAGGTGTTCTAATTTGGTCTTTGTTTCTCACCATCAAGGTCTGTTTTATTTGACAATGAATTAAATTAATTTTCTACAGGTCAAGACTATTCTGCCTGTGACAGTAACTGGTAGGAGATCGTGATTTTGCCTCAACACATTGCAATTTCTCATGGGATTTTTTCATGTTATCTTTCCCCCATCCTGACAAGGAAGAGGGATGAGAGAGCAGCTGGGTGGGTGTCTGGCAGGTGACCAAAGTTAACTCTCCCCATGAAGTTATCTCTGAAAGTCGTGCTTACCTGTGGAGGGCTTTATAATGTCTTTAAAATGACTAATACGTCATCGAATATTGAGACCTTTAAAATATTGTATTACCACTTCTTCCAGAACCTTCTTTATAGTTTCTGAAAAGCCTACTAATCAGTTACTGCTAATTGTATATTTTACCTTAATGTTTTTTTAATTGTCTATGTTCTTAATCTGTGAAGAGTTCTGATTCTGTATGGCTTAAAGGTCTGTTTCAAAACATGTCGAAATCAATGGAGAACATTGCACTGATATGGATCAGGTTTAAATCAAGGTCTGAGATGCTTACTTGGTGTTTTTGCATAAGAAACTTCCATAACTTATAAAATAATTTGCTACTATTCTCGAAATAAATAGTATATTTAAACGATACTTATTTTTCAAGATTTTTGTATAGCTATGTTTAACCTATGAAATTTTATTTCAGTATTTTAAAGGTCTTTAGTATCTCAAACCTGCTGATGTGTATCTGTATATTTATGTATTGTTATACATTTATGAAACAGTTTTATTTCTCTTCAGATGAAACTGTATCTAGAACCTGATGTTTGGTTGATTACCAAATCACTTTGTACTTGTTCTTGTCTAAGAAACAAGAGGGAAACTGTTTAATACTGTGATACACTCTTCATTCTAGATGTTTCTCATTGCAACTGAAAAATCATTCTAGTTCTGCAATTTGATTTGCTGCAAAATAAAGGAATAACTCAAGAGTTGTCACTCTGTATTACTAACACAAGCAAAATACGAAGAGATTATTTGCATTATTTAAATAAAAAGGGATAAATTAGGTAAAAAAGGGGGGGGGTTTGATCATTATCTTTGAAATAAGGTTACATATTTGAATCAGAAATGCCAATTTTTCAAGGAACTTATAATGTCTGAATAAAAGTGCATACTGAGCTATAAATCACTACAGAATTACTTTTATAGGAAATAATAACAGACTCTTTGTTAATTGGAAAGATGTTTCCTTTTGGCTTTTGTAGTTTTACAGTATATGTTATGCCTGGAACAAAATATACTAAAGTATCTTCTTGTTGAATACATTTTTCACAGCTAATTTTCATAATTTCTGTTTTGTATCGTAGAAAAGGTAATTAACTTGAACAAATTTTTTGATTCTTTATATCAGTTCAGTGTGTTTTGAGGAGTAAAGTTCACAAAAAGTCTTATGATTGAAGCACATCTTTGTCTTCACTTCCCCATGCCCAGGTATTCATGTTCATTCCCTTTGAAAGTAAAGATGCCAAAGCTGTATCTAATAGCCTAGAATAATGACAGAATAGAGAATAACATTTTGTCAGTCTTAAGATTTCTTTCCCCTTAGAAACATTCTTAAAGAGTTGAAAAATAGAATATATCCATGATCAAGTGTATATGCATCTGAATAATATGATATTTGACAACAGCAAACAGAACACCTCTAGGAAGGGTTAAGGTAGATGTTTATTTTGATAATATATGGCTTATATATAGCTTTTTCTTTCAAAGACTTGCATATGCTATTTACTTAATTAAAAGACCCAACCAGTGCTAAGAAATTCCACATTTTTTAAGAAATGTATATATCGGCTGCCTACCCATGTGTACAATTACTTTAATCTTTATACGTGGCATTCACACTTCTATTAAATTGTGTTACGGTTTTGTAACTTAGATTGGAACTGAACCACTGAGATACAGCATTTTCTTGCACCTTTGAAATATTAAAAGGTAACTGCTACAGATTTTGAAATTAACCATTGTTTGATGGACTCTGGTTGATAGAATTGACAGTATTTTACTTTCTATTTGCATGTGTTAAATATTACAGATGTATTTATTTAATTTCCTCTGAATGTATTATGCTGTAGATTCACACTGGCTGTGATAGAGAAATTTTAAAATTATGCAATAAATAATGCAAAAGACTATTTAGCTTAATCCTGCCAAAGACATGGTAAAATTCGGAAGTAACTTCTTAGTATGACAGTTCCTCAATAATATTAATGAATCATATAGTCCTTATCTTTTTATGTCTTTTATAGAGATTAGTAAAATTGCTTTCTGTTCTGAATCAACTTGAAGTACAATTACATGACAGTCCTTATGCATTTAGATATTTAAAATTGATTTGAAAACTACATGGGAATATGATTATAATTTTAAAGGGTCTTTCATTGAAGATTTTCTGTCCCTTAAGAATTATTGTATATCATGAATATTCCAGTCAACCCATTGTGTCTATTTCCAGAGGTAACGTGCAGCCAAGTGAAAACATGCAAGGGAACAGCGAATCATGGACATGAACAAGAAGTTATAGAGATAGTGAAAATGTGAGGTCCTTCCCGTTAAAGTGAATAAAGTTGATGGCATACATTGGATTTGTCAGCTTCCAGCTCTGCATTGCATTAAGCAAAAAATGATAATAAAATGTAGAAACATACGGACCAGAGATAGAAGAGGTAAAATAAAAAGAGAGAAAGGCCTTTTAACCTATTGCTTTGATGCTTTCTTGTGTTAGTCCTTCTGACATGTGGAAAGTTCATGGATGGTTCAAAAATAGTACACCAAAAGGCAGGACGTAGTGACTAAGGATACTTCATCTTTTATTTGTGTTGTAGTCTCTTAGGAGCTCGTCAGATCATCTGTATGGGCTATGCAGAAAGTCCTCAGTTGGGAGTATTCCATACTCATTGTCAAAAAATTGTAACACTTGTCACACTTATCAAGCCATAGACAAATGGGAACTGTTGTGTTAGTGCCTAACCTTTATCTAAGGACTTCTAAAGTTGCAGAATCATAGACTAAGGAAAGCATGTTTCTTAAATGAAGTTTTAGGACTTGAAATAGAAAGCAGCAAGCTTTTGGCCTCATTTTACAAAGTGCGGTTTGGCCCTATACAGGAATTGTCAATGTGCACCTCTGAACCTTTCCATTATATAAAAGCGTTAAAGTTCTCTTAGGTTATGTAATCTTAGTCCCAGTTCCACTATTGTGAAAAAAAAACATGGCTTTATTTGAGGTAGGATTTCACTTGTATTTATTTATCACCTGTTTATTTATTGTGTCAGTATTATTTTATATTGGACTTGATTTCAAGTTCAGCTAGCCTTTTCAAAAAATCCACAACTGTTAATTCTTCTCTTGAGAAACTACTTTTCTTACTTTTTATGCAAAGTAGACAAATCTCTTCATTGAAAGGGAAATAAGAACCCATGTGTCCCTGTCTTCACAGTCATTGGTGGAGTAACTTTCAGGTTGAAGACTATCCATTTGTTGCTGTGTAGGCTGAGATAAACTTTGTAGCTCTTCTGTGTGGGTTAGGAAGAATGTATGTGATAGATAGCCAGATAAAGAAGCCATAGTACAGTTATGAAAGGCAGAAGTCTGTCAAAGTCGCAGAAGAAATTCAGCATTGCCTCCTCAAAGCTACAGAAAGGCAGTGGCTGGGACCAGCAGTGGGTTTTTCCTGAGCTGAAGCTTGAAGACGCTGTCTGCCTTAAAAGAAGCCCAAATCCCTAAGCACTGTTTGGCCAGGTGATCACTTGGGACTCATGTAAGACTGTGTAGGTGAATTTGTAGGGATGGATTGGGTGCTTTCCACACAAACTAAATCGAATGTACCTTGTATGTAGGTAGTTTTTTTGTTGGCTAAAAAACTGTATTTGAGACATTGTGGAGCAGCATTAAGAAAGGTGACTGAGATCATATCCTTACCAGAATAATCTGTAACTTAATACTTGCAAAAAAAAAATTGCAACATCAGATTTTTCCTCTGACAACTGACAGTGTCATAAACACAGAAGTCTGAGTAAAAAGGAAAGGAGATGGACAGTGATGGCTGTATGAGTCTATCACTTTGTTTCCTTGTTTTGTTAAAAATTTTTTTAGTTAAAGTATAACACATCAAAATTGGACAATGTGCCTTCCTGGAAGCATTACCCTGGTATAGATCCTCCTAAATTTTCTGTATATAACCTTTGAAGAGAAGGAATTGATGAATTGCTCCTTTTGGAACACAGGAGTGCCTGAGTACTGTATTTAGATCCAAGGCTGATTTGAACTTTATGGAAAAAGCCAAACTACAATTATGAACTTGGTGAAATCAGTTGAAAAGCTGGTTTCTAACTGTTCTCTGTAGATTATTACATGTTTGCACTTCAGGATACATTGTTTTCAGGCTTTTACCCCCACAGCCTGTGGAAACAGAGCACAGGTTAGTATAAACTCAAAGCAACTATAATTACATTGTCAGCATTACACAGGAAGAGAAGATCTAAGTGCTTCTAGTGCTGTTCATTCCAAGTCAGAGCTTTTATATTAACAGAACATTGTGATGGTGCATTCATAGATATTCTTTTATCTGGCAACATTGGAGCTTGTTACTGGGACAGAAGCATTTATACTTTCTTGAATAGAGAAAATTAAATTCTGTTGAAGCCAGTACAAAGCATTACATGCCCTTAGTTTGAATGGGAAAGAAGTCCTTTTACTTGAAGTAAAAAAGACTGACCTGTTTGCTATTTCAGATATGCTAACCTTTTCTTGCATCTCCATAATTAGCACACAGATAGAATTTCAAAGACTTTCTACAATAGTAATAATGAATTATTGCATGCTTTATAGAGTAGACATTTGTCTATTAAGCTTTGTAGTTGCATCTGTTTGAACACCTCCATGAGATTCCAAACAATTGCTAGCTAGCTGGTTACATAAAATGCCTGGTTTATTGCAATCCTTTTGTTTCAGTTATCCAAACAAAAGGATTTCTTTCTTTGTATCTTTTGTCAGCTGGATACAGTTGGGGAAAAGAAAACTTACGTCAGTTGCAGTTGGAATCATCTTGTTCTTGTGTCACTGGTAGCTAAGTTTGTTAAGAAAGAAGCATTATTCAGGCTATTTCTTCTCTCATGTATGCCTGTTAGTCAGTCAAGATGATTATTTGCTTTTGATATCATTCTAAAGCTTTAAACAGATTTTCAGTGGCCTCAGGGAAGACTGGAATTACTGTGTCCAATATTAATGCTATTTCTCAAAAAATGAAACATGTTAGTAAGATAATGGACAAAATAATAAGTCATGTCTCCATGTAAGGTTTAGTCATATGGGAGACTTTGGGTCACTATTTTGTTTTCAGCTTTTTCAAGCTATTTTGTAATAAATGCATAGGAATTTTGCATTTGGTAAAAAATAAGAAAATCAACATTGTTGTGTGAATCGTCCAAACTAGTTCAGGGAGTGCTTCTGGCATATTTCTTCCGCATTTCAGAGAGACAATTTAATGATTTTTCCTAAAATACGTAGAAGCTAGTTGCTAGTTCTTTTTTTCTTTTTCTTTTTTTTTCCTGTGAAGTAAATGAAATATTGTATGGAAGTCAGAAAAGTGAAGATTTTTAGTTACTTAGAATATGACGTTGCAGATAAGGTGGTGAATAAAGCTTTTAATTCCACTACTAGTTGTATTTGAATAACTACTTCATTCAGTTTAGCCTGGCACAATATTTGTAACTTGTTTAAAAAAGTCAAGTGACAAGTGAAGAAAAGTAAGCTTAAAAGGTAGTATATAGATGATTAAGTGTCTGATGTGCAACAGAATGCTTTTTCTTTTTAGGTTCTTGTTCCTTGGAGAAGTGAGAAAGTAAAAGCAAATCTAGCAGCCTTCATGGTTGGACTATTTTCCACCCATTATGACATGGTCCTGATAGACAGATAATTCTGGATCCTTTATGATGATCTTTCCCCAGGTATGTGGCTTTCCCCTTAGTGAAACACAAACAGATTCAAATTACCATAGTTTTGAAGCCAATCACTTCAGTATGCTTGTAACATCATGGCAATTTCTTTGCTTTATTTATGTAACAGGCAGTTTCTTTTAACACAAATGAGACAGTGACTTACTTCCAAGCAGACAAGCTTTTATGATGGAAGTGAAAAGAATTATTTTTCCAGTAAATGAGGGGAAGTCAAGAAGGCTGAAAGAATTGTAAAAGGTTGAGTGATCCATGTTTTTCTTTGCATTTCCTTTTACATGCCATTGTAAAATTAAAAGAAGAGGGTTCTGAATGTGCAAACACATACACTCAAAAAGACGAGAAGATAAAAACCACAGGAAAATTGTTTTATTTAGATTATGCAGGGTTGTGCCTCATTGTCTTATCCTGTTTCACTGTGATGGTAATATATAAGAAAAACTCAGGAGGCATTTTGACGAGGTCTGTTATATACACAAAAAGAAGAGAAATTTCCAGAAGCCAAGCTGATTATATTTTTAAAAATATAAACTCTCTAAATAACTTCTAACTGTAAGATAATGTCAGACATAAAAATTACAGTCCATGCAAAATGAACTTAATTTTACAATATGTGGGATGTATGTAATTGGCCAGTTGCCTCTCACATTTTTGTGCTTTAATATTTTTTAAACTCCTGTATTGTACTTAGAGCATTATGAGAAATATAAATGGTAGGAAAAAACTCCAATATATATTTTTTTAAAAAGCAATTTAATCTGAAGTAATGATGCTGGAATGTCATGCTGGAGCACAGCAATTAATGGACTTCTAAACTAAGAAATTTTAAATTCTCATACATGAAAACTGAACACCGATGCTGGGTCATTCAGTACTGAGCACTTGTACTGAGAGTAGTACGAGTCTTCCTGGCACAGTGCTGTGCTGTATTAGTTATCTTCAGCTCTGGGCAAAATACGTGGGATAGGTCAATACCATATAGAGAATCTGAGCCTGCTGTCAACCCCCTTGCTTATTACAAATTTTCATTACTTTGTGTGCAGATGTGACTGAACTGACTCTGGGTCTGGAGTTACGTTCATTCAACTTGGGTCTGTTTTCTACTATCCACTGCTTAGTACCTATTGCAATTCTTCAAAGGAAAAGAGCTCACACTTTGTGGATGGTGTGAAATTGTGCAGAACAATCAACACATTGGAAGTAGGAGTGCCATTGAAAAGGACCTTGACAGGCTGATGGAGATGATGGCAAAATTTTGAAGTTCAGCAAAGGCAAATTCCAAGTCCTGCATCTGGAGTTGACCAGCTAGAAAGCAGCTTTGCATAGGAAGACCTTGGTGGTCCAGATGGATAAGTTATTGGTGTGGCCTTGTGGTGATGAAGACTAATTTTGTCCTGGCCTGTATTAATAAATACGTAGCCAGAAAGTGAAAGCAGTCTCCTTTCATTCACTTCTTGCAACTCTGCACTCAGAATATTGTGTCTGGTATTGGGATTCCCAGTATGAGGGAAACACCAATATATTGGAGAAAGTCCTGCAGGAGGCCAACAGGATGGTTATGGTGGAGGAACATGTGGTGCATGAGAGGTGGTTAACAGAGCAGAGTAACTTTAGGCTGTATGGAGAAGGATAAAGAGGCATCTTTTTGCAATCCTCCACTATTTAAAGGGAGGTTTAGTGTTTTGGCATAGAGCCAAAGTCTTCACAGAGGGACACATACTCAGATTGCAGAAAGAGAAATTCTGCATAGATATAAGGACAATATTCATGACCGTGAGACTGATGCAGCACTGGAGTAGGCTGTTCAGTGCGATCTTCATCCTTGGAGGTTTTGGAACTTAATATGACCCTGAGCACTTTGATCTAACTGTGAAGGTAACCCTGCTTTCAGTCAGAGGTGGGAATAGATGACTTTAGGGGGTCCATTCCAACCTAGATTACTCCATATGAGTGGTGCTTCCACAAAGTAAAAAGGAATTTTTTTGATATTACTGCTACAGTTGCTGGACGTTCATCTGGTATTTGTTTTGTGCTTTACTCATTGGACTGATATTTCTAAGCTCCCCAAGACCTCTTAAGAGTCCAGGTACCAAATATGTCACTCCAGGCAGTAAATTAATCTACCTTTTCTCTTGAGTTCTAATCTTGGAGCCAATCTAGGAAACTGCCATTTACCTCTCTAGAAACAAGTGGTAATTACAGCTTGAAACACACAGGGGAGATTTAGGTTGAACATTAGGAAAATATTTTTCCCAGAAAGGGTCATTGGGCACTGGAACAGGCTGCCCAGGGAGGTGATTGATTCACCTTCCCTGGAGGTGTTTAAAGCACGAGTGGACGAGGTGCTGAGGGGCATGGTTTAGTGTTTGATTTGGAATTGTTGGACTCAATGATCTGGTGGGTCTCTTCCAACCTGGTTATTCTATGATTCGAACATAGAGAGACTTTGTAACACCTGGAAAAACAATTGCATCTTCCTTTAAGCAGGACAATCAAGGTGTGAAAAAATATGTAAAGAGAAAGTATTATTATTTTTTAACACTGCTGAGTGTTCTTTTGGCCTAATTACAAAGGCTTCTTAGAGGCTTGCCTTTCAATATATGATGCTTTTATCTGAAATGAAGACTCTTTCGTTAGCTGCAGTTTTCTGTTTAGCTGAAAGTTTCCCTTTTTAGTCCTGTCCTGTCAAGGCTTGGTTTTCCTTTACTAGCCTTTCTGAATCTTAAAACCTGTATCTGTTACTTTGTCCTGCTTTTCAGACTGTAGTTTGAAAATTTGTCTAAG
The DNA here is from genome assembly GCA_033459285.1 of Clamator glandarius. NCBI lineage: Eukaryota > Metazoa > Chordata > Aves > Cuculiformes > Cuculidae > Clamator > Clamator glandarius. The sequence goes on from JAUNZM010000404.1 coordinate 3,445,478, forward strand.
GTAGTACTGAAAGGGTTTAAGGTGATAAGGTGACTTTAACTTACTGTGAGAGATTGTATATTACGTAGTCAACTTGGCCAGCTGAAAATTCTATTTCTTTCATGTTTTTGTATCTACCTGTTCAATTTCCCATATATTAGACTGCATGGCCACATGGTTGCTAGTACTAATAAAGGGAAGAAGTAGGAAAACGTAGGTGACTGGGGAGAGATGTGGAGGAAAGAACAGCTTTCTTTATACTAATGATGTATTGGCAGCATCCACCATGGATTATGCTCAAGAAATCATTTGAACTAAGTTGTGATTATTACCGCTTTTCTCATGAGAGAATGTTTTCCGCAAGTGTGATTTCTGTTTTGCCGAATGGATGAATGACACCTCTAGAGATCGTTTAGCTCAATCATCCTCAGTTTAGACTTGGATCAACTGTATGAGGTTGTTCAGGGCCATCTGCAGTTAAGTGCTGAATAGCTCCAAGGACGAGGACTTCACTACTGCATCAGGCAGTGTGTGTTTGACCACCCTCGCAGTAACAAAAAAACCCTACCAAACCAAACAAACCAGAAATACCATCCCTCAACATTTCTTATGTTTAAATGACATTTCCTGGTTTGTAATATGTCTGTTGTCTCCTGTCGTGTTAATTGATACCACTGAGAAGAGTCTGGCACATTCTTCTTTACATCCCCTATCAGATTTTTATTTACATCCATAGGATCCAGTTGAGCTTTTTCTTATGCAGGCTGAACAACTCCAGCCAATCCCTTTATCATCTCTGTGCCAGCTCCTCTTCCTGCCAAGCTGCTTTCCAGACAGTTACGTCTTTGTCTGTGCCAGTGTATGAGGTTATTCCATCCTGTGCAGGACTTTTCATTTCCCATTGCTGAACTTCCTTAGGTTCCTGTAAGCACTTTCTCCAGCCCGTACTTCTGAATGGCAGCAGAGCTGTCAATTGTCAGCCACTCCTGATTGTGTGTTGTCTGCAGTCTTGCTGAAGGTGTGCTTTATCCCATAGTCCATGTTTTTAAAGGAAGATGTTAAACAGCATTGGTCCTGTACTGACCATGGGGAATGCCGCTAGGGACTGAATTCCAGCTGGATTTTGTGGTGCTGAGCCTGGCAGCTCAGCTGGCTTTTAATCTTTAATGGCCAATCTCTTCATAGATGTGAAAGCATTACTCACCTCATAATGTAAAAGGGGGAAGTCTGCCAATATACAGGTTCACAAAGATCATTTGGCAAGTGCCTCACTGGAATCCATTTACTGGTATAAACATTATACATGTTTCTTGTGAAAATATTGATGGGACTTTCTTCTGTCTTGCAGTTTTTTAGGATTTGGGAATGTGCAATAGGCATGACCTTCAGGTTTTGCATCCCTTTATTATTGCTTTGATTGATCTCTAAAATTAGGCACCTGGAGGCCGACGTGTTTGAGCTGTGAGAAAGCTGTCATATAGTTGGAGAAAGATTATGTCATTTCAGAGAACATCTGCTCTCACAAAGGATATATATAGATAGAGTATTATTATTCACACACAGTACATTTCTGACTTATTCCTGGATTCCTAGATTTAGTAAAAATACATGGTTTTCTTTGTGGTCCCACAATAAGTAGAATTGGCATTAGTTGAGAGCTGTCATAGCACCTGTGACATATGTAGGTAGAGGAAAATAGTTTTGCTTTCTTGAAGTTGAGGGTCATCAACTCAAGAGTCCAGTTTAAACTTGTTTAATGTGTTTGTTATTTTTCTGTGATCCTTGCACAAAATGTTATCTTCTGGGTTATAGCAGTGGTTGCTGTGAAAGCTGTAATGGTAGAAACATGAAAATATACCTTCTCATATAGGCCAATATAAATTTAAAGGAGATTATATTTTCCTTAAAAAAATGATAAAAATACCATGAAAGAAAATAAAAATATAAAGTAAAAAAAATTGCTGTTAAATGTAAGTTTTAGTGTCCACAGGGAAACCCTGGCTGTTAAAATGTTTTGGTGTACTAGACTTCAAATATCAGTCCAAATTGTCATCATAATTTTTCATACTTATGTTGCTTTGTTGACTAAGTTATTAGTGCTGGAGTAGAACATGATAGATGAAAAGGTAAGTCCTTTAGCTTTCTTGAAATTATTACATCTGAATTAAGCAGGATAATCTTGTTCAATAAGTGTAATTCACCAAATAGAATAAAATGATTGTTCAGGTAGGTGCTATGAGACAGACAAAGTATATTTATTTCCTCATTGTATCTTAAGTTTTGCAACTTTTAAAAATGGTGAACACAGAAAATTAACAATAACCCTATTGCCAGTCATTCATTGCATACCTACTCAGTCTACACCAGGAGAAAGAGCATTGGGCCACTGTGGCTTGTCCAGAAGTGCTTTGAAGACCATGCTTTGCAAATGATGTGTGTGTGCCTGCCCCTATATACAGGTGTGTTTCAGAAAGCATGTGAGTTATTTCTCCATGTGGGATGATTATCATGAAGGATGAACAGACGGATGTGTGTAACCCCTTAAAATCTTTTCTGCAATAGCACTAAAACATGGCATTGTTTTAATAAACACTGCATATAAAGTAGGAAGGTTTTCCTGCCTACCAGTACTACACAGTTATTCTGACACCAGCTGAAAGTATGATCGAATACCCAAACTTGTTTTTCTGGGTTTTTTTTTTTTTTCTTTTCATTTCAACAGTGTATATCAAGACACAAACTCTGTCTAGTACTAGTGTATATGTGCAGGTCTCACTACATAACTCATTCTGTATCCCAGGTTAGCTACTTTGTTAGGCATAAAAGGAAGACAGACGCCCTTACTAGTGAGTCTTGTTGTCTCATCATTCAAAACTTATGGTCTTCTAGGCCACTGCAAAATGTATTTTCTGTCATGGGCTTGTCCTTTACCCTAATTCAAGATGCACAATTATGCTCTATGCTGAGGGATTTCCCTTTGGCTGCAATTGAACAGAGTACTTTGAACTCTGCCCCAAGGGAGACATTTAGCAGATTGTCTCATCTCATAGTATTGCAGTCTGCTTCACCACACACTTGAACTAAAAAAAATGAGACTAGAGGACTGCGCATATAAAGCCCCTGAATTTTCTCCATTATTCAGTTACATCACTTCCTTGAGACCCTCTCTTAAAGGTAGATTAGTTGCTCTCCAGAATCATCTTTGTCTTGGAAATGGATCTCCATCTCTTTCCTCTCACTCTTGCCAGTTATGATATTTGCTCAGCAAGCTGGAATCTTAGAGCAGCTCAAATTTTGCTAACAAAATTCTTCCAAAGATAAAAGGAAAAGCAGTATTATGTAATGTCCATGCTTCCCAAACTACTGAAAATTTTTGTGGAATTACTTTTATAATTTGGAATATTCAAAGAAGAATAAAACCAGAAGTTTGTGCAAATGTGCTTACACAATCAGCCCTGTAATATGGTTACATCCATGCTCTAGTTAGAGTTTCTATGCTACCTATGAAAGGTAGCACTCTTACTCCCAAGTGCATTTTGTGAGAAACTATTGTTTTAACAAATACCTTTGGTATCTAGGACAGTTTGCGGTAGGAAATAGATTTAAGAATATAGCAATATAAAGCTAAAACTATCAAAACCTTTTAAATTTAGAATTGTGAAATCAATCTCAAATAGAAACTTTATTCTTAAATGTATTCCTAGAATTTAGAGTCAGCCTAAGTTTGGAGTATGCCATTTATCTGTTGGTCTGTCTACTGATCTATCTATTTTCCAGACTTCTTTTCAGTTTGTTACAGGTTATAGCATTTTGTAGGAGACGTTTTGAAATAAAGTTAAATAAGACTTCCAATATTAAATCAAACTTGTGCTGGAGTTGACAATGAGGTAACAGAAACTTTGAAGTGAATCCAAATGTAGATCCAGATGGTTACAAAAATGATCCTTATCTGTTACTTGGTTGTTCCTTTATGTGACATGAACTTCTTGTGAATGAAGTTTTTTTTCATGTGTGTTTTCCAAGTAACAGATATGTCACTATTTTTTCCCTGCACTTGCCAATGAGTTTTTCCTTTGGGTACTCTTGACAGCTGAGAGGTTGAAGGGTAACAAACATAGTTAGAAGTAGTTCCTCAGGAGTAGCCTGATTTTTGATATGATTTTTTAATGATCTACCATCTTAATTTTTGTCCCCGAATTAAAGGATTCTTGTTTATAATAATGCTTATATCCTTTCCGTTTACAATGACTATTAGGTTCCCTGTAACTACAAACCAACTTATAATGACTTTTGCTAGACCTTTATATTTTTGTAGAGTCCATGCTGAGAGAAAGAAATCAATGTTAAAGTAAGCAGGATTCAAATATTTTTTAAATTATCTGCTTATTAAAAAGCAGTTCTAAGTCCAAAACTTACTAAGGGAGAATCAATCATACAAAAAGAAGTTAGAAAGAATGATAAATTAATGTATTCAGATTGTGACCTTTTACATTTTTGATGTGAAATGGAAATCTGGTAAAAGCTGTACTGTCAATTGCCAAAAAAAGACTTCAAGCATTAACAGAAATCTGTAATTTACAGTTACTCTAAAACTCTGGACTAAAATTGCTAGCAATATTAATACCCTTGCTGGTAAAATGTTTTTTGCTTTTATACGGTTTAAGAGCTTTGGCTAAGTTTGTGTGTTTGTTCTGTATTAACGTGTTACCTCTACCTCCTCCATACATTTTGTTCAATTTAAGCAAAAAGCAATCACATTTCCACTGTTACCATGAATGCTGGCAGCCAGGTACTGAAGACAGAAATTTTTAGTCCGTCACTGTAGTAAAGGAGACAATGTGAGAGGTTTAATGAATTCGTAGCTACAAGAAGAGCTTCAACTGGAGTGTTCACTTATTAGACATCAAATAATTCAACAATGAAACATGAAGTTATAGGAAACAGAGTGTCATTAGTTCTGTTGCTTATGGAACAATTTGTCTTTATAATATATTGAAATAATTTGTTCATGAAAATATGAAATTGAAGAATATAAATTGGGAGAACTGAAAGGGAATACTGAAGAGGAGGAAAAATATTCAAAATCAGGTGCAAGTGAAGCTTATATATAAGAATTATGTTTACTTTCAAAAAAAACTTAATTTGTTTTTGAGTTATTACTTATTCACAGCTTTCAGTGTAAAAATACTTTAATGAAAATGGATCCTATGTTATGGAACTGTTCTCCAAGAGCAGAAAATAAAAAGTATTGGATTCCAATTTTTGTATATATATTCTCAACCTTTCCTTTTGATATGTAATGATGATCTGCTCCTGTTTTCAGTAGTATTGCATCTACTGAATGTCCTAAACATTTACTTTTTTCGTGTAACTGGAAGTACATTGAAGGGATAAAATTCTGAGATCAATCTCCTATCATCCCCAGTTGCTTCACTTTGGTTCAGAGCCTAGTATATTATCAGAGTGTTGAATACCTTGCATGTTTGTTGAAAAAATCCTAAACTGCAAACATTCTCCAGCTAATAATAGATAAGTTGTTCACAAGCTTGGATTGGAACAAGTCATATAGCTGTCATGTCTTAAAAGGGAGTTCCTTGTTGGTGGCACTTTAATAATTTCTTTGTGTTAGAAGTGTCTCTGAAACATTTTTGCATCCATAAGTAAGCACCTAAATGGGTCTATCATTTTATCTATCATTAGGGAGTTGTAAAAGAAAATGTATAGACCTTTTTTTTTTTTTGAGGCTGCAAAAAATAGAGGAAGGTATTTTTGTATTGATTCACTGTCCAGTAGAAGACAGAGGAAGGTTACTTTGACATTTTTCCCAGAAGTAGACTGAAAGTAGAGGGAGGAATAAGTGTGAAGATGGATTAGCACTTCCGCACTCTAAGAGGATGTTACAGGTTTTCTCTGTGACTATTTGGGCAGGTTCCATGTCTTGTTGCTTTTGACAAGAGTGGCTTTTTAGCCATGACTGTAAAAGTCCGGTTGCTACCTATTGATAATTTGCTAAATAGGCTGTGTAAAGTCATACGAACTCAACCCGGCTAAATGAGTTTGGAAGCTCCCTGGGTCAAAGATACACTTTGAAGTCTTGACATCCTGTGTTGACCTTTAGGCTTAGATACGCAGAGCCACGACTGTGAAGAGAAGGTGTTGGTAGCTGGTTTGCTAGAGAAGAGAGTGCAGTATAGGTGGATTAGGAACAGCCTGGATGTGAGCTCTAGGAAAGGCAGCAGCCTGCTGTGAAATTACATAAAGAGGAGGGGGTCTGTAAAAAGATGTAGGGCTGTGTCAGGTGACTGTTGGGCTCCTTAGGCTGTGAGAATATAAGGATGAGAAAGACAGTGAAATATCAGTACTAGATTTGAAATAGGAGATACTTCTTAGGGTCAGCTCCTCAGCTGTGCTGCTTAGGTGAGGGGAAAAATACTGGGTTTTCCTCTGCTGAGTCCTAGTCCTCAGCTTCATTTTAAGGATCAGGATCTGCACGTGCAATTCCACTGCTGCAAAGAACTGCCATGAAGGAAGAGGAGCTTGTAAATTCAGCCTGGTGCTGTGTCTCTTCTCACTAGTAACTAAGGATGCAGGTCATTGGATTATCAATGGCCAAACAGTGAAGTTCCTGCACTAATAACAGTAGATTGGTTTATTGGCAGTGGCTCAGAAGGCAGACACCTGTGTAAAACTATCAGAACTGCCTCTGCAGATGCTCTTGTTTATTGGAAATCCTCCATTCAAATATTGATTCCATCCTTTTTTATTTACTTGGTAAAGCCTAATTAGATCACAGCATGCCATGACAGAGCTGCAGTGTGCTCTGGTTTTTGTCTGTACCTTGTTTAAACCTCAGTTAAGTAGCAAATTAAAAATGAAGAGGAAATTAATTTTTATGCTTGAGAAGATATTTTACCAGATGAACAAAAATAAGCAATTTACTCCTTTCTTCTGGATGAGGAAGATTTTCTCTAGCTCTTCCAGTTTCTGAGATTTTAGGATCCTGTAGGGCTAAGTAAACAAAATGTAGTTAAGGACTGTGAGGCTAATCTTGTAAGAACAGGCTTGTGGAGTTGTCCCCAAAGAGACATGAAAGTGATGAGTTGATGATAAAACATTTTGAAATAATGAGCCTTTTGAGTGTAATCATGTACTCAGGAATTCTAAGAGTTAGTGGCTTTTAGAGCAAAGTGCCACCAATGTATTACAGAATGAACTGATCCAACAGGACAAATAAAACTAAAGTTTCATAATGGGATTATTATTATAGTCTATTGTCTAATACTTATGCAGATAATTCAGTGCTCGCTTAAGCTCTTCAAAGTGCATTAGAACTTATAGTTGCAATGCAAAACAATCTGCTTAAAAATCTTGATTTTTCTAATATTATGAAAATGGCAAGGCAATGTTACTTACTTAGTATGCATATCTAGCACATTTCAGGCTGTGAAAGCATTATGTTTCGTCTCTGAAGTATTACAGAAATCAACACAATTTTCAGATTTTAAGTTGTTATGTTGTATCTTACAAGTTGGCTTGAGTTTTAGAAAATGTTTTTGCCTATGTTCTTCTGTTCTGTTTCAGCTGCTTTCACTGGTTATCAGCTTGAAGTATAAAAACCATGGCTGATTGTCCCTTTTGTGTGAAACTGAGCTGTTCTGAGAAAAGGTTGTTCTTGACTGTTGGTATTTACAGAAATATAATGGAGCAGAACTTTGCCCTCACTGCTCCACAGATCCTCAGCTGCCATCTTCTTCTTTTTGCATCATAGTGAAGCTGAGAAGAGTTTTAATGTTGTTTTAAGGCATGAAGGAACAAATGCATAAAGAAGGAGTAAAGTCCCTCCACAGAATGTTGCAGGAAGAACTAAACTCACATTTTTAAAATGATTTTTCAAAATCATAGAAAAATTTAAGTTTAAAGGCATCTCCTGAAGTAATTTGTTCCCACTTCTGGCACAAAGCAGAGCTGCCTTTGCACTTGGAATGTTCACAAAAGGTTTACAAGGCTGTATAGGCTTCTGAAAATCTGTCCTTCATTACTGCAAGTGTAGAGTCTTGATAAAAAAATACTTCATTTTCTAGCCATTTTTTCAAGTCTGCTGCTAGGGCAATAGTCTGATTTTAGTGAGTCATACACATGCCAATGAATCAGATAAGTGCCCTAAGAGACATCCAAGAAAGATATAGTTGTGGAGAACAGTAAAGAAGTTTTTAGGAAATAGGAATGTGTGGACTCCAATTATGCAGAGAAATGTTAAGAAATGCACATGGGTTTGCAGTGTAGTGGAAAACACTCTATGGGGAAACATAGCCAAAATTACAGTAGTTTTGTTAAAGTGAGTGGAACAGCATCATAGAGATAATTTTTACAATGAAACAATGTATTTTTAATAAGCTTTGCCATATTATCCCATTCTTTAGAGAGCAGTAGCTCTTGAAATGATACTGTAGTTTAATAGCCCTCTTAAAATTAAATAATAGGAGGACATCTAAAACATACAAGATTAATTTGTATCAGTGAAAATTTGTATCAGTGAATTTCATGACAGGGTGAATGTAAATTACAGAGAAGTTTCAGATGCACTGTCTCAGATATGCATTTTAATCAGATCATTAGTCATCTGTAGACGGATACTTTTCATTTGAAGCTTCTATCCTGCAAATGTTCTATATTCACTGCATTTCCATCTTATATTAAGCATGTCACTGTTTCCTGGTTTTCTGCTTCTTAATGAAACACTTAAAAGCATTAGCGTGGCAGTGACTTGGTATAACTATATGTGGTCGATTTTGGGGTATTAAAAATCGATTTCTAGAATGTACTGTGCAATGTCATGCAGGTTTTCAGCACATATTATGTGCATTTCTAAATCTACAGTATTTCTTTTCCATGTGTTCTGCAAAAATAAGAGGGATGGTAAATCTGAACTTATTTGCTGGAAGTTTTAAATTTTAAATCTGGTGCAAAAGCTGCTAATCCTATTCAATTCTTCGATAAGAGAAAAAAAAAAGTAAGATCTTGAATTAAATTTTATTGCATACCAGAAAAAGTCAAGATTCACACTGTTGGCACACAAATATTTTAGTCTCCCTTGTTCTTACTCCTGTGACATAAATCTGTAATTATTTCCTCAGCATGGCTATTATTTGGTGTGGCTTTTTCTCACCATTTCCTTTATTTATATTTGGAGTCCCTTTTTTTTTTCTTTTAAATACTCTGCAGTGACTGTATACTTGATAAGCATGCCTTGTTGTTCTTCTTTTAGGCTAGTTTTGAGTTTAGCATCCCCACATGACAAATGCCACAGCCGCTCTTAGGAATATGGGACAATATCTCATCTGACATTAGTTGGAAGCAAAGAAATGAAAACCAGCAATGTATCAAACATATCTGCTGCTTCTACTAATTCGGGTAGTATTTTCATACCTAATGGTGTGGGGATATTTTGCCTTTTTTTTTTTTTTTTTTTTTTTAAAACTGTTGCTCCTCAGTGTTGCTCCTGCTGCCTTTGGCATTGCCTCCTCCAGCCAGCAGGACTTTTGTCATCTCTGCTGTTTCTGGTTTCGATTACACTTCAGTCTGTTGGGTGGCATCTGTGTTCATTACAGAACACAACTCACTGTGTGGTCGTGCCTGTGACACTTTTGCCCTCTAACAGTTGCTGTTAAGGCTGTAAGCAACTCATATTTTCCGCTTATGGCTGAAGCTCATCAAACAGTTTCTTGTTGAAGAGTGTAGAAAGCCATTGTCTTCTTCTGAGTGGTGCATTAGTCCTGTTTGTTGTAGGTACTCTTGTTTTTAACAAGGGTAAACTATGTTTATTGAAGCACATTCACTTTTAAGCAAATATTTTAAATCTCACTCGAAGATGACAGTCTCACTAAGATTCACTGTGTTACTTATAAATACTACTCCCTAATCAGGTTATGCTTATATAAGGAAGGACTTTTTTCACAGAAAGGGTCATTGGGCACTGGAACAGGCTGCCCAGGGAGGTGGTTGAGTCACCTTCCCTGGAGGTGTTTAAGGGACAGTTGAATGAGGAGCTAAGTGGCATGGTTTAGTGTTTGACAGGAATGGTTGGACTTGATGACCCAGTGAGTCTCTTCCAACCTGGTGATTCTACGACTCTAGTGAGAAATTGGGAAGGGAAAGGTGATGCACAAAAATGTGACTGAAGGCAGTTTCAGCACATCTGAACAACTTTAAGACTAAAGATTTTTGCTTCTTGCTGGCTACAAGTGTGAGTCTTAAGGGAAACACTTTTTTTTCCTCCATTGACATTAATGGGAGCTGTAATTGGTCAAATTGTGCCCTGTCTTCGGCATGTTTACCACAAGATAAATGCAAATTTGTTAAATGTAAAATAAGAGTTAGACTTATAAACTTTATGGTGGTCTGTTGCTATAGTTACGATATCTGAATTTTGGTCATATCAATTTTAAGTAGATATTTTTGGTTTATGTTCATAATAATGATTTTTCTATTCAGAGCTGATACCGAGCAAAGCAAATCGCAAGCTTTAAAACTTGCAGACTGACAGATATGTTTAGGTTAAAGACTGTAATATCTGAGGCCCACTGCAAAGAAAAGCTGTTTGTTCTGTTGGAGGATTTAATAAGGCTTATAAAAGACATATCACAATAATTAATAAATTAAATAAAATGGACATAATTAAATAAACTATACAATGCAGTATACAACTCCTTTAGTTGGAGTATGTGGTTCTCAACCTATGTAGTGTGAAAAAAATAGCTAAGTTAAACAGAAGCCTTCATTTGTTTTTTAATTATTTTAATTTCTCCATGGATTTTATTATATTTTTGAATGTCTGATATCAAATAAAGCAACTTGAGTATAAAATACTGTTTTTCTTTGAATGGAGAGGGGGAAAAGAGAAAAGCTATGGACAGTGCTTCAAGCAGTTTTTTTCCCCTTTGAAGCAATATTTCGTTTTTATGATAAAAATAATTATACCTCTAAATCATGACATCATTCAATTTTCCAAATGTAATACTAACAAAATTGCAGTAGCAATACAATCTTATAATAACATTTATGTTCACAGTGAAATTCTTTCTTCTGTTTAGAAGTTCCTTTAATTTAAGTATTGGTGTGAGCGTCAGGCATAATGATGTATGGATCATTTTCTGGTGACAGGAGGCATTGGATTTGTAGTGACTGATCATAGTAAAATATTTTTCTTTGACTTGTAAGTTATGCTTAATCCGTTGCTGAGCTAAAACCTTTCCTAGAGGCAGGTACCTTTGAAATATAGCACTTTGAGAGGAGAAGCTGGTGTAAATTTCTGTTGCGGGAAAGCACACCAGAGTGTTAAGGATGTACAATAGGAGATCCAGGGAGTAAGACTATACACCTTGTCTTGAGTCAAGTACTGTGACCTCTGACAAAGTACTGTTGAACTCTGCCACTGCCAGCAATAATAACGGGGCACATTCTTTGGCAATAGTTTCGCTTCTGTGCCCCAAATGGAATATAATTAATGGCATTAAGGATGCACGTTTAGTGTTTGATAGGAATGGTTGGACTTGATGATCCGGTCGGTCTCTTCCAAGCTAGTGATTCTATGATCCTACTTCTAGCTAAAGTCAAAAACTGGTTTCTAGTTTTGAGCATTTAATATTGTAATAAGAATGGATATGACAAAACTTTTTGAATAAAGCCTTTGAGTTTCTAAAATCTGGAGGAGAGTTATTCTGAGTTCAGTATCACTAAAAATAATGCTGGACCATTGCTTACAAAGAACCTTATTGATGAAAGGCTAGTCATCATGCTGTCTTCAGAGATTTCAAATAGTAACAGTATTATTTAGTATTGTAGAATCATTTAGTTTGGAAGAGACAGTTAAGACTATCAGTTCCAACCATAAACATAACACTGTGAAGTTCAGTAGTAAACCATGCCCCTATACACCACATTTACTCATCTTTTAAACACCACCAGGGATGGTGACTCATGAATGGTGGGCTTGACAACATTTGCAGTGAAGAATTTTTTCCTGCTATCCAGTCTAAACCTCCCCTATTGCAACTTGAGGTAATTTCCTCTTGTTCTGTCAGTTTTTGTAAGAAGACCATCTGGAATGTAAGGATTGTTTTCAATTTATAAAGGTAGTCATCGCTCATGAAGTTATGTTTTTATATAAAAAATATAAATTTGAAATGTAGTCAACAGCAAAGACCTAAATAAGAAACAAAAGATGCATTCAGATAATGTGCTACACTGAGGTTGGAAATGTTTTTCCTTAAGGCTTTGAATGTGCCAGTGAAAAAATTTATTCTTTAAATTAAAAGGAGTAGAGAAGTCGAGAAATAAGAAGTGCAGGAAAGGAAATGAATATTCTTCATCTCACATAACTGAAACCAAAGAAGAGATACTAATGAGCAAGTTTGTTGGGATCAATTAGTTTGATTTAATAAACTTAAAATGATCAATGGGAATGTTTCAAAAACTGTTGAAGAGACTTTAAAAAACAGCACTGGAATGAGACAGATCACAGAACACCAGCATAGCATGAATGTTTAGTACCTGTTTTCCCAAAGAGAATCTTCAGTGTGTTACTCATCAGTAATTATAATTTTAATACCTTCTCAAATATTGCTAAAGTAATAGGGCAGTAATTTTTAAGAACGTAAAAATGTATGCTAATGTATTAGTAATGAGAATGAAGTAAGAGGAAATTTTTTCCAGCTTACTGTGCCTGGCATTAAAATGCTGACATTTACCTGAAATTAACGATGCTGCAATATTTATGACCCAGCTCATATTCAGCAGCAGGAATGCAGCAGCAATGTTAGTTCCTTGCACGTGGTAAACATCAATATTTGTAGTCTGTGCTTTGTGTTTTAATGTTATTTCTAAAAGGTAGAAAATGGAAAAATTTCAGTGGTTTATTCTGACTATGGTAAGACATTACAGTTGTTCTAACCATATTCTCAGGGGAAAAATAGTTCTAACAACTTCCCCAGAGAGATGCTGTAGGAATGTAGGTTGGATATGCCTGATACAAACTAGAAATGCTAATTGTTAAAATAGACAGAACATATTGCTATTGGTTTATTGCCAAATCAGAAGGATTGAGTTTAGTTATGAAACAATCTGCCAAAACTCAGATTTCCATATATTCTTTTTTTTCCCAGGTATTTTTCTTTCAATATTTTCTTCTCATTTCCCTCCTGCCAGGATAGGGAAGAAGTCAGATCAAGAGCTACCTCTCGTCATATTCAGCTACTGAGAACTCTTCAATATGAGCACTCTTATTTGTGCAGTACTGAAATATTGACATCATTGAAGTCAAGGACAATCTTTCAGTGGAAGCTGTTTTTTCAGACACTTTGAGAGAATTAAGAACTTTCAAAGAACATTCCAGTTGGAATGATTCAAATTTACAATAGCTATATTTCAATTTAATAGAAAATATTCACTGAAGAGCCTATGCTGTATGATACTTTCTACCAATTTTTTATGCAAATTTCAACATCTACTGAATTCTGTACAATAGATATCTGGAGACCTAAACAGTAAAACCAGTGTTGATCAATTGTTTTTTTCATTCTTTATGAATGAGTTACAAAGCTACAAAAATTAAGGGGGTTGAATTGGAAATTACAACTGTTTTTCAAGCTCTTGGTCATTTTCTCATGTGTATTTCTTTTCTTCTCACATCTATATTGGAAAGGACAACCTCATTTCTTACTATGTATCCTGAATTGCAGAATACTTCTGTTATTTCTAAAGTGTAGTCCTGTTATGTAGCCTTCCAAAAGTGGACTTACCATTTGTCTATGAATTGTGAATGTAAGATATGCCGGTACCTTTTCAGATATGAAAACATTTATTCCAGAAAACAGTACTCACATTTTCCCACTTTAAGCAGCTCTCACTTACTGCTGCACTGACAGGGAAGATGAGCATAGTGCGTCCGCAGCCTGGCTCTAGAGGTGCTCATCCTGACAACAGCCCAGTGGCCTGCCAGGCAGGAGAAGGGGACATACCAGCTAGGTTTATTTTATAAAAGTAGAAAAGCTAGTAGACCTTTGTTACTACAGTGGTTATTGCCTAGGCTTTTCCAAACAAAGCATACAAAGCAAGTGAGGAAAAGCAGCAAGATATTCTGGTTTTTTTCAGGAAAAATTCTTTCAGAATTAGACCTTGCCACCAGAGTTGCAGGTACTTATGCTGCTTTTACTTTCTTCCCTGATCTGCAGTCAGAAACACCATCTCATGCTTTTCCTACATTTTACAAGTATTGTTTAGTACATTCAATGTTAGGTATTGGACTGTTTTATTTGTGATATAATTCTAACAAGATTGCAATTTAATTTTTACCCCAAATTAAAAGTAATGAGGCAAAACAACTATTAAAAGACATTATCCAGCTCCAGTGGCTTAAAAAATTAGTTTTTCTCTAACATTACAAGGTGATTGTGAAATATAGGTATGCGGGTTCCCATCATAGTAACGGACATAGGCATATGCTTACTTTTAATTTGCTTTTCTGTTTCAGCACATTCTTTATCAAAGGAGAAAATTAAAAATGTGCATTATTGACAACTTTCCAAACAGTGTTCTTTCAGCATTTTATTAGTTAAACTAAGCAGGATACCCTCATGCCACAAGACTGTGAAAATCATATCTGGACTAATTTTAGATGATTATAGTGCAGTGTCATCTTAGGTTTCTATCCACACATTGCATTTTCTGGCACCTGTATTAGAGCCATCATGTGAAAAATGAATTGTCTTAACTCCTCTCTTAATTTCCTTCTTAAAATTAAGCATTTGAAAATGAATGTTAAAAGTACTGCAAAAAAGAACTGAGAACCATTTTTCAATTTAAAGCATAAACTTTACGAGTATTCCTTGTTTTCTGTTCTTTCTGGTATTCAACACATCAGCCCTCTTGCAACATTTTCCATTCTGTGACCATCTTATAGTTTCCTCAGATTAGGAGAATCCCTTCTTTAGAATTACACCAGACCATCCTGTTCTTTGGAAGCTATATTTACGTATGATGAAGATATATTTTTACATACTCCTGTGAGAAATTCTGGTACATCATTGCAAATTATTTTTGATAGGATTTTGTATGTGATTGCTGGATTAAATTGCAATTTCCATTTATCTTATTTGGTGGATGTAGTTGTCTTCTGCCAAGTAAGGAATTAGCATCTCTTATAAAATTTTGTCTAGTTATTAATATTCTTGTATTAATTTTGTACTGTGTTGAATTGTGTCTCAGTATAACATTGAAGCAATGATCCACTCCGTGTGATCTTTTGGAAACTCTATTTTGCTTACTCTCTTTCTCAGTACTTGAATTACTACCATATTGATGGTGATCTTCTCTGTGTTTTGTCAGTACGTGCAATTTTGCCATGTCTCCTAGGATACTTTCAGGCTTATGAAAAATTCTAATTCTACATTCCAAAGTTCATGGGAAAATCCAAGCTTGACTTGTGATAATTCTTTAATTCTTACTTTAGACTCAGGAAAAGATTGTCTGCTGTGGGTAGTTAGCTGACTTACAAATGGAAAGTTTAGATGATACAAGCATTGTAAGCCTTAAGCCTGGAAATGGTTTGTCCTGATGCTTCCAGTGATGCATTGTCATCTGCAGTCTTTTCTTTAAGTGGCTCAATTGGAGCTATTTGTGGTGAAAGCTGTTTCAAATTATGATTAAATCTGGAAGATTGTGACCCTGGATATTTTTTATGATTTTATTTCTGAGTCCTTGGTTTTAACCATCTGTTATTTAACATCTGAATGCGTATTTAAAGCTATACCGCATCCAGTTACTGAAAAGCAAGTTCTTTACATTTTTTTTATTCCTTTAAGGAGAAATGTGTACAAAATATTAATGATTTTATACAAAACAATAGTTCTCTAATGTTTGTGTTTGTGGCAGACAAATCCTTATATTTTTCCATCTTATGTTATTTGTGAGTACAGGATTAGTCTATGTATCATCCTTTCGTTCAGCGCATTTGACATTTTGAAAAAAGCCCTCAAGGTCGAAGTTTCATTTTTGTCCATACTTCTGGGATTTCTAGGTCTCCAGAGATTTGTTAGGTGGGTTATCATGCACTCCTGTGTTGAAATACATTTCCAATTATGTGTGGATAGACTGGTGGTTTGGAATTCTGTTAATGTTTACTTCATGATTTTTCTGACTTGGGTGCAGAAGAATATGTGAGTTTTAAGCAATGAAATAATGTAAAGATGTAATTCTATGACTTTATCACTTTACAGATGGAAAGATTTGCACATGAGTTTAATGAAGGAATATCTTTTAAGGTTGGTTTGAACTACTCATATTTGGGCCTTGTTAGGCTGTGCAATCCATTGGCCAGTGATGGGGAAAAAGAAAAGACAGAGCTTGGAAAAGCCCCAGACAAACCCATGTCTCTTTCCTCTTTCCAGGTCTAGTACGTATCATAAATATGGGCCCAGTAGGCACAAAAGGTAAATCACTGCAGGAGTTCTCTGAAGCTGCCAGAAGAAAAGCCTGAATCATTAGGGTTTTGCAGCTGGAAACTGAGGACGCACGCCTGTGTCTTTGCTTTTCTTCATTTCAACATTAGCATTGTTTTTTTGGTAACAAATAGTAACTCCCTGGCATGCTTGTTCATGTGTAGATATAACAAATTCTGTACAATTTTAACATTGTGTTCAATATGATTATGATCCATACGACAGAATGGTACATTTTTAACGTGTAGTCTTTATTTGGTTGAAGGCATGTGTAAATCAGATCTAGTGATTGGTCACCAAGTTTTGATGGTGTGAGGGTTGTTATTGAGGGGGGCAGGGCTTGGGGTTTGTTTGTTTGTCTTGGGTTGGTGTTTTTGGTGTTCAGGGTATATCTGCGCAATACAGTTTGTTTACAAGGGTGTGCTGAATTACACCTGCCCAGATTCTAGTATTAGTTACCTTTCTAACACTGAAAACAAAAATAATGTTTTTGAAATACTAAGAAAATCAAGAAGTACTTCTGATGCAGCATCTGGCTCTTGGAATATGTCTGCAGCTTAAAATTAAGACTTTTATTATTTGCAGAAATAAGTTTCTTAATTTTGTGTTCTTCATTTCACTTTCTTCAGTTATGAAAGGGTCATTGTCAACCAGTTGCTTGTTGGGGGTACCAATGGGGACTAATAGTCTTATGTGAGTTTGTTTTATAAGGGAGAAATCACAAAGATGGATTTTGTAATACAGTTTGTTCTGTAAAAACTCTTCCATGTACTTAAGTGAGGAGCAAGACTTTCAACACAATCTAATTTAAAATCGATGGAAATTCTGGAAAGCCATCTATATATATAACGGACCTCACTAGCGACCCTGTTATGGAGAGCTTCTCCTGTATTTCACTGAGCTACTCTGACTTGCAGCCCTTAGGTAAGGCCAGGATCTGGTCATTACTCTTAGTTACTTTTGAGTATAGCAGTATATTTTGAGGTAATATTTAATGGGAACTAGAACACTAGTGAAATAAGCTCTTGGGATTAGGTAATTGTTGATCTTTCATGGCCTGATATGTGATTCAAGAAGTCAGTATTAATTGCTGTTGTCCATTACTCTAGAATCTTTCTTTGTTTATTTCATGGTAAGATGAACATTGACTCCCCTAAAGCAGCCAGGCAAACTTAACACTTGTGTTTATTTAATAACATGTAAAATATTTATCAAAGGATTATATGTATATTAAGAAAATCTAAATAATTTTTGACAACTCTAAAACTGTATTCACTAAAAGGAAACAAAATGGTAAGATATAAAATCTTAGCATCTCAGTCGAATATGAAGAGAGATTATGGTTGTACACTAAGTCATTTTATTTCTTTGTAAATGAAATTCACTCTACAGGATCACTTTCTGAACTGTGTTTTCCACTCAAGCTATTTTGTAGGGATAAAACTAAATTAATTCCAGGGCACATGCTTTCAGAGATTGTAACAGTTCCTATTTGTTTGAAGTGTACCGTGACTTTCTTACCAGTGAAAGAAAAAGTTCAAAAGACAGTTTTCTACCTCATTGCTTCTTTTCATAACAGTGCTCATACTTCAACTGCAGGGTTTTATTGAATTCAAATTGAAGTGAACCTATGTCAGAATGGAAATATCAAACCCATATAGAGGTGCTGTGGGGGTATATTTGTACCACGTTTTGCAAGTGGGGTTATATTTGTACCACAGCGATTACTGAAAACTCAAGCAGAAGGTTTGTGAGGCTTGAGTAATAGCTATATTTGAAGTACTATGAATACATTAGTGCTTTCTCAACATAAATCTTTTCCAGTGTATAAGTTCCAGTTGCTTCTGAAGTAGCAGACTCAAATGTGGCAATCTGTCTGATCCTACACAGGAACATGGGAAGCGTTGGAAAGCTGAAAATGTCTAGTGCTCTGTTTCTAGAAATGAACACAATTGAACACAATTACTTTGTGTCATCATGAAGAGAAATAAAAATAAATATGGTTGTAGGTCACATAGGGGTACTTGTGTGGCAGGTTCTGCTTCATTCACTTATGTAACAGGTTTCAGAGAGTAATGGGATCTTTTAAACTAAAATTCAGTTTAGTGTTTTCATTCAGGAGCTAGATCATATTCCTAAATTGTTTAGAATGCCACATTGTACTAACTGTTTGGTTGAAGGCATAGGCCTTTCGATGTTTGCAGGAATTTTTCCAGCATTTTGAAGCTATCTGTTCCTGTGTAGAACAAAGAATTTCAGAGTGAATCATCAGTCATTCCTGAACCCGTCACTCTTATCTGGAAGCACAAAGTAGAGCTCAGAAAAGTGTTTGATAAGATACTCAAACTGACTCAAAGAACTTTAATCTTAGTTTCTGAAAATACTATGCTCCGTTAAAGAAGCAAAGCATTTATGTCACTTGGTAAACAGTATTTTGGAAGAAAAGACAAAAGAATCATGGAGGGTTTATATTTTTCCTGTTTTGTGCTTCATGCAATTGATAAAAAAGTAAAAAAAAAAAAAAAGTATTTCCTTTTCCTCTTTACATGCTGGATATTGGAGTGTCAAACACATGCCAGTGCCTGAGGCAGCTTCAGACGTCGAGGAATGGGCAGCCATATCTGTCTTTTGGGGTAGTGGGTAGAGGCTGCAGCCTTCTCCCAGGGGTAGAATAACCCTATCGGAGTGGGGCAGTAACTACAAAACTCCTGAGGATCTCACCTGTGCTGGATAAACAGGCCAGATAAATCCTGGTAGTTTCTGCTAGCTGCTGCACCTTTTCATTATCAATGTATTCCAGTGGCTTGTTACAAGAGCCTCTGGATTTTGCTCTGCAGTACTTTCTTTTTCTGTGTTATGTGCTGTGTGCATATATATTGGTTGCATTTGTCAGCTATTAGGTCATGGTTTCAGCTGTGACATAAGTATTAGAATTTTGACTGTTTTTCCATTTTTTTCTTTCAATGCAGATTTTTAAAAATTATTTGTCGTATCATCCTTCCAAGATTCAGGAGACGTTTGTTTGAGGAAGAATTGTGTCATATTCCTAAATATTGTGTTGCTGTGAGTATTTCTAATATTATAATTTTGTTTTAAAAAAGTAAAAAGCAAAGGATTTTTGTGTGTATGTGCATATTTTTATTCTGAAATATAAATCTATTTGAACTGATTTGCAGTGGAGAAAGATTGGATAAAAAAATTTTCATTGCAGAACATGCATTTCATGGCAGAAGTAAACCTTGCCTTGGGCAGGTCCCAGAGAAACTCACACTTTAGTCTGGAATTTCTTGTATCTATATATCATAATGTTAACACAACATCTACTTTTCTGCCTTCTTCTCCATGTGGTATTTAATGCAGTGACTAATGAAGCAGTCATGGATTTTATTCCTGGAAATGCACAGAATTAACATAATACCTGATGTATATTTTAGATTTTGAGGTCTGGCCTTCTTGACTGTGAGACTATTCTTAATTCTTCAGAATAGTTTCCAGGAAATTAATACAATAATTTAGTTCTTTTCAGGTGCAGCCAAATGCTTCTCTGAAGATTAACTTTCATTGGGCAAACAATTTCTATTAAACTTATATAATAGGTTTCACTTTTCGTACAGTGGATAAAATGTAAGGAACAGCAGTAGGTAATAATGCTATATTGCATAGGGTTCATTGGAGGTAATTTTTTTTTTTTTTTACATTGTTGACACTGTCCAGTATGCAGGCTTAACATCTCCTAGACCCTAAAATAGAGCCTGGTCAAAGCACTGAATATTTAAAACTCACTGAGTACACTTTTCCTTTTTTTATGTCATTTGCCATCTGGTTTGAGGGGTGTGTTTGTAGTGTTATGCCAGTTAAGCCCTCCTCCTGTTTCCCCTTTTATCTTTTTTTTCCCTTTTACATATACATACATATTGAAATTTAGAACTAAAAATCTCAAGATATATAATATTTGCACACCAGTTACTTTCACATAAGGTATCTGTGAGGGCTACAATATCTGTTTCAGTCTCATAGGCTGTTTTTCTTGCATGTATCTCTTGCCCTACATTAGATATTCTGAAAAGCCATTGCTCTTATCTAAGCCATTGCACCCATCTATGCCTTCGTTTTTATGCTTCTTTTTCCTCATACATAAAGCGATTTTTTTAAGTTGGCTTAAAACTCCCACCAAAATGAACTGATCTTATTCTTCAGCTGTTCTGTTGATTGTCCCAGAGCAAATATAGGTTAGCTTATATAGCAGTCTGTACAAAATCTTATGTATAAAACAATGTATGACCGTCGCTTAAGCTTTTCTGGCTTGTTTGGCTATAGGAGAGCTGGAAAGAATCAAGCAACTTCAGTCCCACATCAGACTGTTGCCTCAAATCCGCTTGCTGCAGCAGCTCAGCACCAATGATTTCTTTCCACACCACTGAATGTTTTATTGGTCGTCTTCTGCATTCAGCCACATCTGTAAATAATTTTTGTTGTATTTTTTCTAAAGAGTTGAACCACATTCTGTCATTTCAATGCTCAAGTACTGAATAACTGTCACTTTACTTACTTGAGATCTAATCTTAAATCATGTGAGTAGCCAAAGACCGCTAAATACTTGCAGCTATATTGTAAAAGACACCTTAAAGACCATGAGGAGATCAGAACTCTTCATTTACCATTCCCACTCTGAGAAACCTCTATGTTTTTTTTTCTGAAGTAGTATTGCGTGTATCCATGTATTTATTTTTATCAGCTTTTGTTATGATCCCAGATTCTATATTTGTACCTGGAATTTCTTCTAATTGCATATAATTATAGAAATTACAAAACTTTCCACATCACAATTAAACATCAATATTTTTGTTAAATACTATGATTATTTATTTTTCCTAGTTCTATAAGCAAAATACATGTGGTGATTATTCTATTTAAACAGTGTTAAACATTTTTTTATTCAGTGGAAGAAAGATAGGGTTTTTGTTATAGTTTTGTTTGTTGCTTTTTTTCATTAGACAAATATTAATCACTTACTGATGTAACTTTGAATGCTCATCTATTTCTTCTTCTGCAAAACATCTTTTAATCTAACATCAGGAAGTTCAGAACAGACTGGGCTCTTGGAAAGCATGTATGTTTACAAAGGCATATCTTGAAGAAGGTTTTCTTTATGAAGGGAACAAAAGGAAAAATGAATTAGGAAAAAAAATTCTCCGAACTTGCAAATGTTATGCATGGAAGACTTCTGATGTATTTTCTTTTTTGTTGGTTAGCAATGGTATTTACAACAATAAGAATAAAAAGACTGTTTCTTCAACAAAAAGGTTATTTTTGCTTCTTTGGTGGCTGATTACATGAAATGGCAGAACAAAGAGCACAATTTACCTCTGCTATAGAGCTCTATTCTTTTTCTTTGACAAGATTAATGACAGATATGGTATCCGTTAAGTAATTAACGTTTCTTTCAGAAGGGCATAGAAACAAAACAAAACTGTTAGCACCTAAGAAAGATAATTCCATATTTAATTTTGAAAAAAACCCCCAAACTATCAGTGACATTCAATCAGATGATGATAAAATACCCCAACAGAATTAAGATGTTGACACAGTTTCTGAGGTATGATTTACTGAATTTTCTTATAAAATTAGTCTAATCAAGCAGAAAGAATATGTATACTTTATTTCTTTGCAAGGCAATGTATATATAGCATCTCTAATAAATATAAAATAAGACTGGTTAAACGTACAAGACAATAGAGTATGCATTTTTGTCATGAACACTGTATTCTGAATTAAGTTTTCTGGTAAACTACTTAAGCTCTGCTTTTCAGACACTCTACTGGATATTTATTTTTAGTGGAGTTACTGATTCTCTTCAAAAGGTCTTTGTTTCCACCTTCAAGACAAATAAAAAAATAAACTTCTGTAGAAAATCATATTTCTATTTGATGGAAAAAGCCTATATGTTCAGCTTCTTCTAACATTAGTCTTGACTGGACTCATCTACTTTACCAAATATATTCTCTTAAAAATATTAATAGTTTAATGTGTCTGATTTAAAAAGGAGATGAGTCAGGAAATCAGCATATTTTGCAATTTAGGATCTTGTGTAAGGAATGCTTTTTTTTTTTTTATACAGAGCTGTTTTTATGTGTAGTAACTTTTACTTTGAGCACCTGAGTGTGAAATGCTGAGCAATTCCTGCATGTTTATGGCCACTGTAAACTTCATTTCAGAGTAGTAACTGAAACTTAGTTACTTCAAAGTAGCTGGAAAAAGAACTCAGGAGAGATCTTGTGTGGAAACTAAGCTATCTTCAAGAACAGGTCATATGAAGAAGTATGTGTAGGACTGGCCTGTTATATTTATGAGTTAGTTAGTAATTACCATATGACAAACATCTTCTGAAGAATGCTTAGAAAGAAAAAAGTTTTAAGATTCAATGGGGCAGGGCTTTATTTAGTTAAATTAGGTATTTTAGGAGCAATCTATAGAAGCAAGAATCCTCATATAAGAGACAGTGGGCAGGAAGAAAATTTTGTGAACCTCTTCTAGTCTGTCTAGCTGCTTTGAGCTGGCTGTTAAAAAAAATCTAGTATTTCTGCATATAAAACTTGGGGACGAGGGGGTTTGGGGCTGAAAGGATAATTTAGAAGCCTTCTTCCATTCTCTGAGTATCTTTCCTTAGGAAGAAGTCTGGAAACGTTTGTGTCAAAGCTTTAATATACGTAGTAACCTTTTCCATAGGAACACAAAATCAAATTTTCAGCATTTGTCTGAAGTTTTCATTGTTCTATCAGATAACATAGAATCTCTAAGTTGCCCATGTAACAGAAACCCAATGAGTAATTAAAGACACAAACAGATATCTTGGATCACTCAGTATGTTCCATAACCAGCTACTAACCAGGAAATAGTAATAGAAAAAGCTCTAATTGTTTTCTGTCTCAATGCCATTCCCTGTTGTTCAGAAGTTCTGGAATTCTTCTAATATTTGATGCTTTAATAACTCCAATCTCCTTTTGTTGGAATCTTGAAGTATACCTTACTTTTGTAATTGTAGTTTTGCCCTACAGGTTCCCTAAACTCACAGCTTTCCAAAATCTAGTTTTTAACATTCTTTCGAACATAGAGGTTATATGGGTTTATACTGATATAGATTGAAAGTCAGGTCTTTCCTGTATTAGCCCTCTTCCAAAGTCCAATTTGATTTTTCCCTTGTATATCTGCAGTCTGTCACTGGTTTTTCAATTGTTCTTCTCTGCCCTTTCTATCATATAGAATAAGTTTTATCTCCATCTGAACTTCAGCTCCTCATATATTTTATGAACAGCTAAAATACTGGATTTTTTTTTACCTTTTCTTATTTCAGTTCTCTGTTGTTCCTTAACTTCGTGGTTTTTGAAATAACTTTTATAAGCTTCTCTAAGTTCAAAATGCTATGTCAAAGAAAATACTGTATTTATTTGTGCCTCCTGTGCTAGTCAGTATATTAAGCATAGAAGCCTTTGCTGCTACAGGTAAGATGATGTCCGTGAGTACTTAAGCTTTCCCATTCTGTTTTCCATCCTTTCTTACACTAACAGTGAAAACATTTTGAAGTCAATGCTAGAAATAACATCAAAATACATTTGCATTGTCAGATCAAATAAGGGGTTCATTAAACGTGCAGCACTTTGTGTAATCAAATGAAAACAGCAGCAAGGCTCAATACTGTCTGTAGTCTGAAGGAAAGCAAGATGACATTATTTGAGAGGAATTTAAATGTAAGATCAAAGCTTGGAAGCAAAGAACAAGGGATCCATATAAGTGATTTTTATTTTCTTTTGAGAAAAATAACATTGAGGTTATTGAATACATTAAAAAGAAAAGTAAAATTTATCAACATATGTTTCTATATTCTCTTGAAAGGGTGAGCATTAGTGAATGAAAAGGGAGAAATGTTTACATCACTTAAGATCAGAAAGATATTTGTTATGTGGCATTAAAAGAAGTCTGAAAAGCTTTAATTCCATCAAATATAGAAAACTTGAAAGAAGTCTGTAAGGATGCTTTTCCATTTTTAAAGGTTTTTTTCCTTTAGATAATCAATATCATACTGTTTGTGATTACACTATACAGAAAAATAAGTTGTATACACATATATTTCTTCTAAATGATAAGGAATATTCTGAATCTAGTAGCAGACTTTATTGATTTAAAAGGATTAGACTGGTCCTTTTTGATTTGATTCCAAAGTTACTAAATAAATTTGCAATGGAAAATGTCTGTCAGTACTGCAAAAAAAGGATAGCATTGCTATTAAAGTCTTATTATTTTATTCATGTGGAATATAGTAAGATCGATAGAAGAAAGATTTTACCAACTTCAGAAAATCACTACTGGCTTTTTTTTTAATTGCCATTGATTTCAGGACTAGGCGAGTTCATGGACAGCAATTTACTGGAATCTATTTCCGTTTCAGATTCCAGTACTTATGTTAATGCAGATCATCTTCTTAAGGAAACTGTCCAGTATGTAGATGAAAAATTTCGAGTGATTTATCATGATTTCAATAAATTGTTTCGGGAATCATTTATATTAATCATTGTGACAATACTCTTATGTCTTTAGTCTGAATGCATTTTGCTTTAGTGTTTTTTTTTTTTTTTTTTTTCATTTTCTGTGGTTTTTTTAACATGTGTTGTTGATCCCTGTTCCAGCTCACCCCTCCTGTGCAAGGGAAATTCAAGCTCCATTAACTTGGTAGTCATGTTGAAAGCTAAAACAAAGGTGGGTGTGAATAATTTCAAAATATATTCAGAGAGCACAAAAAATGTCAAGAAATGGGAACACTAATTCCACTTTGCTTTTGAAAGCTCCAATCAGAATTTTTTTTAATGGAAATTTCCTTTAGAAATAAACACTTTATTTTGAATGGAATAAAAATTTTATCAAGGCAGAATTTTGGAATGAAGATGGCACTAGGTCTTAAACATCTCAAATTTAAATTCTAATCTTTATTTTTAATATAATGATCAAGAACATATCATTAACATTTCATAATATGTTAGGCCTCTGTTCTAGTTCTACTGCTGAAAGAACTCTATGTAAGCAGATGTATGCCTTGTTCCACTAATGTTATATTAGGATCGACAATATTGAAACAAATCTTTGCTCTTTTTTTTTTTCCTCCCCATTAGCAGCTTCAGCTTTTGAAACGATTTCCCATGTTAATAGGCTATATGATTAATGTGAAAATTCTTAATCTGAAAATCTGATGCTACCTTGGATTTTTTTCTTGTGTCTCTGTGTTTCTGTATATAAAAATAATACAATATCCAAAACAGAGACTGAAAGTTGTGGTATTTAATGAATGGGGGCAAAAGACATTGATTTAATAATGAAAAATAACAAATAAGAAAATGTTACTTTTTCGGTATGTAAATCATATCACAACAAACATCGAATAAATGGAGGGTTTCATGTCCAGGGGAGAAAATAATGTTTTATAAAGTTTCTGAATCTCTATATTATTTTTAAGTCGTTTGGTTCTTTCTTATTGATAGAGGTCTCTAAGATAGTATTCTTCTAAGAACCTGCTTTGTAACTTTCTGGTATTTTCCTTTTCTTTATTTGTAGAAGTTGAAACCAACCTGTGTAAATTGTTAGCCTAAAGAAAGTTATCTGTATAACAATCAGTAAGAACATGAGTGTGTTTAATCTAGTCAAAGCTTCTTAAAAAGGCAAAAAATTCAAAGCAGCTCAGGGCTTATTACTTTTATGATTTTCCATTTTAGATATATAGTTCTGCTTTTCCCTCAACAACTAATTTTCTCTAAAGCAAGAGCACTATAGAGTTTCTAAAAAGTATATTGCAGTCTTTGATCAAATTTGATGCAAAAGTCTTGGCCTCCTAAACTTGTGTTGACACTTTTTGAAGACAGAGAAATATTCCTTCTATGTAAATAGTTTGCTTGCAGACTCTCATTGGAGCATATTTTGATCACTTCTATTTTGTTTATTTTTACTGGTACACATGAATATACTGATTCTTACCACCTAGGTTCATGTGTGCCCTGTTTGTTTGGATTCAAGGTAATCTGCATTTTGTTTTGTAGTTAAACTCCCAGTCCAAATTTGCCGAATAACTAAACTGTTGATGGGTTAAAAGTTTTTATTAAGACAATTTCATAATATCCTAGTATTTATGAATTTTTCTGGATATTTCTCTACACATAGAATCATAGAATCACCGGGTTGGAAAAGACTTCTTGGATCATCAATCCAAGCCTTCCTATCTGCTACTAAACCATGTCCTTGAGCACCTCATTTACCCATCTTTTAAACACCTCCAGGGATGGTGACTCAACCACTTTCCTGGGAAGCTTGTTCCAGAGCCTGGTGAACCTTTCTGTGAAAATTTATTTCCTGATATCCAGTCTGAACCTCCCCTGGAGCTTGAGACCATTCCCTCTTGTCCTGTCCCCTGTCACTTGGGAGAAGAGGCCATCACCCTCCTCTCCACAACCTCCTTTCAGGTAGTTGTAGAGAGCAATGAGGTCTCCCCTCAGCCTCCTCTTCTCCAGGCTAAACACCCCCAGCTCTCTCAGCCGCTCCTCATAAGGCCTGTTCTCCAGCCCCTTCACCAGCTTCGTTGTTCTTCTTTGGACATGGTCCAGACAACAACCACACAACAACAATGTAGGAATTTTTTTTTTCATTCTTTTACTGCAGTGTTTTTTTTAGCAATTAAGACGCTTTGAAGCTTGTACTATACAAGTATGCAGATACAATATAATATTTCTTAATGTATAAATACTCTGGAAATTTAAAAAAACAAAATCTGAGATTTGCTGATGCAAAAAGTAAAAGATTACTGCTTCTTCCTTGTCTCTCTTTCAGCCTCTCTGTCTTTAAGAGATAATGGATTGGGCTCTTGTTTGTCAGCTCTTAGATTCTCAAGTCTCTTATTTTTTTGCATGAAATTTATATTAACATACATAATTCTCATCTTTGTATATGCGTCAAATTTGAGGCTGTAAACACAATATTTATTTACTTGACTGAAAGTTTAAAACTGAGTTCAGTTTAGTTTTCTTGAATGTTGCTGGAAGCGATTCATTGTAATTTGATTCTTGGAAGCTGGAGGAACACAAAACGCTGTTGAAACGTGTTATTGCTGTTTCTAAATCTGCTTTAGTACATAAACTTAAAAGAATAATAGCCTTGTTCTATCAAAATATAAAAGCACAATAAAGAAGGAACTGAAGACAGGGGCCATTATAGAAAAAGTATTTAACTACTTTGATGAGCAAATCACATTCAATAAGGAAAACTAAAGAAAATTCTTGAAGACCTGCTAAAACAGAGATATCAATTTTCAAGGCAAATTATGTTTCAGACATCAAATTCATGCTAAAAAGAAAAACTGAAATGCTTAAGGATAAACTGCTGAAGATCTGAGACCTCTTGAAGCAATTTATTTACCCTGGTAGTTTTTTACTCAGAAAATATAACAAGAAAAAAACTTCTTCTTCTCCTAGATGTTGAAAGCAAATCAGCTGAGCTTTGTTAATAGCAGTGACTTAGATGAAGCTATGGATGAATGCAACAAAGGGAACCTTGTGGAACCCAATCAAAGAGAGCCTACTGATGAAGCATTTCTTCTCCAGCTATAGGAGGCTTCACACTCACAAGCTCTTGTCCTAGTGGGGGACTTCAACCACCCTGACATCTGCTGCAAAAGCAACACAGCAAGCTGTAAGCAATCCAGGAGATCCATAGACTGCATCAAGCATAATTTCTTAACCCGGGT
Organism: Clamator glandarius; assembly: GCA_033459285.1. Classification (NCBI taxonomy): domain Eukaryota; kingdom Metazoa; phylum Chordata; class Aves; order Cuculiformes; family Cuculidae; genus Clamator; species Clamator glandarius. The sequence goes on from JAUNZM010000404.1 coordinate 3,473,726, forward strand.
AACAGACGCCCCTTGTCACCAATGCAAGTGAACTCATCAGTGATGTCGATATTGGAGGCAGCCTGGGTGGCAGTGACTGTACATTTGTGGAGTTCAAAGTCCTGAGGGACGAGTGAGTAGTATAGTCAGGACCCCAGAATTTTAGGAAAGCAAACTTCCAGCTCTTCAAGCAGTTAGTCAGTATGACCCCCTGGGAAACCATCATCAGGGACAAGGGAGTAGAACAGAGCTGGAAGATGTTTAAGGATACTTTCCATAGAGCACAAGACCACTCAGGCAGGCAGGGAAGGCAAAAGACCAGACAAGCCTGAGTTGAGACCTGCTGGTCAAACTGAAGAGCAAGAGACAATTGCACAGGCTTTTGACAAAAACCATGACAGTGAAACTGATATGAAAGGCATTATTCCCCCTATGTGATATAGGAAAAGGCAGTACATTGCTTCATCCAGAAATCCTTAATTAATGGAGCAACATTAATTAGTTCTTTTTTATGGGGCTGTGTTGAAAATACACCTACTGAATGAAGGAATGATGACAAACTGGATCAAAAATTGTTAGTGTGAGTGGCAAGAAGGATGTTTTCAGTTGACCTGTGTGTTTGGTACTGTGCTCGCTGATATCAAAGTTGTGACTGGAGAAAGGTAATTTTATAACTGGAATGGAAAAGGTCTTTCTTCAAGGAGACCTGGCAAAATTTCTGTAATTTGAGAAAGAAGGTATAGCTCTGTAAGAATAAAATTTGGCCTAAAGAAATGTGTGCATACACATAGTGATGAAATTAAATACATAACTCTTTCTGAAGCGTTTGAGCAGTTTATCCAGAAGAGTTTATGCAATAAATTTACCATTGTGGTACACATGCTAAACTTGAGCTCTGACAGACGCCCTTGCAGGAAAGGAAATAGTCAACAGCCTATCTTGTTATTCAATTAAGACAATTTATTCAAGGTACTTGATGAAAGCAATGCAGGTCTTGCTATCAGTACATGTGTTAATGCTGTGTGTGATGTAGTGACTGCTGATGGTTTTATGAGAAATTATTCTATGATTTGAAAAACAATATATTCAGTAGTACCAGTTTCATGTGATAATCACATAAGAAATCTTTATTTTTTCATTCATTTTTGAACCTGTTATGCTGCAGGTAGTCCAAGTAAACACATTCAAGTACATATTGTAATTTCAGAGGTGTAAAGGATTTCTGGAGTATGGGTTATACATACAAAATATAATTTTTACCTTTCAGGGCATACTGTGTATCTTGTTTTTCTTCACAGGCTTTTAATAAGGTTGCTAATATTTTGGGACTATTTAAAAATGTATAGTGTTTAATTTTCTTTCTATTAGGATGTGTGTTCTCATAGAAAACCCCAGAGCATCAGTTATCCACTAATTATGCACCAAAGTGATATTTTAGCTGTTATTTTTCTCTCATATAAACCAGAGTTGTCTTTCATGATTTTTAATTTTCTTCTTTTTTCCTATGGCAGTCCCATTAAAATCCTACAAGTGTGACTAGATGTTTTGCCTTAAGGTAAAGATGTATTTTTATTTATTTCTTCCACTTTGAAAAATGTTATAGAGCTTGAAAATAAAAGAGACTTTGCAGAAAGAGGCAAGCAAAATAAACTTGAAATGCATCTTCAGATTTGCTGCTAATCTGAGCTCAAATTTTCTCAGATTTTTCATGTCTTAGATTTGACAAAAGCTGAACATGTTAGGAAGTTACTCAAGATTAATTATGATGGAGTTTATATAAGGAGAAATTTTCAAACCTAACAGTGAGCTCAGTTCATTAACTGAACAGAAAATGTTTCATCACAAATTTTAAAAGGGAAGATGGTGATCATCTCTTTGCTATTACAAGTGTTTTTTCATTATCCTAACAACAAATTATGTCTTTTTTCTTTCACTGGGCATAATAAGTAGAGTACTCATTCACATATGCAAAATCAGTGTGCAAATGAAGAGAACTACACACAGCAAAACTATGTCAGGTCTTGACCTCTTTACTGAGAGTAATAGATAAAGCTTACTTTTTATCTTGTCATATGGCTTTGGAATAATTGGCTGAGGAATACGCAGAACTTGCTGAAATTAGGTCTATGTTTCTTCTAATCCCCAACTATGAATTGTGCAAGTAATAATAGTGCCTTTTCTATTTGCTACCATGTTCAGACAGGTCCTGATAGTGGTTTCTATCTGTATGAATGGACGGGGGGCTGTAGTTTTACTAGCAGCAAATCTCTTGTCTCTCACTGTCACTAATATCTTAGGTGTTTGATTATTCTCATTTGGGGAATATTTATCATGAATTTTTGGAAGTGTATTAGCAAATTTAGATTTCCTACTCAATCATGGATTCATTTGGTGCTTTCTAGACTTTGGATAAGTCCCCTGTTTTATGTCTCCTTCCTTTCCCCTTCATCTTCCTCTTTACTCTTTCTTTTACCTACCCCGAGGATTCAAATGTTAAATCAGAGATGGAATAATTTTTTTTTATATAGATGTCTATTCTATGGTTCTGAAAGGTACTTGCAAGTGTAATAGAATGACTGTGCAATACAGGCCCTTCCTCAGTCTGAGAAAAGCACTGAATTTCAAAGGACTGTGCAAACAATTGCTTTGGGTGATTACACATCAGATCATCACAAAGGAAAGGTAGCCATCACCTGTGGAGGGGAGAGAATTTTAATGAGAGGAAGAGACAGAAAAAAGTGATATCAGGGTTATTTACTAATGAAAATTAAGACAGGTTAGATGAAATTAATGGAGAAGAGGAAGGTTGACTTATATCATAACAGCAGTCCCTCTATAGAGTCTATAGTGTTTGATAACCAGTAAGAGTTACCATTGGCTGTTCCTAGCTTCCTTTTTGGAAGGAATTCTAATCTATTATAGGAATTTAGAGGGAGAGATTGAAGAAGGAATTAGTCTATAAAGGTATAATCCCAAGTGTCATCATGTTTTTAGGTTTTATTGATTGTCTCAGTTCATTCTGGATTGTGGAACTTTTTTTGGCTGTGTTAGCACTGGATTAAGTTCACTACATATCAGGAAATGCAAGACTAATATCTTAGGTGTTTGATTATTACCATTTGGGGAATATTTATCATGACTTGTTGGAAGTGTATTAGCAAATTTAGATTTCCTACTCAACCATGGATTCATTTGGTGCTTTCTAGGCTTTGAATAATTTGCATCTAATGATGACTTCAGTTAAACTTGAAGCTAAGAGGTATCATTCTGATGTGATTTCTTTCCTGTGCTTCTCCCCTCACCCCCCTTCATCTTATATCCAGAGCTTACTGTTAGTGTCGAAAAGTAATTGGTAGTAAGCAGCTTGTACATTCTAAGCATCTGGGAGGTATGACATCAGTTCCTGCATAGAGACCATAGTCTTTGAAAAATACATCCTTTCAGTAATGTTATAAATGCTATTGATGGCAGATTTGAACAACAGCAAATTAAATAGTTATGGCCTTTCTAATAGTGTCACTGTAGTCAAAAGGTTTTGAGGGAATATGGGATAATTTGATCAATGAAAAGGTCAAAGAAGAGGTGCATTGGGGAAAACCTTTAGTGTGGTTTTTTTTTTTTAACATTCCTAGAGTGGAGCTTAACACATAATGTTAGAGATTGACTTGAGTGGTATGAGTGCCATGGCGTTAAATATGCTATAATTGCTTCTTATAGATGTATTTTTGATTTATGATAGACATTAAGGAAATTTCCTGTTCTTCTGTTCTTTTTATTCTTTTTGTACAACTGATACTGGAAGCAGAGGTAGAGATAGTTCAAAATTTGACTGAAAGCATTATTGGAAATGCCCCATTTTCACTGTGTTACTATGAATTCATGAATTATAAGATTTGACAGTAAAACCATGTTTCTTGAGGTTTTCCTTAAAAATACAGTAGCTACTGAGTTGGCTGTCCTTTGCTAGAGCTAATGTGTAATTCAACATAAGGCTATGTCTGGAATTACTAATCCCACAAGATCCAGATGCAACTCAATGACAATATAATAAATCTGTTAAGCATTCAATTTTATTTAGGAAGTGAAGGATTGAAATAGAGGAAAAGATATGTTTAAATAAAGTAGTGAAATTGAATATTCCTTGTGTTGTCTGCATTAAAAAACATTTTCATAATTTTGCTGATTAACACTGACATTCGGATTTTCTAGTTGCAATATAGCTAGTAATTCTCAGAAATTTTATTCTCCAGGGATCATTATCAATATTTGAATGTATTATTACAACTGAACAAGTGTATATGTGTAGATGAGTCCTGGAGTGAGAGGTCACTGTGGTGGACAAGTTTGGAAGATGGATGAATCGGTTTCAAATGTCAGAGCATCCCTTTCCTTGGCTGAAGTTCATTAGTGATACACATTGTGCTAATAATTAGCTCGTACTCATTATTAGTCATTACCACTAAATATTCAAACAGATGGTCCTTAATGATCATATCCTACATTAACTGTTCAGGTACAGCCCTACAGACCAAATGTTGTGTCTTTAGTATTGGTGGTGGTGGTCCATGCTAATCACAGGTGCTGAGGCAAAGGGACTAGGCTCTAGGTCTTTTCGATAAGGGTAGCAGATGCCAAAGAGCATCACCACAAGTCTCTGTCAGACCATATGAGCTTATTTGTTGTTTATATATGTATACTCAGCTATTTTAGAAAGTGCTTGTTTGTTGTCACTGGTTAACCATTAGCACAGACAAGTTATATACTGTCACTAGCTGTTATTTTAGAATGCTTGTGTTCAGATTAAAATAAAAAAATGTTGTTAACAATCTTAGTTTCATTTTACAGGTGTAGCAAACCTCTCTTTTGGCTACAGTTCACTGAGGTAGTAATATTTTTCCCTTGGAACTGGGGCTAAAAGTAGCAAGATGGGGAAATTTTTTCTGGTTCTGCTGAATGAAGCTCCCAAGGTACTCAACAGAATTCCACAGAAAATGGGTATATCTAAAATTATATAACCAGAGAATGGCTTTTTGAGTAGTTGCCTCAAAATCTGGAACAAAAGAAGATATTTCACCTTATCTTTCCAAAGATAGCATGGTGCAGTGTCAAACTTTTCATGCCTATCTTCACTTAAGTAAAGTTTATGAGATCATCTTCTGGAAAGGAAAATAATCATGAGCTTGGAGGAGTAATAGGAGCTGATTTTTAGAATTTTGAAAACTAGGCCAGCCTTCAACTATTCAGGGTTTTAAGTGTAGGGATTGGCATTAAATTATTTCCTACTTTTCTTCATAGTGTTCACTCTATGTTTCAGTTGTTATCTAGCATTTTTTATTTCAGTGAAACAGATTTTACACTGTTCACATCTTATAGGCAAGAAGGAGCTTTTTTTTTTTGTCTGGTTAGTTTTTTTGAAACAAAAATCAGGCATTGAATCTACACTGGGATTTTCAGCCATGAAATTAAGATTTCTCAGACATTACCTTATTCTTCGAAGATTTGTATTCTTAGAATAAAAAATGTAAAATATTGATCTTTATCCACATTCTTATGTTCATAATTCTACAAAGAATGGAAATAACTTAAATTTACCAGTAGGAAAATGAGCATAAAATTGCATTGTAGCATGAGAATACATTTCTTTACAAGGAAACAGTAGATTTACAATTACTGAGCTGTTCCTAAAGAAGGATAAAAGCATTTTATATAACAAATTGGCATGGGAAATGATGTGGTATCAGTCCTCATCTAAGTGCAGAAATCGCCAATTCCCTTCTAGGCTTGAACAAATATTACATGAGTGAGGGCTCTTGTAAAATGTTATGTTTTGAAATAGATTTCATTAAGGGTTTCTAGTGATAATTTATTTTTTCCTTTATGTCTACGTCTCTTCTCATACTAATAATGGATAGTTGATTTGCATATAAATAGATTTCAGTGTTTGCTGAAGCAGAGACTTGATATGTTTCTCTTTTTTTTCCATGGACACTGTTAAATAAGATAGACTATTGTAGTGATCAGCAGTCATGAATTGTAATAATTTTCTTGGTCAAAATTCTTTAGAGTGCATCAAGTGTGACACTTTGTGAAAACTTCAGAGTTTAGATATCAGCTACAGTATCAAAAGCATGGAACATCTTTTACTTCTCTAAAGGTGTTTTTCATGCTGTCTCAGAAATATTTACTGATAGATACCAAAACTGGTCGCTCTTTGGGTACGTGTGAGTACTTCATGAGTACTTTGGTGTGTTTTCTTGCCATTTCTAACCTAATAATATGTGAATATTTTCAGAATGCAGATGTCACACTGCAAATGAATACAATTGAGTTATCTTTCAGCATTCTGGATTATAATGATCTCATATTTCTAACTATTTTTCTTTAAAGTAGAGGTGCGCATTGAACCAAAACTTTAAATGGCAACGTGCTGAATCACTGCAAAATAAATGAATTGTAGCTGCACTTGATTAAGGATATGTAAAATCATAGATCGCTCCTAAAACTGACTTCTATACACTAAAAATAGTGGTAAAATAAGATTTGATTAAGGCTGCATTCCAGATTCAGATGTCTCTTTCAGAAAGATCAATGGAACAAACTATTCCATACCGCTGTGTTACTGCAGGCCTATATGTAAATGTAAACTCCAGGCTTATACTTCATACGCCACTGGTTATTCAGTGGCTGCTACTTCAAATATTCTCTCTAAACCAAGTTCTATCTGTACAGTTCTTCAAAAGGCTCTGGGAGAAAGACAAATGGAGTGCCTCAACAAATTTGGTCAGTACTTCATGTACACTAACTGTCTGAGCATGCTAACATCTTAATTTTATGTATAAATCCACCTGACATAAAGCAAAATGAGTGTGAGTGTACTTCTGTGCACGTGTGTATATGTACATGACTTGATCACAAACGCGCTTTTAGTTTTAATGTGTCTGTAAGTTATTTTTACCAGCAGAGGTCACTCAGGGTAAAGTGAACAATTCCTACATCTTTTAAGGAATACAAGAACATCATTATGGGCTGAGATGCATACTGAAAAGCACCCATCTTCAAAAGCACACAAGCAATCTTCACTTGCTTTTCCTTCACATCTTTGTTGCTGCATGTGTTGAGAATAGAACACTATAAATGGAATTTCCTTTAAAGGCATGTTAAAGATGGAAATAAGAAAGAAGAATAAGAGTTATAATGTATTGCAGCTGTCTTGAATGAAATTGTTTTGAAATGTGTTGTCTTTCCTGGATACCAAATGGGAAATATGTCCAGTCATCTGTCCATCCACAGAAGCGCAATTATCACCTATCTGAACAAAATATGTAGGGTTTTTAATGTAACTGTATAACTGGTTAGAAAACTATGTAAGTAATTCTGGAAGGGTTTGTCAAACTGTTTGACATAAAGATATCAGATGATATCTAGGAAATGCATAGGAAAAGAAATTATTTTGATGTTATTAATGATAATTTTTGTGATCTTTTTCCTGCAAATCCGTATTGTCTGGAGGCTAGGGTCTATGCAATGCCTTTGGAAGGTTCACAGAATTTAAGTTCATACACCGTTGAATTGAAAAACTAAATAAGGAGCATATAAAGGGAAAAGCTTATTAGGTTTATTCCTTATATACCTCTTGTGATTGTCTATAGCTTGCATCTTTACCTGGTGTAAAACAACTTCTGAAAGTGTATTTACTTTCACAACTAGAACAGAGAATGGTAAAAGGTGAGATTTGCAGCATGCTTAGGGGATCGACAAGTTGAGGCTCTAGATAAAAACTGCTCTTTCAGCAGTTTGTTCTTATAGCTTGCCTCAGATCTCCCTAACCTAGCACATTATCTCACAAGCTACAAAAGTATCTCTTAGATAAGCATATAAAACTTTAAACTTGAAATGACAATGCTTACTGGTATAAGTCACAAATTACAGAATAATCCTTTCTAAAACACAGTAGCCCATTTACTGCCTTCAGCTTCTTAGTAGCAGAAATCTTATAAAATTTATTCTGGAAGTGAAAAACATGAATAATTGTTGTAAAGTCCTTATCCAAATGGGAAAAGAAAACATTCATTTGTTTTCTCGGGTAAGTGGAGCTAAAAGAAGTGCCCTACCTTCATCTTCTGCCTCAGAATCTCACAGAACCTAGAGTGAGGAACCAAATAGTGCAGGAAGGGAAGAGACCCTCTTGGCTGGTGTGTTAGGACCCTGCATCCAACCCTTATGTCAGAAGGAGAGTCTTGGGCAGCAATATGCAGAGCAGTGTCACTAATACGAAAATGAGGGAGAAGTAGCTGGAATAGAAGGTAATGTTGCTATATGTGAGTTATTAAAGAAAGAATTTATTACACAAAGTACAACAGGAACTTTCTTATTGAATTACACATTGAAAAATATGTAGGCTATATGTATAGATGCAGGGACTAAGGCTGAGGAGAAACAGTCTGGCCAGATTCCTTATGTCTACTTGAGTGAAGACATTGCCATTTATTATCTGTCTAGTCATGAATTTTTAAATAGAGAAATAGTGCTAAATGAAACGGAGCCTTCTGTGTCTTTACTGTACTGTGGTTTTTTCACATGTACAGAACTGCTGGGAACTCTGACTCTTCTACCTGTCTGATTTAATCATATACAGTTGAGACCAATTAAAAGCACTCCTAGATGTAAAAGCTGCTCTGCTACAGTAACAGTTTTCTTAAATGAGGGGAATGAGGGTAACAGCCTTTTATGTAATGAGGTTGTAGTTCCCATAAAATAACTTAAAATTCCCCAAGTAGGTGGTTCTTCCATGCCTCAACAGCACTGAACTTGATCAGCTATGTAGGCTCTCACATATTTGAGAAGCAGAGAAAGCACTACTGGTAGTAGCTTGGAAAGTAGGGTGACCTGGGAGCATGAATCCAGATAGTTCTATTTACAGCTCCAAATTGAATGTGTAGCCCACAATGTTATTTTCTGAACTGTTGTTCAAGCAGTTAATTTCACTATTGTCCAGTATGTTTTTTTTGAACAAATCGTCTACCTAGTTGAAGGGGTTAATGTGGTCCAACTGCATCCTAAGAAAAAGCTTCAGGTTTCAATATTTAAAAATATTAGTGCACTTTGTTTTCCTTGTAGGAAAAAATGTGGAGGGTTTGGCTATTATTTTTTTTTTTTGGTAATGCTTCTGGAGCTGTTACATATTCATTTTACTTGAAACATTCAGCAATTTTTCCTATGACACTTTGATTGTTCATAGTTCTGAAACAATTAAAGTAATTTTCTTATTGTAAACAAAAATCAGATTACACCTGTCCAGTAAAATGTGATGCAGTATCTTCTGTATCTGTTCATTTGCAATGTTTCACTCTGCATACTTCATGTTTTATTAAAATATAGATTGGTTAGTAATGTGTCTTTGATATTTTGTCCTTCTGTTTTTATCCAGTACCTCACAGCAGTATTGGAAGAATAATAAACCTCCTGCTTGTTATATTTGAATATAGTATTTGCATTATATATTAATTTTACCATCTCTTGCTGCTGCTGCATCAGAGTTCAGGGAAAGGAACATCAGAATATATCAGAAACATAACTTTTCAAAACTCCTCTATGAAATTACACTTTATTGCATATTCTCCAATATACCTTTTTATGCCTCTGCATTCATTCACAGTAGATTTTTATAGATTATATAAAATGTTGCAAGAGTAGCTACCAGTAATATAAAGGAACAAGTGAATAATATGTGGATAAGAAATTCTTTCCTCATCACAAAGACAAATTCATGCTTCTGATCTAGTTTGGATTTTAAATCTCTCATTTGCAAAAGCAATAATTCTCCAGACCTCTTTGAATATAGAAGAATGGTTGGACTGTGAAGCCAGAAGCACAGATTTTCATTTTAAATTACCCATTCCTCACGTTCTCTGCTGTTTTTGCCCCATAGCGTCAGTTGACATTTCATAGAGAGTGAGCTACCACAGGGCTTGAAAGTATATCACTATAAGAATCACTCGCTTTTTTGATTTTTCCCATTATATACAAATAGGAATGCAGGCATACTTTTCATAGGTATGTAATTTCTAATGAGAAGGTTTTAGTCTTCATTGACCTGTGTTTAAAGTGTGGCATTTTAGTAACTCAATGGAAGATGCTTTCTACATAATTCAGCTCAGAAGTTATGCTTGAGAGGCAATGCAGATCTTTGACCTGTATCATGTGAGTGGCAGCATAAGTAATTGAGAATGTATTCTTAGATAACAACTGTATAGTTCAGAAAATTCTTAGTGTGTTAAAGCAGGTAAAATGTAGAAATAGAAAATGATGACATCAAACAGCTTATCAAATTACAGCTTTTTAAAAATTAGTCCATGCAGTGAGAGTGGGTTAAAATATAATAAAGTTAATTTGTTAATAAGTTATAATTATTTTACAGTATTAATATATATTATATATATACACATGCTTTTAGAAAGGGAACAGAAAACTTTTAGGTATCAAACCACAGATGGATAAATTTCAATAAGAGTTCACTAGAAAACTTAGGCACATGCTCTATGAACTTCAGCAGATCTTGTTTGTATGATAGTGCATATTTTTCTTTCCTTTCACATTAGCAGTTTTCTAGTCATACAGTTCATAATAAATGAGATTCTGATCCTTTTCTAATAGACTTTGTTGTTTGATTAAATCCCACTTACAGTAATTTCCTGGACACTCTCTAGGAAAACTTTTTAATCACAGCAGTGCTTGGGAGCCCCGATTAAGGCTCCATTGTGCCAGTTGCTGTAGAAATACACAAGGTAAAGATCACTGTGAACACAAATGTTACACATCTGGGCTTGGGAAGATATCAGGCTAAAAGAGAAAATACATCCACAGTGAAATTCTAAATTGATATTAGCAAAGTGATAATTGTAAAAGGATAATTTCTTATCTAGTGATCCATGTGTACCTATCTCCCACTTTTTTTGGTTCAAATCAAATTACTGATAGAGTTCCTGTTTTCCACTAAGTAGTCACTGTAAGAAGAAACACCCATTCCACAATGATGGTAGAAACAGTCACTTGGTATGAAATATTTTACATTTGTGCTAGGTAACATAGTATTTGAAGAGGAAAAGGAGTGTATAACTCAACATCTATTCAGGTGTACTCATAAATATATTTAATATTTCGCAAAGCTGGAAGGCCACAGAGTGCATGCGTAAAACTAAGTAAGAAAAGAACAAGAATGTTTGAAAAAGGCCATTGCCTAGCTACCAGATAAGGAAGAAGCTAAGGTACATTTTTACAATTTAATTGAATGTTATCAGTAGCATCCATAAAATTAATAAAATCTTTGTTCTGAAAGCTTTTAGAACTGTTTGGCTTTTTGTTCCTCATTTCAATTTCTTTTTGGTCATGCTAAGCTCACAGTTTCAATGTATGTTAGTTGCACAGAGGCAGTGTTAGCATCTAACTCCTGTACTCTGCTTTGATATTCTTGGTATAAATGGTTTAGAAATAATGGATTTTTAGCTCAGTTCTATGTCTAATTGATAAAGTCCACCCTGACTTCTATTAAGAGCATATGGTGCTCACATACTGAGCAAACAGATTTTGGTCTTTGTACTGTAACAATGTTTTCTAGATTTTTTTATAATAATTTTAAGAATGCATTTGAAGGAAGAGAGTGAAGTATTTAACTTTTACCTTTGCTGTCATCAAATATTCATCCATTGTATCTTCCTGTTTTCTGATTACATTGTCATCAGCTCTCAGAGTCCCAGCAGGGTCTGGTTATCTGGGTTTTGATTGAGCATTTTTTCATGAGCTCTTGGGAAACACATTTCATCTAGATGTTTTTAAATACTGGGATTCTTTTTTGGATAGTGGTGGCATTTTTTAACAAAATATTTTTCTTTAAAGCAAACCCAGAATTCTCACCTAATGTTGTTATAATTATAGTTAAAAAACTCTGAAGTATTACAGCTTATTGGAAAATACAGAAACAAAATTACAAACATAAAGAAAGTAAGGAATTCTTTCTTCTTTTGGCAGTGTTGCTTTCCATGGTTGTTGTAGCAACATAGGGATACTGCGGTTATTTTCATGTGTTCATGACGACGTATTTACTGAGGCTTTCTGCAAGCTAATAAGCCAGTATGATTTAGCAAGGAGAACTTTAACTGAGGGTAAAATGGTGGAAAATTCTCAAGACAAGACTTGGAGCCTGATCTAAGGAAGATAAGACTGAAGTTATTCCAACCTGTCTTGCTCATGTGTGCTATGCTGAATTATTCAATACAGATAGAGCTGCAGTAGCGAGGAATGTATTGATTTCCTTTTTGATGATGAAAACACAGACTCAAAAAAAGAAACAACCCAACCCCAACATCTCAAGAATATTCATTTCCTGTATATTTCTGCAAACTCATAATGGCTGTAAACTGGAGAGGGGCAGATTTAGGCTAGACATAAGGAGGAATTCCTTTGCTATGAGGGTGGTGAGGCCCTGGCACAGGTTGCCCAGGGGAGCTGTGGCTGCCCCATCCCTGGAGGTGTTCAAGGCCAGGTTGGATGGGGCCTTGGGCAGCCTGGTCTAGTGGGAGGTGTCCCTGCCCATGGCAGGGGGGTCGGAACTAGATGGTCTTTAAGGTCCCTTCTAACTCAAACTATATTACAATTCTATAATCTCTAATGTCCTGTCAAGATATCACATGGCCCTCACTGTTCTGCTGTTATCACATCTGGTCACTTCTATGTTAGCTAATTTTTTGCCAGAAGTGCTACACTCACTACAAAATGGAGATGGGATTAAGACCTCTCACCTGATAATTCTTCTAAAACGAAGCTAAACCATTTTGATGGGATGGTGTGGGTGTGTCTATCCGACTTCACAAATGATTTAAATCCTCTTCCAAAAGACTTAAATGCATTAAATATTTCTGATACTATTGCAAGGATAATTATTGAAATGTTAAATAATTAAAGGTTAAAGTTTAAGTTAACTTAAAGGTTACTAATGAATATTTCCCCTAAAGATGGTAAAGGGTGTGTCTGTTTACAGAATAAGATGAAAAAATGTTTCAGACATAAACCAATACAAACCAACCTTCCTAAGATAAAGTTATCAATTTCATAATTTCATTACTACTCCTCTCTAATTGTACAGGCCTTGGGGCTTACAATTCTGCGATGAAGCCAGCTTCCCCCATTTCTGCATCTGTTCCCAAAGTGAAGTGTTTTAAGGAACAAAAAGAGACCACTGCTGGCCCTGAAGCATGCCAGGTTTGTCAATACAGGCATTATTAGGTTTGTATTGGGTCTCACTTTGAACACAGCTAGGCTGATGATTCTATGCTCTGAATTTTCCTGATGTAAATGTAAGCCAACACAATTTCTGGTCTCTGCCTACGTACAGTTATAATAATATCATACCTCAATAAATAGGTAACTATTTATCCTGAAAAAAAATGGTGGGATGCTATTGTCAGTAGAAAACTAGGTCTTTAGTGACCTTTGCTTTTAAAAGAACTCTGTAGCTGCAATTTCACTTGAAACACTTCAAAGCATCAGGTCCTTTGCAGGTCCATAAAATACTTCTAAAATGTACAACTTCTGGAATATTTTACAGATATGAAAACTGGAAAACTATTCTTTCAGCTAAAGAGAATGAATTTTAGGATTCTTTTTTTATTTTAATTTGCTAACTTTAATAAAATATACTATTTAATTTGCATATATTCACTGATATTTTAGTTTTAAATTAAATTAAGTATGCCAAGCAGATTTGTTTTATTTTAAATGCTGCTCCACTTTAACCTGACAGTATGGCAGCGAGTCTGTTGGTCTTTCCTTATTGGATTTGTGTGAAAAATCTGTATGATTTAGGTTGTAATTTAATTTAGTTTTTTTGAATGTGGAACCTTTGTATCCTTCAACACAGGTAGCACTAATCCGATAATTTTTCTGACATCTGATTTTGTGGAAGTGGTAAAATCTGGAGAAGTATGATAAACCTATATTCCAATATGTTATATTGCTTATATATAAGAACCACTATGGCATAAAATGTAAAGATATTTTTATTTAGCTTGTAAATATTATTGCTATGCATAACATTTGATTGACATACAGTCAAAGTGTATCTTTGTTGTGAGGAGATTAGATATACACTTTTTCTAAGCTTGCTGATTAATGCAGTATGGTGTATTTTCACATGTGAAAGTTGCACTTTGAGATGTGTTCAGAATAACTCCAGAATAAGTTGGAATAATGTTTACATCAAATTTCAGAGTAAAATAGGCTGCTTTCCCATCTAATGTATTTAATTAGTGGGTAAATTGGTTTTTTTTAAATTGTTTGTCTTATAGTATGTTCATAGGTAAGATGATAGGTAACATTCACATCTCCTTGTTCAGCTACCGTTTGTTTAATCTGGGAATGTATTGATATTTATACTACTGTACATGTAGCAGAGCTTTCTTAAAAGACTAGATTTCTTTGGGAAACTTTCTGTTTACTATACATACAAGGTTACAATCAGTGTTAAATTGCAAGACCTCAGAAATCTCACTGCACAAGAAGAAAGCACAAACACAGAAACTATCAGGTGATATAATGCATATGCATTCTAAAAGCCAGTCTGAGGAAAGGAAAAAAGGGTGAGTTAACCTTTTGGAAGAAATTATTAGCCTTCAGTGGGTGGAGATTAGCCTAATAGCCTTGTCACCTAAACTTAAAAAAATAAAATTAAATATTTATGATAATTTAGCCTATCTGAAAGTGAAGATCATCTAGAAAATGGAGTTTATTTATCCTTACAAGAAAAAAGATTAGTGAGTTACTTGTTAAACTTGCTGAAATAGGCTTTGCATTTTTCAGGCATAGCATAACTCCTCCTTTGCTTTTGAGTTTAAGTGGGAGAAAATCTAGGATTCTAGTAGGCATACTTGGCTTTTAGCATGGACTCCTATGATAATTTTTATATATGTTCACCAACCCTTGGGCTTGCAAGTCATACATACCTTTGTATCCTTTAACTTTTCCAGCTTGTACTCTGTCTTTGCAAGGTTTTACATTGTCCTTTGTGTCCGTAGTCTTAGCTTCTTGCTCAGATGCTGCACAAGTGGTGACTGACAATCACAACAGTCAGCGTAGGAGCCCACTAAGTCAGGGTATTTAAAAAGGGAAATTGGTGTAACTGGCTAAGAGAAACAGAACGTTTCAGTTTACTTAAGGATAATGTATTCATTTGTTTATGTGGTGCAGTAATAAGCTTCTAGGGAAAGAATTGCAGGCTGAATGAAAATTTGTTTCAATGCTGAATGCAGTGCTCCATCCAATGTCTTTCACCATTCCAAATTCCTGGGAGAACAAGTTTTTGTGTGTTCCAAGGCTTTCTTAGTTCACAATGTATAAGTGCTATTTTTCATGTACTTTGAAGGTTTTCTGCTGATGCCAAAAAAACACCATCAGCAAGATACAAATTAGTATTTACTTTAAGGAAAGCTGGATATAAAGGGAATTACTGAGCAGCTTTTGAAACCAAATCAGTACTGTAGTGTTTTTTGCTTCATGAAAATTCTCGTTTCTTGTTTTTGGATGTCTGCTGTTATGTTTCTGTTTTAAACTTTTCTGAGGGTAACTAAACATCTATTCCAAAATTATTTTTTTATTGGAGTGCTCCTCTTCTTGCAATGTAAAAAAAAATATTTACAGAATACACACAGATGTTGACAGATTTTTATACTAATTTATAAACATTTTAATCTTTAATTTAAAGTACCTTTCATAACTTGTGTTAATTTAAATGAAATAGTTTATTTCCTCCACCTGACTAAGCTACCCAATGATTTGCTTTAGTATATTTATCTTAATTACCAGACTAGCAGAGTTCATAGAGATATTCTGATTGATTCTTCTGCATTGGCTGGTTAAGATCACTGACTTGGAGGAAATGTAATGGTGTAAACCTAAAGCAGTAGACTTGTATTCTCTGTTCTTTATTTGTTTCAGATACTATAGATAATTAATAAAGCAATAGATCTAGTCATTGCAATGCAGATTCAAATATCCTTAGAATAAAACAGAACCAACCTGTTTGTATTATTATTGTGGAGTTACTATCAATTACTTAGTTTTAGGTGTGAGAAGCTTCTTATTCAAAGCTCTGTGCTGGAATGTAATATACTCTGAAAGCTTCATTGCTCTTCTTGTTCTTTGAAATAAATCTGTTGGGAGAAAAAGCATTCAAGACTGAGAAACAATTCATGCAAGCCAGTTCTGAGTTTGGTGGCTGAAGAAGCAAATAGATTTTATCATATGTATATATAATGAATTGAGTACGAGACTGTATTTTTCATTACTTGTGAATGTCATGGATGTGACATTGCTCATGATTAAGATCATAGAACCGTGGAATGGTTTGGGTTGGGAAGGACCTTAACGATCCTCTCCCTCCAACCCCCCTGTATGAGAACATCAAGAATGAAACAGAATTCAAATTACTCTTTGAATGTTGATTAATGATTTTCCATTCTTTGCTATTCTAATATTAAAATCTTGATTGCCTATAATCTGAGGCAGAGGAACATACCACTTACTATGGAAAAAAAGAGGATTTTCTTAGTAATTTAATTTTAACAGTGACCTTTTCACAAGTAGAGGATATCGTTTGACAAAGTAGCAAATAAAGTAGAAGTTCCTGTATTTAAAAATAAGGAGCAAGGGGCAGTTCCTCTTGGAAATTTGGTAATTTTTTTTTTTTTGTTGACCTGAGGGAAGCATACATTTAGCTTAATTATGGACTGCACAAACCATTAATATTCCGTGCAAACTGGAGGACTCTTAAACTTTTACAGCAGTGTTCATAACATATACGGAGCTTACCAGCAACAATAATTCAATCACTTTGCATCTGTTTGCATTTTAAGAACAAAGAGTGCTTTCCTTTTATTAAAGTGGAAAAAAAAAAGCAAATATTCCTTGAGGTAAGAAACATACTGAGTAAGTTTTCAAAGCCCTGTAGAGGGCTTGGGGTGCTCTTAGGTGTTTTGCTTTAATGAAGATCACATACCTAGAATTTCCCTTTGATTTGATAGTGTACACAAGACTTTTATCCTGTTCTAAGAAACTCAAATATTTGTATAGTGTACTTAATTAATAAGTTTGTTTACCTACTATTTCTGAAAGGAAGCATATTTACTTAAATGTCTACGTTTAGATTTATCAAGCTGTATTTAAGCATGAGCTAAACAGATCAAGTGAGCCCTCCCCCCAGCAAACTAACAAAATTGTATTGCATGCATTCTTTTTCTCTATTGACAACTTTGCATAAAGTTTGTAAAGAATGCAATTGGATTTGCTTGAGCAGCTTGATATTAATCATTCTAGTGATGATTCCCATTAGGATAAACTTTGGTACCAGCTCATAAAAATACTTCTGGAGAGCAACATTTTTCTTTTCAAATACACATAATTTGATTAAAAAGTAAGCAGTACCATGCTATAGCTCTGCTTCAGGCTGAATTAAAAGAGGACAGGAAACAGATATGAAATATTTTTTTCTACAGCACTTGGCTGAAGTACTTTGGTTCAAGAATTCCTGCAGGACTGCATTACAATCTTGTTATCTGCAGATATCGGGAAGGATATTATTAAAAGTTTATATTTCTACTCTCTTTAAATTAAACTCTTAAAATTATATAGTATTAAAAATGTTTGCATTAGAGACAGGCTCCCATGAAAGTGATGTTGTGTACTTCTTATCAACTGCGAAGGGCAGGCTGAGAGGTCAGATTGTGGTGGAAGTAATGATTATGGAGAAATTGCACTTTGAGGACTTTGAAAATTGGCCAGAAGATTTTAGAAATAGGCTCTGATGGAATTCAGTGCACTATCTCTACATCTGAAATAATTTAAAAGTAATCCATCATTATGTTTAGTTAGTTTCACAACAGAAGGTTTTCTAAAGCAGATAAACTCTGTAAACATGTGACAAGTTAGTTTTCGTACTGCTGCAAAATTAGATTGCTTCAGTCAAGGGCTGTGATTTTCTTGACGGAAATTGTCACCTTGCTATCATGGGTCATTTGATGTTGGCTTGAAATTAGTTTGAATAAGGATTAAAACATAGAAATGATTACACAGATATATTGCTCCGTATGAAGATTATAAAAACGAATAAGCAAGGTAGCTGTTGAGACTCAGGAAAATGTTGCAACTAGCAGATCAGAGAGTCCATGTGTCGTGCAAGTAAGTAACATGATGTGATTCGCTGTTACACGGAATATGCTGTGAAGGTTATGATTTATGCATGGTGAGTGGTGCTGCTTGATGTTATTCATGAAGCTAAAACTGCAACAGTGCTTAGATAATGTCTGCATTTTCATATGCGCTGTAAGAATAGCTGTACTAGTTAGATCAAAGGTTTGTAGCTCAGAATGCCTTCTCTGGCAGTTGTTAAAAGCAGATAATCTAAGAGACCATGTAAACCTGGGACAAGTAAAGAGCAGTACTTGTATGAATAGCTCTCCTGGCATCCAAAAATTTGCAGCTCAAGGTGTTTGGAAGTGTATTTCAGTGTATTTCTTTGGTTAAACTTGAAATGGGTTTCTCCTTCATTAGGCTGTCTAACCTTGCTTTGAACCCTTGTGCAGTTCTTGCAGCTACAGCATCTTTCAGAAGGGAGTTCTGCAGCTTAATGATGTTATATGAACAATTCCCTTCTTTAATCACTTTGAACTTCATTAGATTCAGCTGCGGCTCCTTAGGTCCTTTATTGGAAGAAGCAGTAAGCTGCTGCTCCCTACCCAACCTCCACACGCCTCTCACTATTTTAGAGATCTCAACTATAGAAGTGCCCCTCAGCTGATTACTTTTTTTCGTTCCTCTTTCCACTCCTCTTTATGTAGAAGAGTTGTAGCATGCTTAGTGGTACTTGCTACATGCCTGTGATCACCCTTGCTGCCCTTCGCTGAAGTTCTTCCAGTTCTATGTCTCAGTAATGCTGAAAAGTAACAGGAGATAAAATGATCCATAACTTGCCTGCTGCAAAATGTGCTCATAAATTTTATCTAATCTTTTAGGCCACGTGGCATTGCTGTTGGTAAGTTGTGTTTGGGAATTTCTGTGGACATCTGTGTGCAGTACTAACCTGTTTCAGTACTACCCTCAGATAATTGCATGTAATTTTCATAACAAGACCGTCATAGGTCTGCTGTCAAAAAAGAAGTGGGGAGGATTGCTTTGCAAATTGGTGATCTTTCCATGTGTTGGGACAGAACGTGCAACAGTTGCCGTTGATGATGTCATAAGGAAACCTTTATGTGAAATAAGCTTGTTTTTTACCCAGAATATCACAATATGGAAGAGAAACAGTATTATCAGTGGTCTAGAGAAATATTTACAGAATACAATTTTTTTTTTGAGATACCTAATTATCATGTTTTCCCACTATCTTTCCATTGCAAAAGCACTGCATATAGAAAGTACTGGAGGACAATCTTATTGAAATTGTACTGTAACTTATACATGGGACAAAATTAACTACTGTACTATTATACTCAAGCCATCATTTGTTGTTTTCTGTGATTAAATTGTTCTTATGACTATATAACTGGTTATGCATCATCTGCTAAGAAAACAGTAGTTATTAAAAAGCAATAAAAGCCTTGGCACTTTTTCCAATGGCTTAACACATTTAACTATTTAGTTTTTAAACTACCTTAGTAGGAATTCCAGTTCTTCAGGTAATTAAAAACTAAACAAAACAAAACAAAAAACCTTCAGTGACTAGTTATTTAGACAATGGAGTCAAAATTTAAAGCATTCCTTTGGAAAATAGACAACTCCTGTTTTCGTTATTGGTTGTGGGATGCCTTATAAGTAGCATAAAAAAATACTATTTTTATTATCGGTTGTTAAACATTTAATTTTTCCTCTTCTGTTCTAGTAAATCTTTGCATGTATAGAGGCCTTTATTCTAAATGGAAATGGTCAGTCTACTGCATATAAAATTACCAGATACTATAATACTATGTAGTAATTACTGTGGTATTTGACTTTCAAAACTGCTGCAATGATCCCCTCATTCTTTTTGTCCAGTCCTGTGACCTCACTGTACCGAACACAAACATTAATTACAATTCTTGTATTAAAGTTTTGAGGGTCCTCAAAAATTAATAATTAATGTTAATAAATCTGAATATTTATTGGCAGCATTTGGGCTATATCCAGTCTTCAACTTCGTTTAAGCTTTGCCTGTATGTGCTGCTTTTCCTAATAATCTTGTACGAGGGATGGTGTTAAAAGCTTTTGAAACACTAGGTAAAATGTGTCCACTGGTTCTCATTAGTCCACGCTTTGTGGTCGAATAGTACAAATCAGTTGTTGGAAGACAATTGCAGAACTCATGTTTCTTTGTCCCTGTTGTATAATTTTTCTTTGTGAATTTTAAAATTCTGTTAAATATTCTGAAAATATATACCTAATGCTGAAGTAGCCAGCATTTGCAGTGTCTGGTTCTTGGGTTGCTTTTAATGCTTTAAAATAAAAGGAAGTGCAAGAGAGGGAGGCTTATCTGTTTCTCTGCCAGAACTAGGAACTGGGAAAAAACTTTTAGCTTTTAAGTAATTTTTATACTTGCACTTCTTAGATATTTTTTCTATGACAGTATTTCCTAAGTATTAGAGTGAGGGCAGAAAAATAAGCAAACATGATAAGCTTGAAAGAAAGCATTTAGCTGTCATTAAACGTATGCTTAAGTACTTTATTGAATTGATTTGATAACACCAACCTTCCATGTTTTGTATATTCTTAAAGGGTGTTAAAACACACACAATAAACAGCCTTATGAAAGGATGTTGGGAATATCGGTAATAGTGACAGAGATGTACCCCACTCATGCTCAGGTCAATAGCCAAGTTCTTATTGATTTCAAAAGGAGTAATATATTACTGTTTCCATAGTGGAATGACTCTTCCTTTAATGGAATTGTAATGTCAGGGAGTCAGCAACCTCAGAAATCATTACAGCTCACAAAGTTGTGGACCTTATGTAAAAAGCAAACTTACACTGGAGGCAGTTCTTATTGGGCTTGCAGGTTTTTGTTACTTACATTACAAATTATGACAGAAATAAACAAAGTTCTTGAGTAGTAGTTACCCAGCTCGGGCACTACTCTAGCAACACGCAGGTTTCATGCTGAGAGATGCTGGATGTACTCGGTAAGATTCTCTGGCTCTTTTTGATTTCTGGAGGCACACAAGCCTAGTCTAGCTTGGCAGCCAAGACTAAAATCTTAAAAATCATCCCTTACACAGCTGTGGTCAGATTAGATGATTGAACTCTGTGTTCCTGAGTAATTTCTGAGGGCCACTACTTTTAATCTTACAAAAATTGTAAGCTACTCTTATCTCTGTAGGCTGTGTGATCTCTGATTGTATTAAAATTAAATAATACATATACATTTATTGTTCTTTTATATATGTATAAAACACACAGAAAATTAAATGTTTGGATTCATAAAAGCACATGCCTAAACTATAAGTTTGTGTTTTGTATGGAATGTGGGGCGTGCCTGCATGAGACTTTACTGTGAATAAAGATGAGGTCACTTCAATAGAGATTTTTTTAAGGGTCTAAACCTAAATTCTTTACATCCATAGTTGCTGCCTTTCTTAAAATGTGAAAGTTGAACAACTAGTACCTATGTCCTCACAGAGGTAAAATGTGACCAACAGAGTCAGCAGTTTTAAAATTCTTGTCATTGATGGAGGTGCAGAGATAGAGATCCACTGTAAGCTTGAGTGAGCAGGTTGGACAGTAGAAATATCATCTCAGTTTTGAGTTTGCCCTCAGTATTGATGTGCTTTATATTAAAACACTGACCTGGGCAGTTTAAAGTTCAGCAATTTTCGTCAAAGGCTAAACTTCTGGTTTTTAGGTAAGTGCCTTACTTTCAAGTGTTTTAATCTAGTAGGTTTGCTCTGTGTTGTTAGGATACTTCCTATCCATTTAGTATTACAGCTGAAGTTTGCAAGGACTATAAGAGATATGATGACATTTTATTTAGGTAAAGAGCTTCTATAGATTTAAAAAAACCCTTGATCTGCTTGAAAATATGTTTTTACATATTAGGACTTTACAAAATATTTTCCTTGTTAAAATGGAAATAGTGTAAAAATATTTTTAGCAGGGATATTTGACAGATTAAAACAGGTTTTGGGGTATAAATGTGATGAACAGTAAACCCTTGTCCTTCCAGAAATGCTTGTTTTAATTGGCTGATAGATCCACATCTAGACATAAAATTAACTGCTTCAAGCCCAGGTTGCTTCATACATGATATAGTAGTTATATACCCTATATTGAAGATTGGAATTTCAGATGATCCCTGGAGGGACTAAAATACATACCAGCGCAACTACAAGACTTAATTAAAATCCGCTTTCAACCACTCATAAGCACTGTTAAATTAGATTTAAACAGATGGGACAAATTATTATTATCATTATAGTTAGGATAGAGGATACTATTGTGAAAATGAACATCCTCCTTTGTCTCATCTCCATTTGAGAATCCCACACCAATATAAATCCTCAAGGTAAACTTCTCTGTTATAAATAATTTGTCCGTAAAAATTTATGGGATTGCAAGAGCATGACAAAATATCTATTACTTAAAAAAAAAAAAAATCACAGAGAACAGAGGATTAGATTTCCCAAATCTTTTCAAAACTTATATTATTCACATTACAGAAATTATTACAGAGACAACTCAAAATTACAGGAAAACTTAGCAACAGCTTTTGTTGAAAAGGAATACGTATAGAGACATTGCCTCCTTTCTTAACAAAGAAAACAGGATTGATTATTAAGGTCCAGGTTTTTCAGCTTCTGTGACTCCTTACAGTGCTGCCAGCCTATGGCCAATCTGCTTGGTGTTTTATTCCAGTATTTATCAGACTGAATCCATACTAGAATGGAAGGCTTTCATGATTCCTCAATATTTTAGGCACAGACAAACTGAAACAAGGCATAATCCTGAAAATCTTTTGACAGTCTCTGACAGCAAACAGGTGTAAAGACCCTTTAGATGTAGTAGTTCCACAAATACTGGAAAATCAAGAGGATATGGGTAATCCTCACTTTTGCCACAGCAATGTTTGACCATCTTCATATGAGGGTTGTTCACAAGGAGAGCTGTCTTACAACTGTGTATTACTAGAAGGGGATTAAAATTGTGTAGATTTACAAAACTAGTAGGGGAGTGCAAAAGTATTTTATACACACATTAGTCTACATTTGGGAAAGATGAATTTTCTCTATCTTTTCCTATAACTTTGGATTTATTCAGTACTTTGCTGTGAATTCAGTATCATAACAAAGAAACCTTTATGTGGCTAGATGGAGGAGGTAGTTGCTTGCTTTCCTATAGTGATTAGCTGTAGCCAAGGTGCCTTTCAGGAAGAAGGGATGACAGATAGGTAATGTCCCCACTATCAGATCTGCTGTCATGGGATTCACTTGTTGGGGGACAGCAGGAGACAGAGTGCATGGGGATACAGGTGCAGCTTTTCCATCGCAGTAGTAAGATGAATGCACCTATTGTCACTGCTCTCCTGCTTTTCCATAGCCATTACTATGACAGTGCTGTAATTGATTACCTGACATAAGACCTGTTTTGAAATTTTTCTCTGTCTTGAAGCTGTCCTTTGAGATTTTCAACAGTATATGGTTATCTACTGTATCAATACACTGGTCTTTCTAGTTCAAGTTGTGCTGTCCTTGTAGTGGCAGAAGATTTTGCCTATTTGTAACAGAGGGAAATACTATTTAGGTTTGATAGCTGTGTTAATGGCTGTGCATGGCAATGGTCTGTAATAATAGCGAAGGTCAGGAAGATACTCATCAGACTAAGGAGAATTGTCAATATAATTTAACTCATCAGTTTACTGTGGCAACATACTTTGCACTCTAAAGCTCTTTATTTTAGTTAAATATGCATCTCTGGATGCACTATCCAAAATGAAAAAGAAAGGCTTCACTAGTTCCACTTGAGATGACGCTACATATGATACACGTGCTTTACACAAACTAAGTACACTGGACTCAAGAGCCGTCTGTAACAGAATGGCCAGATTATGGAAGACTAATTTTGCTTCCATTCTAATAATTTCCTGAAAAATATTGACTCCTTCAAAAACTACTGGGAAATATTTTTGAAATTAATTATGTTTTTAGGCTTTACTTTACAATATTTCTTTCTGTATATTCCCAAATATGTTGAATTGATGAGATGATCAATTGTTTAAAGTATTTTGGTAGCATCCACAAAATACTTCCATATTTCACATACAAAATTTCCTCTTAACTCAGTGAGGTATTCTTCTACCTTGGTAGGTGTTACTGGCAGTTGAACATATTTATGAAAATATTTTTGGCTTTTGATTTGAGATTTATTGTATTTACTACACTTTTTAATGTGGTGCCTGCTTTCTTAAGGCAAAGTTGAAAAGAAATGCCTACCTCTCTCACTAGCTTATTGTTAGCCACATGTTTTATGGGAAAAGGTGACCATGTAACCCACATTGATACTTCTTTACAAGCTTGCACTTAGGAAATGGTTTTGTAAGTGTATAAGTAATTTTGCGTGTTCCCATTTATGGGGCATGCTCCAGCAAATTTAAAGATGGAATACTGTGTATTTAGCTTTATGGCTTTTTGCTTCTAGTTTAAAACAGATAAATAAAAGAAAATCCCACTTCAAAGTAGAAGGCAGATCTTTGAAAGGATGTGGATTGAAGTATCTGGACTAATCTTTTGAACTTATATTCATGATTTTATGAAAATGTTCACATGCTAAAATTATTCAAGGTTGTTAAAGGTTTTTTATTTCTCAAAGAATATGGGGAGAAAAATATCTTCAAAAAGTAGAAAGCAACATTCACAACAATCTGCAATAATCCATGTGAGAAACTGGATGATGTAATATTTAGATGAACTTTTACCACAAAGATAATAACACTGTGATAATTACCTACCTTCAGAAATAACTACTACCAGTTAAAGAGATGTTACGTTAAGTGCTTTATGTGGTACTTACTCCCAAGAACAATAGCTGATGAAATTTTCAGAGGAAGGCAAAGTTCAAAATTGCACACTTAATGAAATCCCTAATCTTGCTAACTATACTTTCTAATATTCCAAAGGCATGAACCCTGGTCAAGCACAGCTTTGATTTATGACAACATTCATATTTATAATGCTTGTTAGTCATTCGGAATTGTTTGTTTGGGCAAACTGTTAATGTCAAACTAGTATAATTTTATTGATGTAATTATTTCTTTCATTATAGAAATGCCTGAAAGCATTTCTGTAGTTTGAGTTATATTAGCATTCTGTTCTTAACCCTGTATTTCAAGGATTTATAAATTAGTAGTAAAAATTTGCTCCAAGGTAAATCTTGATATATGAAGTGTGAAGAATGTATATAGTTTTGGAAAAGTTTCAGAAGACTTAGTATAACTTCCTTCCTCTTTCCTCTGAGATGCTGTTATTTGTGAGAGATGGGCAGAAAGCCTGGCAGAAAGGTATTGAGAAGTTTGTGCTTGTGCATATGGAGTTGAGAAAGTGGTTTTCAGCTTTGAAAGGAGGGAATATTATCTCAGTCTAAATCCTTAATTTAGCCCTTTGTAATTTTGTTTTCACTTACATGTTGAGGCATATTATGTAGCTAATATGTTTTGCTTTTGATAATGGTCATTCAGAAAGGGTCATGACAGACTTAGGATTGTGGGATTTAAATTTCATCCATGTACTGCTATCTGAAAACCTGGATCTGAAGGCATGAAGGTGTTTTGTCATTGGAAATGTTCAATGTCTAGGTACAATTGTTATTGACAACTGTGGGAAGAAACGTGTGTAAATAAAGAACAGTATAAAAGCTCTAACGTGAGGCCACATTGGACACACATAATGTGTTCTTGAGTTTGGTATGATAAACAAGGAAATACTCAATTTTTAGTTAAATCCTGTAACGGAAGTATGTTCCATAACTTGGGGAATATTAGTTCAGGAAACAGAGTAAATGAATTTACACATTTCATTTATATGCGTAATTTTTTGAAATCAGATTCATGTTAGATAGTATCTTTTGCATTAATTAGCCATTTATGAATACTGTACATTTTACTATGATGAATTCAGTAAAGTAGGGATCACTTTACAAAATGAAGGCAATCTCTGTGTTGTTTCCTTACTTAAGATATTCTTTTTGCAGATGCAGCACTCATGACGTACATTGTTTTTGGTCTCTCTGTGTAATTTTACTAGAACTATCCATGGATTTATTCCATTTTGAAAAATGATTGACACCACCACTATGAGGGCCTATACTGGTTAATTCTCAGTCATATCCAGAGCGGCTGTACTAAACTTAGGATAGGAATAGGTTGATTTTCAATTCGCTGTCCCTCTGAAATATCTTTGGTACGGGAGACAAGTTGGCTTCTTTACAACTCCAGTGGAAAATTGTCAGTGACGGAAGTTCTGCAGACCAGATTTCACCCCTGCTTTATCGTCTCCTGTTCTGAGGGTGCAGCCTATTATCGCTTGCAGTCTGACATTTTTGTTCTTAACATCACCCGAAAAGTGAGGTAACATGCCGGTGTGTAATAACTGCGGTGGGAAAATATGGTGAGTGGAAATAAGATAAGCGTCATTCCTAATTTTGCTTCCAGTATGATCCAGCCCTTCCAATAACGCTTTGGAAGCTTATGTGTTTTACTGTGAGCAGTCATTTTTGCTGGTTGAAGGATTAGGTCACAATTCCCACGATTGCCTTGTGTTATTCCCTTGTCTTTTTCAGCTGCGATATAGTTTCAAAGTGCTTTAAAAAGTAAGGTTTTGACTGCTCTGGGAAAACTTTGTAATAATTCTCCTTATTTTAACATTGAGAATAGCACATGTGGCAACTTCTGATTTTTGCTGAAAAGGCAACTTATGTGGGTGATTCAGAATAACTGTGTCCTGTGCTGTTTTCCCCTGCAAGACTGAATTGGTAAAAGTCTACTCTAGAGGATTGTTAGCTGATGTTTTCTAACGTTATGATGAACCTGTAATTCCTTAATAGCTTTCTGGGGACACAAATACCTGTAGCAGGCTCTTTGAGGGTCTACTAAGCACCAAGATCATAGTGGATACGTGATTGGAAAGAAAAGGATCTAAGAACTATTTTCCACAGTCATACAGAGAATTCTGCTGTTTTCCGTCAGAGCTGAGGGTGGGCTAGAAGCACAGGTATACCTGCTGTAGCTTAAGACAATAGCTCTAATATGCAGAGTGGATTGGTTAAATGGTTGCTTTGATTCCTAAAAAGGCCATAGCAACTCTTGAGAAAAAAGATATGCATCATGTTGAGAAAGTTTCTTTTCTGTTTTGTTATTGTCTATTATGCCTGCTGTTTGGAATGTGTAAAATGATTCTGACAAGCTTGATACGTGCCAAAAAGCAGCATGCCCACTGGTGGGAAGATTGTCATAGCTCAGATATAATAAAAAGCTTCTAGAAAAGTGCCTCTAATGATGGGCTGCTTTTCTGGCACTGACAGGGATTTCTATTTATTTTAGCAACACCCACTAGCACTGCTGTAGCTACAGGCCTGTTGGCATTTTCATTAGAAATTCATTTCAGGACTTCATAACTCCACTGGAAGATTTGCTTTGAACTCAAGAGCTGCACAGAAGACCTTATAGAGGCTGCCCTTTACATTCTTGTGTTTTTGCATTTGTCTAAGCTATTTTGTCAATAATAAAGAAATGGGGAAAACCAAAACATGTTAGCTACTGAGAATTCCACTCAGGAAACCACATACTTTGTGTTTGATATCATCATGTGGAAACTAGAACTGTTTACAAAAATTCAGTGAATCTGGGCTGAGTGATGTGGTTTTTAACCCTATAGAATTATATTCCTTATAAGTAGTAAAAATGTGCTAAAAGGCACAAATGTTTGGCATTTAGCCACTTTTCCATCTCAAAAGCAGATGTGGCTGTGAATTTAAGTTATAATTTCTGATTTTGAATATTACAGTCACTGTTCGTAAGTAACATCACATTTTATTTTGGATCCCGACTGACTGCTTTGTTGTCAGCAGTCAAACATGTTATCTCATGTGACTTGACTATTTATTCATTTTTTTCCTTATATTCACTAGGAGATAAAAAGACATTTGCTTTTGGAAGTCTGAATATCACATGCAATGTTACTATCATAACCTATCTAAAATTACAAAGTAATACTCAGATAATTTTTGTTATTAAAAGTAATTTAAATGGATACATTATTTTTAGTAGCCAAGGAGAAAAAGCATCTATGAGACTGTGTATTTTACTATGTGGTTTAGATCAGTTGAGTGTGCAAAGTAAACTCAAATGATAAACAAATGCAAAACTAATTGCGTGATTGAATGACTCAGTGAAAAACAACTTTAGATTTAATATGAAGTCAGCAAATATGCATTCCCATGGAAGGCCTGTCTATACGTAAATAGGACATTGGGACTCCATAAAAATAACATATACAATATGATATTTACACATTATGTTTTATTTATTTGTCAACAGAGACTTATACCCTCTGATTGATATCTTAAACTTCTTTAATACACAAACATTTTAATCAGGTTTTCCACCAAATCTGCTTGTAAACATGTAGAATTTTGTTGACAGTATTATTGAGAAAAATTTAGAGTGCTTTCAGTATTTACATGATGCCTAAAGCGAAAAAAGCCATATGAAATTCTAGCTAGAACGGACTGAGACTAAATACGTTTATTATTCCTGTTGATGACACTGGTGAAGAAAATTTGCATTATATTATTTAAAACTGTATTTTTTTTGTTATATATACCACAACAAATAAGCCAGACAGATCATCTTGATGTTATAGTGGAGATACTGAAAAAAGTTTCTTCATTCAGATTCATAATCAGCAGGAAGTTACAGCCTTCATGTTTCCCTAAGCAACAACACAGAATGTTTCATATTCACGTCCTTAGAACAATTTCTCTTGACTTCAGCAAAAACTGAGTCTGGCGTTTCAAACAGGTATAAGCATGTGGCATTATTACCATGCAAATTAGTAAGTTCAAGGGCTATATATCCTAACGTGTGACCCTCTACACTCTTTCTGGGCCAGTAAGAGAACACTCTTGAACAATGAGCTTTTTCAGTCACAGAGTGATAGATTAGAAATAAAATCAATATTGGTCATTAAAAGAGACACACCCCCCCAGCTAATTTTCAGCAATGTGTTTGCTGATGCATTAGCAAAGCTATTCAGTTGACGAAAAAGACAGTTACATAAAGAGGATTTTAGTAAATACTTTTTCATATACACTTACTGCATTAAGTGAGATTTATTTTGTATGTGCTATTGAAATTTGCAATAACACGAATGGCTCTAAAATCTTAAATATAAGTAGAGCCTCTTGACAGTTTCTTGAAATGTTATGCATTAAAACCTTTTAACTAATGGACAAAATATTACCATCATGTTGCCATCATGCAATCCCAGCAAAAAATAATTTTAAAGTAAAGGTCATGAGTAAAAACAAAAGAACAAACAGTTTAAGAGCATTTGACTCTTCAAAATTGAAATTTGTTAGTGTCTAAAAAAAAAAACATTGCTCAATTTGGAGACAGATCAATGTTAAGAAAAAGTAGACCCTTAACAGTTTTTTTTTCTCTCAATTCTTAGCTGTGTTGTATAATTTGTATTTAAATGGTCACACATTGATGGGTCCCATTGTGCCACAACCTCCCTAAGTGTGCACTGCTTTTTAAATCAATCAGTACCTATGTCAAATTCATGTTGTTTCCATTAGATCTTGGAAAAGGATTGCCACTACTGACATTGTGTTTTCTCTATGGAGGTCTTGTGCTTTCTTACCTTAGTAGATAATTTCTGCTGGTTGTGGAAGAAGGCACTGGAGAGTTGATTCTCTTATACAGGCATGCTGTGGGGATTAAAAATTCCTGTGCTGATCCAGTGCCTGTAGAGTTTGCTAATTACTTATCTGAGAGGAAACAGTGTTCCTTTCAAACTGTTACCTTCATCACCCCCTGCTCTTCAAGGAGGGTTATAATTTTCACACTTTCTGAAGAATGGGGACACTTAATGTATTTCGGTAGCACAGCTATAAAATCATATTCCTGGAAGGCACATTCTTTAGCTTTAATTATAGTATAGAGAGATTAATTGTTTTCAGGGAAAACCAGTATAATGGTGCACATTGACCTCTTGTATAATCCAGGCCACAGAGCTTTGCAATAATTCTCACATCCTGCTCTTAAATTCTGGTCAAGGGAAACGTGCCTCTCCATTTCGAGTCTATTGATGATGAACAATCCAAATACATTTTTAGATAAACTGTTCTCATTGTTCATTATATTCGTTGTTAATTCATTTCCAGTCTAATTTGTTTAGCTTATTTCTGGCCTTTATACCATATAACATCTTCACATACTTGTATCAGAAATCTGGTCCCTACTTAAATACTTTCACACCCTGACCAAGTCACCTCTGTCTCCCCTTTGATGAATAAATTTGAATTTGCTCCTTCCCATTGAGACATTTATAATCTATGTCTATTTTTTCTTAGACTATCATTTGACAAGACTAAACTGAGTCTCCAGATAATCAAAACATTTTGTTTGAAATGTGAGTAATCTAAAAAACCCTAATGCTTTACTTATTATCAATACAATTTTTTTCCTGACTGTTGATTATATTTTCTCTGAAGATGTTTGTATGTGAGGATGAAAGCAGATATAATATCATGTATCTTAAAAGTTAATTCCATCTCTTCTTTGAAACTTAGGACTTAATAATTTTATAGCAAAGACTGCACAATGCCTTGGGAGAGTAGAGTAGGTGAAGAAAGACATGGAGCTGAGCTCTGAGGTGCTAAAGATCAGGAAGCTGAATATATGATGACTTTGTGGTTTGTTAATTTTTCAAACTAAACAAAACAAAGAAACAAAAAGGAGCGTACATCTGAGTATTTTACTAAAATAATTTGCTTAGAAATATCTGGTTTTAGTTTCTTTCCTCTCCTTTCACTCCTTTCAGCCATGATGTGGAAACTGAGACCTAGAAAGACTGTTCAGTTACAGCACACTTATCAAAACTATTCCGAAGAGTCCTAGTGGATGAGACACAAATACGGTGACATAGAATTTTTCATATGCAGGTGTTAACTTTTAAGTTCTTCTGATAAGGTTTCCTAGGAAGTTTAATAATCCAAAATCAATATAATGTTTATTTCTGTTCCTACAACAATGGGTTCTCTCTGAGCTCCAAAAGTCATTTAAAGGATGGGTCTAGGACTAATTTACATTGCCTTCTTTTGAGTTAGTAAATTTTTTTCTTCAGGAAGAAGGGTTTCAATTTTCATTTTAAATGTTGAATAAATCCACCTCATAGTCAATTGTAAAGTTTTAATGTATCACAGGATAAAAGACCTGGTTAGGCACTGGCTGAAGTGGTTTACAGCATGGAACCTTAACATTTTATTAACGTCTCAGGAGAGACGTCTTTTTTCTCCTTGAATTCAGTAAATATAAATTTAATTTGAAATCAATATCTGAAGCAGGAATATTTAAGACCACATAGGTCAAATATGACTAAATAAAATTGGCTATTTTACCAAAACAAACACTTTTATTTTATTACAATGACCCATTTGTTTTATTAAATAAAAAAAGAAAAATAGTTATTTTAAAAAGAAAATGGGAATTTCTAATAGCTCCTAATAAAGCAATGATATATTTTTACAAAGACCTCCTAATATTTAAAATTATTTAAGTTTTGTAAATGCATACTTTTTTTTTGTTTAGCTGTAACATCTTTATTCAGGTTTCAAAGCCATAGAAGTCGTACTGAAATAAGTGTGCACAGTTTTAATTTATGTATTGTGGTTTGTTACTAATGTTTTGTTTTTAATGGAGCAAGGAATATTCTGTACATATTTCTATGTGACATTTTTATTTATTTATCATGTAAGTAAAAGAACATCTGCTATTCCCTATTGTGACCTCCTTGATTTGTCTTCGAAACACAATTGATGCAAATAAGCCTAGCAAAATTTCATTTACAATGAAAAAAAGCTCTTTCCTAATGCATATGTTTTAGTGTAATGCATTTCATTCATGTGTCATGCACATATGCTAGAAGCTACTGAAGTGAAGAGGTATGATTTCAGCCTCAAAAAGCTCAGCCTCAAATGGTAATATGCTAAAGAAATGCAAATAGTTGATGCATGAAAAAGAGAAAATAGAAGGTGGGAAATGACCTGCTAGTAATGCTGAATGAATAGTTTTCTAGCCAGTATCATATCTAAGTATTCTTAAGAGGAAATGGCAGATTATTTTCTTATATGACATAAACCTTCTCCACTGGCACTGAATCAATTGATGTTCCATTAAGGAAAATACTTGGACCTAAGAAAAGGTTTGTTTTGCAAAATGTTCCCACCATATTAAATATCAGAATAAACTGAATTCAGAGAAACTTGCAACTTCTACTCAGTGTCTGAGGTAACGTGTTACTTCCTTACAACCTGCAAAGTAAGGTTTGCAAGAATTGTGCTCCTTGTTGCAACAGTAAACATTATTGATGCATAAAATAAGATGGAATATAATTTGCTCGGTCTTGATTTTGGTAGTATGCAGGTCTAGCACTAATAAAAGTGAGAGCAAATTACATTTGTCAATAGAGGATGCAGATACAAGCTTTAATAAACAAACAGCACATATATTTATTAAAACAGTAAAGTATTTATGTAGACCTTTTCACAGTGAAATGCAGTTGGCATTGCATTTCTTTAATTAAAAGAACAAAGCAATGGTTACATCTGCAGATTTTGCTCTATCATTTCTGTAAACATAGCTGTCATGTGAAATGGAGTGATACCTTCAGACCTCCTTCAAGTATGAAGGACTTTTTTTTTTTTATTTTTTTACCTCCTCACTTACTGCAGTAGAATCTGAAATAAACAACCTGAAGTGTTTTCATGAGTTCACTTTTTCCTTTTTTTTTTTCATAATGGAAAGTACAGCAGTTTTTTACCTGCTATGGCATTTAAAAACCAAATTAACCGCTTTCTTGTCTCACATTCTAAAATGTTTCTTTCAACCTTCCTTTCCTTCAACCTTCAGTATTATTTCAGCTTTTGAAAAAATATAAATCATTACAAAACTACTATCATTTGGAAAGCATTCATCATGAACCTACAGTATCATGTGCTGTTGTATTCTACTGTACGGTTACTTATAATAGAGAATTATAATAGAATTAATCTTGGAATATATTTAATTATATCATAGGATTCAGAAGGTTAATCATTATGAATGGCACTACTATTTGCAGTGACAAATACTTTGGATGCCTTGTTTTCCAGTTTAATGTAATTGAAAACATTCATCTGGTCCAACAGTTTTTCCAAATATTAACAAAGTTAAATGCTCATAAGCATTAAAAATGGAACATTAACTCCAAGACAGATCTCCCTGGTTAGTTGACCTTTAATTTTACATGTAAGTTTTGGCCTTTAAACAGGTACATAAACTGCAAAAGGTAACAAAGTGAATGCTTCACAACTACATATTTGCTTAAAGAAGGAATTAAGCAGGAATTTAATTTTTCAGCTCTGATGAGAAAGGGTTTCTTTTTATGTCTCTCTATAAATGGGACTACTCAGCAGAATGCTATCCAGCGCTTTTGAGTAGAAATTTTAAAAAATTTGGTAGAAATTTAATAAATGCTTGTTTAAAAACTAGTAAAATTGTGCATTGCTAACCCTACCTAATGTCTTTTTTGCTTTTTTTTTCATAAGCTGTGTTCAAATACTGTTAATCTCTTTATTATCTGGCCGTATCATGGCTGCATTTTTTTTTAATAAATGAAGTTTATTGTTTGTTTTCTGTTCAATTAATCTTCTTAAACTGGAAGTATTGCATTAAAGGGTCTTTAATAAATGCTCTTTCACTAAATTTCTGGTATCATTTTGTCACTAGAAGTAGGACTGCTTCATTGTTTTGAGCCTTATAGTTCATTATTTGTAAAAGAAAATAACTTAAATCTAGTCAAGCCCTTCATTTAAGTGAAAATTGGTTTTTGTTGTATGAGATCGTACTTGCCATTACACAGAGTTGCTTCAATGTCTTTCTGACACATACATACATACACAGAAACTCTCCAAAGAGGTCTCTAGCTCAGCTTATACCTTGGCTAGCAGAGTTATCTGGAGCTGCTGACAGCTTAGCTGCCGGAGATATCTCTTTCAACTGTGCAGGCAGTTTCTAGGAATTGGCCATAAATTTTGTACTGTGTTTGCAAGGCCTCAGGACTGAAGATTTGCTTTCTCTGAACTTTTCTTGATCTTCTTGCAGCTTTGCTGTGCTTGGCTTCACTGTGGCAGCAATTTTTCTACTTGAAAAGGTGTCTTTGTACTGTATTACAATAATTTCTTAGAGACAGCTGGAACAAGAAATTGTTTTATGTAGAATGAGATATTTATTATCTAAAATAATGATGCAGAGTAGAGAAATACAATCCTGGTATGACAGCAGAGGCCTGGGGAAGGATACATTCTAGAAGAGTACAGAATGCATTATAGGGGAGGACTTGCATGGAGCAATAAGAGATGGGGCACAGACCTTACACTGCAGATCCCACAGCTAGAAATGAATCACTCAGGTCTTCATTTCTTTAACTGACCATAAACCTGGAAAAATCTGGTTTTAGGGATAACAAGCTTGAATCTGATAGTTATTTAAAAATTTTTCATATGGAGCTTCAGCTATATCATATCTCATTTTGGATAGGATGGCTGCTCACAAAAGATGAAATATATTCTAATACAAATAAGTAGATTCCAACTATGACCAATGCAATTCCTTAACAGAAAGATTGTTGTTGAGGCTGGACAGCTGAAACGTACTGCTCAGTCTTCCTGAAACAAGGAAAAGTTCCAGGCTTTCATTTAGGCTATGTTGGTCTGTGCCAATATGAAAGACTGCAGCCAAAGTTTTAAAAACTGAAATCTAAAGTAAGCTGAGATGATGTTTAACACCAGACAAGTGGTCTGATATTCTCCATCTGTTTTTACTTGAAAGTTCATATTAACTAGGATAAGAGCTTCTTGATTGTTGTAGCTACTGTTCAAGTAATACACAAACCTTCCATCTACAGACAATTTTAAAATCAATTTGGTGAAGTAAATGACTTCTTTGTTAACTTTGCTTCCTATATATAGCTGATGGTGGCATCTTTCACTGCTATTATCTGAGGGATCTTCTAGCATGAAATTTCTAGGAATTTAAATAAATCACAGTAAAAGCCACCTGGGAGAACATACAATAGTTTTCTCTTAACGAAGGTGACTATATTAAAATATTTCAGGTAAAACAATCTGCCATAGAGAAACCCAAACATATCTGTGGTATGTAGGGTTTTTATTCTAGAGAATTCAAAGTGGATGAAGAGTTGCTGTCAAAGACTGAGAAAGGTAAGAACCCAAAGGAAATCACTGCTGAGCAAAACTTGGCACTTTTTGTAGCGCAAAGGTGTCGATTGACAACATTTGTGACACTGCAGATCTGCGGATGATGCAGAACTGTATCACTCAGCAAAAAGCTCTGCGAAGCATTTGCCCAGGTTCATCTACTGTCTTTAGAGGGCAGTACAAATGCAGTAGGACTGATTTAAAAGTATGGATTTATATGCCCTTGGCCTTGGACAGCTGTGCACAGAGAGAAAACGTATTGTATCAACCTCATGAAAACAGAAGTTAACCCATGCTAATCACCAGTTGTTCTTATGCACATGGTACAGGAGATACACGATTGTGTATGTAATCTTTCTTGACAATGATATACAAAAGTAGTAGGCTTTTAAGAATAAATGTGTCCTTGTTTTTAAGAGTCTTTTCCTAGGTAAGGGGAGTGTGACATAATGCTGCAGACTACTTACATCAGTTTCCCACCCACCTCCCCTACCTAAAAGGCAGTCAAAGTAACTTTTCTAAAATGGCAAACCAGACCTGCTAAAAGTGGAAATATGATTTTTTGTTGTCATCATTTAATTTGTGCTGCTGCCTGCTCTCATAGCTATGTGATACAGAACAAATTCTTAGTCAGTGATCCTTTCCACATGCACATTTATCAGATTATTTGAGTGGTAGTTCTAGAAAACTTGCCTTTCCTTAGGTTGGCCCACATGAACATAAAGCTCTTAACTGAGGCTTAACCTTTAAATGACACCCTTTCATCGAAGTCGAGTAATAAACTTTAGAGGATTTTGTAAAGGAGGATTAACGTGCCACTCATCTTTTCTGTAATGGCTTTTCTGTAATTGCAGTTTTTGCCCATTAAGTAAAAGATCTGATTCAGTTCTCTCTGAGCTATCTTCACATTAGTGGTAACTTTGCATGTCCTTATATGTTCTACTGGAGTTATGAAGGAAAAAAATCAAGAACAGTGTCTTCCCTGGTTGCTGAAAACAGCAAAATCACTGTTGGGATATAAACTTCCTAGTTCAGATACAGTGTCTGACTAATATTGCTGCACTACTTTCTACACAGCATTACTGTATGTTGTGTAGACAAAAAACCTTTTTGGGCTATTTGTGCTGTACTCCTCAGTGTATACACTGTGCAGGAGCCAGTCCTCTAGGCTGCTAACCGCACTCATTGTTTATGAACTTCAGCATAGGTTGAGTGTTGATGTAATATTTGCTGTGGACAAATGAGAATATTTAAACAATGCGTTTATGGATAAAAAATGTGTTTATGGATTTTCTCAGTTAGATTTTTTTTATAGTGAAATAGTGAGTAGAAAATAGCCCAAAATTGTACAGTCTAGAAACATTTGATTGATGAGAAAATAGATTTTTTTTAATTGTTTAAAAAAGTTATTCTGTTCTTTTGTGAATAAAAAAAATCAAATCTTAAATTTGGACAACAAATAGTTTTCTTTCAGTATAAGTTCACACTGTTCTGTACTGCATGGTAAAGTCCCGTCACTTTCAACACATATTATTTTTAATTTTTGAGGATGGAAGAAGTGGATGTATTTCATTAATTAGACCTGACTCAAGTTGGGGAAAAAAAATAGTAATTGAAGGATTGGTGTATCATCTGGTGAACTTAATAATTTCTTTTAAAGAAGAGGGCCCTGTAACTTCTTGGTACCATGTCAGTTTTCACATTTTGATGAAAGCGAACCATGAAACAAAAGGATAAAGGAGAGCTGTATTCAATATTCGTGACTTCTTCCTTGACAAATATTTTGGCTACCCTTATTAAAGTATAGAAGAAAATCTAAAAGAAAAAAGGAAATTGATTGGCAGATTGAAAAACTTCAAAGATTTTCACCTCTTTGACAAAACACAGCATTATATATAAAGCATGCAGGAAAATATCTTTTGCTTTTGTGTTTCGTTTTAGGATGCCTTTTTGAAGGATATGCGATCTTTTGAAAGTTGGCTTTCAGTTGTTTGCAATATTACTCTGCTGACTTTTCCCATGATCAGTTACATCCCAAAATACAAAAGGTCATGTAGTCAAAGGAATAATGAAGTGGAAAATAACAAGAATGACTTAAACTCTTTCCTTAGAAGGGAAATGTAAGGCACACGTTGGGTAAAAGTCATGCCTGCAAGGAGGAAAACTGTGAGTTATAGCATTGATGCAGTATTTTCCCTTTATATTTGCTGTTTGTGTGAGTGAATGTGAAACAATAAGATTCCAATAGAACATGGATGTCAATGGCAGTTTGTAGAAAAGTGGCACCATATGGAGTACTTTAAAAAGAGCTGGATTTCCAGACAGCTCTAGTTCCATTTCATGGTAACAAGAGCCTTTTCAAAAAGTCCATGAGATGTAGCAGCTCTTTCACTTTAGTCTGTGTTACTGCCCTTATTAATTTTTCAATTTTCTTTATTCTTTATTACAAAGTGTATTTGCATGAAAAAGTTTGCTTTGCAGCTTTTGCAGCTTAGTCCTTGTCTGAAAAGCCCTGGCTGCATAATACCATTTTAATTTCCATAACAATGATTTATAACATTGAAAGAATGGATATTGTACTAATTTGAGGGAGATATCTGGACAGGCATATTCTTAAGAAGATACTATGAAATTTCTCCTCCACACTTCTGCTGTCAAAAATACATTTCAAACTCATATGTTTTCTGTGTTTCTCCAGAAAGACATTGATCTGAAGCTAAAATAATTTACAACCAAATTTTTACCCCCCAAAAATTCTCAACTCCCATTAAAAAAAAATTATGTTGCCCTGCTCTTTTTTCAAAAAATTGTATCGATCATTTTAATTCAGAGATTTGCCCTGTTCCTTCTACATAATCCATGTGATTTGTTTCTCCTAACGGCAATGACTCTTCAAGTGACTGCCTGTGAATTCTTTGCCAGACTTTCTTATGATGTGCTCTAAATCATGTTTCTAGTGTAAGACTAATGTGGATTTTGTTTCAGAGGGTTTGTGACTCTCTTGCAGTTCAGGGGGACATAAGCTTCTTCTGCGGCCAGTCAATCCAAGAACATTTCTTGAAAATATAAGTTCCTATTTTCATATAGACAAACCAAAAATAGATTTCTGATGTACTAAACAAGCATACTAACTAAAGCCTTTAGAGGTACAATGAGGTCAGAAAAACTTGCTGAATTTTTCAATTACAAAGAAAACATCTCTTATGTTAGTGTCTGATAGTTGCTTGTGAAAGCCAGCTATGTTGTATTTTGCAGTGAGATTTGGGGACATTCTTATTCATGTCTGGTAATTTCTCTTTGTGATAATCATGGATTAATTTAAATTTAACTGCTGTTTTTAGTTTTCAGGTTTAAAAATGATGGTATTCTAGTATAGGCTCACTATCAATTTTGGATAATTTTTGAGGTCAGTACTCTTTCTAGACAGGATGATGTAGATAGTCTTAAAGCTCAGGCTAGTGTTCTTCTGTTCAACAGGATTAGTCTTGGAAAAACTCAGGCATTGACATATTTTTTTTGGTACTTACCTGGCAAAAGGAACTATCTCTTTTTCAGGTTTCAAGATGCATTTATTCATTATATAAATGGTAGACTATATATGATGCCTATAGTACAGTGTTGTGGACTTCAACATTATTTAAAAAAGGAGCACATGTTGAAAGTTCTGTGTACAGGAAAGTGGCACTGTTTTAGTACTTTTTCTGGGCACTCCCCCCCACTTTTTTAAGCCATGCAGAGAAAGGGGAGCTATTACTATTCAATGACTGGATTAGGGTCAGAATTTTCTTACTCACACCTCTTCTAGTTTAAGAATGCTTTTGCTTGCTTAGCCCTCCAAGGATACTCAGGGAAGGCAGATCGGCAAGAATAGTTTGTAAGGACTGCATGAGCTATAAAATGCCAGTAATTGACTGTCATAGTAATCTTTGATACTTGTTTTGGAAGGTGCTTTTAGATACAGGAAAAAACGGAATAGTTTTCCATATTTTCCTGGACCTAGACTGGACTAATTTTTAAGGGTAAAATAAAAAATGTTGTATTTTTGAATTTTCTGGTGCGAAAAGTATTTCAGTTTCAAAGCTGTGTATGGTAGTCCTAAAATTAAATTAAAGAAGTCTGAGTACATGTGTTTCAGTGCCAGACAGCCTCCAGACTTATTTCACAAGAGAGATGTCAGTTTTGGAGGCACGAGGTTGAATTAATGATTTCTGTAAAGCAGTTTGAGCAATTTGTGATTTTACACAGTAGTATTTTTGAGATACAGAATTTAGTAAGAGATTCGCACACTTAGGGAAAGCAGTTTTGCTGTGCAAATCTCCATTGCTTGCTAGAATGAGGTTCTGTACTAAGTAAATTTATTTTCATACATCTATACTTTCCACTGTCCTTCATTGAAATGTGTGCATTTTCTTTCAAATGATTGCTCATATGCCCATTCCAAAGCTGATGTAAGTGTGCAGCTCTCTAGTTCAGCTCAGATTCTTTGCCCAGCAAACCTGTGTCCAGGGATTATTAGTGCTTTGTAGGGCAAAGTGCATCAGCTGTACTTAACTTTTCTCTTAACTATCTATTATATGTAGTTTCTTACTGTCTGAGTGTAGGTAATTTGTTTCTTTGGAGTTTTAGTAAATTATTAGTCGATACTGTCGTGATGTTGAAGTCTCTTGCCTTTCAAAACTCCCTCACAGCTACAAGTACATATCCAAGTACTTGTTTCTTGTAATCAATGCCACATAAACAAAAGTCTAAAGAAAACTTATATCCCTGGGTTTGCTCTGTCTACAAGAGGAAGCCCAGTTTCAGTTTTAATTCCAGAGTATATTGTGAAGGTGGAAAGCTAAGGTAAAAAAAACCTGAGCTTTGTTTGACTGGTTTTCAAAAGCCCAAATCATACAAGCTCTGTGGTTCTTTTTTTGCAGAGCATCAACTTGTACTCTGGATGCATCTAACCTATCTGATTTGACAAGGTAGAGAGCAGGGGGAGATGGTGAAAGACCCTTCCTTGTTGGTGGTATTGACTCTAAGGACTGACATCAGTGATGCAAGAACCTCTCCTCTCAAGGCTCTGTTCCATAAATCTTCAAGGAAGCCTTCTGAGATTTTGACTTTTTGCTTCAGCTGGATGAGATTATGTGGCCTTCACCAAAGCAGGGGTATCCATATGACTGATGAAAATTTAGCTTTGCTGAGATCACTGAACTCCAAACGAGAAATACCAATCTTACACTCTGAAGTTGTGCTGGACACAGAGCAGTTATTGACCTTCCATGGACATAGCAGTCCTCCTGACTACCACTGAATCAGTCCGTTTGAAACTAACAGGAGAACCCACATTTTTCAAAGGGCAGGTAGGTCAAATAATAATTTTACCCACTTTCAGTTTCTGTGAAAATGATGGAGTAAATAGAGTAATATTTTGATCTTCAGAGTGACTGCTGCTGTCCTTTCTAAAACCACATTCTCTGTTCACTGAGTTGAGGTGACTTGACCCACTACCTCACATCACAGTACCTGAAGCAGTGAATCCTTAGATTCCCCTTTCATAAGGTATTAGTTATGGCAGTACATTTTTTTCCCCTGTTTTATACCTAGCAACAATTATATCCCTCCATGGGAATTTAGACTCTTCAAGGAGTTAGAGAGAATAAATGCAGTATTGTTGGCTACATGCTATGCTTTTGGCTCCTTTGAAAATTATTTTTCAAAATGAAAATAATCTGATAATGTAAATTTCTGACAGCAGTAATTTTCTGCTAGTACATTAGGTGCTCACCAAAAATCCTTGACTGGTGATACCATCATTCATTAAAGACGAGAAAGTTAAAGAATATTAAAAAGAAGTAAAAAATAACTGATCTGTATTTATCCTAACAGAATTGGTTCCAGCATTTTTCATAGATGGTAAAAGTGATGATGATTATTGTGCAGCTCTGTTTTTACTTTTATAACATGTAATCAAATAATACAGTAAAAAGTTTTAATTGTTGCTTATGCTGTGGTTTTTAGTTCTCTGTTCGCTCTATAGTTGCATGAGAAGAAAATTAAAGATCTTGTCTTAAGATCTTGTCTTTGTTAGACTAGGCAATGCAATAATATAGATGGATCCAGAAATTTTAAAGATGAAAAGAAAAAAAGGAAAAAAAGCAAAAATTCCTATACACATACATACAAAATTTACACAAGTTTTTACTGTATAAAATTTGTCCATGTCTCAAAGGATATCTAGATAAACTAAGAGAAGTTCAGTTCTCTTTCACCAGGAAAGCACTGCCATTAAGTAATATTTTGAATACATTGAAATGGTGAAGAAGGTTTCTAATCATCAGCCATCTAAAAAGTTTTTCACAATGCACCCCCCTAGTTTTTAGAATGTACTAACTTGTAAAATATTTGTAAAAAATCTTATAAAACAAGGTGTTTTTTTGGGTTTTTTTTTGTATTTACAGTAAGACAATGCATATTCTTAAGGCAGAACTGCTAGAACTCATAATGTTAAAACCAGAGCCTAATATAATTAGTCTGTTGCCTTATATACACTGATCATAGTTTTATAACATTTCATTCTTTTTCTTCTTTCTGATTGCTTAAAGTTAGCTTAACAGAAGTATAAATTAAATTGTCGGTATGGAGATTATAATTTGGTGTTCTTAAAACATCAAGATTTATGAAGAATAAATTATTGTTGTTCCATACTTTAATACAAACTATTTAATTTACTTTATGTAATTTTGTTTTCTATACATTATACTGGAAGATATCTGCAGACTGTTCTTAAAGCATGAGTCTTTTCATTTGAGTTCTTATATTTTTGAAAGCTGGAAAAAGAGGGGGTTTGTCTTTTTTTTGTTATTCTCCTTTATATTAGAATATTGCATCTTTTTTTTCTTAGC
Organism: Clamator glandarius; assembly: GCA_033459285.1. Classification (NCBI taxonomy): domain Eukaryota; kingdom Metazoa; phylum Chordata; class Aves; order Cuculiformes; family Cuculidae; genus Clamator; species Clamator glandarius. The sequence goes on from JAUNZM010000404.1 coordinate 3,516,133, forward strand.
TCTATTACTAACTGAGAGGAAAAAAGTCACAAGCTACATATTCTTTTTTTCTCACAGTGTATAGCCTTGCACTGTCAAAAATGTCACAGGTTAATGGTACAACTGAGCCCCATTTATCTTATTCTGACAGCTTGCCCAACCTCGTACATCTAGCAACAACATCCCTCCTAAAGTAAGTGACATTTTTAGCCTTTGTTCTTTTCATATGGGCCTGTTAAAAGGATTTACATTAATTCTACATTGAGTTTATAATACGTTACTTCTTATTAGATGGAATTACAATGTAGAAATTTAGACTACTTTAGTTCCATAGAATAACTAATACACTACTGAAAATTAAAGCCTCACCTTAGATATCTGAAATTATAGGAATGTATTTCATGAAAAATGATGGTATGTATTTTTAATTTTACAATCTTTCTATTACACTTGTTTAATAATTTATGGCAGCTAAAAAAGGCCAGCATGTGGTAGACAGTGACCTAATTTTATCCTCAAAAAATTATGAGTCCTAACGAGTGATTACTTATTGATGACTTATAAAAAGTATCGAATCTTTTTTTGCTGGAGTGAGTTTTATAAAGTCAAGGCTGATTATTTCATGTTTCAAAAATTGTTTCATTAAAAGTGTTAAAATTTACTACTTGTCTTTATAGGACAATAGCTATATGAAAGAAAACTAATCCCTCCTAAATTTGTTGCATTTTCAGAGATGCTATATTAAATTAAATTTAATAGACTTGGATATCTGCTTTAATTTTGGATGGCAGAAACAGCTGGGGTTTTTCTTCTCGAATTAGAAGAAAGAGCAGCTGAAATCACGTAGTTTTTCAAATGCTTTCTTCTAAGTATAAATTGAGTGTTTGACACAAAGAGAGACATTTGTCTTTTATGGTTCTAGGTACAATGCATCTTTATTGGATTCTGTGAAGAACAGAACAGAATACAATAGTTCAAATGGAAGAGACAACAATCATCTAGTCCAACTCAAATTCTGCAGTCTTTTGAAGACACCTTGGCAGGAGTTCTGGATGCCTTTGTTTCGGGCAAGTCCTTTCCGCTCTTAAAATTCAATTCTTCATTTATAGATTTGAAATAATAACTACTTCCTTTGTGAAACATCTGAAGGCTTCTCAGATATGCATATCTGCTTAATATGTTTTGGTTTTGATCTCCCCATATCAATAATAAAGCAGACTATACAATTTGCTCCCCTGAGGAAGGGTTTACTCCAAGACTATTTTGTAACAAATCTGATAATTCTAAGTATATTCTCCTCCCTATATGTACAATGCCTGGTCCAAGTTCTGCGTGATGTATTCTGGATCAAACAATTTTTATTCGAAAATACTTACCATTACTTTACTATAACCACTTTTTGTGTTTCCATGCTCTCTCATGATTCAGTATTATTTCATAGAAAGCATGAAGTTAGTGAAATTTCTTTGTCAGTTTAAAGTTTTGAGAAATGGTTTACATTTGATGAGGTTCAATATATATTTCAGCACGTTTAATTTGAGCATCCAGGAGTGATAAATGAAAGTAAGAGACACTGTCATAGAAAACAGAGTTTGCTGGAGTAGAAACCAAAACCATAACCCCCAACAACAGCCCATCACTACACAGCACTTCATCCACATCTCTCCAAAAATCAACAAAAACCCAAACACTTCCTACATAAAGATCCATTTTGAACTTTTACAGAAATACTATGGCTAAAAGGCTAATGTGAGAATTTTTTGTTGGTTTCTGTTTTGATTTGGTTCTTTTTTTACTAAGAAGTTATTATTTCTAAATGTTATCATGAGAATTTCATGTTTGCTACATATGCAGCACTGACAAGCTTGAGAGAGAACAGTAATAAGCTTAATATTAGGTATGGATTTGGTGTCTCGTTTCAAGAAGGATACTGGGATGGGTCCAGGGAATACCAACATTACACAGGAACTTGTGAAAAACAGATCTTGTGAGTCTTAAGGAAGAATAGCCTGAGACTCATCTGTGTGGTCACATAGAAAACTAGAGGTGCCATGGTTTAAATAAACAAAGGGCATAAAATATTCTGACTTTGTATGAGAGCTGGTTAGGGTTCCTTTATTTGTGTTTGCCCAGTGATGTGCTGCTATGCATTTCATAGTCATTCAGATAAGGTCCCCAAAAATATCCAAGATTATGATTTAAGAAGTGTAACCATTTTTCTAGCGTATTACAAATGAAGTTTGGTTACTGGATTCCATTACTTGAGGACTTGAAAACTGGAAGTGTTACCTTTAAAAAGACATGATTTTTTATGCTAAACTGAATGGAACTGAGAATAAACTGAGGATGAGAGGAAAAAAAATGCATCTTCTGATGAAAAGTTAAAATACATAGTAGGAATGTAAGAGTAAGTGTAAATAAACTCATTAGCATTGATCGGCTGGAGTTTACTCCCTATAATCTACAATAACCAATGAAGGAAGATAACACTAGGTGTTGTCTTCAAGGTGATGTCAACTTTTCAATGTATTTTAAAGTAATATATGTTGTTTGCTAAAAACTGAGCTACTTTTTCTTCAATCATTGCTAATAGATTTCTAACATAATGGATGTTTTATGACAATGGCTCAAATTTCTTCAGGTATAATATTTAAACAAATTGACACATGGTAATAATAACCAAAATGAATTTATTTTTGCATTAATAGTAGTTCTAAGAGATTAATCAATCAAATAAAAGAGAGTCTATGTTGTTGCGTTTTACACAAAGGTATCTTTTACAAATAGTGCTACTGTATCATCTTTATATGTCAATGGAAGTTATTGTGAAGATATTTTGTATACTCTGGAACTCCTGCTCTAAGTCATCTTTGATGACTTTATTATTATTTTTTTTATCCTGAAATAAAGATATATCTTATATAAATTTCTGTAGATTATAAAGTCCTGCCAACTGTAGTTAACAGAATAATTAGGCAACCATTCATATTCACTGTATTAACAGAGCATGTCTTTATAAAACCACTAGATAAAATAGTTCTGAAATGAATGAGTTTATACAGCCATAAATGTATTTTTTTCAGCAGCATATTTTTTCCATTCCCAAATATGTTTTCTTTTATATTCTAATCCCACAGCTATCTATCAAAATCATATTGTGACCATTTCTTTAATGTTTCTCTTTTAATTGCTTGTATGGCATCACCTGCAACAAGCTGTCACACTAAACGAGTAATTTTCTTCCAGACTGGGTATTTATGCTCTGTCATTGTCAAGTTGCCCCAGGCAGACTCTTGTCATTTAGAATCAGAAGGACCTTAACTGCATTGCTGTGCAAGTTTTACTGGCATGTAGATATTTTAAATATTATTGATTATTTCAATGATAGATTTTCAGCCAGAGGTGTTTTTATATAAATATAAATATATATATATGCGCACACATATTTGGTATCTGTTACAAAGCAGTACATAATAACCATGAAAATAACATCTGAAATTAATTTTAAAACAGTTTATCAGTAAATGTTTAAAAGCTATAAATGTATATATTGTCTTTTACAGAATTATAGAATCACAGAACATATCAACTTGGAAGGGACCCATAAGAATCACTGAATCAAAATCCCTGCTCCTTGCAGGAGTAGCAAAAATTAAATTGTAGGATTAAGAACGTTGCCCAGATGCTCCTTGAACTCTGACAGGCAAAACTCTGACGGTTTCAGAAAATAACTACAATAATTTACTGATTATTTCAATATGAAAACTACTTTGTTGTTTTAAATTACTTTGACTTCTGTCGTTTTGAAGGCTTTTGATGGAGAGGAGGCTTTTTTTGTCTTAGCATTGGTGAGGCCACACCAGGAATACTCTGCTCAGTTTTGAACTCCCCAGTATAAGAAAGACTTGGACATAATAGAGAAAGTGCAGCAAAGAGCCATGAAGATGGCTTAACGAATGGAGCATCTCTCACATAAGGAAAGGCAGAGAGAGCTGGGAGTGTTCAGCCCTGAGAAAAGAGGGTTCAGGAGTATCTCCTCCATACGTACAAATACTGGAATGGAGGATGCAAAACTAGGATGGAGCCAGGATATTTTCTGTGATGCCCTGTGACAGGACCAGAGGCATTAGACACATGCTTAAAATGCAGGAGAGTCTACCTGAACATCATGGAACACTTTTTCACTGTGGATATGACTGAGCATTGGCACAAGTAGCCCAGGAATGTTGTGGAGTGTCTGTTCTTGGAAATATTCAAATGCCATCTAGACATGGTCCTGGATAGCTGGCTTTAGGTGGCCCTGCTTAAAAAGGTGGGATGCAGCAGGTGACCTTCAGAAGTCCCTTCCAACCATTCTGTGATTCCTTACAGATGCAAGATGGGCTATTTAATATGCTGAATATCAAAATAGTTGAACTGATTTTAACCTGATACAAATATATCTACAATACTGAGTTATTCTAGGGTTACTTCAGGATAACTGAGACTACCCTGACTTGCCCACAGCTATCTGGCAGACGATTGGTGAAGCATGAAAAAAACAAGGTCTTTGTAGCTCCATTTGTTTTCTCCAAAAAAAAAAGCATCAATAAGAGAAGTGCACCAAATATCCTGGTTTTTTTATTTTGACAACAGAAGTTTTCTCTGGAGTGATATATTCCTTCTCAGTCTTTAAAATTTGTTTGCTTGGTCAGTGGTGTTGGCTTTTTGTTTGTTCTGTACATCTTGAAGACACCACAGTTTCTTCCTGTGTCTCTGTTTCTGTGGATTTATTCTGTCCCAAGAAATATTTTGAAGGGCGAAGTATCTTGGGGAAGGAATGAATGACAGCAGATATGAGGTAGATACATGGTTCTTCCAGAAATGCTGCATTGACTAATTGCACTATGTAAATTTTACACAACCTACTTAATGCCTCTGTATAATCCTTATAGTAGAGGAGGTAGATCTGCAGGTATTAAAATGCAGACATTTCTCATTCAGTGGTAGAACAGACTTTTAACATTATAGAAGAATTTTAAGACTGTAGTTGAGGATATTGTTGTTATTGAATGCTGGAATTTAACTAAGAAAATGGGATAAACATGTCTATTCTTGGAAAAATCCTTACATCTGACTACTCAGAATAATCAGATATACTTCTTCAAAGTACTGAAAATTCCCTAATGCTTTTTAGTATCACAGATGCAGCATTTGAACAATGAAGGATGAGTTTGGTACTAACTGGGTAAAAGGGTTACTTCAGAATTGAAGGGCCAATGCATATTGTAGTTTATAATAATCTTTCATCACTACACAAGATCAAATTTTCAAGGATATTTTTTCTTTTTTCCTGTATAATGAATGAGTTTGATTGTACATTAAGTCATTTGATTACAGTACTCTGCTTTTTCCTTACATTTCTCATTTCCCCACAGAACATACTCCTGTTATGACAGAATCTAAACCTTCACATAGATTTCCCATGTGTTTTTATTAGGTCGGGGCAAAAATAATTGTAATTTTTAACCACCAACAGTATATCTCAACTTAGAATAAAATTTATTAATCGAAGTAAGAACCATTAGAATTTATGTGTTTCTGCCAACAAGGAACAAGTATATTTGTTCCGGTGATGTTGAATTCTGGAGTCCTTGAAGGGATTAACTCTTTGGGGGGTGTTTTGGACTGCTACTTGATTGTGGAAAACTTCTTGCAGGAAGTTGTCAAGGTGCTTGAAAATGTGGTGTGAAAGAGATCTGGTGAGGAAGTTGGGTGAGGCAGAATTTCTTAGCCCAATTTGTGCAGTTTCTGCAGAGTCATTTGCAAGACATGGTTGGGCATTATCATGGAGAACTGGTTCTTTTTGATTGATCAATGTTGGAGATAAATATTGCAGTTCCTGGTGCATCTGTTGATGCCCTGGCAATGCTTCTCTACTGTGATGGTTTCAGCAGAATTCAGGAAGTTGTAGTGGATGATTCCACTTGCTGACCATCAAACAGTGATAATAACCTTTTGATGCAGCTTCAGTTTGGAGAAGGGTTTTGGTGCTTCATCTCACTCCGGCGATTGCATGGAATTCTCTCAGTTGTTGTATAGAATCCATTTTCTGTCACATGTCAAAATGCAGTCAAGAAATGGATTTTTGTTGAGCAAAAGAAGTGCAGAGCAAACTTCATAACAGTGGTTTTCTGATTTTCATTTAGCTTGTGCAGCACCAAGTTGTTGAGCTTTTTTGATTTTCTCATGTGGTGCAAATGTTGAACAGCTGTTGAATGGTCAACATATAGATCTTCTAACTTCTCCTGAGTTGTTTTGCTTAAGTCTGCTTCAATGCTGGCCCTTGACTGACTATCACAGAAGCGTGTCTGTGACCCTCCTCAACTTCAAGGCTCTTTTTTCCATTACAAAATTTTTGGAATGAATGTTGAACTGTACATTCACTGATGGTCTGCTGTCCAAATGATTGACTAATATTGCTAGCAGTTTCTGCTGCTTTATATCTTTTTTTGAGTTCATACAACAAAATGTCTCAGATTTTCTTTATTCATCTTTAATTCAACAGTGTAATATAAAAAAGAATAAACAATGAAAAAACACCATTAGCATAAATAAGTGGAGTGAATTTTGTACTTTAAAATGGTACACTACGTGAACACCGTTAAATACCTTTTCATGGAATCACAGAATCACCAGGTTGGAAAAGACGCACCGGATCATTGAGTCCAACCACTCCTATTAAACTCTAAACCATGCCCCTCAGCACCTCGTCCACCCGTCCCTTAAACACCTCCAGGGAAGGTAACTCAACCACCTCCCTGGGCAGCCTGTTCCAGTGCCCAATGACCCTTCTGTGAAAAATATTTTTCCTAACGTCCAGCCTGAACCTCCTCTGGAGGAGCTTGAGGCCATTCCCTCTCGTCCTGTCCCCTGTCACTTGGGAGAAGAGACCAGCTCCCTCCTCTCCACAACCTCCTTTCAGGTAGTTGTAGAGAGCAATGAGGTCTCCTCTCAGCCTCGTCTTCTCCAGGCTAAACAACCCCAGCTCTCTCAGTCGTTCCTCGTATTTTTGATCCAAAGTAATTATCACAGTTCACAATGACAAAAAGGGCAATTATTTTTTTGCACCAACCTAGAATTTCTTTTGTAGAGCTGAGCTTTTGTTATGGTATCATGACACAAATAACCATTTTTCACTAGTGTTTGGGCTCTATTTTAAAGGTTTCTTAGTAAGCTACTCTACACTTCATTTTACTCTGAGAAGCACAAGGACTGTATTGCACTATGAAAGCAAAGAAAACTAAATATCTGAGCTCCCCTGTTTGTTTTATATTGTTCTATTTTGTAACCATCCCTTGAAGATAGCTTTTGCATGTCAATCCATGCAGACCCATTGCCACCCTAAGTAATTAATGCTGTTATTATGTCTGGTCTTAATCAACTAAGGCAGTCACCCATAGTGAAATAGTAATAGAGCTCTCTTGTAGATATTTATGCCAGATCAGTTTATTAATATGCACAAGTAGAAATTCACACAAGGTGTGGGTGAATTAAGGTGTTAACACTGAAGAGTTAGCCAGCTGGAGAAGAGCTAGGTGAGTAAAGGCTAGTTAAGCATAGAAGATAACAGCAGGTCAGCTTATATAAGTATTGCAAATTTAAGGAGGCTGGAAGAGAGGAGGGGGGCGTGTGTCAGAATATTTCCCTGAGTGTGTTTAAGCTAAGTAGGTCTGGGCAGAGGGATAGTGAGTTGTGTTAGGATTTCGGCAGAATCCCCTCAAAGGGCATAACTATAAAATCTTGTTCACTACTTCAGGGTTTCTTCTGTGGTATGAACTAGAGATGTAAGGCATGTAGGAAGAGATAGGTCTTGGTTAGAGAAAATGGGGAAGAAAAAAATATCAAACCAACTGATTACAGGCAGAGATTTATAACCAGACTTCCAGTTCTGACCTCAATGTAAGTGAGCTAATTCTGATTTTTCATTCATTTTTTTTCACTTACCTCTTTTATAAAGCATTTTCAACTGTTCAGTCTATTTTAGATGCTGAAAGTAAATATTTTTATTTTAATCTGGTTTTAGATTATGTGTTGTTGTGTAACATCTAACAATAATGTATTCCTCAGATAATCAATGAAGCTAAACACTGGGCTACCAGAACACTGTAACAAGGACCCAGCTCCTCAAGCCATTGCTCACAGGCACCTGGAGGGTAAGAGAGCTTGCCTTACACTTCAAAGGTCAGTTTTGATTGCAAGTACTATGAGGATTAAGAAAGGAAAAAAATGTCACTGTTGAAGCATGAGTAACCGGAGGAAGTTTTTCACAACTTCCAGGAACACTGTTTCAAGGAAAGCAAGCACTCAATGATACTATTGGTTTTGAAGCGCCACATGCAGTTACTGGACACATTAAAGGCTGCACCTGGTTTTAGCACGGTTGATTTGGGAAATTCTGGTTTAGAAAATGCATGAGAGGTAAGTGACCTTACACTGGTCATCATCCAGTTTTCCTGTTTTTCACTTTGCAGTTTTTCTAATTGTTTCATTAGTAAAGTTCATCTTAAGTAACATGGACTCTTGTTACTGTATTGTTGAAAGCTTTTATAACATCGCATTAGATGACAGTAATATTAGAGTGGAAAGAAATTGTGTTTGCTAGGAAGAACAGCCTAAGTTTTGGAGCTGATATATGTGCTGAGAGGACAGCCTATGTGCAGCTATCTTCTTTCTGTACCTTTCCATTTCTCTCCATGTGCCTAGTATGTCCAGGGCTATTGAAAGGAAACATTCATGTGCTTTGTGGAAAAAAGCTGTGGCTGCTGTTTTATGAGATTGTTTTGCTCCCAATTCTGTATGACAGTTTTAGGAAGAATAACAATTTGTTCCATTATATTTTTGCCAGCTAAATAGCCTAGTAACACATATTGAAATTGCTATCAATTCATTTTGCTAACTCTCCCTCTGTTGATTTGGTAGAGACGACCAAGGAACAGAACACTGTTGTCTTCTAAACTGATTGAAAAAATCTCTGTACTTGCTACATAAAGCTGGGATCGATGTTTCTACCAAAGTGAGATGTCCAGAGAGCTGCGCACAGTCTTGCTAGACATGAGGGAAGTAGGTGCAGGAAGGATATAGGTTGTCTTTTATTTGGTAGCATAATGGTTAAAGATAGCACTGACCTAGAAGCAAATACCTCAATTTCCTAGCTCCCAAGAGGGGCAAGAAGGGGAGGGAAGGGAGACTTGCTTAAAGTAAGGTACTTTACTAAAAGGAGTGCTGGATTAATGGGATATAAACTGAGCAGGCAAGACAGGTTACAAGAGCAGTGCCTGGCTGAACTAAATCCTGGGTTTGTAGTCTCTGCTCCAAAATTATTAGTAAAATTTTTAAATTTAATTTTACTTTATTTTTTTAACCTAGTTGCTAAAACCACAAACACTCTTGAGACAGGAACAAGAATCCAACTTTACCACATCCCAGTCAAATTCTTTATTTAAATGCTTCTTTATATTTTTGAGCAACCTTACCACCATTTGTCATGCTTTCTCTCATCGTTGCCATGTTTTCACAGCAAAGGCATGCCTGAGGCATAAAATTGTAGAACATAATGTTGCAGTCCTATGTGTCTACCTAGATTATGGCTTTTAGCTTCCCATAAGATGGCTCAATGCCTCCTTCCCGGTCATTGCCCTGTGCTGAATCACGTTTTAAATGTCCACTTTCCTTATTCATTGTACTGGCAAAGGAATTGTCAAGTCTGTGTTTGTGCATCTCATGCTGGACCTTCTTGTAACACTGAGAATGTACAAGTAGCACTTAGTATTAATTGAATGTGATGGGAGCATTAACATCGGGCAAGTTCATGTCTTTCTAATGTTGCTTGAGAGGCCATTATTGTTATTGATTATGATCAAATATCCCCTTGTCAATGGTGAAAAATTGTAATTTGCAACTGTTGAATATACATGAGGTAGAAAAATGTTCATAGGTATTCACCTTGGAAAACAATGCAGTGATTGCCTAATAACATTTTTTACCTCTGTAATGGTACTAAAACAGAGTAGAGTTGAAGTCAGAAGTTATGATTTATCAAATGAAAGACATGTGAACATAAACATGAAATTCTGCAGTAATATTACTGATTGAACAAGTTATCTACTGTATTTGAGTGTTTTACACAGCTGAAAAAGTCTATTTTTTCTCTAGAGGAACTACTACATTCTGGTGTTTAAGGGGGAGAGTTGCTTTTTTTCTAAAGTGTATTCAAATATTATTGGGTTAGTTTTAGAGGAACTTAAAATTCCATTCACACTTGAATGAGTTGATATCATTTTATAACCTGAAAAATGTCTTCTTTAGAAATGTATACTATCTAAAGATATTTCCTAGGATGTGCAATAAATTGTGAAATCCTCTAACTGAGAGTGAGACAGCTGGATTTTTTTATCATTTGTCTTACATAAAAAATCATTATTTGTATATATGTAGGCTATGCTCCCTTATGACTAAGGAATGGTCTTCACAAAGTTTGTTTTTATTACAGTACAAATAAAACCAGCCAAGAATATACGTATGGTAGTTTAAAATCTGTATAATCAAAGACAATTGCTTAAATCAAAAAGATTTTAATTGAAAAATAAAATCTGAATGGTTCCTCAGGTGGTATTTCACATATCAATATCAATATCACATTGGTTGCACATACTTGCAATTAAATAATGAAGATCATGCTATTTCATACGCAGTTTTAATTCGAGTCAAGATTCTAAATAGAATCTCGTACTTCAGCTAGGCACTAACACATGTCATCTGGGATTTCGGTAGAAGCAGTATAACAGTAACACAATTCCCATATATATCTTTTTTTGTATTTGGATCATTTACTTTATTTATGATTTCAACACAGTTATGTCTTCTACCATATGGTTAAAATTGTAGAAAAGGATTTTTTTACTCTTACGCTAAATAGCTGCTTGCCTGTTGCACACATTTATTTATGGCTAGTGGCAGACCTAGAAGATGATACTCCTACAGCCTATCATTTACTCCAACCATGTCTTATGCATGGTGATTTCATTTGAATTCAATGACACTATATGAATGCAAAAATATACGAGTATCTAACACCATTGTTTGATAAGATTAAATCAATAGGGACACCTACTTTTTATTCATTGCTAGATGAACTAAAACCTCATAACAGAGGCATGTTTTATATATTGCAAAAATAGAGACACATATTTCTTACAAGTCAGAGGCATTTCTTCTGTTAAGTTCAAAATTGGGCTAGCTTTGTTTTATTTTCATTTTTCAGTCAGAATCAATTTACCTAGTCTTGATGATGTTTTAATTGGAACTGAAACTGTTTGTATATTGTGCACTATATATTCCCTTCTGCAGAAATAGGATACTTGTGGTGCTTATGTTTTAGAATTATTGTATTTGTGTTCTTATGTTTTGTCTCAACATGCTGGCCTTCAGACTCTCTACTGTATTTCAGATTCAGCTGCTTTTCTGGTCTGCTGCTTAGTTTCTAGAAATTTAAAGAGGAAATGTGCAGGAGAGAATAAAAATAATTTCTTATCATTAACTGGATATTTCTACTTCCATTTTTCATTTTTCTCAAATCACCTTAGAAATTGTCTTCCAGAACCGCATTGAAAGTACTTTAACATATGTATGTTAAAACTGCACGCATTGATGTTAATGCTGAAAATGAAAGGAATTTTAAATGGTTATCGATATAGGAAGTCAAAGAATTTATACAGAGATGAAGAATAACAAAGAGTCAACTAAAAAATAAAGTTATAATTGTGTAGCTTGAACCCAAATAGGACCTGCTGGTTTTGTAGCAAAATCTGCCTACAACACAGAGGAAAACTTTAGTTTATACATGCGGATAAAGAGATCATAGACTTTCCACAATCAATTCTAGATCACAAGGCCATAGGTTCAGATTAGATATAGTTACATAATAGAAGAATAAGATCGCTTCCATTTCTGTTCTTGAACACAGGTACTGGTAAGGGAAACACCTGATGTTGATACTGTTTTAAAGTTTAAATGCCAAGTAGATAAAATCTCAAAAATTTTCAGAAGTCTACACTTTTTGCCAACATTCTACAATACATTACTTATAAATTTGGTGGTATATATTTACAATATATCATTAGGTATAAAAAGTTCATATTTATCTTATAAATATACCAAAGTGTAGCTGTTTCTAATAATACTATTATAGTCTGATTCTACCTGTTGGTCTCATATTTGACAGTACTCATCTGGGGCAGTTTTTGTGTTAATATCGTCCTTGGATGAATTAAAAGAAAAAAGTAAATTGTTAGATTTTTGAAGCTCAGAATGTCTGACAGTGACTAGAAAATGTTGGCAGCTTTTTTGCAATAATAAGATACATATTTTCTCCAGTAACTTTTGACTAAGTATTTCCCTCCTCCAATGCATGTTAAACTTTTTGTAAGTCAGTGAGGTTTGAACACGGATGATAAATTTCTTGTGATGGTCTGTGCAGCACAATCTTTTATAAAAGTGCTCTTTCCCTGCAAAGGTAGAAGAGTATCTATTCTGGCATCTTATACTCTCCAGCTTTCTTCAGAAAAAGTTATTCAGCTCATGTAGTTCACCAGCTATTCTAAGCATTCCCCTGTTCAGAACAAATATCTGTGCCTGAGGTTTTCCAGCCTGTAGTTTGAGAACCCTGTCGGTAGAGTTTGTTACACATTTTGAATAAGGGCAGCTTCCTGAGAACACCACAGGAAAGGAATTAATGACACAGCAGACCTTTAAATGGAGACATTCATCATCTTTTAGAGTCCTATTTGTTGCCTTTCATTGCAGTGTGTACCATTTTGCATTTGGGCATGCAATGGATGCCAGATTTTTTAATATATATTTAATATGACGTAAGGTACCCCAGCTTTCACAGCTCTGCAGTTTAACACTCAGGCATCGTAAAGTATTGAGACTCTTGACTGGAATATATAGCACATGTGGGAAATATATTTATATATGTTGTTTTTATTAGAGGGAAATAGCCATAATTACTGCTTTAACTATCTTGTTAATTCCCTCTTAAAATAGAGTGATATATATCACTGTTTCTAGATGGTTAAAATCTAAATGAAAAACTTTAAATACATTATTTGAGTTTTAACAAATCGGGACAAAAGCTAAGAGCCAGAGTAAAAGTAAGAACTTTCTGGAAAAAAATGCATGCAGACAGAACAATTTCATGCTTTTTCTTACTACTTTCTTGTTAGAAACAACTTTAAAACTTTCCTGTTTTTTCTTACTACTTTCTAGTTAAAACTTTTCTTGTTTACCCTCTGTTAGTATTTCAAATTGGCAATGATGACACACAGAGCAGGAAGCTGAGAGCAATTAAGAGGGACTTCAGGGCTCTGGGGAAAATGGAGTGCTCTGGGGTGCAAGTGGTGTTTAGCTCCATTCCAACACTAAGTCATATAGAGCAAGAGATCAAAAAGAATCAGTTGATTAATACCTAGCTCTGAACCTGGTGTGAGAAGCAAAACTTTTGTGTTGTTTGATCATGGACTGGCCCTCACACCTTCAGGCTTCCTTACTAGGGATGGGGCATGCTTGTCTCCTAGGGGTACTAAAGTCCTCACTAAAAATCTAGCAGGGCTCATAAATAGAGATTTAAACTAGAAGTGAAGGGGGAGGGGGACGAAGCCAGGCTAGTCAGTAGTGAGCCTGGAAGTGGAACTCCAGTGTCTGAGAGATGGTGTACTGGCAAGGACCACCAGTATGTCACCACAGAGCAAAGGGGAGTGAGTACATCTGGTGACAGAAAGGATGAAACTGGCACTGAGGGGTTAGATATTCCAAGGACCAGTCAATTGGGAATGAACACTATTCCCTTTATGAGAACTGAGGGTTCACCAGCCCAGCTGAAGTGCATTTACACCAAAGTGCACAGCATGGGCAATAAGCAGGAGGAATTGGAAGTTATTGTAGAGCAAGGAGACTATGATATAACTGCCATCACTGAAACGTGGTGGGATGACTTGTATAACTGGAATGCAGCTGTGGTGGGGTATAAACTCTTCAGGCAAGATGGGAAAGGTAGGAGAGGTGGTGGGGTAGCCCTCTAGGTTAGAAGGTGCTTTGATACCCTCAGGCTCAATTATGGTGATGATGGGATCGAGTGCCTGTGGGTTAAAATCAGGGGAGCCCAAAAGAAGGCAGATATTGTGATAGGAGTCTGTTATAAGACCACCCAGCCAAGAAGAAGCAGCCAATGAGCTCTTCTATAAACAACTGGGAGTAGTCTCAAGATCGCTACCTCTTGTCCTTGTGGGAGACTTCAATTTTCCGGATGTCTGCTGGAAGTACAATACAGCAGAAAGGAAGCAGTCTAGGAGGTTTCTGGATTGTGTGGAAGACAACTTCCTCATACAACTGGTGAGTGATCTGACAAAGGAAGGTGTCCTCCTGGACTTACTGTTCCTGAACAGAGAGGCCTTGTGGGGGTTGACAGTTGGAGGACGCCTGGGGCAAAGTGATCATGAGGTGGTAGAATTTTCAGTTCTAGGTGAGGTGAGGAGGGGGATTAGCAGAACAATCACATGAAACTTCCAGAGGGCAGACTTTGGACTGTCCAGAAGGCCGGTTGGCAAATTCCCATGGGAGACAGTCCTTAAGGGCAAGAGAGCCCACGAGGGCTGGGAGCTCCTCAAAAAGGAAATCCTTGCAGCTCAGGAGCAACCTATCCCCATGTTCTGGAAAAGGAACTGGCAGGGTTAAAATCCAGCTTGGTTGAGCAGGGAGATCTTGAGGGACATCAAAAAGAAGAGGAATGTCTATGAATTTTGGAAGAAGCGACAGGCGTCTTGGGTGGACTACAGGGAGGAAGTGAGATTGTGCAGAGAAAAAATCAGGAAGACTAAAGCCCAGCTAGAGCTCAAATTGGCCAAGTCAGTGAAAGATAACAAAAAAACTTTCTATAAATACATTAACAATAAAAGGAGGACCAGGGAGAATATTCGGTCCCTATTGGATGCAGATGGAACAACTGTGACAGGGGATGAGGAAAAGGCTGAGGTATTTAATGCCTTCTTTGCCTCAGTCTTTTATAGTAAGGAAAGTTGTTCCCTCTGTGTACATCCTCAGGAGCAGAACAAAGCTCCCATGATTGAAGAGGAGGTGGTTAGAGACTTGCTTGCCCAGCTAGATACCCACAATTCTGTGCTGCCAGAAGAGATTCACCCAAGGGTATTAAAGGAGCTGGCAGATGTGTTTGCCCTTTGCGTCATCTTCCAGCAATCCTGGCTGACTGGGGTAATTCCACTGGACTGGAGGCTGATGTTGTGCCCATCTACAAGAAGGGTCGCAGGGAGGATCGAGGGAACTACAGGCCTGTCAGTCTGACCTCAGTGCTGGGGAAAGTCATGGAGCAGGTGATCTTGAGTGCTATCATGAAGCACATGCAAGAGAACTGGGTGATCAGGCCCAGTCAACATGGGTTCATGAAAGGCAGGTCTTTCTGAAATAATCTCATCACCTTCTGTGACAAAGTGACTTGCCTACTGGATGAGAGAAAGGCTGTGGATGTGTCTTTCTGGACTTAGTAAAGCCTTTGACACAGTTTCTCACAGCATTCTGCTTCGGAAACTGTCGGCCTCTGGCCTGGACAGGCGAACACTCTCCTGGGTGGAAAACTGGTTGCATGGCCGGTCCCAGAGAGTGGTGGGAAATGGTGTTAAATCCAGCTGGAGGCCAGTGACAAGTGGGGTTCCCCAGGGCTCAGTGCTGGGTCCAGCCCTGTTCAATGTCTTTATCAATGACCTGGATGAAGGCATCTAGTGCACCCTTAGCAAGTTTGCAGACGACACTAAGCTGGGTGGAAGTGTGGATCTGCTGGAGGGTCGGGAGGCTCTGCAAAGGGACCTGAACAGGCTGGACCGCTGGGCAGAGTCCAATGGCATGAGGTTTAACACGGCCACATGTCGAGTGCTGCACTTGGGGCACAACAACCCTGTGCAGCTACAGACTAGGAGAAGCCTGGCTGGAATGCTGCCTGGAGGAGAGGGACCTGGGGGTGTTGGTTGACAGTGACTGAACAGGAGCCAGCAATGTGCCCAGGTGGCCAAGAAGGCCAATGGCATCTTGGCTTGTATCAGAAAAGGTGTGACCAGCAGGTCCAGGGAGGTTATTCTCCCTCTGTACTCGGCACTGGTGAGACCGCACCTCGAGTACTGTGTTTAGTTCTGGGCCCCTCACCACAAGAAGGATGTTGAGGCTCTGGAGTGAGTCCTGAGAAGAGCAATGAAGTTGGTGAAGGCTGGGAAACAAGGGAGCAACTGAGGTTGTTTAGCCTGGAGAAAAGGAGGCTGAGGGGAGACCTCATTGCTCTCTACAACTACCTGAAAGGAGGTTGTGTCAAGGAGGGAGCTTGCCTCTTCTCCCAAGTGACAGGGGACAGGACAAGAGGGAATGGCCTCAAGCTCCATCAGGGGAGATTTAGGCTGGACATCAGGAAAAAAATTTTCATGCAATGGGTCATTGGGCACTGGAACAGGCTGCCCAGGGAGGTGGTGGAGTCACCATCCCTGGTGGTATTTAAAAGATGAGTGGATGAGGTGCTGAGGGGCATGTTTTAATGGTTGATAGGAATGGTTGGCCTCGATAATCCTGTGGGTTTTTTCCAACCTAGTGATTCTGTAAATGTGTTGGTACCTCAAACAATTTGCACATTTGCTTCCCTTGTTACTGTCTTACTAAATGTGTTGATCTTAAAATATGTTCCAGTATTCAAACACAGCACCAAATGTGAAGTATCACAATTTATTTTAGGCTTTGATGGTATTTTTGAGCTCCAGAGTTCTGAAGTTCTAATTTAATCTCGAGTTGGATACCAGTTGAAGCAGGCCTTTTGGATAAATCCTCTTCTGATGATTTCTTTATTTTTCTACTTTAGTACTTACTTTAAGATAAGAGGGACAATGAAGTATTTTGACTTGTTTTGTTGTATAAAGATTTTACTGTGAATGTTTAATGGCTTTCTATTGATATTAATAATTGCTATAGCAACAGAAATTTTTATCAGTCACCCTTCTTCCTGTTCTCCCCTCCCCCTACTTAAGAAGGCTTAGAATGACTTAGATGCTCTCTGCAGCTTCCTTTCCACTGCATTTTGACTTAAATCCCATGTATAATCCTATAGGACTTTGATGCTTATTTTTTTCCACTGTATCACACTGCTAGAATGCCTGTCATGTATAATCAATAACATATTTGTTACAGCTACACACTTAGGAAACTGTATTTTTATTCCAAAACTTGCATGTAAGTTCTCTAAATTCTGGAGAGATTAAACACTTTTCTGGGATCCAAAATCCATAAGAGAGAGAGAAAATCTAAGTGTGGAATTGTTTATCTTTCTATCCAGGAAAAACGTGAATTCTGCAGTACTTTACCGTTGTTGCCCAATGTAGTATGATTTTAGAACCATTTTTGTCTCAATAGGTCTTGTTTTAGGAAAAAAAGTTCAGTGACTTCTATTTTCTCTTGACCTAATATGTAGAATTTTGTTATACAATTTCACTTTACTCTTTTCTGTACTGCCCTTCCTATGGAGTTCTAAATCCCTAAACTAGCAGATCCTTTTCCCTTAGCTGAGAAATAGCTTCTTTGGTGTTCTTCTTTGGTCTAAAAGACCTTTATGGTGTGTGGGAAGGGGGAAACAGTCATTGTTTAGTAAGTGAAAGTCATGAGGCTATCTGTAACACACTTCAAGTCTGTTGTCTGAGATATCAATTAGCACTTCAACTCCACTGCAATTGACCGAATATCATCACACAAAAATGACAAACGTGCAATTTGATAAATTTACTTTCTCAGACCTCTACAAGAAGTTGTTTGTTTTAGTAACCAAAGTTTGATTGTTATAGATTATTGTTAGTGCAGTAGTTTGTGTTTAATTCCTGTTCATGCATGTAGTGGGTTCTGAATTAAGCATTAATTTGAAGTTTTAAGAGTTTAGTATAGGCTAAACTTCACTGTCATCTAATTTAACAAATGAAAGTCCAGTAATTTTATCCTAAAAAAAACAGCAAAAGAAGAAGCAAGGGAAGAGAAAACTATAAAATATTAAAATTATTTATTATTTCTAAAGAAATTAATAGAAGAAAGCTGTTGATTTTAGTATTTGTGTAATTCTTAAGTTTCTTAAATTTCATCTTCTCCTTTGTGATTTTTGAACAGAAACTGTTTCCTGCCCTTAAGGAACAGAATCTGATACTAGAGTAGAAATTCTATCTATTAGATGTTATGATATAGAGAGTTATGACAAAACATAAATTATATGCTCTCTGAATTTTCCCTTACTTGACCTTGGAAAAAAGTTTTCTTTTTAGTAGTTTAAATATTTTAAAAGTTTCTGTGTTAGTGCAAGAATGTTTACTGCAAGTGAACTTTATGTTAATACATGCATTTTTTTGAATAAGTGATTACTGGTCTACAGAATGGGAAGATCTCTTGATAAAGGTGATTTTAGTACATATCCAGAGATTGCCTTGGAAAAAATGATTTATGTATTTTGAAGATGTTGCATTACTTAATACTGCATCTGCTTGCATTTCTGGAAAGTATAATATAAAATAATTAATATCAAAATTTTGGAGCTGATTTTCCAGAAAATGTCAATGTATATTTAATCTTTTATAGTTAGAAGTACACCTTCATCTTTTCTTAGGAAGAATTCCTGTTTTTTTAGCTCTAAGTTTCCTGATTACATATCAAATCTATGCATTGTAGTGAGAATTCTGAGTACTCTACACTCATCAATTTTTATGCTGTAGACTTTGGAGTGAATTTTTCCTAAACATCTGCTAAGTAACAGAAGGAAAAAATACTTATGAAAGTTTCTAGATCTATAATTTTCTATAGAATAGGCTTATAAGCTAACCAACACTTCTGGATTTCCACCTTTTCTTCTTTTCTGGTAGTTTTCAAGATTTTTAGGGTTGGAGGTGGTTGATTTAATCACATTCATGACATTTTGTGCAAACATCAGAAAAATGCTATTGATATCTCCAGATACCAATCCAGATGAATGGTTTGTATTTGAGAAACTTAGACCTTGTTTAAACACTCTTGTTATCTATTTTCTTTGGAAATAAACCAAACCAAAGTGAAAAGTGAGTTCCCTAGCTCAGGCACCAAAGTCAAGCAAGGAGTATCTTGTTCAACAGAGATTCAGAGAGACTTAGGATATTTTTCTGTGTAATTCAGAGAGTATTATTTAGAGTTCTCTGATTTATTAAGGTGTTTTACCATTGAGAGATCAGCAAAGTAATGCAGATTGTATGAATTCAGGTGTAGAATGTTTTCAATAGCGTTCAAATCATAAAATGTAATTTTCTCTTTTAGTTCGTAGTTCATAACACTAAATGGTTTAGAAAATTGTATTAGGTAAATTTCTTTAGAGCATTTGATGTAAATTGCACTAATACTGTGAAGTGCTTTTGTTTAACATATTCTTTGTAAGTTAGATTAATGAAGGTTTCTGAAGGATGGAATTAGATGATGCTTATTATGATGAATGAGATCACATTAAATATGGTTAATTCTTTGCACTAGCAGTACCAAGATAAGTAACTTCACTGTTACTTTTAAGGAAATGTCCTCAGTCATGTAAGCACCATCTAACACATTTTTTCCTTTAACCTCACAAAGATTGTTAATTTGATCCAGTGACAATTTTCCCATGAGTATAATGATGGTCTTGCATATTTTTAGTGTTGAAAAATAACAGGAGACCTGAGAGTAAGACCATAAGGGAAAACATATACAGGCTTTGAGACTTCTGTGTTAATGATTATTGGCCATGGGCACTAGACTTGTCATGATCTGAAAGGCAGATCATGTACACATTTTGCCCAGATTGAGAAAGGAGAAAAAGTACTTTTCCATTTGCCAGTTCCTCCTGGACATAGAGGTCTTTTCCAACTTTAATGATTTTATGATTCTAAGAACATCAAGTCCAACCATCAGAGCAGCATCATCATGCTTACTGAACCACATCACATAGTGCCACATCTACAGGTTTTTTGAACATCTTTAGAGATGGTGGCTCTGCCACTTCCCTGGGCAGCATGTTCCAGGGCTTCACCAGTCTTTCAGTTAAGAAATTTTTCCTAATATGCAATCTAAACCTTCCCTAGTGCAACTTGAGGCCATTTCTTCTCAACCTCTCACTTGTTATTTTGGAGAAGAGACCAGCACCCATCTTGCCACAACCTCCTTTCTGGTAGATGTAGAGGGTGATGAGACCTCTCCCCAGCCTTCTCTTCTCTAGAATAAACCATCCTAGTTCCCCCAGATGCTCCTCATAAGACATGCTGAAGTCCTTTCACCAACATCGTGGCCCTTCTCTGGGCACATATCTTTCTTGTGGTGAGGGGCCCAAATTGAACTGAACATGGTATTGGAGGCACGGCCCCAGCAGCACCAAGTACAGGGGGACAATCACTTCCCTATTCCAGCTGCCAACACTATTTCTGATACAAAGCAGGATGCTGTTGTCTGCCTTGGCCACCTGTGGGCACACTGCTGGCTCATGTTCAGCCAGCTGTTGACCCACACCCCCAGGTCATTTTCCACCAGGCAGCTTTCCAGCCACTCTTCCCCAAACCTATAGTGTTGTGGGGGGCTGCTGTGACCCAAGTGCAGGACTTGGAACTTGGCCTTGTTACACCTTGTACAACTGACCTCAGCCCATCGATCCAGCCTGTCCAGATCCCTCCACTGAGCCTTCCTGCCCTCAAGCAAATCAGCACCCCCACCCAGCTTGTTGGCAAACTTATTGAGGGTGCACTCCACCCCCTAGTCCAGATCATTGATAAAGAGATTTAAACAAAACTGACCCCAACACTGAGCCCTCGGGAACAGT
This sequence comes from Clamator glandarius, assembly GCA_033459285.1. Taxonomy (NCBI): domain Eukaryota; kingdom Metazoa; phylum Chordata; class Aves; order Cuculiformes; family Cuculidae; genus Clamator; species Clamator glandarius. The sequence continues at coordinate 3,537,032 of JAUNZM010000404.1, forward strand.
ATTGTGATGAGCTGCCAACTGGATTTAAATCCATTCACCACAACTCTTTGGGCTTGGCCATCCAGCCAGTTTTTTTACCCAGTGAAGAGTACACCTGTCTAACCCATGAGCTGCCAGCTTCTCTAGGCGAATGCTGTGGGAAACAGCATCAAAGGCTTTACTTGAAGTCAAGGTAAATCACATCTACAGCCTTTCCTTCATCCACTAGGCAGATCACCTGGTCACAGAGTGAGATCAGCTTGGTTAAGCAGGATCTACCTTTCATAAACCCTGCTGGCTTGTGCATGATCTTCTGGTTGCCCTGCATATGCCTGGTGTGCACACTCAAGATGATCTGCTCCATAATCTTCCCTGGTACTGGGGTCAGGCTAACAGGCCTGTAGTCCCCTAGATCTTCCTTCAAGCCCTTCTTGTGGATGGGCATGGCAATTTTCTAACCTCCAGTCAACTGGCATGTCCCCAGTTATCCAGGACTGCTGAGAAACGATGGAGAGTGAATTGCAGAGCTCCTCTTCTAGCTCTCTCAGTACTCTGGTGTATTCTATCCTGCCTCATAGATTTGTGAGTGTCCAGGTGGTATAGCAGGCTGTTGAATCCTTCTCCTTGATTATGAGATGTTTATTTTGCTCTTTGTCCCTGTTTTCTGGCTCAGGGTGGATCAATCCTGGGGTCTGACTATTAAGGACTGAGGAAAATGCATGGAAAAGCTTAATGTCTTCTAATATGCTCAGAGCAGTTAAGGAATTGGAGAGGATATTGCATTAAGTACACTGAGAACGTACCTAGAAACAGTTAATGGTAAATAAATTTCTTCTAATATTGAACTTAAAATTTAGGACTCCAGCTAATACCAAAGCAGCGTTTTATTTACCAAAAAATCTTTTATTCTTTTTATGTGATCCTTAAAATAAAGGATTGCTGGGATTTAATGGGGCTATGCATGTATTAGAACAAGGCAGATTACATAATTTACTGCACTTGAGAACTGTTTGAAGTCCAGCACTAGAGTAACAAACAGGAAGTTTCTAATTTTTTATCATTCTGCAAGTGGAAAACTCCCCCCAAACCTCCACATAAAGTAAACCAGTTTTTTAGGGCTGGACTTGAAAACTATAATGCAATAAGTCTTTTCTGGTAGAATGCTTTAGCAGCACAGGGTTGTTTCACTCCTAACTTCAATACTTCTATAACAAAAGTCTGTGTTTGAAGTTAATCTTAATAAAAGGAAATTGCAAAGTTTTCTTTCCCCGGATCTTATATTTTTCATATTCTTTTACCTAGTAGGCATATGAGACCAACTAGATACTACTTACTGTAGAACCCTAATTTCTTTGCTTTTGAAAATGAATAATAGTTTGTTTAGAGAAGGTTCTGCCCAGGCAATTTCTAGTAAGGGCTGGATCAGTATAAAAAATAAATCAGTTTTCTTTCCTGACCTGCTGATAAATCAATAAAGAACACGTTCAGTCAGTCTCATAACGTCGCATGAAAATTCAGCCATCCATGAGTTAAAGATGCTGCCTTCCCATGCATCAGTGATGGTAGTACCCCTAGCTGGGACACATCATTCACCAGACAGTTTATAATAGGCTTGAAGAGGCCCATGGCCTCCTTTTATGAGCTATTTGTGCTACTGAATGGCCATGATAATGTAATGTTAGGTCAACTGGATGTGACAATACTAATAGAGGAGATATTGTTAAGTGATCAGGGTAGACATGTGAGGCAAGATGACCAATATTTAGTGCATGGCATAGCATTTAGACTTTTATCATCAAATATCTGGAGTTCTTCCTTATCCAGCCCTTAGTCATTGAAGCCAAAGAAGGCACTAATGTTCAAACTGATTGTGTAAAATAATTGAACAATTAACTGATGATTAAAATCTAGCTAATTTAATAAAGTGAGCAATTAATTCAACAAGTACTTATGTGAAACATTTTTTTCTATCCTTTTGCCTTAATACAAAATGTTACTTGTATATTCTCATGACTTATGAAATTATTTTGATTGTTCAGTATAATAATTCTTGAAGAAAATAGGTCATGTTGTTCATGAACCTTCAAGCTCTTTTTTTCTTTTAAAAATGAAACTAGTCTCAGGAAAACTAAATCATACAATCATAGAATAACCAGGTTGGAAGAGACCCACCGGATCATCGAGTCCAACCATAAGAAGATAAGTTTTTCAGAAAACAGAGTAAGTGATGTTTATCTTAATAAGAGTTTTGGTTTTGATCTGCTGGCCATCATAATTTCAATTTTTTTATGGTTTACTGCTAAATGATTATTTAAATTTTTCTCTTCACTAGTGTCAGATGCAGTTCCATAATGGGTAGTTACAAGTGATACTGTTGTTACCATTAAAATTAAAAATTTTGGTAATTAATAGAATTTTTATTACCTCATCTGTATTAGTTTACAAATGGTAAGTAAGAGTCTGCAACCAAATCATGAAAGCCAAGAGACTGGTTAGTCTACAAAATGAAGAAAGTCCACAAATCAGAAGCAAGTCTGTGAACATAGATCATGGTATTGGTGACAGGAGAAAATGTACCAGTAAAACTTGAACCCCAGCCCTGGACATGGAGACAGCAGAGTTCGGGCTGCTGAGAGAGCTAGTTAGTATGATTGCTTAGGAATCTGGGTTTTAATGCACTGGAGTTCATGAATGCTGCTCACTTTTTAAAAACCATCTCTTAATACTGCACTTGCAAGAAATTTAGAATGCGAGAAGTCAAGTAAAAGGAGCAGAAGGTCAGCGAGACTTAACAGTGATCTTCTAGAATACAGGCAGAAAAGATACGTGTTTTAGGTAGTTCTGTGAGGAGCAGGGAGCTGGACTAAATGATTGGACTCAACGATCCGGTGGGTCTCTTCCAACCTGGTTATTCTATGATTCTATGGTTAGAAGGTGGTGACTGTGAAAGATTCGGGGCTGGGCCCATAGGCATGTGAGGATTAGAAGGACAGGACATGTGCCCTTTATTGTACCATCTCTTGCATGGAGTTATTCATTGTCACTGTGTTAAAGGAAACTTTTGATAAATCATAATACTACTCTGTTGCTCTGTCCCTTTGAGGTGGTAGATTGGTTTCAGGCTTTGGAAACTGTGTATTTCAGTAACTTTTTGTTACTCTGACTCTACTCTAAGTGAATTTTCTATCATTATAATCCTGCAGTTTTTCCTTCCTCTGCTTTCTGCCACTGGAATCCAGTAATTAATTGGATCTCGCGTGTTTGTGGTAATCTTTGAATTTAGTAATTTTCTACAAGATGATTTTTATTATGCTTCATTAACTGCATGCTAATACATAAATTATTCCCTCTATCTTATAAAGCAGGAATGTGTATGTTCATAAGGGACTAGAACAAAAACCGGATAGTTGAATTACTGGTATAGAAATAAAAAATATTCATGAGAAAGCAGAAAGTAATTGCAGTCTTCATGAACAAGCAATTCATGTGACGACTCAGTAGCCCTACAACTGTAATTCATTATGTTTTTAAATTATTGCAAGATGAGGTTTTAAAAAAACTAGGCTGACAAAATATATTAAAATACATCAGTATATTCATCCTGAATACCAGGGAGTTGCAGGGAATACACTTTTATTCAAAATACAAAAGGAAACACAATACAAAATATGCAGAAAGATAATTGCATAACTGAACACACTTTTTTTTCCTTGAAGAATGGTTCAAGACTGGTCTGTATGTGCACTTTTAAAATTCTGTTGATGTCAGCTCTGAATTCATGAAGCATTTGCTGAAGGCAACTGATGATTTATGCATGCCTCGCTTTCTTCATTAAACATTTTTTATGCATATTTCTCAAGTCAGAATGCTGGACTAGATGGATCACTGATGTACTATGTTACGGCAATTACATTCTCCATTTTCCTTCCTATATCAGGCTTTTTAGTCAGAGTTTCCATTTATTCAAAAATACCTATCCATTTGATGCAAGCTATTAAGTTTAGTTCTTTCTCTTTATTGGTTTACTAACTTTTACTCTTTCTTACAGCAGAGCGATTTTTTCCTGGACAGTATGATTAAATTCAGAAAAGAAACTCTAATAGATCTTCACATTCTGTGCTTATTATCTATAGATGAGTTTCAGGGTGGAATTTGGCCAGGTTTGTCTGACAAAATTTTTTATTGTTTACCAGGGTGTCATTCTGAAATCATAGTTATTTGTGCAAATACAAGCTCTTAAATTTTACTAGTCATAATTTTCTGGGTTTGAATAACTTGTTTCAACATTTCAAATGCATTTTGTCTAGCACATACTAATTATTACAATAGAACAAACCATCATATTAGTTATATTTTTACTCTCCAGAACATTTTTATGGTTCATGCTTGAGGGTTATGCTGTTGTTACATGAAGCGTCAGTAATGGTAGTTAGCTTATTATTAAAAAAAAAAGTAATGAGAGTGAAAAACTCTTTTTGCTGTATTTTGTATTTATAAGCTTTTTTGTATCCTCAGCTTTAGGAGAATGATGTGAGTTTTATATGTATAATTTTCAAGCAACTATTTTACTTAAGAAGCATAGTAATCAAATTCAAATCTGTATTTGTCAGAGTTTTAGGGATTTTTTTAAACTGTCAGATTTATTTTTTTCTGTTTCTGAAAGGTAACTTCAATTGTTCTGTTGTTTCTTTCTGTGAGGCTGTTGAGCACTCCCTTTACACATTTGTGTTCCTGTTTAAAATGTGAAGAGATTGATTGCTGTCTAGCACATGTTGAGAATTTATATATAATAGGGCATCTTGAGTAAATTTTAATAGAGCAGCACAAATTGTAAATTAAAAATTTTTTCATATCAATTAAATAACTATGTCACCTACAGTATGTAGGAGATGACTTTTTGGATATCAGCTCTTGTACATAATAATAATACATTAAATGTCACCATACCAGAGGACAAGTAATTTGGCAAATTAGGGATTGACATGCAAATCTCCTTAAGAGTTAGCATGAGGTACCGTTTTACTTTTAATACCATGAGGGGGAAATCTGGAGCACCAAACCTTCAGCTTTCTTAGGTTTGATGTCTAACTACACAGTTTCTTTGGCTTTCCGGGGCAGTATCTGAAGATGTTCTGGTACTACTACTCAGTGCCTAAAGGCATCCATGTAAGAATTATGTTCATGGGGCAGCTTTTGGCAGAGTTGTGAGAATTTTACCTGAGAAATCCAAATCAATGAAGGGGATAGTGATTTGTATTAGTTTTTCCTTAGCTGTTCTTGACTGACAATTAAATGGGTAGGGAAAAAGTACTTTTCTATTCATAGCATATTTTCATCATCAAATTTCAAATCTCCTGGGAGCCAGGGCATCATAAGCAAAATCTTTTAAATGAGTGTGAAGTAATCTATATTTTAGTCCATTCATCATTCCTTCAAAAATATATTTCTGACACCAAAAACTTATTATGACTTGGCATAATGGAATACATAAATTACATAGTGCTGTTTATGATGTTCACATGAAGATGAGCCTGATGAGTCATATGCTGTAATATGTATACTATGAGATTTTGCAAAATTATTAGACTTCCTAACAACCCATAATTTTGTCTAAGTAGACATTGGCTTTTACAGAGATTTATAATGTCATGAATATTAATATGTTTTTTCTGGGTTGTAAATAGTGGTTTGCTTCTTAAAAGCTAGTAATACAGATTTTAGCAGAATTGTAGCTTCCATATAGTAATGCTGTCATTTCTTCAATGTGCCATATGTCTGACAGTTTCTTCAATACCAGAATTGGTAATTAAGTTCATGTAAATGGAAAATAGGGAGTGATATGTGGATGTCCTTGGGAGTTAACATTGAGGTACTGTACATCCCCATGTCATCATATACATCCACATCCAGAGAAGAACGTATTCTTAATTTCCGTTTGGCAGTCAGCTAACTATTATGCACAGTACAAAATAATCATAGAATCATCAGGCTGGAAAAGACCTGTTGGACCACTGAGTTCAACCATTCCTATCAGTCACTAAACCATGCCCCTCAGCACCTCATCCACCAGTGCATTAACCACCTCCAGGGAAGGTGACTCAACCACCTCCCTTGGAAGCCTGTTCCAGTGCCCAATGACCCTTTCTGTGAAAATTTTTTTCCTAATGTTCAACCTGAACCTCCTGTGGAGGACTTTGAGGCCATTCCCTCTTGTCCTGTCCCCTGTCACTTTGGAGAAGAGGCCAGCACCCTCCTCTCTACAACCTCCTTTCAGGTAGTTGTAGAGAACAATGAGGTCCCCTCTCAGCCTCCTCTTCTCCAGGCTAAACAACCCCAGCTCTCTCAGCCGCTCCTCATAAGGCTTGTTCTCCAGCCCCTTCACCAGCTTCGTTGCTCTTCTCTGGACTCGCTCCAGAGCCTCAACATCCCTCCTGTGGTGAGGGGCCCAGAACTGAACACAGGATTCGAGGTGCGGTCTCACCAGTGCCGAGTACAGAGGGAGAATAACCTCCCTGGACCTGCTGGTCACGCTGTTTCTGATACAAGCCAAGATGCCATTGGCCTTTTTGGCCACCTAGGCACACTGCTGGCTCATGTTCAGTCGGTTGTCAACCAACACCCCCAGGTCCTTCTCCTCCAGCAGCATTCCAGCCAGGCTTCTCCTAGTCTGTACCTCTGCTTAGGGTTGTTGTGCCCCAAGTGCAGGACCCGGCATTTGGCCTTCTTAAACCTCAGGCCATTGGTCTCAGCCCAGCCGTCCAGCCTGTTCAGATCTGTTTTTGTAGGTACTGTTCTGAACATTAAATTTGCATGGGATCAACAATTAATCAGATATGATAACTAAGATATATACCATTGATTTCCTTGTAGGTATGGGATAAAAAATAGGTGAGAGAAGGAGTGTGGCATAAATTCTAGGTGTATGCCTTGGATTTCCAAAGTCACAAACATTTTTGGTCCTGCCAGAAAACTGAGGCAAGTACTTCCCTATTCTCAGGTCCCAAAAGCTGTATTTCAGTAGAATGATTAGACGGATTGTAGTGATATTTGTTCACTATATCTTTAGATTCTGTCCAGCACAGACCTTTCCAAAGTCATTCTCATTAGCTTTCCAGTGCCAAGAACCTTGTTGTTGCAAAGATTCTACAAGTGTCCCAAGGCACATCAGGTGAGAAAGGAGGTAGCCTTGGGAACGACTGCAGTCATTCTGTATCACTGCAATGCCCATGTGCAGCAAGAAAATACTTTGGGTAAAACTGGGATGTGGTTTTGCTTCCTTTGCTGTTCCAGAGTGCAATGAATATCTAGGGAAAATTCCAGTCTCTGTTGGGAATTTTTCACCTGAAATACAATCTGAGTATCTGTTATGAATGATCTGTTGTTTGTTATTAGAACTGCAGTAACTGATCTTTCTTCACTATTGTTTTTGCATATGAAATAAGCTCTATTTACTGGTTTCCCCCAGGCTGTTGCTTCAGTCATTCTGTTTATTTTGCTACCTACTGATGAAATCTTTATAAAAGAGGAATGCAGTACATTAGGCATTATATAAATATCTTGCTTCTGTGAAGAAGCCTTCTGTAGAGACCATGTGTTGCTCAGGTTTCTTGTGTTTGCTTTAAACAGGAAACCCTAGATTATAGCCTTTCCTTCCCCTATTTCTCTTCTGGGGATTTTTTTACTAGTGGCTTGAAGCTTTCCCAATAGTTTGTACTGGTTTGAGAATTATTCTTGTGAAACAAAGCTTTCCTAGAAATGGAAGGAACCATTCTTTCCACTGGCTTGGCTCCAGTTTTAGAATAGCACTTGACAGATGGGTGTGTATGTCAAAGGTTTATGTTCTGTGATGTCAGAATACATAATTTGAAAATTAAAAAACATGTTTATCTGTGTGCAGTTCATAAGTCCTAGCCTTCACAGAGTGAATAGTCTAGAGTTCGATCCACACCCTGGCTGCTGTGGAGATTTATGATGTACCATAGAGAAGAGTACTTTATGACATAGCTCTTATAATTACGTTAAAAAGAAATTGCTATTGTTGAAAGAGAGAAATTTAAACAAAGATGGTTGTACTAACTCCAGAAGTGATATATCTGCATCCTTCTTAAATGTGTGGAGTTGAAACTGTTTTTCTTTTATGCAGGACAGGGTAATTAATCTGTAAACGCTTTTTACATTAGATTGCCTGATGTTGTTTTCAAGTTATCTCTCTCTATGCAATGTTGCTTGCTACTTTTAAACATACTTGAAAAAGCCCACTACAGCAGTAAAGTAACTGGGGTAATTTTTTCCCTAACATTTCACCCTTTGTTTATAATCTGCAGGTAAAAATACCTTTAATCTGTGTTTCTATACTTGTTTATTCTCATGTGTTATGTTGGAATTGCTTTCTGTGTTTCTAATTGAACATGATTGAAAGCAGCTCTGCAGAGAAGGACTTGGGGGTGCTAATTGATTAGAAGATTGACATGAATTGGCAATGCATGCTTGCAGCCCAGAAATTAACTATATCCTGGGCTGCATCAAAAGCAGTGTGGCCAGAAGGGCAAGGGGGGTGATTCTACCCCTCTACTCCACTCTCATGAGACCCCACCCAGAGTACTGTTTCCAGTTCTGGAATCCCCAGCGTAAGAAGGATATGGAACTGTTAGAACAGTCTGAGAGAACTGGGGTTGTTCAGCCTAGAGAACTAAAGGCTCCAAGGAGACTTTATAGTAACCTTCCAGTACCTGAAGGGGGCATACAAGAAAGCTGGGGAAGGACATTTTACAAGAGCATGGAACATTAGGACAAGGGAAGATGGTTTTAAATTGGAAGGGGGAAGATTTAGATTAGACATTAGGAAGAAATTCTTCTTAATGAGGATGGTGAGGCACTGGCACAGGTTTCCCAGGGAAGTTGTGGCTGCCCCATCCCTGGAACTGCTCAAGACCAGGTTGGATGGGGCCTTGAGCAGCCTGGTCTGGTGGGAGGTGTACCTGTCCATGAAGGGGGGTTGGAACTGGATGGTCTTCAAGGTCCCTTCTAACTCAAATTATACTATGATTCTATGTTTCCAGGTGAGCAATGCTTTTGTCCATTTTGATGTATTTCAGTGTAATAGCAAAGGCTTTTCTTTCCTTTTGGCTTTTAATACTTAAAATAATTGAACTGATACAACCTCAAGAGTTCTTATACATTCCTTTGTCTGCTCCTCTAATTTAAAAACAAAAAGATCAAAACATGTTAGTATAACGCTTCATCACTATGTTAGTTCCTATCAACTGGATTTTCTTAAACCTAAATCAGCACAGTCCATCCTAATCAAGTAGTTAATTCTTCTGTGGTGTTGTACTGAGCTATACATGATTTTCATTTTATAACTTTGATGTCTTATCTAAAAGGAAGTTGTTAGGATATCTAAACAGTTTCATATAATTAAGTAACTTTAAGACCTCTTCCAATCATGTCTCTTAAGGGAGCTACGTAATTTGAGGTAACCAAGCGTTTTCTTGTCAGTTGTTTTTCATTTGTCCCAAAAATACTTCTTCCCAGGGGAGTTTTTATTTACTTTCAGGACCATATGCCTATTAAATTGCCATTGACATACAGAAATATTATTTCTAATTCTGTTATATGAGCCTCTGTCATCACGGCATGGTGTCACTACGAGAACTTATTTTTGAATAGTTTTGTTGGTTTAGTTCTGCAGAATGGTAGGCCTGCAAATGGACTGTTTATTATGCTCAAATATAAATTCTTTCTTGAAAACAGCTTTGTTTATGGGACTAGTTATGGGGTTACATTTCAGTTATTGTAGAGAGACTGGGGTGGCATATTCAGCTAGTGAGGAGCAATAGTCAGTACTGTACTTTTGTAGTACATTACATTGTAGTCAGTTTCCATATTATCAAAGAACAGTATGTACTGGAAGTAGCTACAAAGCATTTAATTGGTAGAGAAATACCACTGGGTACCTTATCCTGCTTCAAATATCTGGCTATTTAAAAGCACCCAGTTCTAGTGGGAGAAGGGGATGATAACAAAACAGCTATATTTATGGATTTATATATTCATGTGTAGTGTATGAATGTTCTATCATATCATAGCTGATGTGTAGCATTAATTTGGCTAAGCTGGCTGATTATTACTCACAATTAAAAACTTATCTATGGAATTAGTTTACATTTAAACCTAAAATTTCTGTATGCTATAGAGTGAAGGGAAAACTATTTTAAAAAATTCCCTTCCCAAATTCTCTCTAGTGTTTGATAGTGTACTATTTGTTAAAGCAATCTTTTCCTTCATATTCAATTTTCAAATATTCTTACTTTGCCAGAATAGAAGTAAATATTGCTGTGAAATTTGCTTTGTCCTTATGACAACAATGAAAAACATGAGACGTGAAGAAACATATAACGTATATCAAACTGATAAGATGGAAGCTAGGACTTCTTAATAACAACATCAGAAATACAGCTCTAGCATGCTTCTAAAATACATTAGTACCTCTTAGGTAGTAAATCATACTAAGGAACTTCCTAGTCTTAAAGATTTTCTGTGCTATTTTAACTGCTTTTCTAGAAGAATGATAATTGTGCTATTTTACAGAAAATAGCCTGTCACTAAATTCAGTATTTATGAAAAACAGATTGTAGAAAGATATGATTGAAAATCACCACTATTTTGAATATTTATGAATCAGTTAAAATATCACTCATATTCTTGCTGTTCATTTCAGATTATAGAATAAACTGCAGTGATTTAAAATGCCTTTGGCTAAATATAGAAATAGCTTGTGGTGGTAAACAATCAACAACCAAGTGCTGATGTCCTTAATCAGCTCTTGTTCTTGCAAAACTCCAACTTTGCTTCAGGTATGTTGATTTGAAAATATGTTTTTCCAAAATAGTTAACTATTTATCTGCTGAAAATTGTTATGCTACAAGTATCAAATATGAGTTTAAGGGAGGCTGTGTCCTGATCTGGATTTTGTGTTCTGGAATGTGGAGGAAGTAGTAGACTGTTGGATCTGGATCCTAGATGGGAAGAGAAGTGTTCAGGACATGTTTCAATGACATATGACCTTGTGAAAAGCTTAAGACCCCTCTCAGCCTTGTTACTTGTATACAAGCAAAAAGAAACCCCATCCTACTTGAGTAACTTCAAATGTATTTAATGGATTTTAGAAGGATTATTTTTTTAATTAATGTCACATAGTAATACATTTGTTTTAATGTCTATGCCAAGAGTAAACAACACACAGAAATTTTCTGAAACGACGTTATCTCTTCATCTTATGATTTCATCATTTTAAAGAAGATGTTTAAATGCATTACGAAGATGTCAGAATCTCAAGGATAGCTGTGTTGCCTCAAGCTAGAAGTACTCCAGTCATGTTTGGTCACAGTAACACCAGCCATTGCACAACATCCTGAAAATGTTGTCCAAGAAATTACTCCTATGTAGCACTTCAGTTAACAGACCATGAGAAATTAGTTGTCAAGATGCTGGTGGTTCCTAGTTCCAATTGAAACAAGTACAGCTGAGGGATTTTGACATTAAGGTATTTAATCTATTTAACCAGTTTATTAAATAATACATATAGGGGATGAAAGTGCTTTTAGGTGAAAAGAGGAAGTATGTTCAGCATTCCTAATTTGTAATTCAGAGTAATACTTATTTTTGGAAAAAAACCCCAAACTGATTGAGAAAGAATGAAGTAAAATGATTTGTAATGGCAAAGATCTATTTTCCAGATAATGTGTCATGATCTCACTAATTTACATTAGGAGGCATCTGTGATAATCAATGAAATATAAAAATTTTTTTTTTGAGTTGCAAAGGTTTTAAACACAAACTTTTTTCATTACTGTCATCTGCTGACTCCAAAATGGCTTCAAAACTTTACATCCTCTTTACTAAATAATATTGAGGTTTTACCATTTTTCTCTGTGAAAGAACTGAACTAAAAAAACCCAGTACTTTTTACCCTGATTCTCTTAACTTCTTTTTACTGAAACAGAATTGTTTGATAGTATCAACCACCATTTTCACTTAATTGCCTTTTTCATTCATGCTTGTTTTCTCTAACAGTATACATAGCAGACAATCCTTGTCTCAATGTTTTTGTAGTTTCTTAATTACCCACTGTCGAGGCTGAATGAATGTTTTAAGAATGTCTGAGTATCTACGTACTCTTTTGTCACCTTCCTTAACTTCACATGTCATATTGAAGACTTCTAGTAATTACTATAATAATACTTCAGAGAAGTTATGTCAGCGTGCACATACCATTAATGCATTAATGTGTCAAAATGGCAGTGAATGACACAGCTCTAGGCAATCTTAAAAGCTACTAATGGTAGTCCAACTCAGAGGAATTGATTTGTAAGCAACACTAAAGCTATAAAAGTTTCATCCTGATATATGGCTTCAAAAAGTCTTTTTCTATCATTCACCTTATTTTCAGGGGATGAGTAACAGCTGTTTGAATAAAGTCACAATCTCTAAGTGCAAAATGCTTTATGCTGTCCGTGCTAGGGTATTATTTCTAAAGGAAAGGTGGCAGAATGACAGAGAAGTGAAAAGAATTCCATTGTTATCATTGAAAGAGAAGATTCCAAATGCTGCACTGTTTCACTGATGAGAGCCTAGAGTATCTCAAAGATGAGAAAAGTGCATATTGACTTAGATTTTAATGAGATTGGACTCTTAATGCGAACTACATTTAAGCACTTGTAATGAAAGGAATTTAGTAACTAGAATGATAAATAGGTGTTAGTTAACATTAAAACAGTGAAGAACTAAAGAATGAAAGATACCTAGGATGATGATACAGGTACAGGGAAAACGGTTTTCTACTGGCACTTGGGTTATGATCTTTTTATGTAGCACCCACTTCGTAACATGGAATTAGGGAGAGTTTGTCATTACCTGATTGGACACAAGGGAAGGAAAGTCCATGTAAGACATGTTGTCCTGTCAGAGAAGGACAGAGGGGGATACAGCTGCAAAATTTTTATTTATGTCATTTCTAAGATATAATGCATTTAGAAATATGTATCATGATTTCTACATCTATATTTATGTGTGGTTATGAGACCTGAAGAAGGTGTGAAGTTCAATTTTCCTGAACTTATTTTTTTATCAAATATCTATGTGCATTTATCATAAAAAAAGAGAAAACATTCGGAATTTTCATATGAAATATCAGTACACAACTAAAATCCTGGCTACCCTGACATCAATATGAGCTGTGTTATCAGCTTCAGTGAAGTAGATTTTTCCTTCATAGAGTCTCATGTGTCTTATCTCCCTGCAGAAGTGAAGGCTGGGAGGAAGGAAAATTAATTAACAGAAATGAAAAAACAAACAAAAAGTATCATAGGCAGGTTATAAGGGAGCAGGTTAGTTTAAACAGAGTGAAAGATGAAGAAACAAAAGAAGGAATAGATATAAGATTAGGCAAAGAAAGACTGAGAAGGGAGGAAAGAGTGAAAGAGAAAAATAGTTTCCTACAACTCAGAATAGTAAGTTGAGAAGCTCATGATCTTTAATCAACATAGTAAAATGTTCTTTCTGTTCAGTGTTTGGCAACAAGCCCTTGACAGACACAGCCATTAATCTGGAGTTACTCTAAAGGCTCGCCCATTTATGAAATGTACGATTTGAACTGGGCAGGAGGAGAAGGAGAGGGATGATATATGGGTAAGTATTTTTGAGCAACCACCTATTTGTGACTCAAATAATATTATTCACCTGCCTCCCATAACAGCCAGAAAATCAAGCTAGGAAGCCAGAAGTACTTTCTGCTACCTCACTGAAGAACCATCTGCGAAATGTGAATAATACAATAACAATAATCTTTAATTACTAAAAAGAAAGGGTAAGAATTATCTACTGAAAGCTGGAAAAGAAAGCCTTCAGGTAATTTATTGTAGTTATGGTAGCCTGGTAGCATAGGCAGATTTATAGGCACCTTTTAATAGAATAATTAGTGTTGTTTGGGACAAAAGAGACAAACTTAGGAACTTGCTGTCCTCTCCCCTTACCTGCTTTTGAAGGAGATATCAGGAAAATATATTTTTTTTTTAAATACAGACGTTTCTTCTTTCCTACCAGCACAATTAGTCATGGTAATTTGTGATTTTCTGGTGCCAGAGCAGTTCTCCATCTCAGCAAAGGCAGATATTGACCAGTAAGATACACAAACTGTATTTTAATGCCTTGGGATTTTTTATTATTATTTTAAGATGGTTGGTAAGGTTCTCTGAAGAGGAAAGTTTGTCATAAGTTTTGTCAATACCTAGACTTTTAAAGTAAAAATCAGCCATGAAATGTTTGTGCAGAATAAAGTAGACTTAAACTTATTTAAAACCCATGTTGCCAAGTACAGGATAGCTTGGCATTCCTCCATGTCATGTTTAGCAAATTGCTGTCGTGTTACTTTTAATGGTTATCATTGGACATAAAACCCAGAATTGTTTATAATTCATAAGTTCAAGTGTGAGCTCTTCCATCTATTACACCCTTTTTTATATTTTTCTGGATATTGTCAATTAAGTTTACAGAACAGTCCTGTTAAGTGTTTCTTAAAAAACACTAATTTCATCTTTGAATCCAGAGTAGTTTTAGTTTAATTCTCAGGTTTTTTGATAAGCAGAAAAAAAGATTTTTTGTGTTACTCTCATAAGTATCGTATGAAAATTGTCAATCCAAGAAGTAGTAAACATTTTTTTCAGCTTATAAAGGCTCATTTTTTTTTGCTCTAAAATTTTCTTAGACACAGGAATGCCATTTCATAGGATTAATTTTAAAAAATACACTGACTGTCATGCTAAAGCAGGAATCCACAATGGACATGTTTTAAAATGACAGAAAGAAAATTTAAATAATCTTCTGGATTTGCAAGGATAAAGTGACTGAAATGTTCTTTTGGGAGGATTATTATGTAATGTTGAGCATCTTAACAGAAATAACTCTCTTTTTATTATGTGCAGAGCATTAGTAATTGTCATGTCATTAATATGGATTATCTTCTGTGTGAGGCAGATGCCGTAATTATCAGTATTTAGGAACATAACAGGTAATATGAATCAAGCTTGTAATGTGAATCAAGAACATCTTGTTATCTGGAAGCATTCTTTACAGATAGAGGTGCTGTGCAGTAGCTGTCTAAAGATACTGATTACTTTTACCACTGCACTGCATTTGCCTTAAATTATTTATTTGCTTAATCATTTTGTTCTTTTTTTTGCAATAATCCCTTTTTCAGCAAAAGTTATCCCATAATTTCCATTCTGTCTTTGGTACACTTGATAATGTTTACTGTGATAAAGGCCAGATAGACCAAATAAAAACATTTAGCTTTGCACAAAAGCACATTCCTTCACCGAGGGAAAGATTTCAATATTCAATATTTCCTGCCATTAGAACAGGTGTAGCCATCAATGTATAGGTACTTAGGCTGTTTTTCTTTTTCCTGCCATATGTCATGACACAATATATAGCCTAAAATTAGTTTGGTTTTAAATAGAAAATATGTTTATTGACTGGCATAACTGGATAACCTCATACTCTGGGAAGATTTAGATCCTAATTGTAGATGAAAGCTATTTCTATAGGAGAAGTTTGAGAAAGACAGGTATAAAAGGTCAAAAATCTACATTTAAATTTTACAACCATCTGTAGTCTTGGAAATTTAGTATGATTCATGGGAGTTTTTCGAAACAATTATTCCAAATATCGTACTGGCACACTTGTAGCTTTTAAAGTAGATTCTGGACATCTGACAGCCATACGTTTGCCTGGGCTGAAAAGTGCCTTTGCATGAGCTGTCTTCAGCTCCAAGAAGCAGCCTGTTACCCTCACAGTATATTTATTATGAATTCTGAATCAGCACCTGTCCTGGTGGAGTCTACGTGGGGAATGCTTCCTGCATGCTGGTCCAGCTTAGGGTTGCTTCCTGTTGTCTTTAAATACCCTTCACACTGTAATTTCACTTACCTACTGAGTATTTTAATCTAAAGAATAGTATTGAAATGCTTTTTTTTTCAAATAGCTAGATGAAAGATTTCATTTCTTATTGCCATTAAAATCGAAAAACAAGAAGACACTTTGGGAAGTACAAATCCAAGATTTCAAACTTCTATTTCATTTATGTAAATTTGACTCTGAAATGCTTAAAAATTTCCTTGCAAGGTTAGAGAGACCTAGAGACTGCAAATTATTTTAAACTGCTTTTAAATCATGTAGATGGGGTAGGCTTTTTGCCAGAAATATTTTTTCCCTTTCCAGAAAGATGTTCTGCTAGTCTGTTAAAGTGTGGCATTGATTTGATGCTGAATTATTAGGACAATATTGTAAAAGAGCAAAAGTTGATGTAGAAAATAAACATGTACTGAGAAGACTATAAAATGTTTAATAGAGCTACTGTCACAATCTTACTTTATGGTTCTTAAATAACAACACAAACATTACGGTACCTATGAGTATTCAAAAATATGCATTTCATTAAATAGGATTTTATAATCACTTGGGACATGATTGTTTCTTCTACACAGTTTTTATTATTAATAACATGAATTGTAGCTTACTGCTTTAGTCCTCCCATTTCAGAAAGGCAGATGAGGCACCAGCTACACACTACGTTTAAAATACAAATCCTCCCATTTCCTTTAATTCCATCTTGGCGTAAAATGTATGCCACTCGATGAAGTGGTGTAATATTTTAGAAATACTGCAGTGTCATAAATGTTGTAATACATTGGGAACAAGTGCTTTATATGTAGTTCAGTAACTTCGAAGTATGATTGGAGAGAATGAAAAATGAGTAGTTTAACCATGATGTGTTAAAATGCTTTAACTCATACTTCTATACATGTAAGAATTTTTGAGCATCTGTAATGATGAAGTTCCAATATATCTTTTTAAAATCACATTTACTATATGGATTTTTCCTGAAATTTTTGGAAGTGCTGTGCATATAACATAATGTGATGTGCCTAATATGAAGACTAACCACCTGTTTTGTTTACTCCATCTTTTTCTTGTCTTTTTTTTCAGTAGTAAGAAGTGCATGTTCCTGTTCTCTGCCTGCCCTGATCCTTTTGCCTCCTTACAGTTGTAGTGGTGCTGTGATTTCCCAAAGTCCAAGGTGCTGTGCCCAGTGGCTGAATGCTGGGTTGGCCTACTTGGACTCCAGCCTAGTCCAAAGTATGGAAAAAAATGCTCATGCCATGAAGGTGCTAGTAGCTGAAATGTTCTCCTTTTCCCTCAGCTTAATCTCAGATCGTGCTGCTTGGCTTCACTGAACAGATACTATCTGAAAGACAGTTTCTGCTACAGAATTTGCACATTCTTCTGTTGTTATATGGAATATGTTGAGCTCATCTTTCTTGGTAATCATCTGGTGTCTTACCTTTACAGAAGTTTTGGCTGATCTCTGGGCATACCAGTTGTGATTGCTACTGGTGGAAACTCGGCACCCCACTGAAATGTTCCTCGTGTTATTCAGACTAAAATGTCTTTGAATTGCTTTTTAAGGAAAGTAATTTTTACTGCTCAGACTTCTGTTTTGGCTGATTCTCAACTTTCAGGATCACTTTTTCTCTTCCCTGGCAGACTGCAGTAAGAAAAATAGGCACTTTTAATGAAGATTCACACAGCTATCTGTAGGGTTAAAAGCCACTCTAGTACATTTTGCCTTGACTCATATTTTACTTCAATCTTTTGAACTAGTCACCTCATATTTTAAATAAAAAAGCAAAAGAATATAAGAAGAGAGAAGGAAAAAACACAGTCAAGCAGGAAAATATTTGAGAAAAGCAGTAAATGACTGATATGCATAACTGTTCTGGGAAACATCATAAGGAATCTGAGATGTGGAGAAGAACATAAGCATAACTGTGGAGTGTGAACTAAAAAGGTCCTGGGAGGATCATTCAGAAAGGCTACTAGACCAGCAATGCATGGCTATCAGTGCTTTATACAGCACAATACCTGAGGACTGAATGGAATCTATGCTTTAAATACCCCTTATAGTAGTTTTACATGACTATATACATATATGGAGTATAAAAAATGCTTATCATTCTGTATCACATATGAAAAAATAGTTTGGTTGGGATAACCTGTAAAATATCTTGTTAATGTCTACAAAAGATGTTAGATCCCCTTATGTGTAACTGAAAACTCCCAGGCATGTGAGCCACTATTTGTGAGCCATGGATTGTCTCTTCACAGAAAAATATTCCATCTTATTTTTCCTTTTAGTAACTGCTTTCTGACTGTTACATTTGTGGGCTTTAGGTAAAGTCTGTCTGCTCTTTTGGATACTCCATCTTATACATTCTTAATGCTGAGAATATTTCTCACTGTTCTGAGTATTCCCCTTCATGATTTGTCTCTAGTCTTCTGGGTGATAGTAATAATGGTGTTGTATCTATGCATTCAGGGATGTTTTGAATGATGCCTACATTAACAACTTCACACTTTTTCTATATATCCCTGCTCAGTAATGTTAGTATAATCCTAAAGAGGACATTATGGGCCAGATCCTGTCATGCATGGCTCATACATTGCCATAAAGTATAGCAGTGGAGAGCTTTCAGGACCCCCCAAAATTGGTTCTTTCAGTCCTTTCATTAGAAAGGATACTTATTTTCTATTCAAGAGATCCTTCTCTATCCTTCTGCCTAAATTTGAAGAAAATTCAGGTGGCATTTGATTCACAATTCTAGGCTTAAAATATCTGAAAGCTCTTCTGTTATATTGGAGGCACTGACAATGTTCCAGGCTGCTGTTAACAGTGTGCAGTTGTAGGAGTTGTAGTGAACGTGTATGTATTCTGTCATCATTCCAATATGCATAGTTCCTCTTGAGAAAAACATCAGATCTTCTGCTTGTTTTGGTGGGTTTTTTTTTGGGTTTTTTATGTTTTTTTGGGTTTTTTTTTTAGGGAAGAGGGTTACTTTACTAAGTAAACTGATGTCTGAAAAAAAATCTTGTAATGTCTTTGGTAGATAATACTAACACTTTGCAAACTGTTGGACCACAGTCAATGGGCTGCACATGAATTAAGTCACTATTATAACATTTATGAGAACTTTACAGATATGTACCACGCATAAACATAAAAGGTCATATAGATATATGTGTATATAAATAAATCCAAATAGAGAGGTAATTTTTCATCTCAGGCCATGAATTTCCTTTGATGGCCCCCTGGGCCTACCATATATTTTACCTTGTAACCATGGCAGTGCAACAACTCTCAAGTTGAACCTTTTCAGGGAACTCAGCTTAAGTTTCACCAGCAGCAGGGAGCATCTGACTGAGGGGCAGATCATGATATTCTGGAGACAGGATGCATGCTGTGTAATTGTGAGTTCAGTGTGGGTCTAGCAGGGGGCACGAGTTTAATAAATTCCTTCCCAGAGGCTGCTTTTTTCTGCTGCCTGTAGTTACAATAGGCATTTTGTTCAGCTGCTAAACCTCATTCTTTATAAAATGCACAGAACTTAATCTCTGAAATCAAATATAAAATGCTAATAATTTTTTCTACTTCTCTCCTGGTAGTCCAAACTGATTTAAAAGTTTGCATCGTTCTCACCCAGGAGGAGAATTTACTTGAATGTTTTTACTGATGATTAAAAACTGAAAGAGCAAAATACAAACAGAAAATTAAGGCATTAATGAGCGAAAGTGGAAAGTTATCATTATATAAAAACCACATTCTGATGGGTTGTAGATCCATATCTCTGCATCTCGCTCAGCCCTTAAATTGACTGTCATAATGTATACATCATGTACCTCCTATTCAGTAAAACTGTAAAACGATGACATGGTAATACTTGAGTTGTACTACTCTTTGCACCCTGCATATATTAATTTTGCCTATTAAAATTTATAATATCACAGGGTTTTTTTGAAGTAACATTTCAATGACTTTGTCCCATAACACTGCAAGACCATACAAGCATAAGGGGAACCACTTGTGTACAAGAAGAAATTATTCTTTTTTACCAAGACTGCTCCAATAATGTGAGTTACAGAGCTGTGCAGACATCAGCTGCTCTTCCATGAAAATAACTCTTATTTAAAATGCAGCAAGAGAGATCTACCTGAAAACATATTTCACTCTTTCGTTCTGCTATGCATTTGGCCTTGATCCAGCTTACAAACAATTTAAATTGATTGTTTTCAAGTAATTCATTTTTTGATCGTATTTGTGTACCTGACTGAAAATAGCGGTTTGCTTGCCTAAGAATAACAGCAACTTGCTTACACTCACCCCCTGTCCTAGAAGATAAGTTGTGACTGGACTTGATTTATCCATGAGCAGTTATAATTTCCTGAACTAAGGGGTCTGTGCCTGATTCATGTATTAATGATATATTAACATTAACCATATATTAAAATCAGTAATGCAAAAAGCAAGGATTTTTTTTGAATATTTTACAGCAAAATGGGAAGGCATCTATCATTGTCATTTAGTCCAGTGTGAATAAATAATTTGTAATGCCATAACTTTGAGAATAGAGCCTTGTGTTTTTTTGCATGCCTTAAGAGTTTCTGTGTGTATTGGAGTAATGTTGTGTAGTTGGATTGAAACACAGATGTTAGAAAGATGTTGGTCCCAAAAATGTTGATTCTCCAAGGAAACTGGAAAAATGCTTTTTTGCTGTGACAGTTAATTTGCAGTGAAGTAGTATGAGTTTATTGCAGGTAGAAAAATGAATTTCATGTTTAGCACTTTTTTTTTCATTTTTGGACACAATATACAAAACATAGTTTTTAGAAGAATTAATCTATTACCAAACTGTTAATTGAAAAATTTTGAAATTTCATTTTTACTGATGGGAAAGCTATTTATTTTGTTTGTGCTTTTACTCTAATTTTTTTTAATAAGTTAATGTATTATAACCAGTCTATTGGCTTGGCACCAGCTGGAAAAGCAAAACAAGTTTCTGAAAGATAAATCAGTATAGAAGTGACTTCTAATACTGCTTGTTGCTCTAGAGGGCAAAATAAATTTTAAAACTGTAAGGGCTTATAAGAAAATATTAGTGAATATTTACTTCACAGCTTTTTACTCTAATGTTAGTTATCAGCTGTAGTCAACAATTACTGCATGAAAATGTTTAGTGATTTGCGAATTGTATGGCAAGCCAAGTGCTGTTCCATAGAATAATTTATACTCTTTCCATCCTATTTATACTAAAACGCTGTGCATTTATGTCCAGTCAGATCTTTTTAAGGCTAGTATATATGTATATTTTTCAAGAATGTGAGGGTTTTGAGGTTAAATATCAGGAGAAGACAGTTTTAGCTGAAGTTAGGAATTAGAGGAGTTCCATTTTCCAAGTGGAATATTTAATACAATTCCGTTTTTTGTCTTAAGGAAGATTCCTGGGGTGGATTGTTACCATGAAACATCATGTTTTCGCTAGTTAAGATTTTTAAAAAAAAAAAAAAGTTTTCCATTATATATGTAGTAAGCATTTCCTGGAAAATAACAGCATTTTTAAAAAGTGTTACTACTTCAATTGCTGCCTGTATTTAAAATAGCTTGTTTGTTTTCTTCTTTATGTAGTAAGAAAGACAACATTTGGACAATGTGGTTTAGCTGCACTGCAACATCATTAACTTGTCTGGGAACGCTGTTGGGACAAGAACTGTGCAATGTGGGTCATCATTCTTTCATTGATTATTTGTGCTTGTTCAGGGATCATGCTGCCAGTCTTCTACCTACTAACTTTGCTGCAAGTACTTACTGAGACCCTGCTATAATAGGGTTAAGCTGTTCCTAGTGAAAGAAGATTGTCTTCTTGTTGTAATCAATACTGAAGATTTTGTCTTTCTTACTATTCAAAATTTCCAGCTCCAGTTTATGACAGCTCAACCCTTCTGTGAACTGAAAATTTAACTGGATACTTGCCAGGATGCAGCAATTTAAGCTATACCTTCTCTACCTTCTTATCTTGCAAACAGAGTACAATCAGTCATGAAAATATTTCCACTCGAATAGTAATTTTGAGGTCTCAAAGTCCCCTGTACAGCTTCCAGGTGAGTTTAGTAGATGTTCCTGACATCTGCTCACATCTTCTTCCTTCTAGAAATTAAGTTCTTTGATGATACTTGTTATAGATGGTCCTCTCATTCTTTTTATGCTTTTTCTCTTTAAATACAGTACCATCTGAAACTTTTCATAACACACAGTGTTTGTTTTGTAATGAGGCATATTTTTAAAAGAGCATTTAGTAATTTTATAGATGTGCAACCTAGATGCCATTAAGCTTGTTACAGAAGAGGAAAATATGAAGTAAAGGTTCTCAGTATTGTTTTATGAAAATGTGGCACAAGTGGAATGCCAAAAAAACCAGTTTCAGAAGCATCCTTTCTTACTACTGTAGCAGAATGCTTTTAGTAGAGCTTTAAATGAAGTGTAATACTGCATATGCCATTCTCTTATTATTTCTTTAGAGAATTAAATATTCAATATGATATATTTTTTTATCTATTGTTCTGCTTGTGTATGTTAGAGAAAATAATTTCAAGAAGCATACCTAGACAGCTTTTCAATCAAAAAGTGGTGATGCTTCTTCATTCATATTTTTTTGTATTGTTGGACCAGATGAGTGCTTCCTTTTTTTTCCCACATGACTGCTGCCTTGGTGAAAATGACATTTGGAGCCAGAAGAACTCACATAATTTCAGGTAGCATTTGTGATATGCAGCACTTAGGCTCTGACTGTCCTGAAGTGAAAAACCAAGAATGCTTTACATGCTACAGTATTTGAAGGGTCTTAAAAAAATTTTGTGTTTGTCCGTTGAGATATAACATTGCTGAGGGACTGAGGTTTTATCAAATTGAGACTCACTGTCCTGGTGCTCAGAGGTGGACTTTTAGCTAAATAGATATGAGGTGAAACACTAGTTGTGAATGCTGTTTTCAGTGGAATTTCTAGCCTTGGAAAACCCAACACTCCCACCAGGGCACCCAGCTAACTAATTGCAGTTGCCTATTGTCTGGTAAAGCTTGATCGTTGAAAGTGTGACAGTTTTGGGAACTGTCTCTGGGGGTTATTTTTCTTTCTTAAGAGAACAGTCTGTTTATACAAATTTTATAAATGCACATGTTTCTGTCTGACTCGTGCTTAGAAAGTAGAAGTCCCTAGCTTCCCAAAATTATAGCATACGTGCTGGAAAGATACTCACTGTCTTAGAAGTGTGGGTTCTTTTTAATGTAAAACAGCAGAGTTTTGATCTACAGGATGCTGCTATTAATAGATATCCATCTGCATCCAACCTGAATCTACCTGCATCCATGCTAGGATTATGTGATTATTTCCAAAGAAGCCATTCTGTTGTTCTAATGGTTCCTCTGAGGTGCTGGATATTACAGTGTTTCTGGGTAGCTGATTTACACTTGGAATTATTCTGGTCTGGGAAATTCATCTGCTCGTGCCTTATCTATAGGAGAAGATCTCTAGCAAAATGGCAAGTGTAAGCTCATCCGTTTCCAACATATTTACAGAGAAGCAAAGCAGATGCTTATATTCTCCTAAACAATAATGCCAAACATTAGCATTAATTGAAAAAAGAAGGGTTTTAAATTTACTGTGAGAAAAAGAGTGGTTGAAATGGGTTGAAAAATCAATATGCTTACAAACCATTCCTTCTCTTTTATGTGTAGGAAAAAGGTAAGATACGAAAAAGGGTGGAGAACAGATTTCCAGCTTTTCTTGTGAAATTTGGAATATTCAAATGGATTCAGTTTTTACTCTTTCAGGACATAATCCTCTCAGTATTAAATCCAGACCAGATGCTCATTTCAAGAGAGCAGAGTTTCTGTTTCTTATAATTAATGCTCTTCAGCTCCATCTCTTGAAGGCTGGAGCCTTACTAGTCTTCTCAAGAGAATCTGCTAAATTGGTACCTTGAATGAGAAAATAACTTTATTTTCTGACTCTTGTGTGAACGCACTGTTTCTGCAGAGTTCTGCTGGCTCTCTGTGCCTTGAATTTTTAGAATTACTCCTCCAACCCTTTGTATCTTCTATGACATTAAGAGACAAGATTGTCTACACTTAATTTCAAAAAGTTGTAACTGAGAAACATATTTCCATACCGTGGAAAAGTTAATGACTTACAGCAGTGCAGCAGTGTGTGGTCAGTGAGGAAGCAGGGAATCTGCTAATGTAAAGCCAACAGTTGTCATATAAACATTGTTTATTTCCTCATATGGGCATAACCCTCCCCCCCCATTTGCAATGAAAGTACAATACGTGTGATCAATATTGATTAGATATTTCTCTCTTCAGGTAACAGTTTTACTCAAGAGATGTCTCTGTTTGCAAGACAAAGCATATTATCTATAACAGCAGTATTTATAGCTGTTCATTTATTGAACAGAAAGGAAAAGAAGTTAGGAAAAAATCCCTCAGTCATGTTTGAAAACACATTGGCTCAAATTTATACAAACAGATGCTAATGAAGAAGGCAATCACCTGTATCTCAAGGTCAGATTCAGACTGGTTTTAACTGCAAAGGTAGTGGGGTAATAAGTAGTAATACAATGTAGCCTCGGCTTGAATTTTTAAAAAATTTACCAAGGAAAATGTTAACACAGTTTAAATTTCAAATATAAAAGCATTTTTTCTTTTTCTTTTTTTTTATTTGTCTCCACAAAGATTGCAAACCTAAGGGCTTAATTTCAGAGAGGTTACTGTTTGCATATTTCTGAATTTTCATGGGCTGATATTTTATTTGGCTCATTCTCACAAGAACATAGAACGCAAACCTGGAGGACCACAAAAAAGGTTTTATTGTAGATTTACGGTTCACTGACAGTCTTTAACATTAACTTATTTGGTTTATGGTAGCTAGTTCAGTTCAGGTTTGTAAAAAGAATTTCCCTGTATATCACCTCTTTAGAGTTAAAGTATGCATTAAAATACTGGGTTTAACTAATATTAAAACATTTGAATAAAAATGTTCTTGGTATTTGCATCACTAATTTTCAGTGTTAAGTTGTTATTCACTCTTGCCCACATTAGTTCAGTGTTTATGACCAAATTCCAAAATTATGGATGTCATTGGAAGCAGACGTCATCTACTCTGAACTTCTCAATCCGATATACCTCATATGAGGTTTTGATCAGAAAGAGCAGTTGTAATTACTTGCCTGTGAGCTCCTTTCCTAGTTTCTCAGTCATACTTGGTATTAATTCAATTTGTGGTCTTTGAATCTAATTGTACTCCAAACTGATTTCATGCAGGCAGAAACAAATCATAATTGTTCTTCCAGACTGATGTAATTGCCTCACTTCTGCCATCTGCAAAATAAATATAGGGATACTCTCCCAGTTTTTAAAATATCTGGAGATCCTTGGTTGCAAGATGCAATATGATTTTGAAGTGTGTTGGTTAGTTTTAAAATTATTCTCAGCCATCCCATTTTGATTTTGTTACTTATTAAAAGGACAGAAAATAAAGCATGTAACACCATTTTTTTTTACTAGGCTCTTTATACTACTTACAGAGCCATTGTTTTATTTTGGGTTGGGTTTTGGTTTGCTGAGTTTAAGTAGATAATCACATTAAAAATGGGTCTTGTGCATATTATTTTCAATCTCAGCCCAGTCATAAAATCCCAAATCTTTGACTTGAGCAGTGGCAGCATGCCAAGGAAGACACACTTATCTTTCTGTAAATTGGATGCATTATGTTCGCTTCCGATGTTAATGATCTTCATTGTATACCAGGTAGACCACAGAAGACTTGTAAAAATATCTCTAAATATTTAAGAACACTAGATAGTCTAATCAGCAACAGAGTCTAGCTATTAGTTCCATAAAAAGAATTAGTCTCCTTAAGTCAAACACAATTTGTCATTTTTAGAATCTATGAAGAGGTAATTTTGCTGAACCAAGTTCACCTATATAACTAGAAGTTTAAATTAAGTATTAAGACTGAATGCTGATTGCTAGGCTATGTAACCACAAGCAAAAGTTAATAAGGACAACTTTCAAAGACTGGAGTGAGACAGGGAAAAATATGTTTATGCAGTAATTCTATACTGGTGTATGCAATATGAAAAAAAAATAAAGTAGCATAAAGAAGTAGGCGAGATCTTTTTCAAGATATACTAAATGCATAATAAATGCAATTCCAGTAAAGTGGAATTTGATTTGCACATTAAAAAAAAATTAGCCTGTATTTTTATTTAATTTTCTAGAAAATACTCAAAATGAGAGTATCTCCATTAGTTTTGGATGCGCTATGTTTTTTCTCTGATGTTTTAAGTGAAATGTAGTGTATGCTAAGCCACGGTTCTCCACAGAAATATTGCCATTTCTAATGATTTTGTATTCACAAATGCTGCATTTTGTATGTAGCTCCAATGCAAATCAATAACAACAAAAAATCTCATATTGGATGCAATTGAAGTTGATAAGTAATCAAGATGCAGTTCAACAGCACAGTCCGTATTTAGTGGTGTGGCCTTGAATAAAAATTGATATAAAAAATTGCTGATAGGCAGACTACAGGAGTCAAAGTTAACACTCTTTCCAACAAACAAGCTGAAATAAATTTAAAGGCGTTTACAAAGCAGTAATTTGGTCCAAGTGTATATATCAGCTTACAGTATAATTCTTATTTCCTCGTGTTGTTCAATGAATATTAACAAATGGTGGTGTGAACTGAGTCAGTCCCAGAAGGCTGCTTGGTTACTCTGTGTGAAGGGATCTTTCCTATTAGTTCTTTTTAAAAAACGTATTATCTTCATTAGGTTTGTGGGTTTTTTAATATTTAAAAATTTTTTTCATTAACATTGTCTTTTTGGATATCACCACTGATCTTCTCTCCATTCCATTTATTCCTCTTATATTCTAAGCCTGAATTTTTTTCATACAATCTTCCATATTTGTCCTGGAGAACACATAACCACCAGTGCAGAACTTGTGCTGATTTAAGATTTCCTTCTTTCCCCTCTGTTTTCCTCTCCTGCTTTTCATTGTTAACTGCATTTCGTTTTCATTCTACTTTCTGATCTCATCTCTTGCCTCTTCCCAGCCATCTTTTTAATGGTGTAAGCAAAGTCCTCAGAAATACACAGTATCAGCCCTTAGCTGTACTGTGACTTCCCGATGCTTCTTCGGGAGGAGGTATCACCTGCATTCCTCATTTTCTTTTGTGGAAGGGATTGCTTTTTCTCTCTCTCCTTTACTTCTGTATCTACATAGGAAACAGATGGTTCCTTTAAAAACCTGGTTTAGAAATAGTTACTGGATAATGAAAAGCAAACATCTGAAGTGATCACTATAAAGAAACATTGCAAATTACATTGATGCTGCAACATTATTTCATAAACTACTAACATGACAATTAAAACTATCAATGATGACATTTTTGGTGATTCACTGACAGAAAGAAGTCTACATCAATCACAGAATCACAGAATAACCAGGTAGGAAGAGACCCACTGGATTATTGAGTCCAACCATTCCTATCAATCACTAAACCATGCCCCTCAGCACCTCATCCACCCGTGCCTTAAACACCTCCAGGGAAGGTGAATCCACTACCTCCCTGGGCAGCCTGTTCCACTGCCCAATAACACTTTCCGTAAAAAAAATTTTCCTGATGTCCAGCCTAAATCTCCCCTGGAGGAGCTTGAGGCCATTCCCTCTCGTGCTGTTCCCTGTCACTTGGGAGAAGAGCCCAGCACCCTCCTCTCCACAACCTGCCCTCAGGTAGTTATAGAGAGCAATAAGGTCTCCCCTCAGCCTCCTCTTCTCCAGGCTAAACAACCCCAGCTCTCTCAGCCGCTCCTCATAAGGCCTGTTCTCCAGCCCCTTCACCAGCTTCGTTGCTCTTCTCTGGACTCGCTCCAGAGCCTCAACATCCTTCTTGTGGTGAGGGGCCCAGAACTGAACACAGGACTCGAGGTGCGGTCTCACTAGTGCCGAGTACAGAGGGAGAATAACCTCCCTGGACCTGCTGGTCACGCCGTTCCTGATACAAGCCAAGATGCCATTGGCCTTCTTGGCCACCTGGGCACACTGCTGGCTCATGTTCAGTCGCTCTCAACCAACACCCCCAGGTCCTTCTCCTCCTGGCAGCTTTCCAGCCAGACTTCTCCTAGTCTGTAGCTGCACAGGGTTGTTGTGCCCCAAGTGCAGGACCCGGCATTTGGCCTTGTTAAACCTCATGCCGTTGGTCTCAGCCCAGCGGTCCAGCCTGTTCAGGTCCCTTTGCAGAGCCTCCCGACCCTCCAGCAGATCCACACTTCCACCCAGCTTGGTGTCATCTGCAAACTTCCTAAGGGAGCACTTGATGCCTTCATCCAGGTCATTGATAAAGACATTGAACAGGGCTGGACCCAGCACTGAGCCCTGGGGAACCCCACTTGTCACTGGCCTCCAGCTGGATTTAACACCATTTCCCACCACTCTCTGGGCCCGGCCATCCAGCCAGTTTTCCACTCAGGAGAGTGTGCGCCTGTCCAGGCCAGAGGCCGACAGTTTCCGAAGCAGAATGCTGTGAGAAACTGTGTCAAAGGCTTTACTGAGGTCCAGGAAGACACATCCACAGCCTTTCCCTCATCCAGCAGCCGAGTGACTTGGTCATAGAAGGCGATCAGGTTAGTTTGGCAAGACCTGCCTTTTGTGAACCCATGTTGACTGGGCCTGATCACCTGGTTCTCTTGCTTGTGCTTCATGATAGCACTCAAGATCACCTGTTCCATGACTTCCCCTGGCACTGAGGTCAGACTGCAGATGGTGTTTCTGACTTGTGATTTGCAAGGTAATTTTAGCTTTCTCTGAAACCTGAAAATTTGAAAGTAATCTGAAAGATGTATCTGCCTTAGTTTAGAATTCTTATGGAATGTATTGGAAAGTTTTCAAAGGGCTTTCTCCTGCCAAAACAGGAGTGATTTAAGAGGTCTTTTTTTCTGGTCATTTTTCTACTTTCTCTGAATTTCTTGTGTATTTAATATGGTAGTACCTTTTAATTCATCTGTATTTATGTATTTATCTCTTTTCTGTGCACTAGTTTAACTGGGTCATTGAACTGACTGTTTTAAGTACTAATTCACCCTAGTGGTCTCCAGAATGTCCCTCTCAAGATCATTACCCCCACCCCTTTTCCACTCACAATTCCTCTAACATTTTCTTAAAGAATGCAAAATTGTCAATTCAGAACATCTATTTAATGTATTATATCTCTGTTTTTTAACCCTTTAAGCATCTTTCATCTAAATCTCATCTTAAAGCTATGATATTCTTTGTAGTTCATTATAATTCTAGGATATGATGCCCATGTGATGGAAAATATAAATAACACCTGAGCAGCAGAGGTAGACATTTGAAGTATCTATAGACATTTTAATTTAACTTCACAAACCTGAGAGCTCTTAAGGTATGTGTATGGGTACAAGTACTCCTTATATACATTAGTTTTCAAAGCACTTGTAGAAATAAAAGGCACACTTATGACTAACATTCTGCAAAACTGAGTGTTAATTAGTTTCATACGTAATAAAGGCATTGTCAATTCTATATTAATTTAATGTGAGTAATCCTTTTATGGTATGCTATTAGGAAATAATCTTAGTAGTTGATGATCATCTTAATTAAGTACTTGATTACAGGATATAGTCTTATAAACATGGAAGAATTTAGACCCAGTTCAGAAATATTAAACTATAATGTTTTCAAGGTGCACAGGCGCAATGCTTTATAGTACAAAATAGATATTGAGCTCTACAGGCATACAGTATCTGCTTTCATGGTTTCAGGGCTGTGTATATTTACATCATTTAAGTGTATTTTACAATTTAAATATTTGCTTTAAAAGACTGTTGATTCAGTGGATGTACTTTTTACAATATTGTTCTTTTCCTGACTAAATAAGAGATCTGGAGTCTCCATCCATTCTTTCATGAAAGGAAGCATGAGTCTCCCGTTAGGATCAGCAGCATCTCGTGTCTCTTATGCCACGAGTGGCTGTCAATGCTACCAGCCGCATTACTGCAGTTAGAAATGGGTAGAGGAGAAGCCACGTTTTTTGTTGTGCTTTCTTTTTAAAATCTCAGTCATAAAAATGGAAGTGTGATTACAGACAGCCACTTGAATGTGAAGACATAAAAGCTGTAAAGCTGCCTGCTAGCAACTAGGCTTAAAAATGACACAAAGGTAATAGTTAAAGCAGGGAGGTATATTTAAAGGAAGGATTATTAAGGAAAGCATCTTCAAATAACAAAACCCCAGAGACTGCTATACGTATATATGGCTGAGAAATACTAGAAAAATATTACTTTTGTCAAAAAAGCAAAAATATTTTTTAAGAAGAGTCTGAAAATCAACTTTAACTGAATCTTTTCCTCATATTGCTGACATTTTTTTCCCTCCCTTATCATTGGAGATTCAAATATGTAATTTAAATTATTCTTTTTATTTTTTTATTGTTTACGTAATACAGGCATTTTGTTTTATTATAAATTGATTTTATCATAAGCATTTTGCTGACAGAAGAATTTTTATATAGCAAGAAATAACAAATTATTTTCATGCTTTAGTGTGAAATTGGGTTAAATTTCTTCAGAGAACTGTTGCATTTGATGTGAGCTAAGTAAACATGACCCAAGTACATGGTGATTGACCAGGGAATTTTAGTATTGTGTGTCTGTAGTGGTTGATCCTCTGTCAAAATTAGAAATGGAGCAAGATATTCAAGGGATAGGATAGATCAGAGGACTGGTAATATAATTGACATCTTTTCACCTCCAGGTCACTGATTCATAACTGTCTTGGGTTGGTAGTGACTAAAATTCATTGCATTTAATGGTTGGTCAGTGGCCTATGTAAAATGCGTTGCTGATCTTAGTCAAGTTACTACTGGAAAGATGTTCATATCAGAATAAACACTGTAACAGCCACCTTTTGTGATTGATAATCCCTTCAGTGGTGCCAAGCACTCAATTATCAGAGAGATGAGGCCTTGTTCTTAGGATGCTCTGAAGGTCCATTGTTTCCTCTTAACAATGGAAGGATCTCTATTTTGCAGCAAATACCACCCTCCTCTTCTTTCCTCCTTCCGCCCCTTGTATAATGTTTTAGTGTTGTGTGTGTGACCTCTGGGCCATGCTGTTACTGTCTTGACTACTCCAACATGAGAGAAAAATACAAATGTGCACTCACAGCTTATAGCCTTTAAAGGAATTTCTTAGGGAGGCTGAAAGGATTTAGAGCTTAATCTTGCAGTACTTTGCCACTCTATACTTCTCAGGTCTTCTGTGCTCCTGCACAATCCTGCAATGACTAAATCATGCCTTGCTTTTCTTCGTAACTTTTTGTTGATGTTGGTTTTTTAACTTGTCTGCGGTATTTTTGACAAAGAATAAACTATTCTTTTTTTTTTTTTTTTTTCCATTTTCTCATGTTTGCTCATGATTCCTTCAGAAATATTTACCACTTGGAGTATTCTCCTAAAGCCGATTTTGTGAAAGGCGTCTCCTTTCCTGCCCCCACAACTCTTCCCTTCTCGAACTGTAAAATCTGAGGGTCTTTTACGGCTGAATTATGTCTTTCTACTTTTAATTACTGTACATATATACAGAGGCACAATGATAGTAGGGAGAAAGCTAATAAGCTATATGGAGACAGCAAGACAGCATGGTGATGTACTCAGGCCTGAGTTCATTTCATGGGCTGCCTGGATATTGCAGGACCATTGGAGGTTATAAGGACAGTGCAAAAGCAGAGGGCTTTTTTCTGTTGTGGATGAAAGTATC
Source organism: Clamator glandarius (assembly GCA_033459285.1). NCBI lineage: Eukaryota > Metazoa > Chordata > Aves > Cuculiformes > Cuculidae > Clamator > Clamator glandarius. Next base: position 3,568,796 of record JAUNZM010000404.1, read on the forward strand.
ACATGCTGTCTTTTATTATTCTACACTACAATATTACTGGCAGACTATATTCTGCTTTCCCTTCTCACGGGGAAACTTGCTGTGAGAACAGCACCCACCTGGAAGATGTGTTACAGTGTTTGTAGACTATAATTTAATTCAGGTAACTGAATATATTCAGGTAACTGCTAAGGAAAGGTCTTAACTATCTGTCCTGTATATCAGTAGTGCTCAGAATGCTTTAACTTTCTGCTCTCAACTTAAAATGTCTCTTCACTTCAAAACTGTAGGTTTCCACTCTCTGTGTAGTCTTTAATTATGTAGTTAAACAAAGCAATATGTAAATGTGATGAATTATAAAGGTTTTAAAAATATGAAACATAAATGCAAAATTATTTTTGTCTTAGAGGAGAGAGTTTCCAAAGTACTTCTTTTTTTGTGTCTTTTTTCTTCTTTTTCACTTTTCCTTTGAAAAAAACCATTATTCTTTATAATTCATTCCAACCTATATATTCCTGTGCTAGGATTCTAAATACATATTTAGATACATAAATATAAGGTATCTGAGTTCCAGGTATACTGAGCTTCTGTATTCTCCAGTACTGATTAAAAACTGAAAATTAAAAATCCAGAGCAGCACAATAGAATAAATAATAATACCTGTGGTGAGTGGTTTTTAGTGTTTCTCCCTACAGAAGTGTTGGAAATGCATATGTGTACAATGGATACAGGTGTTCCTTTCTTTCCAGCATTTTGCCAAGGACTGATAAAATCATGATCGTTGTAGAATGTTGTGTTGTCTGTGCCTACACCTGGTCCCATTGCTGTATTTATAATATGGTACTTCTACATTTTTACATATCTGCAACTAAACTCATTGCTCAAGGACAAGGACATGTTACTTCAAAGAATCCTGATGCCACTCAGACAAGGAGTACTTTCACAAAAATGAGTCTGTCATGATCCCTTCTGTGTCTACTCAGGAAATCTATGATGGTGAGTATTACCATATTGCTTAGAATCTTAAAAATTCAAAATATATTATTGTATTTTCTAGCATATTGTCCAAAGCAGAAATATACTCACTCTTTGTTTATTTGACTAGTCAATGAGTGCCTTTCTTGTGTATAGTGAAGAAAAGTAATGTACTTATAGTTCCCAACCTGTGCATTTTAACGGCGTGACCATGAGGTCCAGGGAGGTTATTCTCCCTCTGTACTCGGCACTGGTGAGACCGCACCTTGAATCCTGTGTTCAGTTCTGGGCCCCTCACCACAAGAAGGATGTTGAGGCTCTGGAGCGAGTCCAGAGAAGAGCAACGAAGGTGGTGAAGGGGCTGGAGAACAGGCCTTATGAGAAGCAGCTGAGAGAGCTGGGGTTGTTTAGCCTGGAGAAGAGGAGGCTGAGGGGAGACCTCATTGCTCTCTATAACTACCTGAGGGGAGGTTGTAAAGTGGAGGGAGCTGGTCTCTTCTGCCAAGTGACAGGGGGCAGGGCAAGAGGGAATGGCCACAAGCTCCTCCAGGGGTGGTTTAGGCTGGACATCAGGAAAATTTTTTTCACGGAAAGTGTTATTGGGCAGTGGAACAGGCTGCCCAGGGAGGTAGTTGATTCACCTTCCCTGGAGGTGTTTAAGGCAAGGGTGGATGAGGTGCTGAGGGGCATGGTTTAGTGATTGATAGGAATGGTTGGACTCGATAATCCAGTGGGTCTCTTCCTACCTGGTTATCCTATGATTCTATGATTTATATCTGTACTCAGAAGGAGTGATACTTGGTTAAATACGTTTTTAAATTAGTTTCAGAGCAGACTCCTTTGCTCTTAGCTAAATCAAATTATAATTGCAAGAATGGGAAAAAACCCCATGTTTTTAATCTGCATTTGTTTTCAAATATGTGCTTTGTTCCTGTGAGTGTATGTTGAAAGAACTGAAGATATACAAATGGCATACAGATAGCAGGCTTTCTGCTTAAGAAATAGGGCAATGAAGTCTCTGTGTCATACTCTGTTACTGTGGAAACAACTATGTTTGTGAAGGCTATGTTCTGACTTTATTAGAAAAGCAGTCTAAAGAAGCTGGAATTCAAGTAACAATTCATTTAAACAGGTTAAGAAAACATTAGAGAATGTTTAGAAAACTGACCTAACTACAGCTACCTCCAGCTACTACATACAACTAGTACTGCTGAGAAAATGCAATATTAATTTTTGTCTGAGGTTCCATGTTAGAAAAAGTTGACAAACATATGCAACTCTGCATACTCAAGAACCACAAAGAAAGGCAGTGAGTCCCTGGGATTTGTTAAAGTCTGTAAATGAGCTGTGAATAGGAGAAGGTGATGATGAGTTTAGGGTATTGAATATTAAGTTATGTTGTGAATACATACAAAGTGACCGATTAACCTTTAATTTTTTTAAACTTCACTAAAGGTTTTGTTTTAATCTCTTCTCTGAACAATTGCCTCACAATTCCTTCAGTCGTAGTAGTAGTTCTGCTCACAACTGTTGATTACGGGAGACACAGTTGAAGTTAACATCTCTGTCTGCTGGGTCATCATATACATTCTGCTAATTTTAGGCTGGCTAGAAAAGATTAACAGCCATGCCTAGTATATATATCTATCTTGCTATGATTCACTAATTACCTACAGTAGCTGGATAAATCTCTTGGATGGAATTTATCTTAAAGAATTTTCTTTATGATGTGCTAGAGAGGATTTGAAAACATTTTTTTTCAGTTCAGTTTAAGAAAAGCTAAATTTAGTGAATCATCTTTTTCTTTTTTCTCTCTTACACAGAATTTAATCCAGCATTAGTACATTATTCACTAGTAGTTAAGCTTCTTCCAAAGGAGAAATTCCTTTCATAATGATCTCCTCCAGCTGCTCAAAATAGCTATCCTTTTAGCTTCTTGATAATGGAAAACTGTTCTTGCAATAGTTTTTCTCTACTCCATTTTTTTCATTCTCATCTGATGTCTGTTCTTCCTTACTGGATGCAAAACCATAAGCATTAGATTTTCTCCTAATTTTTTTCTAGATAACCTAGAAATTGCGTAACTTTGTAATTCTGCACAATGTGAAAACATTTGCTGTGTCTTCAGTATTGGAATTAATTTACAGCCAGGCTGTCCCAAAGGGGATGAAGTCTGTCATAGGCATAGAGAAGAAGAAAGGAAAACCTGCATTGTTCTTTCCATGGTTATCTGTTCAGTTTTTAAGCAGCAGAAATGTTTCCTTTGTCCATTGTTTCGAAGGCAGGAGGGTAGCTCAGCACACCTAGAGCCCTTGTGAGTGTTTCACTTTGGAGAGCAGATTGAGGTATCAACTTTTCCATATCTGATTCTGTACTTCTGTGCTTTATCTCATCACCCATCTGCCCACCTTTCCTTGAAATTAACTGCTAACAACATCTATAAGTAGATTTTATTCTTCTGAATGATGGCATGTCCCATATCCCTGGTGAAACAAAAAATCCTCATGTCTTCTGCTTTTCCACCCCTCCCATCCCCCTCCCTCAGCCAGAGCTCCTAACCAAGTGAGGGAGCTCTACTATTGTAGGAACAAAGGTCTACAGCAGTGTGGCTGAAAGGTGAGACCTACAAGTACCATTACTTGTTCTGTAGGCAAATCATTCCTTGCTATTAAAAACAGGTACATCCCCAATAACAAAATATAATCCCATTGAAAGTGTGTGTTGTTGATGAAGATATTAAACAACACTGGCTTGAAGGCATATCCCTGAAGGGCACTGCTAACCTTTGATCTCCATTTGGAGCTGTTGGCCACCACCTTCTGAGTGTGACCATCCAACCAATTTCTTATCTACAGACTAATCCATCTATCAAATCCATATCTCTCCAATTTAGAGAGAAGGACGTTTTGGTAGCCTTTTTTCAAGGTCTTAGAGGAATCCAAATAGATGACATCTTCTTTTGTTCAGTGATGTAGTCACTCCCTCATAGAAGGCCACTAGGTTTGTCAGGCAGGACTTGCCCTTGGTGAAGCTGTGCTGGCTGTCTTGAATCACCTTCCTGTCCTCCATGTGCCTCAGCATAGCTTCCAGGAAGATCTGTCCCATGACCTTCCCAGGCACAGAGGTGAGGCTGACAGATCTGTAGTTCCTTTTTACCCTTTTTTAAAAATGGGTGCAATGTTACCCTTTTTCCAGTTTACCAGGGACTTTGCCTGACTGCCATGACTTTTCAAATATCATGGAGAGTGGCTTGGTGACTACATCAGCCAATTCCCTCAGAACTCTCAAATGCATCTCATCTGGCTCTGTGTATTTATGTACATCTAGGTTCCTCAGGTGGTCATGAATGTGATCTTCTCTTACAGCAGGAGGGTCTTCTCTTCCAGTCTGCATCTTGCAGCTCATCCCCTTGAGAGACGTGGGAAGACAGGCTGCTTGTAAAGACCTAGGCAAAAAGGTTGTTGAGTACTTCAGCCTTCTCCTCATCTGTTGTTGCCACTCATAAGAGTGGGCAATCTCTTCGAACTTTCTTTTCTCATTTGTATAGCTGTAGAAGCCCTTTATGGTTTTGTATTCCTCACCAATTTCAACTCTAGCCATATGTTGTCCTTCCTGACTCCATACCTACACAACCCAGCCAGTGTCCTTATACACTTCCCAGGATACCTGACCTTGCTTTCACTGTCTGTGCCTTTCTTTCTTGCCCTTTAGTCTGAGCCATAGGTCATGACTTAGCCATGCTGGTCTATTGCCTTTCTTGCCAGACTTCTTGCATGTGGGCGTGGTGAACTTCTGCATTCTATGGAAAACACTCTTAAATATCTGCCAGCTCTGCTCTGCTCTGCTCCCCTGTCCCTGAGGGCCATTTCACAGGGGATCCTGTCGACTAAGTCCTTGAAGGGCTGGAACTTTGCTTTCTTGAAATTCAGGGTCCTGACTGTACTTTAAGTTTGATCTATATTCCTCAGGACTGCAAGCTCCACCAGTGTGTGATTGCTACATCCCAGGCGACCTTCAGCCTTGATATCCCCCAACTAGCGCATACTCTCATTGGTGATCACCAGGTCAAGTATTGCATCGTCCCCTGGGAGGGGGACAAATGCAGTTACCTTGCTTAAAAAGTTGTCTTCAATAAATTACAGGAGTCTCCTGGATTGCCTACTGCTCCCCGTCCTACTCTTCCAACAGATGTTTGAATGGTTGAAGTCCGCCAGCAGGATGAGATCCTGTGAGTGCCACGCCTCACGTGGTCTGTACTAGACTCCTGCCACTAAGTACCCTTTGTTGCCTCAATCTCTGACTTTCAACCATAGGCTTTCAACATTTCAACCGTTCTTCAGACAGATTTTCTTGTGTTTTACAAAATACTAAACCTAAAATATGGCACAGTCTACCATCCAAAAAGGGAATTGATCTTCAGATGGCTTTTAATTTATGCAGTCCTCAGTATACTGGTTGCTCAAATATTGGAATTTCAATAATTAAAATACAAGCAAACAAACAAAGTAAACCATAGTAATCTGGAAATCCAGGCAGTATCTTTTCAGGATTCGTTATCTCACAAATTTCCATTATGGGAAAAACCTCAAAGTATATTGCGGGAATAAGAGAAATCTCGGACTACCAAAGTTATATGCCATTTATCTCTAACTCTGATGTTTTGTGCAATATTATATCTTTAAAGAGTCATTGGCCCTATCCTTTCTTATTTTGATTTTTGGATTGAAGAATGTTGTAGATGTCATGCGTGAGGGATTTTCTCTGAATCTCTTATTCAAAGAACACTAAAAGCTGTACCTCTGGAAGCTACTTTTTTCCCTCTTTTTTTTCTTTTTCATATAAGAACATGGAAGTAAACATACTAAATATTTGGACTGAAAACACCAACCAGTAACTCGCACTCTCTGTAGTATTTCTTTTGTATGGATAACAACTGGAAAAAGTAATCGAAAATATTTTCATGAAATACACAGAGAGTATGACCTACATAATGTAGCTTAGTACATTTTCTCCGTCTTTATTATCACTAGTACTTTTCCCTAGAGGTGCTGGAGGCTTTAGGATGAACAACTGAAAGCAAGACAAAGAAGCTTAACCATGTAACTATGACAAAAGCCCAGAGACTTCTGGAATAAGGCACACCCACAAGATAGATGGGAAGCACTTTCATGTTATACATAAATTATCGTTCTCTATCTTTTCATACTGCTATCTGACAAGTGCTATAGAACAAAGAAGAAAGGAAACCTTTCATAAATATCTTTGTGAAAGTGAAAAATACATTCGGCTGTTAATTCTGACTAATGATTTTGAGTGCAGATGTGAAAGTAATTTTTAGGTGGGTGCTGAATAGATGTAAACTACAGGTCTTAGCAAAGCACTGAAAGCTAACTACCAATTAAAAAGCATCCTGCAATGTATTGTTGGAATGATCATCAAGAAAGGGTCTTAAATTCACTGTAGACATTGATAACTCCTTTTTATCGCAGCCTAATAGCATCAGTGCTTAGCTACTAGACCTCTTCCTACTACAAAGTGATTCTCAGCAATCATAGGTCAGCAAAAGGATTCATGAACTCCCTTTATTCAACAAGCACACTCAATATGGGAACAAAGCTCTGCAGTCATAGAAACATGGGTTTGGAACAGTTTTGAAAGTAGGGCATCAATGAAAATATTTATCCTTTGTCTAAAAGAAAAAAAACGCTGTATGAAGATAAGTGCTGCATTTATAAGGTAGCTAAACAACACTCAGCAAAGTACAGTCATCATAGTCAATTAGATATTTGTAGCTATTTGTTAGATATTCTAATTTGTTAGATATTCTAAAATATTCTGAGGTTTGGAATATCTCATTTTGGTTTTGTCCTGCTTTGTTAATCTGGAACATGTTCCATTGAAGTGCTGTGGATACCTGACTTGATTGTTAAGACTTCCAGTATGCTAAACACCACATAAAAGAAATAGCACACAATTTTCTTAGTACAACACCTCCCATTGGTATTAATAATAGAATTTAGTGTTGTGAAGTTGGAAGAGAAAGTATTTTATCCTAAAATCTTTTCTAGGACTTAAGGGCCTTGTATGATCAACCCATGTAGTTTAGTAAAGAGCTGATATTACTATATAAAATATTAGAATAATTAACTGCCATGCAAAATTAATAACTCAATGTAAAGTTTAAATATCTCAGCTATTTCTTCTTTTTCTTTAAATTACCATTATTCCCAGAAAAGCATCCTGACTGGCAGTACTCAAAGCAAGTTGTTGGTGTGTTTCCTGTGAGACTTTGTGACAGTTTTCCTCCCTGCTGTGGTGGCTGCACTTGGAAGCTCAGGATGGACCAGTGCAGAAGATGCATTACAAAAGACGAGGTAAAAAGCATATTTGTTTGCTTGCATATTTACCTTTTGTGGCTATAGTGATTAAAAAAAGGCATGTGAGCATTGGCGGTATATATGTGGTGATAGCATGCCAGATGCAGCCAAAATACCTATAGACATCACAGTGTGCAATGATCCTCAGTGAAACAACTGAGTAAACCCTTACTGATTTGAAATGACATTTAGGGTGGACTGGTCTTTACCCATTAACCTACAGAGCTCTTCCAGTGTAAGAATATGACAGGACATCCAGCAGCTAAGTGACCTTGCAGGCCTCCAGATGGTAAATCAAGACTTGATTTTCTTTGCTGAATAGGCATGCAATGTCTCTGTGGTTCCTCCCTAAGTCTATAGGGGGAAATACGTTGCAATCCACAGTTGTATGTATGAACAAGACACAGCATATACAAAGCATGTTGCAGGCAAAGCTTATAATTTAATATGTGTTGGTTGATAGCTGGAGCCCATGGTGCTGACTGTGGCCTCAGCAGAAGTAACTCTTTTCAATTAAGTTTATAAGCATATATAACTTCTTACATCATTAAAAGATCCCAAGGAGTTTTTTGCTCCATGGTGGTACATTGTACACTGTTCATTCCTTATCTTTTTGTCATCTGGACTTAACAGAGTAACATTTAATTTCTTTTCTCTTTCCTTTTTTTTTTTAAATACCCCTATTTTAAGAACAAGGACAAGGTACAGCTAATATTTACTAAAACCTTGGAAGAAACTGCAAGGTAATACAATTAATAAACCTGATCAAGTAAATTCCTCATCTGTTGAATATGTAGAGATCTATGTTCTTCTGCATCTGTGTTTGAAAGGCACTGAAGAGAACAGAGTACAGCAGTGTGTTTTATGGCCCTTGAGAAATACTGGCACGCTACAGAGAAATTAAGATACTTTATGGAAACCAGATCTGTCTAGTGGATGTGATGATGCTGTGGTCATAGGTGTATCCATCCAGATATCTAATGAATTCCTTTAAAAACCCCAGTGATCACAGTTATAAATTGGAAAGGAAATCTTCCCAGAGGGTCAAAAATCAAGTCAGACCATTTCTGAGAGTTTTCCCCTCTGAGAAGGGAAAATTCTTCCCTCAAGCAGTTTTTGTGCAGCAGTGGTCCTGTAAAATTGCTACAGTGACAGGACTTGTGGGTAACAGGCTCAGGAGTCAGAATCCAACACCATGCACTCCCGTGGATGTGGCTGAAATAATAACTAGTTGATTTGGAGGACTGCCTGTTTTCCCCAGACTCATGGGCAGTCTGTGCAGAGCGTCCTTCTGTTCTCAGCTGTCTACTCTCCATTGATCGTTACAAGTTACAGGTTACAGGCTAAGAGCACATTACCTTCACATGGCAGCAATAGTCCGGACCATGAGTGTTTGTGCTGGATTTTTCCCTTTGTATGTTAAAAAAAAAACAACAAAAAATAACCCAAGAAAACTATTGTTAAAGCTGTTACAGTCTGAGCCATAATAAAATAGCCAAAAAAGTTGAGGGAGAGAGGAGGGAGCTGGACTAGACATCCTGACCTTGCAACAGCTGCAACACTTTCATTGAGCTTTGATACTGATTTTCAAGGGCTTTATTCTGAACCATCAATTGTTAAAAATTGGCCAGTTCACAGAAGCAAGGATTAAAGCTCAGTTTTTGTTCTGACTTTCTGCTCTTAGTGACAAAAGAGCTGGGGAGATTGTTTTAAAGGTAATCCCTGAGCACTTATCTTTGGCCTCCAGATAGCACAGGCTGCTGCTGAGCAAGCATCCAGCTATGGTGTGCAAAGCATTCATTAGGTATACTGACTGGCTGCAGTTTAGCTCTGACCTCATGATTAACAGTAGAAAGGAAGGGGTTTGTGTCTGGGGTGAAGTTTTAATCTCCACCCAGGAGCTGCATGGGTAAATCCTGTTAGCAAAAAAAGATCTCAGTATATGCGTTTCATACATCATTTTGACCATGTCCCCATTAAACACTTCATGTGAATGATGTCAAACGACAATGCTGGTAAATTTTAAGCAAAGTAACATGTGTCATAGTGCATTTCACAGAAAATTGTGTTCAGAGATTTTATTTTTAGTTCAAAACGGCTTACTTATAATTTTAAAAGAAACTAGGTTTATGGGGGATTGATAATTCAAATATTTTTCTTTTATGTTTAACCTTTTTTACCACTGACTTTTAAAAAATTTTAGTGAAGTGCCATGTCAGCAGTTCCTATATGTATTGTATACCTAGCCCCTAATAAAAGGGCCTGTTTTTTCTGATATTTTTTTTTTATGAGAATGATCAAGATAATGCTGGAAATTCTGCCACTGAAAAGTCAATAAACAATCTGAGCAATTCGAGATGCTGATGCCTTTGTGCCAAGGCATGGCTTCTAGCTTGTTCAAGTGTGCTTTAATTCTGTAGCTATTACCAAAACCTAGAGTTCTTTTCTTACATCTATGTATTTTCCAGATTTTTCTGCTATTATTATAGTAGTAGCAGTTTGATACTAGGGAACTTGCTGCACAGTTAGTTTCTGACCCTAATTTTGAAGAGCTAATTATGGAATTTTTGGGGTTTACTTATTTTGCTATTCTCCTCCCCCCTCCTTTAGATAGCAAAATGTTGATTTAATGCGTTAATTAAACAAAGATTGATCTTGGTTTACAATATTACAAAAGGTTGATATGGGCCAATAAATCATAATTGAATGTATTTAGTTTGATAAGAGAAGTCATTCACAGTTAAGTTGCTTGTAACAAATGTTTATGGTTTCCTTAAATGACAAGACCTTCCAGTTATAAAGAAAACAAGCCAAAAGCCTAGCTTTGCTAGCCAACATGATGTTTACGTTACAAAGAATATCAGTGTTTTATTCATTCAGTAAGGCAAAAAGGTACCATCTTGGCTGCCTGGAGGGGCTTAAATGTACCTTTTTTTGCTGAATCATAGTTGCTGGTTGTTTTGGTGAAGCGTGGTTATGGTTAGGGTCATGTCTCATGACATTTAGAGAAGAAACCCCAGGGAAAGCTTTGTGGCTGAACTGTATAGGACAAAGCACTTTGAATATGGACCATGTGAACTCTGCTCATTATGAAGTAAGACTAGGGACTTTTAGAGCTCAAATGTGTAATTTAGAAACATGCAGTAAGCATATGAATGTAAAACAATGGGATTATTCAGATGAGTAAGTACCACATTGTTGAGGCTTCAATGAACTATATTTCAAGCCTTTCTGTGTTTGCACATGTGCCTTTATATAACGTTTTTGTATATGTCAAAACGTTCATGCAGAATAACTGCCCATCCTATCTGTAAATGTGAGGAAGTCTTTTGGAAGAGAACGTACTCCTCTGTGTGTTTGGAGAATATGTACCACAAACTGGGACATTTCTGTAGTTAGTGTAATGCTGGACAATAACCCCTGCATACATAGTTTTTAGTTTTCTGTGGAAGAAGGTATGCCTTACCTCCCTCCTCCTCACTATTACCCCTATGCACACATGCTTTTCTGAAGCCTGAATGACTGATCATTAGGCCCAAAAGGAAAGCTGCAATTCTGCTTTCACTGCTGTAATCAGAACTGTGTCAGCATCTCCGATAGTGTTGATTTAAACTTAGACTTTGGGGACCTGCATTAACAGTGGAGAAAATGCTGCATGTGCAAGTATTGCAGGGATAAGGAATGATGAAATGAGAGTTCAATATTGTAACATTTGTATTCAAGTATTTTATTTACTCACGAGGTAAAAGAAAGATTTCTGTGGAACTGTGGACACGATTATTAAACCAAACATAAAATCAGAATAGTTTTATTTATTTCTGCATTTGTTGATCTCAGTACTTCCAGTCTTCATAATAAACCATTCTGAGAGAGAAAGAAAGAGAGAGAGAGAGAGAGAGAGAAATTAGGAGTAGCTGCAGGCCTCCATGTGATCTTAAGGGCACAGCAGGGATATAAGGAATTTAAATATAATTCATTTTCTTTTCCTTTCCTTTGCTCCTCTTCTCCTACCTTCCCCATGCCATTCCGCATGGGAAACAATCAGTCACTCAGAGTCATGGACAATGACCCCCTGCCTTTCATAGCCCATATCCAAAAACTCTTTGGCAAAGCAGACCCAGACTCCAGCTAGCTCAGCACTGCTGGAAGTTACATTCTGCACTGTCGGATGGTGGGATTCATGAATCACAGGCTTGCACTGTACACCAAGTACCTTCAATCAGCTGTCAGAAACACTGGCTGACCAGTGCCTGTGCACTCAATATACTTCCACTATAGTTTTAATGCCTTTTCAGTTTTCACAATGAGCCTGTGAAACCTCACTGGAATAGAGTTCTTTTCTAATTAAAATGTCTTTTCTTCAAGTCCAGCTTTGCAGCAGAGATGCCATCCTGAAGGGCACAGCATGGCCAGGGTACACTTCTGGTGATCGATACAAGTTAACTTACTTGATGATTATCCCAAACAAATCTCATTGGTATTTTCATCTGTGATATAGATGCCCTTTGCTTCCATATAAATCCTTAGGGCAAGGAGAAAATTAGCCAAGTCCAGACATTGATCTTGTGAGGTAAATTGTACCTACAGAGCAGGGGTTCCATTGATAAACAATGGAGCAATGCAGATAACTTACCAGCTTCCTTTTAATCAGTACAGCTTCTCACAATGTATTATTCCAGCAATGAGCCTAAATCACTGTGCGCTCTAAGAGTTGTTTTCAAAACCTTTTAATCTAATTGGAAAATCTTCCTTTCTACTGGTAATAAACACTCACTAAACTGTCTGCACCTAATTGAGCCGTAGTAATTTATGTAAGCTCCCCACTGCTTTTTCTCCTTTTAATCAGACAGACCGCTTTATGTCTTTAACTAATGAAACCTAAGAGTTCTCCAAGTAGATTTGATCAAATGTCACTACTGAATAAATCTTCATTAACATTGACATGTCCCACATCCTCCCCATGTCCCAATTCATTGTTAACTCAGAGCAACATCATCATTGAAAGGTGATAGCCACTACTTTATTTACATATATAATCAAGCAGTAGTCATCAATGTCACACTAAATAAGAACATGAAAAGGCAATTTATTGGAGCTTTTAGTCAGGGCTCAATGATAGTAACTGCTGCGATGCTTTTTTTCCTAGGAAGGAGACTTCAATACTCTAGATATGTGCTAGAGATGCCACCACCTGCCATGTAAGTTAGCAGAAAGTTTTTCCTGTTGTAATAGATTGGTCCTTTCCCTTGTATAAATAAATATTCCTCCCCACTTACCAGTGCCTTTCAGAGGTACTTAGACTTGCTTAGGCAGCAGGAACTGTACAATAGCTTACCACAGGTGTATCAATGATCCAGATGGATGTTATCCAGCACAAACCTTTTGATAGTATTATCAGATACTAACCTAAGCAGCAAATGTCATCACTAAATAGAACAGTAAAAGATGGTACTTCTGTGTCTGCTCAGGGAGACAATGAAAGAATTGTCCAGAATAGGCCAATATCAACCAGAATTAAAGTTACAGGGAAAAGACAAGCAAACTAGCCCTCTGTGACGCAAAATAAAAAACTCAATGGTACAAGAAATATTTATTTGAACAAATGAAAAGTAAATATTAAATGATAAAACATTTGACTATTAACATTTTTTAATTGATGGACTGACAACGACCAAGTCAAGGTGAGAAAAGAGGAGGCAGGACCAGGATGGATAAGCCAATACTTTTATACTCTGAGATAAGGAGTAAAGGAAAACTCGAGATTTAAGAGAGAGTACATTTAGATTTTCTTTAGACCTTTGTCTGCTATTTGCAATTTTAGAACAATTCATAGAAGGATAACTTTCCATAAGGTTAATATTAGATTCTGGAATGTATTTAACAATCATTATTTGGCCTTCTATCCTAGATAAAAAACATAAAATAAATGTAAGTCATAGATGAATTTGGGCAATAACTGGAGCCTGGACAGAATTCTGTTTGGTAGAGATTTTAGCTAGACATAGCTCTGTTCACTTGCATTCCTGAGGGTTTTATATTGAGTAGTTCTAATATTTGAAGATAAAAGCAAAATTCAAAGATGATGATTCATATTATGTGTATTATTTAGGTTCTGTGTTTCTTTAATCATGAGAAATAATACCAATTCTCCCATACAAAAATACTTTGACTGTGGAAAGAACATTGTCTAAAAGGCAAAGATGAAACTATCGAGTGCACTTGTAAAGGCAGGAACATGTGGAGATTTTAAAAAGAGAGAGATCTGCTAGCCTATGATTAATACTATTCATTTGTTAGACTGAGAATAACACCTACATCTGTCAAGTATATTCCAAAATTTCCATGATTTTAACATTGAAATAATTTTGCCCCTGTGTGGACACAGTGACTTGGTTTATTGAAATCACTGTTGATTAGTGTTATCTTTTAGCCTGATATGTTGCATCTCTCAGTAGATAATGTTTCACGTTGGTGAGAAAGGATATAGATGGATCTTCCACTCTGTGGTGAATGAGAATAGCTATGTGGTCTGTCAAAGGAGAAAAAAAACACTTTCAGTACCTCTGAGCTATTCTGCACCAGCTGTAGAAGTCCTAAAAATCTGGAAGGCTCCATGACTGGAAAATACATGGTATAGACATACACCTGCTTCTATGTGCATGTATATATGAGAGAGGATACGTAATTTTGTGTAATGGTTTATATTGTAGCCCTGTGTTGCACCTGTTCTAAGAAAGGAAATTATCTTGCCTTCAGATACTTAGTACACACATACATGCCAGTTAAAAAAAGGTGTATAGATAGTTTCTGGAAAACAGACATCACAGAATTCCATTGATACATAAGTCCTCTTTCTGGGCTACTATCTCATTTTTAAAGAGGCCATCCAGGATATCCATTAAAAAATGCATATGAACTGACAATTATGTGCCAGCCACAGCTTTTCCTTGTTTTATTTTCTTCCTGTTTACTCTACTGAATGTGAAAAAAGGTGCTCTGACCAACTTGAGTGTGTATGTAAACAGAATCAGACAATAAAGCATATTTTACAGCTGATGCTGTGCTACTGGAAACCTGAAACTTGTAAGTCAATGATACCGCTTTATTCCTTTTCAATGATGGAAGAGAGAAAAGGATGAACAACAAGATGATCAAAAAGTATTTTCCACTACTGCTTTTTGATATACTATTCTCTGTAATATAAATGCTACAATAAATCATATTTTCTGTTTGTTCTATGTCTTGGGGTCAAGGTTCATCGCACTCTGTGGAAATGGCTTTTTACATTTAGTTTCAATGCAGACCTGTGAATATGGTCCAGCCAGCTTATCTGACTTTTTGTGCTCATCTAAACAAACCTTGCAAGTGTGCCTCAACTAAATTATCTGCTGCTAGTCTAAACAAGTGTTATTCCAGTAGAGACTCTTCCATCTGTTCCAGTTTATTCCCTTTCTTGTATCTTTTCCCACTCATAGTTTGTTAAAAGTGCTTGAAAACAGTTTTTCAAAACAAAAATAATCATAAAAAGAAGTTTTATAGAGTTTGTCTCGGGAAGTATCTCTGATCTAAATTTCAAAACACTTTTAATTCAAAGAATAGGGTTTCCTGAACTAAATCAAATCTACTAAAACAGGCAGCATTCTTAGTCTTCAAGTAGTCTCCTTTAAATTAATAGAAGGAAAAGATTACTGATTTTAGACATGCACATCTAACTGTCAGCTGTTTTCCTTGCATAAATAACTGTGCTCTAGAGGTTACCAAAGCTCTGATTTTGATCAAGAGCAATTGGAATCAGTAGTTCACTTCCTTAATTGCACGTATTTAACTCTCAACCTCTAGGAATAACTGTGGGCAGAATTATTGGGCAGAAGAGCTGAATGGTGAGACTGTGATGACTGAAGAAGAAACAGAAATTAAGAGGAGGCTGAGGGGAGACCTCATTGCTCTCTATTAACTACCTGAAAGGAGGCTGTAGAGAGGAGAGTTCTGGCCTCTTCTTCCAAGTGACAGGGGACAGTACGAGAGGAAATGGCCTCAAGCTCCACCAGGGGACATTTAGGGTGGACATAAGGAAAAAATTTTTCACAGAAACGGTCATTGGGCACTGGAACAGGCTGCCCAGGGAGGTGGTTGATTCACCTTCCCTGGAGGTGTTTAAGGCACGGGTAGACGAGGTGCTAAGGGACATGGTTTAGTGTTTGATAGGAATGGTTGGACTCGATGATCCAGTGTGTCTCTTCCAACCTGGTTATTCTATGATTCTATGAGTCTATGATAAATAAGTATAGAGATATTACAACTTACTTAACCTATTTTATTTCTCATATGTTTCTGAACCACTCTGAAAATTCTATTCAAAGCATTTTTTTGAACCAAATATGAGAAGGAATTACCAGCTGTCTTGTGAGAATGATGGCTTGAATAGCTACAACTGAGCAGTCATCAGGCAGTCCTCTTGAAGAGCAGAGCTCAGCAAGAAGTATTCTGACAAGTAGGAAAGAATAATTCTCTTTGATAAGGCGTATCATCAATTCAACAAGATACAGATAGCTAGGTGAAACTTTGCAGGATATTTTGCAATGTATTGCACAGTTTTATTTTTCCCATTGTGTGTCATGACCTCAACTCAACATCTTGTATTTCCCTTTCCATGATCGTGTGAAAAAAAGCAATCTCAATTTCAAAGGATTCAAGATTATGAGATACTTATTTTCCCATTCAAAACAGTCTTGTTTGGTTAAGATCCTTCCTTGTCAATGAATCTTTAAAACAATTCTCACTGAATCATGGAGCACTGTTATTTAAAATCTTCCCTGAGTTGCAAAAAAACCTGAGAAAATCAGTGGATGAGAGGATAACTGCCTTGAGTTAGAGATGTGTCTGTTTGATTAAGAAGAAATATCAATCCCATTTCATGGAATTGTCATATCTCAGGATAAGATGCAGATCTACATGCATAGCCTGGATCTAAACAACAGCACGAAGATAATTTACCTCCTTCTTTCTGAAAAACTCTCTAATACTTTACAGAAATGCAGATTGCTTCTTTTATGCAGAAACAGAATGAAGAATGAACTCAATATTGTCATTTTGTCTTAAAACTGAAGTAAAATTCACTTCTCTAATTCTCTCAAAAATATTTTCCTTTTCAAAGTTAATTTCTACTGAGAGTTTAGAAAAAAGTTAATTTGTGTTTATTAATTAACTAATGTTATGCTGCTATATTTTCCAAAAGATAAGATTCAAATCTTTTCATATGCTTGAGCTGCCACAAATAATGTTTGTTTTCTCATTTATAATATCTATACAGATTTTATAATTTGTCTAAGTAAGCCAAATCTTTTAATTCTGACAATTTTTCTCAGGAAATAGGCCTTGTCAGAATATTTTTTAGCAACTTCTTTTCATAGTTGGATTGAAGTTATGATAGGTAGATATTCTTGGATGGTTTAGTCTTTCTTATTTTATTATCTAATCCAAAGTCTTCTGAAATCATAGAATCATAGAATGATTTGCGTTGGCAGTGACCTTAAAGTTCATTTAATTCCAACCCCCCTGCCATGGGCAGGGACAACTCCCACTGGATCAGGCTGCTCAAGGCCCCATCCAGCCTGGTCTTGAACACCTCCAGGGATGAGGCAGCCACAACTTCCCTAGGTAACCTATGCCTGTGCCCCACCACCCTCATGAAGAATTTCCTCCTTATGTGCAATCTAAATCTTCCCCTCTCCAATTTAAAGCCATTCCTCTTTGCCCTATCACTCCATGGCTTTGTAAAAAGTCCCTCCCCAGCTTTCTTGAAGCCCTTTTATGTACTGGAAGGTGGCTTTAAGGTCTTCTTGGATCCTTCTCTTCTCCAGGCTGAGCAAACTGAACTCTCTCAGCTTGTCCTTGTATAGGAGGTGCTCCAGACCTCTGCTCATCTCTGTAGCCTTCCTCTGGACCCATTCCAACAGTTCCATATCCTTCTTATGTTGAGGATTCCAAAACTGGACACAATACTCCACGGATTCCTTTCCATTCAGGATAATCAGTTTTGATCTGGAATCCTCAAGAATGATGAAATCATCAATTCATTTATTTGTTAAGATTGTTTTTTAAAAAAATTGGAATAAAAATCTTAAAAGATAGAGCTGCCTGTGTTCTAGGTGGAGATATTCATTATTTTCTGATGCTGTGCTCTATATTCACTGTTTTATCTTTCTGTATTAAACTTGTGCTAGGAAGGCACTTGCCATAGCCAGTTTTATATTTGATATTACTATGGGAAGAGTATATCTCTATTCACTTTGTTTTCCCTAGTAAAGCATGTATTATGTCCAATACAACATCATTAAGTTCTAAGCAGGAAACACAACTGTTTCAAACTAGTGTAATTACAGAGGGTGAAAGGACATATGCCTGCAAAAGCTAATTTTTTTCATTCCTAGATCAGTAAATTGGAAAAAATATTTAGTGTATCAATTTAGAGTTATAAATACAGTTTGACATCTAAAATGGATTTTTGTTATGGTTTCAAAGCTGACTAATTTGCTTATAATGTCATTTTTTCCCTATTGCACCATACTCATATGCTTCTGTTGCAGAAGGTGAGCAAGTCCTCCTGTAATTAATAAACATTAGCAAACAGTGGAAGAAAGAAGAGCAGGTGCAAACTTTTCAGTAGGATGACTACACTTCCGAGGGCATTAGTCTGTAGTTGATGTGTGTTTTCTAAGGAAACTTCATCTGCACAGGTAAATATGAAATCAAGATTTAAATTGAGTGAAGGATTGAGTAGAAGTGATAATATGATTGATGGATGTAAAGGCATTTTCACTGTGAAAATTATTGGTGTTAAAGGGATCTTCTATTCCCCAGACAAAAGTTGTAATAAGCTGGAAATCACAGGCTGGCTGAAAGGTAGCAACTGTCTGTCACAGTGAGAGGGACAGTCTGCTGACTGCATAAATGAGGCACTTTCTGCCCCTGATCTTTCAGGTGAAGGCTCAAGGTGGGATATGTCTCATATACCTTTACATGTCTAAACCATAAACAACCTCACTTGAGTTAATTGCCTAGACTGACTTTATAGTTAATGATTCATCAGTTGCGTTATTCTTAAATGAGAAGCGTCATGCCCCAGACGTGCCTCTGCAATTTTCTAAATTTGACTGACTTAGATCTTGCCCAAAAGCCTTCTATGAAATATGGTTCAGTCATGCTCGGGCAACTGCAGTAAGAGCTGGACTGGTGATCAAATTCTCCAGCTCCACTGGGCCTCCAAGGTTGCTACTAAAGGAAAACCATTATGCCTGCATGACCTTAAACTCTGTGAAATACCAGAGTTTGAGACCATACACCCTAAAGTGCTCCTTTTGCTTTTAATAAAATGCTTAAGAAAGTAGCTATCTTTTTGTATCTTCAAATCAATTGAGATCTGTCTGGATTTACCATGCTCATAGATGTTGTTCTGTGTATAGAAGTATGGTTAAGAAGAAAGAAACTTAGTTCCTAAGTAAATTATATATATCATAAAAATTATAGAGGAGAACATAAATATAAAATTGAGGAAATTTACTAGGCAAGGGGAAGGATTCAATTTTTATGCTCCCACATTATGTATCATTATAATTCTATTCAGCTGTTCATTCCTTGAAACTTGCTTAAAGTGCTATATTCAAAGATTTATGGACTAGTTTCCTTACAAATATAGTATATAATTATGTGACTTACAGGCAGACTTTGGCTGAATCACTGTCATTTTTTCCTTGGAAATAAAAGGTCACACAATATTTATATTTGCTTGAGTTTATGGTATCCTGAACACATGAATTTGGTAAAGCATGTTACAATAATATTTGGTGAAAACCACAGAATACCCTGAAACCTAATGTTAGTGATTGGCTGTTCTTTAGGAATTGCAAGATTTTGCAATCGTCTTTATTTTTTATTTCACTGAATCCCTGTGTGTAAATTTTATGTTGGTTCCTGGGGATACCTAGGTGTTATAAAAGGGTAGACTTGTTTTATTACTTATATGCTTCACAAGTAAACTAAAAATATAGAATTAACTATTTTTTTTCCCTATATAAAATGTAGCCAAGTTGGAAAATGTGGAGGGCGGATATTTTTCATTCCATAAAAATTTCCATGCTTTTAAACATAATTGATCCTGATCCACAGCTCATATTAATAAGTTGACAGCATGAGAAATGTGAGGGCTGATTGTGTCAAGTGTTGAGTTGCTGCCTTCTGACTTTTCTTTTTCCTTAGTGTTCAATATTTTTTCATGTCAGAAGTTTTCTCTTGAGTTACTCTTGCAAGCAAGACATTCTTTCTTGCCTGCTTATTACTTCAATAGCAACATCTCAACAACTTCTTACAGTAAAGATGGATTATGCAGTGGATCTTAACAAAACCAGGTGCTGGGTGCAGAAGCTGAACAGTGCAAAATTGAATTAATCCAGGTTACAGCCAGTGCTGAAGAACATGCCCATAACACATAAAATAAGTAGTCTGTTACACAAAGATTTCTTTTGGGTCTCTGAATATTTTTACTTTGGTTGACTGGTCTTTTCTTCTCAAGCTGCCAAAGAGGAAACCAGATCACTCCGGTCTTGATTTTGTACTGTACCTCCAGCATTTTGAAATGTTGAAAAATTTCACCTGGTCAGTTTTTATGCTGAACTGAATTCACTCTGTGGAGTACATCCAGGTGGCTCTCATTTTCTTCATCATTTCTTCCTCTACCTCCGGTCTCAAGATATCCTCAATCACTTACTGGTTGTCAGCTTATGCATTAGGGCCTGAAATACTGAACTGTCGCTGTAGAGATAAAATTAGCAATCTTCTGTCACTTAGCAGCCTGGCAAGCCTCCCAGCCAGCCTTGCGCTGATTGCCCTTCCTGCCTGTGCTTTGAGTGTGCCTCATGCAGTAATGGTATCAGGGCACTGCTGGCACATCTTTCTTGGCTACGCTGAAGAAATGCTTTTACTGACAGTGTGTGTTGTGAATCAGAATTCCACCATCCTACTTAAAGACTGACACGGTTGGCCACTGTTTCAGTGACTCTCTACTTTAATCAAATTTTTACAGGAGAATGAAGGCACAGGAACATGGCAGTCTCCTGGTCTCCTTAAGACGCATCACATTCCTTACCAAGCAGATTTATCAGTGACCACTGTTATTGCCACCTTGAAATTTGTCCTTTTTATGGCATTTCCACCCTACTTATTCACAAGTCCTTGATGTCAGTCATTACTGCTGTCAATATTGCAGTGAATGAAGCACAAGCCTAAGTCTCGACATCTTTGTTATTAGAGAGGATAACTAGCAATAACACCAGCTGCAGGAAGCTATAGCTCCTTCATTGCTTTCTGGAGGCATATCCCACTGTTCTGGAAACAACAGAAAACAAGTTTTTTGCTTCAGGAAATGTATGCAGCTGCATTCTTGCTTGTGGAACTGTTATCGGGGTCTAGCCTATGCTACCTCTTAGTAAGGAAAGCTCACAAAAGTCATTCAGGAGGCTGGTACACACCTGTATGTGTGTACACACAGACAAAAGACAGACAGCCCTTGCAGTACCAATACACAAATACCATCCCAATGGTGTTGTAGTGATTTTGAGTTTTTTCCAAGGCTGTCACTGACCATAGAAGGCTGGTCCATGGACATTGCTGGTGAGAAGCTGCCCACAGATATCACCTCAGTGTACTAAGGACAGTGCTGCAAATTGTGTTGGCTAAGTGGATGGTGAGATATAGTACAGTACAGCACATGACATAAATGGCATGTTGCATGTGATGATGTTATCTTGCCAGATCTGAGTTTCATTTATAATCAAAAAGTAATCCAGCGTTTCTCATAGCCTGTATTAATGATAATGAAATGACATAAAATGTGTATAATGCTTCTTTCTTTTCCTGTCAAACTTGTGTAATACCTCTTCTTATCTCACAAGAGCTTAATGAACTTTACAGGATTAATGAGTGGAACCCTCAGCTAGTGTAAATTACATTCTTTCATTTGGAGAAGAAAAGGTACTTTGGTTTTCTACATCTGATCTAATACATTTTAAGGCCCTGCATTTACTTCAGGGAAAACCATACTGCATTGAACAGATGTATGAATGATCTATTCACATAAAGACATTTTAAAAAGCCCTTACCACAAAAAAAAGCAAAGTTCTGTTATTATTCCTTGTAATTATTGTCTTTTAAGTGTAGGATCTCATGAACAGTAAAATTGTGCTTTCACAGATACATATGTGGAAGTGTGATTACTTAATGCATACTGCCACAGAGGGATTCCTCATGTTATTGCAGAGTATAATGGCACGAGTGCATGAGAGGACGCATGAGGATGAGAAGAGTGCATGAGAGAGGATGACTGATGCAGAAGAGGAGTGGGCATATCTTGGGCAGTAAGCCTTGATTCTTGAAAATAATTGTCAGCTAGGCTGATTTTTGTCTTAGGTGAGTAATGGCTTCAGTGCCTTGGTGGATTTCCTAAAACCGTTCATCAACCATCCTGGGAAGTGCTTCTTTAATCCAAGTCTTTCTTCTTATCTGCAGACTGCCTTGGGATAAGTCTCTATTAGTTGTCAGGTTTGGGGTCCCTCAGTGAAACTGTTTAGTATAGGGAGGCCTTGTGCAAGACAGATAGCTCTTATTATAGATCTTTGCATTACAATCTGAGGCTAACTAATCAACTGATCACATGGCTGCAGGTCTTGCTCTCGTTTTCTGCTTCCAGGCAGGTGTCTGACTTATGAACCTGGGATCTCAGCCTCTTCTTGCAGCTGAAAGCATGGAAAATTACAGGAAATGTGCTGCTCCTCTGGGGAACGTGTGATGCAGTCTGATGCAGTGTTTTGGTCAGGAGCACAGGACAGCAGCTTGTCCCTAAGGATTTTAGGGTAAGACAAAGAAAAGAAAACTTCTAAGAGGACATAAACTCCATATCCATCCATCCATCCACACTCAGCTGTTAAATTCTCAGCAGTAACTTAACCAGGAGAAAACTTATTATGTATACTTCAGCCTATCTCATGAAGAGAGTGGTTTTATAACAATATACTGTATTTTGGGGCAACCATGTTTTTTCCCAGTTCCACAAAGGGAGTTCTATGAGGAGATAAGTGGAATGCTGCTAGCAAGCACTACCTCTGTGGAGTGGATGTTCTTCCTAAATAACTAATTGTCTTTTATACAGCTTGCTTTTCTCCATTTTGTTGCATTTCAATTTTTTTTTTTTTTTTTTTACTACTTAAAGTTTGATTAAAGTTAAACAGAAAAGTTTCAGATTTGGTGCCTATGTGCTATGATTCAGCCCATGACTGACTGCAGCATGAAATGTTACTGATAACCTCAGAATCAATACATCCCATGAATAACATGGCTTTCCAGATTTTAATCTAGTTGGAGATAATCTCACAGTCTCTGTCTCTCCTTGCTGGTACTGATCACAGCATAGTTAGGCTGAGCAGATGGGAATTACGCTTACCACTTGTGGTAGACATACAGTTATAAAACATTATGGAAAAGGGCTAGGAAGCATAACGATAAAGATCAAATTGGGATTTTGTCCTATTTGCCACCTTCTGTGTAGATAAAGCATGTAAACAGACTTGTGAAGCAAGCTAAGTAAAGGCTGTTGCTAGTTGTGTTCTCATAGCTCAGGGACCTACCATATACCATTACTATGTACTCAGTATATGAAAATGCATTAAAGACTTCTTTTGGTGGTTGTGATAATTTTTTCACTCTATTGTATTCAAGTTTAATCCAGGACAACAACTCTGGCCCTTACAAATTTCAAGAATTTCAGAACTGAATTGAAATGTTAATATATTGGTCCTACCTGCATCTGATAATCTTGCCTACATCACAGGGTATCACATTTTCCTCTTTATGCTATTCTTCTCCTTAAGCCCTAGGCAATACAAGCAACAATGTAAGCTTTAGAAAGACATTCTCCTATTTTGCCTGATCCCTAATTACTTCAATCTGCAGTAGAATGTCAGTCTACCTAATTATCTGGTTACTCCTCTCCTGGGTCTAATATAGCCTGCAGGTGTGCATGGTAATGTGGCTTGCAGGTCTGACTGACCTAGTGTACCTTCTATTTATTAGTCTGGCCTTTTGCAAAGCTGGTCAAACCTCTTGTGTCTTCAAGACGCTATTGTTAATTCGTACTCCATCAGACAAGCCTGGATCCGAAACTTTAGCAGACTACAGGGAATTGTGAGTGTAAGGCTAGAGAATCTTATCTAGACCTAGAAAGAGTGTGTCTAATTAACTAGGTAAATCTTAGGCTTTGGGACTTTTAAAAAAACTTTTGGCAAATCTTATTCTGAATTCTCTATTTTAATTGATTATATGGATTTAATGTACAAAAGAGAACTTACTGCTTTATTACTCCTGTTGTAGCAATGTTTTATAACTGTAAGAGGTCTTTTGATCTGTTTGGCTTTCACTCTCAAGAAAACTTGCTTCTAAAGAAACAGTTCTATGCTGCCGTTATTTTACTGTCTCTCAGTAATAAATACAGTAACCACATTCAAACCTGCTAAACCTGCTAAAAATGTATGAGGCCCTAACAGGAAACAGGCCCTTAAAGGAACCTAAGACTGTGCAGCTTAGGGTTGAGATGCAGCTTTTTGTAATTAATCAAATGAATAGCAAAAAGATCTTTCCAAATGTCTCCCAGTCTTGTATTAGCACAGTAAATTGCTTGGGGGGCTGTTATCATGTGCAGGAATAGAGATGCTGTGAAAATCCAACAGCTGATATATACTCCATGTACTAACAACAATTAGTTTGAATAAGCGTACTGAGGAGCTGGGACGTGCAAGTGAATGCACACAGCTCAGGCCTGTTGAAATATTTGAAGATACGAAAGTGCTTTGTTAAACTTGAAAGGATGGGGAAATATCTGTGCACTTCCTAATTTTGACCAGAAGAGGAAGTGGAAGTACCATCATGAGAAATACCATTCTTACAATATTTTCAGCTGCTAGCACAGCTCATTGTGCGGTTCTACACCAGCTAAATTTAGTGGATCTTTGCTTAGAAAGCCTCCGAAGTATGGATAATTTCTTATATGCCCTTCTCAGTAATACATAGACCCAAAATGAAAGAGGAAAGAAACCATAAAAACTAATAATTAAAGAAGATTATGAAAGCTAATAATTTTGTGTCCTCTGCAATATCTTTTGTTGTGGGAGACAAATCATTTACCTGATCAATTCAAGTGAGTATACTTAACCTTTAGTAATTTAATTTAAACAATCAGGGAATCTGGTGTCCAGTTTTCAGTGAATATCTATATGATCTTTTGATCCCCACAGGGACTTCTGAAATTCCCAGTCCTAATCAGATAATAACTATCTACCATGTTACACTTATGACTATGTCAGAAAATACCCTGTCTCTCAACAAAGTACTACATTCCCTAGATTTTTAACTGAAACATTTTTGTTTTCATCAGAATTTCATCATAAATCTCAGGATGTTTTTTTTTTTTTTTTTCTGGAAAAAAGTAAAAAAATGATACCCCAAGGCATTTTTATAGATAACATTTAATCAAACTGAGATTTTATTTATTTTCCTTGTATATCTTGTTGTAGTCTCCAGTCCAATTTTCTGCTTGACTCTACTAATTTTGGGAAGAAAATGAATGTGGGAAAACGTCAGGTATAAAATCAGAGACTGTCTGAATATTAGTATTTCTTGTCCAATACAGACACTGCATCATGCAGCAGTGTAACACTAGGAATTACGTGATAGGCTCGAAACTCAGGGCAGATGCTTTATAAGAGGTTAATCCCATTCGGCAAAAGCAATCATTTAACTTTAAGCATTTTTGCTGCAGTTGAGATGAATAGCTACTTTCTTAGGGAAAGGAATAATACATTATTTATTCTCTAACATGATGCCACAGACTGCAATGAAAATGTTCATCCAAATTAACAAGGGGAGCTGGAAGAGTAGGATGGGCACAGGCTAAGAGCGTCATATTCATTACAAATTTAGATAGTAAGATAACACCTTCACAATGAGAAAAGCTGCTGAGAAACACTGGCCTTTACTAATGGGCCTCATGAGTAAATCTGCAGCAGTGATGTATCATGCTCATTTAGGTAAATGATGTGCTGTGAAAATGCATTATTTTAAAGAGCAAGAGAGTCGATTGAAACAAGTATACTCCATAAGGAAGCTCAAATCTCTCATGATGTATGCTGATTTTTGGGTGGTCCCCATTTGCACGGCTGTTTAAGCAAGCACTCTAAATGGAAATGCACTTGACATTTTTGTGACTAGCTGTAATCAAACAGCATTAGAATTCAGCTGATCTCATAGAAGATGATTAAACAAATCTCTTGTTCATTCCCAGTTCCTTTTAATGGGAAAATGGAAGGAGAAGAAATGTTGACAAAAATGATCCCAGATGGAAAACAGTGTCTTGAACAGAGCCTGGAGAGGATTGCCAACTTCCACCTCTGTCCCCCACCTCCTTTTGTAATGCAAGAATCCCATTACTTTATTATATTAATAACCACAGGAGCCAGCACTCACCGGTGACTGTCAGGCACTCTTACAGAATAAATATTCAATGAAAATCCTTTGGGTTTAGCCTTACAATGACAATGTGCTGGGTGCTAGAGCGTGGTAAGGCAACCACTGTTTTTCAGACTGGTTGTATGCACACTTCTCATATAGTCAACATAAACTCTGCTACCAGGTAGCATAGTAACTTGCTCTCCTAGTACATAATATCTAAAGCACTGTGTGCCTTTTAGCATCTGCAAAACTTGTTATAACAGTATATGAATAATTTTTATATAGAATCCAGTATTTGTTATAAGACTCCAGCTGGACTTCCCTAGCAGTGTGGATTTTCTAAAGGTTAAAAATCCAGGCCTTGGGTTGTGGCAGTGTTTGGGTCTCTTGTACAGTACTTTGGGAGATCTATTTATTTTTCTGGGCATTCATTTACTCAAGTATGTGTTTGTTAGTCTTGTCAATGCCAGTAGGATGTGAGAGGGTGAACGTCATCCTTGTTTCACTGGGAAGACAATAGGACAGAAGCATGTTTTGCAGGGTTCTCTCAAAGCAGAATTAATGTGCAACAAGTCTCCTCTGGGTCTGTGGCTGTAGCATCCCTGCAGCTGGCAACACTTGGCTCCCTGCTCTACTGCCAGGGCAGCACTGTAATCTGCCTCGTCCCAGGGGGTGACAGCTGTCTCAGTGGGTCAGAAGGCAAAATTTAGTCTGTAGTGTGAGAGACTGATCTGGTTGTTGTCATGATATCTAGGACCAATGACATGTTTATAGATGTTTAAAACCAGAGAAGTCACACAAGGGTGATGGAGGTAGCTCTCGATGGGAACATATTACCAGCATGTGTTACTTCAGCAAATTCTGCTGTTTGGTTGCCTCCTCCAGCTGCTGATTGATTTGTTTGAAGCCATTCATGTTTCCAACATTTTGCTCCAGTCTATAGGAAAATATCATGTATTTTTTTTTCTCTCTATTTTTTAGCATTTTGTTTTCTCATTGCTGTTCTTTAAAGATAAACAATTACTTTATAGTAAACTATGAAATGTATATTATTCACCTGAGCTCCCAGAATAGCTCCAGAAGTGTCACTCTCTTCTCTCAGGATGAATATGCTGTAGCACAGTAATCCTTTGCATTTACAAAACACTTGCTGTCCTAGAAACTCTAAGTACTTACCAAACTTTCACTAGTTTTATATATATTCATTGCAGCTATAGAATTTATACTGGAAGACCTTTGTTCCATTGAAATCAGCTCAGTGCCACATGATCTTGAATGTCAGATCTGATTACAGTTTTGGAGACTGTGATATCAAAAATTGTATAGCTCCCTTGTGAAGTCAGTTAGAAAAACATGCATTTTCTTCTCTGTATTTTTGCCCATGTTTAGAGAATCAGAACCTAGTGTCCTTTTCCTGATGAGACTGCATAGGTCTCTCAACTTTGTTAGAACTGAATTAATGTCAGTGAAGGCAGACAGTGGTTCTTTGTGAGTATTAATAAACATGTTACTTTCCCAAAAGATTAGGAGAAATCTATCAGGAAATTGCATGGTTTGGCAAGTTTTTGTTATATAATCAGCAGAAAACAATCCTTCCATTGGCACAGTTCTTGTCCGCACTGTGGTTAAGTGTGGGCTCTCTAACGTTTAAGATAGATCTGATGAAAACCTTGCAGTGTGTGTGATACCAGTTTTGACAAGTCTGCCTTTGTTTTGGGCAGGAAGCAACTGCTAAATGATGTTAACATGGAAGAAGATGAGTAAGTATATGTTTTATACCAGGTCTTTTAGCAGAAGCAGAGACAATTTCCATGTCACAGAGCCCAGATAATTGTCTGTATATTGAGTATGGTTTTTTCTAAGTTGATGTACGTTAGAAAAAATGCAGTTAAGTTGATATTTGAAAAATAAAACATCTTAATGTTAAGTGATCCTTTTCTTCCTGGTCAGTGTAGTCCTTTTGCTACCCTGAGAAATGCTGAGGAAGATTCTTTTTTCCTTCTACATATTTTATTCCGGCTGTGTTTAAGAGTATTACCTATTCTTGTGTGCTCACCATTTCTCACTTTTTTGTTATAAAACTTTCTAAAGATTTTTTTTCTGAAAAATGACTTTCTTGTCCTAGAAGTGCTGCTTCATATAAAATCTAACATACAGCAGAACAACTTCCTCTGTAATAGCCTTTTTTTATTTATGATTGAGGAGTGTAACTATGCTGTGCCCTGTAGCTTCCAATGTCTCTTTCTCCCTTTGAGTATCTGCTCTTTATAATCACTGTGAAGAAACCAACAGCATGTGTGTCCACTTCATCAATGTGGCTGTCATTTGAATCTTTCACCTGTCCTAATTTACTCTTTTTCTTTCTCTTGCCATGTTTTTATGCCAAAGAGTCCAGCAAATCTTACCTAAGAATCTATTGTCCAAAGACAGGTGGTTGTTTCTCTGAAATGAGTGCTGTTAGTACAGCACCATATACTTCCTTCATTTTTGAGGTTCAGTGCATTCACAATTATTACAAGACCTGGAATGCTTTGGCAAATTATCATAGAGCCTAGAGGTTTTAGAAGAAAAGTGTTACCATGCTTTGAAGTAACTGCATTTGTGTTTGTATTGTTTAGAGTGCCATGGTGAATTTAGGTTCCTTTAATGAGAACGCATTATGTTCCCTTTAACATGAGGCAAAGAGGCAATAGCATGCATTTGGGAAGTTACCACAAATCAACAGAGCCATAGCAATTTGTTTCCATGTTGTACTTCTTTGTGTATAAAAGCTTTCAACACATATAGCAAAAAAAGTAAAGAAGATGGTTAGGTGATTATGATAGCTTTTACAGCAGTCTCCCCTCTGAAATAGGTAGATTAAAACTTTTCTTCCAAATTTAACTGTTTATTTCTTCTCTAAAAAGATTGACCACTAATTAAAAACATTCTTCTTTGTAGGTATGCAAATTATCCACTTTCTTTTGGGCTAGAAACCTTAAGAAAATACAGCTTTATTTAAGCATAGGACAAAACTCCAGTTTACATGTTTCAGTGCAGAACGTGTCTTTCACAAATTTTGCATCCTATATCACTTGGTTTACTTGAAAACATACGTGACATGTTTCTCCACATCCTTGGTTTGTTACTTTTTACTGAGCGTTTACTGAGACCAGATATAACAGCAATGAACTCTCCGGGGTGTGTTTTTCCTAACCTTTTTCTCAAAGCATACTGTAGCACTGTCCCTTTCAGTAGCCTCAGTAACCTTGCTCACAGTGCTTCTCTGAAGATGCAACTGCAGTTTTTTTCAGCAAGGGTTCTTGAACTTGCATGACACCAAGCAGAGCTTTGAGCAATGTCAATTTAATGATGATAAAAGTGAATGAAAAAATATGCAGCTCTTGAGGCTCCTCTCAGGAGGTAATGATGTATTTGGCCACATACTGAGGAGATGCAAATAAAATGGTTTTCAAAATCCATGTTGTACACTTGCACACACAAGAAGCCTGAAGTGATTGGTAATTCTCATGAATGAGTAGTTGTGCTACACTACGCCCTTTCACACAGTGCATTGGGAAAAAACCATGAGTTGATCATTTCCATACGGAATTCCCTGACTATGCAAGGTCATTGTGAAAGTTAAAATGCTCATAACCAGAGGAGACCAGAAAGCTCGTGAATCTGTCCAGTTGTCTAAGTCACCAATGCTTGAAAGAAGCCAGTGGCATTACAGTAGTTGCCACAAGCTGGAAGAATGGCTACAAAATCTTTCTCCTTGAAATCTCCTCTTGAAACCTGGCATGATTCTGTACTGGGTGGAAGCAGCTGTTATTTAAACATTTAGATGCAAGGAGATGGTGAAAAACTGTGCCCCTTAGTACTGAAGAAGGTTTGTTCCTCTAGTGATTGAGAATTTTGGTGAGGCACATTAGGGAAATGTGTTTTGCTGTTGACTGTGTGGCACCTATTATTTAGGAAAGGGAGGGTGTTGGACATCTAGGATTTCTTTCTGAACCTCTTCTGTATGGTATAGTTTCTTCCATAAAAAAAAGGGTTGCCTGGAGTGTAAAGATGAATGCTAATTACCTCCCCCATGAAGGAGATCAAGGTGAGCAGCAGGAGGTTGTGTTAGCAAGGACATAAGTCTCCTGTGAAGCAACTTTGCTGGTGCCATCACACTCCATTGAGGGAACGCAAATAGGACTGTTTGCAGAGGTGTTGAACTTGCAAAAAAGTTCAGATTGTTAGTGTTTGCCAACAAATCTGTCTTGTTTTTGTAATTTAGTAACAGCTGCTGTCTTCATTATCACTTCTCTTATTGCAGGCCTTTATCTGAGTGATACTGCGTAACAATTTCTCTACAGTACTGAAAAACATCTGTGTAGAGCAGAGCTCTGGATGATAGTGGTTCATGTCAGTTTTAAAACAGAAATAGCACTTTCAATTAAAGCAGACTTGCAAAGATTGCAGTACATACTGAAAATCTACTGAAGGTATATTTTTGTTCAGGAGAAATCACTATTCTGTTGCCAGTGTTTGAAATATCCTGATAGAGGGTGCTGGCGCTTTATTTTAACATCTTAAAATGGGTCAGATTAACTTGCCTTTGTTTTTAAATCTCACTGAGCTTTTTGTTTTGATAATAAACCCTTAAAAAAAAAGGTAGATTTTGCCCTTGTTTTGTAACAAAACGTGCTAGGATCAAGACTTGCAACAACATCTTAAAAAAAAGATCATGTTTAATGGGCTGCTCTTTTTAAGGAGCTATTACAACTCAGTGTTTCTGTTAGGAAAGGAAATGGCCCTTAAATGTCATAGTCTGTGACTGGAGCAGCAAGTGAAGGGAGAAGCGGAGATATGTAGAACATGAAGACACACTGGTCTTAATATCCTTGACCTCTAGTCTGAGAAGACATAAAAAGAGAAACAGAATAGCCCCGTGGAAATGCCTAGTCTAGGTTTTCTTTTTCATGCTGTAGTGAAAAATCGAAGTGAAAATTACTACAAACTGCATGAAAGAGAAGATAGTGCCTATTGTTTTCTTGTGCTAGTTTGGAGGAGGAGGAACGGCATTACCTCTAAGGAGCTTCCATATGGAATTTGATTCAGGTACATGGTCCCATCTGGGTTTATCATGAATTCAAGGGAGCCACTGAGGTGGCCTGGTAGCCAGTTTGTTTTTACTGACTGTAGCCAGATGCTGAAGCTAGTAGGAAGATCATGATCCTTTCTCATTACTGCTTTCTTCTGCCAGTTTCCTCTCCATATTTTCTTATGGTAATATAATACCAGTGATCGTATGTTCCTTTACTAAAATAAAAGTAAGGATTTGATGACAGACCT